>JAVLUX010000012.1:20835000-21435000 GCA_032164185.1 Moxostoma hubbsi
TTGTGAGAGAGAGAGAGAGAGAGAGAGAGAGAGAAGGAAAAGTCTCTCTTTCTTCCCTGCTCTCAATAGCAAGAGTTTCATTCACAGCTGCAGCTTTCAACATGCTCAGAGCTCTTTGTATGCAAAGGCATGAGGTCAGCACTCACTAGGGTTTGAACCAGTAGGCACACAAAAGGACATGGTCTTAGAAATTACCTCTAAATAAGCTGTTTTTAGATCCACTTCTGTCCTTCTTTCACACAATCTATGTTGAAAAGACTACAGGACAATTGAAGGAATTGTAACAGTAATGGAAGGCTTGGAAAAAGAAGCAATACATTCAAAGACTGATCGCTTCCTCAAATAAGGGTAAAACCTGGGAGTGTTTGATTAGACTTGAGAGACTGAGGTGAAATAGGAGGTCATCCAAGCAAATAACATGCCAAAATGTTTGTGTGATACACCAGTAACTACAGGCCAGTAGCAAAGCCAGAGTCTCAGCAACGTTCATCTACTCTAAGACTTGAGGGCAGAGCAGGAGAAGGTCAATCCTCATAATGATGTCACATACCTCTAGGTCCTCCAAATCAATATACTGTAGAGGGGTTCACTGCACCTGTCATTGCGTCAAATAAAGCACTGGTAAGGAATTGTGGCTCTGTATTTGTTTTACTGGGTGATATTACAAATATAAACGTTCCTTATTATTCATTATTTAATTGTAAATCTGGGGATTCAAGTCATCATATACCACAACCCCATTGCAACAAGTAAATAATAGTAATAATAAAAAAATAAAATAAAATAAAATAAAATTGATGTGCTTTTTGTGTACAAACAGGTGAAATAATAAAAAAACAAGAAAAAAGTCAAAATCTTTCAAAATGTTTTAAAGTAACTATTCAAGGATTAACTGCTCTAAGGATTACACGTACTTCTGCATGTCTAGTTTTCAATGTAAAAAAGTGGTAACCTGCAAATGTTACCTTAAAGAGATATTTCTACCTGATCCAAGCCTTCAAATAATTAATGCTGGTGTAACCTAATGTATTCAGGTTGTTTCAGTGATGTTAATTAATAGTTTTAACTTGAATAATACCAGTTATTTTAGATATCACCAGATGAAGCACAGTTTTTAGGTTAACTTTTTTTTCCCAGTGTGTTTCAGATACAAAGTGGAGACAATATGCTATCCTAAAATTATGTAAAATGCTTACAACAATCATTAGGGTATTGGTAAGAATTGAATCTATGGTTACCGATTGTTATATATTGTCAAATAAATTATATACTTCCAAGTAATAGAAAAATCCTGGTCATAACATGATGCCTTCTGCTAAGTTAAAGCACAGTGCCATAACATCGGCATGTAAAGAACATGTATGTCAGTCCCATTGCTTATGATTTCCCATGAACTACAGTTTTTGAATATCCTCACTTCCACTCTCATTAGTCTGACTGTACCAGGTGATAATATAAAGCTTGTCATGGGTTGTCTAATGGTTGATATTAATTGACCCCCATTCCAGATTTCTTTCACACAAATGAAAAGGGTTTTCCCGTCTTCTGATGGAGCGTGTCACTATCTGATCCAACAAACTAAAGAGCTCTCACTTGTCACACTGTCACCGCATGCAGCCTCCCGCTCATCAGCCATAATTATCGTTTTTTTCCTTCATCCAATCACCTGCCAAGCACCCTATTTAAAGTTACACTGAGGTGCAACATGCTTGTATTTGTGTGACATGATTTGAAATGCCTTACCACAGAGTTGCCACAGATTATGTCTCTTTTGGGGTGTGTAGCTGCTTCTAGCTGTGTGAGGTGGGACTAGGTGTGATGTAAACCAAATGAATGAATAAAAAACATAATCCTGCAGCAGTTAAGGTTCCTGACGTCTACATCATGGAGATCAACACCAGGCAGGACCCATTATTTTTAAGCAGCACCAAGGGATATTGGAAACCCTGTTGATGGCCGTTCTAGTATTTAGTAGATATTAATCCTTGAAAACAATTCAAATCTAGGTGCTACCCATTGATTGACAATGAACAAAAGTCAGTCAATCTAAGGTCTTTATTCAGCTGACTTTTTACGTATTTGCTTCAGATATGTGAATCCCAAGTGCTTCTAACATACATCTTGTTATTTGTTATAAAATCTCAACTTTATTGCCAAGTGCTTGGTTTCTTATACTTATTGAAACATCACAGTACAGTGTGTGTTCTGACAGTTTTCCTCCCGTCTCACTTCTCAGAAAATGAAACATTTATTAATATGTCAGTTTGGAGAGCAAAACTATACAAAAAAAAATGCACTGTGCTCATTTCATTGATAGTACACACCATAGTTATTTCATTACACAATGTAAACTCCTCAGAACTTTAATGGTCTGTTTTAATATTCAGCTCACTCAAGGGCAGGGTCAACCCCAATGAACATGATGCGATATTGATGATGACAGGTTAGAAATAATGATAGCACTGGGGCCACATGTCAGACAAAAGCATTGATTTTAATTAAACATTATTGACCAAAACCCCATATTTCTGATGCAATTTAATACACATTTAATGAAAAAGAAAACATTACTGAAAGCATTCCACAAATGTCCATAGTCCAAATATAGTGCAAATAAAGTCTATTACTCATGTTTAAGCAATTAAATGAGGAGTGCATCAGTTGACATGTCATAACATGTGAGTTTGTTCATTGCCCAAGATGGTCGAACAGAAATTACGTTAATTATGTCCAATCAGAGGACACGCATGGACTTAAATTAAATGTGGCACTGTACCTGCTGACTTTGTGTAAGTAACTTTCTAATGTATGCACTGTACCCTTGCTATTGACAAAAATGCCTAGGCCTGATCAAAGCACACTGTTCAGTAGGTTTGTCAGGGCCATGAAGACAGGATCTGTAACACTAATGATCTTCAAATGCTTCACTATTGCACTAGGAGAACTGCACGACTTCCAGGCAAGTCCCCCCACTCCACCCCCAAGAGAAGCCTTAATTGTGCTTGGCTTGTGGGGTGACAGGTGTCAGAGGACCCCCTCCTCATCTAGCTCATCCCTCTAAGCTGAGGGTCGAGTCTTTTCCAGCCCTCCATAAGCTCATTATTAGCATGATAATATAGCAACATGATACTGTGCAAACATGCTAATGACACTCTACAGTCTTGAGAAAGTCTACCAAGGTAAAACGGTGGTATTTAAAAAATAACCACACTTGGTTTAAGCTGAACACATTTTAGTGACAGTAAGGCATGCTAACTTGACTTTAACCTCATTTGTGCAAAATTATTTAAAAATGCAAATATCCTTGTACACTACCCTGTGTAGCAATTCGATATAAAAATAACAAGGCAAGATAGGATGTGTTTGAAAGACCAACGCAGTCTGCTGCAGAGATCTTCAAAGCCTTACCACATCTGGTCTGAATCTCATGGGCTGGCATCCAATGTAGTGGTGAATAGGAGATTAACGATAACGAGCATCTGATATCAAGCTTTAAAAATTGGAGAGTGTGCCCTTACCCTCAGTTCATGGAAAAACAAAGACGGAGAGTGAAAGTGACTGAACGAGAGAGAGCAAGAGTGATAGAGAGAGGAAGGGGGAGGGAGTAACCTTTCCCAGTCAAGGTCCACATGGACAGTGTGTATAGAGTGTGGAGGGGAGTTTGTCTTACATATCAAGCTTGTCATCAACTACAAAATCCGTGGAGGGCTGCCATCAGTGCCACATACTGAATAAACATGAATATATCACGGGGGTCTGCTTATGTAACATTTAGGCATCACAATGTGTCTATTGTGACAGAGAAACAACCAGGGATGATTGACAAAAGGATTAATTGAACAAATTTTGTAATTATTTTCAAAGAAAGACTATTTTTTACAATGGTTATGGGAACATATCACTTCATCTTGGAAAGAGTAACTAACCCTTCATACAAACAAATCTGAGCTATGCAACTATTGGTTTTGTTGAGGGATTATAAAGGGGTTATAACAGCATGCACAAAAGGGTGACTTTCCTGCATACCTGCAAAATAGTGAGCCATTTTAACTCATTTGTTATAAATGCTTAATAACACACTTATACAACATTAGTAACCTTTGAAAGTGTAGTTGGATGTAAAGTGGACACCTGAGAAACATTTATTAAGGAGTTGCCAGGATAAGAAACCTGTTCAAACAAGCTCAGTATGATTTAATGTCCATAAGGCTTTATTATATAATTTATGCTGTGAATGAGCATGGAGACCTGAAAAGTGTTTTTGCAGAGGACCTTAGGTAACTAGTGACAAGGAAAGTGACAACACAAGAGAGTCAAGACATCAAATTACTCTAAATACAAAGTTGACAGTAGTACAATGACAAAATCCCTCCTTTTAATTTCAGAATAAAAGTCTATTTTGCTGTGTTGTGGCATAAATCATGAATTAGGGAATTGTATGTTTTTGATTCCTATAAGTATGAATAAGTGTATTAATTTAATAATTTAAAAGTTTAAATGTTCACTATTTGGCAAGTATTGGCTGAAAATGTCCCTTTTTATGCATGTTGCTATAACTGCATGTAAATTATTTATAATGCATTTGTAAATTTCTTGTTAGTGATGAACCCCTTAAGGAACAAAGAAAGGGAATAAAGGGAACAGTAGAGTGAATTACCTAACTCTTACATGCTATTAAATATTAAGCATGCACAATATGCTATTTATTATGTAACATGAAATGCATGTGATATCAATGCATATACATTTTATAATTCATATCCACATCTAATATGACTGATCCATGTGAGCACCTAAAACTCAGAAACATCATCGAGCATTCAAAATATACCTGCGCCTGCGCGTAATGAACCTGAGCAAAAGGTTCCGTCAGCTCCCAAATCTGGTCGTCTCCCAATCTGGCAACAGAATTGACGAGATGAGATAATTAGCTGCTCTCCCTCTCCATGACTCTTTTCTGTAGGGGCTCTGCTCTTTTTTCTGCAAGTCTATTTGGCATTGCACATCTCCGTAACAGGCTTGTTTAAGTCTGTTCTGCAAGCCCCCATGCCAACCCCCAGCGGAGGGCAGCTCGTGAGACCCCCGTTGCGCTTTGAGGACACTTTGGAGCTTTAATCCACTCCAAATGTGCTGATAATTCTCTTTGCCAGGCCACTCTTCTCTGTTGCCTAGTGTCACAAGAGTGGTCTCACGAGATCTGATCAGCCAATGATAACAAAGTAGCCAGATGTCTGGTGCTGGCATAGTCCCAGAAGCCAGGCAGCGGTACGAGGTACGAGGCAGCATCCGCCATGGGCCCGAGATCAAAGCTACCTGAGATTACTTATGGGCACAAAATATGTGTTGCTTATTCTACAGTTCCCATTAATAACAATCTGGGCGAATTTGTATTTCTAATTAACTCTTTCTTTTGGGTGCAGAAGCGCTGTAGGTTTTACAGGGCAGCTGCATTTTTTTTTAAAGATGTGAGCAAAAAGCACATACACCCGGAAGTTGGATGTTGCAGTCTCTGAAAAAGCAACGTCAGCAGTTGGTGCATTTTTTTCTTCCCTATTTTTAAGCAACAAACAAAACTAAAAATAAAGATTAAACAACCCTGATTATTTATGACAACATAATATTTCCATTTTGGTTGCACTGCTAATACATTCACCTTATCAATATTATCAATATTCAATATTTTGTCAAACTGAAACTGAAATGATGCAAACTTTTTACTTTGTTCAGTTGTTTCTAGTAAAAACGGTATTGCTAGAGCATGTTTTATTTTCTTAGTTTCCCCCTTTTCTGGGTGTCCTGGTCATAGGTGGTATTTTAAATATTATATATATATATATATATATATTGATTCACTTTTCACTTTTTAATTTGAATATATATAAACCACTTTATAATTACACCACATTTTACTATGCTTGTTCTCTTTTTGTCCCAGCACACAAATCCTTATTTAATATTAGTTTTAAAGTTACACCCTTTAGACTAGGCTGTCATGGGGTCAAATACGTATTGATTATTTAGTGTGTTTGTATTTGCAAGCCGCAATTTACATTTATTCATTTGGCAGATGCTTTTAACCAAAGTGACTTACAAAAGAGGAAAATATAAGCGAATCATCTTAAGGAGACAGTGGTACAAAAAGTGCAATATTACAAATTTTAACTAGCATCAGAATAGTATTCAAACTAATTGAAGTGCAACAATAATTATTTTTTAATTTATTTAGTGACTGGTTAAGTGCTCATGGAAAAGATGTGTTTTTAGCCATTTTCTGAGGACAGAAAGTGAGTCAGCTTCACGGATGGAGTTGGGAAGTTCATTCCACCAACGTGGTATGATGAAGTCGAAAGTCTGGGAAAGAGTTTTGGTGCCTCTTTGTGTTGGTACAACAAGGCAACGTTCCTCAGCCGAACGCAGGCTTCTAGTGGGTACGTAGATCTGCAGAAGTTATAATCTATAACAATTGCATTGCATTTTTTTTACAGATCAGCCACTTCTGGGTACACTAAATTGTCTATACCTACTGTATATGAATTTTCACTGGAAAATCATCACAAAGTCATTATGCATTTCAGAAAAAAACATTAAGAAACTAAAACTATATATAGTATATGAGTGTATTTTTGTATGCTACTTGTTTAAATGAATACATTTTTATGCTGCTTTTGGTACAGCCATGCTGGGAGAAGGTTCAGTTCTTCAGTCGCTTCTGAATTATTTTGAAGTAGAAAAGTTGTTTTTCTTCCATTGGCAGTGTTTCTTTCAACCAGCTCTGAGAAGTTGTTGTTTTCTCCACCAGACCCTGGACTACATTTATTCCATATCATGTGCACTATTCAGTTTGTAAATATTTAGAAAAGACCACTGCCTTTAAGGAAGAAAAAAACAAAGAGTGGCTCTGCATCATGCTTTGGGAAGGCAATTGTTGCTTCCTTTTTTGCTCACAGAATTCGGCTGCCAATTTTATCTCCTTGAGTCTCATGCATATTTCCATGTTTCTATGTCTACTTTTAAGTCAATTGTTTAATGTACAGATGGTATGCAGTTGGAGGTGAGGCAACACATGCACTCAGTCATTTATTAATTATTAAACATTGAAATTATTGCTTTATGTCAATGGATGATGGGAGGAAGTCCCTCCTCCCAAGTAGATATGAATAAGAAAAATAATATCTAAGTGGCTGTGTTGGTGTGTGAATCATGCAGGTTCCTATCTAGATGAGCATGGCATCTCTTGACATGTTGTCTTTGCTCAGTGGAGATGTAGTGAGGGTTGACTCTCATGATTAGATCTAGTTAGAAGGCTTTAAATATTAATACCAATCATTTCTATAGGTAAGATCAAATATGATAATGGATGGCAAACAGATTGAGTAGAATGATGACATGAAATGCATATCAAGGAGTGCATTAAGCCTTGAAACTAACAGTCATGCTCTATTTGAAAACATAAACCTCAGAGTAGAGTGAGTGACAGCAAACATGAATAGTAATTCAGAGTAAATTTACCAACAACCTATTGTTATTTGCTATATTACGTTCTTATGTTACCTTGAATTCTGATTGGTTTAAATGCCTATTTTGTGTCAAAACTGTACAGGCCAGAGGTTGTGGAAAATGTATGCAAAAACACATAGATTGTAATATGGAGCAGGTGATTTGTTTATGCTTTTGTCAAAGGAAAATTTTAACAGCAAAAGTAATTGTATTGTCAATTGGACAACTGTTGGCGGGGATGATGATTAGTTTATCATATAACTGGTAAGGCCCTGCTTATGTAAAAGCATTGCCTACGCACAGTCCGGTCTTATGTATTTAATGAGCATTCTTGTGTTATTGTGGCAAAAACAAAACTCAGTACTCAAGATGAAAATGGAAGATAAAGGAGGATTCCAGGTTCAATACAAGTTAAGCTCAATCGACAGGATTAGTGGCATAACGTTGATTACCACAAAAATTAATTTATCTTTTCTTTAAAAAAAAAAGCACAAATCTGGGTTACAGTGAGACACTTACAATGGAAAAGAAGGGGGCAATTTTTGAACATTAAAATATTCACTTATATATTAAAAAAATATAGCCATAAAAAGACATAAACAACATGCACGTAAACATGATTTTATTGTGATAAAATCTCTTACTTACCTTTTCTGTCTAAAGTTATAGTCAATTTTACAACTTTGTTGCCATGATGATGTAACGTCAACAAACCCTAAAACCCTAAAAGTGTCAAATTAAACTTTACAGCTCAAATAATACAGTGCTTTAAAAAATTCTAAGCTTCATATTTCTGCCTTGAAATCCTCCAAAAACAGGCCACATTGACTTCCATTGTAAGTGCCTCACTGTAATCCAAATTATTGCTTTTTTAAGAAAATAGGGTCAAGTCAAAATTAATTTTTGTGGTAATCAACATTATGCCACAAATGCTGTGGATTGAGCTTAACTTTTATTGAACCCGGAATATTCCTTTCTTTACTTATTTACTCAGCAATATTGTCTTCAATCTGTAAGTCTGCCATTACAGTAGTTGACATGAAAGAGAAAACTTAAAGTCTGCGTACTTGTGTTGTGGTATGAATTGCAGCCTGACTTATTGTCAGTCAGGTTTCTGACTCATGTTACATATTAATGGGTACTAATGGGTACACAGTAACCAAAAATGTTTCAGGTATTTAATCAAAATTGTCAACTATGTTTGACTCTTTAGTGAGCATAGTGCTGTTGTATTAAAGCACACATTTAATAGTGCATACCCTTAAGGATGGCACTATAGTATTAAAAGATTTCAGTGCATTGATTCCATCGTCTGAACTTCTTAAATAAGCTTTTTATGCGAAAACTCTGGTAACACCAGCCATTCATCACTCTTAAAACAGCTTCATCTTATGCTGCTAGTACTTGGACTGTTATTAATGTGTGCTGAATAATTTATCAGTATAAAATTACCATGGTCTTTTGATATTTTTTTCTGTGATTTTGCAACAATTAAAAGGCATTACATAGATTTCAGCTGAACAACAATAATTATTTTTTTCTTGTCTATATAGTATACACTCCAGAGAGTGCAGAACTTCCTCCCCAGTATGCTCTTGCCTGCTGGGAAGGGTTGCGGCCTTCCCCTGACCCTAACCATGATGAAGAGCTTATGGATAATGGATGAACCACTATGTGTGCTGAACTCCTTCCAAGCAGCCCATAATGGGCTATTCCCTCTTTAAACATACCCTGAACTTGAAGGTTTGAAAAGTACAGGGTTTGTCAGTTACTTCCAATTGACTTCTGTCTATATGAAACTATACTTTTTACCGGAGTCAAAAATCAAAAGTCGATTTGGATTTTTGTATTTCTTTTTAAATAACCATGCTGCATGCAGTGAATATTCATAGAGAAAGCTGTTTGTCTCAGTGGTTATAACATGAATGAACACTATTTAGCAGGTAGAGGTGGGTAGTAACAAGCTACATTTACTTGAGTGTCTTTTTGGAAAAAAAAATTTACTTTTAGAGTAAGTTTATAAGTGGGTACTTTTTACTCTCACTCAAGTACATTTCTAATGAAAAAAGTGTACTTTTACTTTGTTACAGTGAGTGGCATTCCAGTCGTTACATTACTGGGTTTAATTTGAATTAATGCTGCTTTATTGAGAGATTATTGAATAGGACTTTTACGACAGCGGAATTTCAAATAGCTGCATGACTGTCACAGGCTGTCACTCAAGCCAAGTCCATAACTGCTGTAGCAT
This sequence comes from Moxostoma hubbsi, assembly GCA_032164185.1. NCBI lineage: Eukaryota > Metazoa > Chordata > Actinopteri > Cypriniformes > Catostomidae > Moxostoma > Moxostoma hubbsi. Next base: position 20,844,746 of record JAVLUX010000012.1, read on the forward strand.
TATGCTCTTCAAACTAAGTGAAACACTTTCTTCGCTTCACACTGTGAAAAAAGTTTCATCATGCAATGCCTTCATTTAACACCAAGTCAAGCGGATATTTCAAGATTAAAATTGCAGCTCCAACTAGGTAAATTGTGGCTCTAATGCTAATGCAGGTTTTTCTGTGTCATAGTGATGGTCATTTTCAGGGTGATTCTATAAGTGGACTCTTATGACATCAGTTATTAAGTGTAAGTTTTTAATATTGCTTTGTCCCGCATCCCACATTTCATGAGCAGTATTTAAGCATTTATACCGCACCCTCGCAGGGAAACTATGGCTGCTACTTCAGGCTGAATAAATCCATGTAAACATCCAAGTTAACTGTAAATGCCTTTTGCTCCTTGTTTGCAGGAATGATAACTGGAGCTCAAACGGACAGCATGTCTGTGTGTGCACAGCGAGGGGCACGAGCCTCACTGAGAGATGTGAGGGCATGAGGCGACTGTATGGAAAGAGATTGGGTGTCTGAAATTGTTCACTCATTCACTATTTCCTATATAGTAAATGGCAGTGTGTGCACTATATCTCAGCACTGAGTGAACAAAATCAGTGAATGAATTCGGACGCTGATGTATACACCAAGCGTCAGAGCCCTGGGACTGTCACAGAAACAACATATGAACATATGAACTTTTTAAATATTTGGGCCTTACTTGTTATTCTTATTAAATAATATATTAATACAAGTAATTTTTAATATACAGTATATGTTAATATAAAGAGTAAACAAATTTGTATCAAATGTACATTATTGTATTTTTTTGTTGTACTTTAGCATATTTAAACTAATACAAGCTGGTCAGTGTTTCTGGGCACATAGTGACCTCATCCGACCATAAACAGCAGCAAAGTTATCATAACCTGAACATTCTATGATCCTCTACAGAATTATAACTTCCACTGTGAGATAAAACAATATCATCACAGTGAATTATTTAGTAAATAAAGAATTCTTCAACTTAATGGCAAAATTCTTATAAATATAAATAAATAGTACATTTTAAAAAATATCTATATGTTTTCACTCTCTTTTTTCCCTCTTTTTTGTTATTATGTTATTTTAATGAAGTAATGATTTTTCAGAAAGTAATTTAATACATTCAGCATGAAATAAAACTTTGCAGAAGTGAATGAAGTAGTAAAGCCGCAGCTTGAACGTCTTCCCCACAGTGGATTATGGACAATTAACTGTTTTTGAATGTACATTTAATGCAATTAGATGTAGAAATTAGAGTGCATTGTGGGTAAGAATGAGTGAACAAAAGTAGGGAACGAGTGGCTCACTCAGAATTCAGACACTCAAACAAAATGGCATACACCCTAAATATTGCACTATATAGTGGATGGGGGTGGTTTCAGACACACCGAGTGTTCCGCGACCAGGGTTGGTGACCTATGCAGGCTGCATACTCTTCAATTAGAGCGCATAGGTACTAATGATCTAAATTCTTTCGACACTGAAAACTTTAACTACACTAAAATAAAAATCAATGCAGGTCTTTAAAAGTTATGAAATAGAGAAAGTAGGCATTAATAAAGCATGATCTTGCTTTGGTTTATATTTCAGCATTATATATAATGTCCCTGTGGGACATTTTCATGTTTTCACCATAATAATTACTAAAAAGGTTTCCAAACCTCTCTTCTTACTGACAAATTCATCCAGATTTGACAAGAGCCCTTAAAGTGATAGTTCATCGATAGAATTCTCTCATCATTTACTCGCACTTGTGCCATCATTGATGTGCATTACTTTCTTTCATCTTCTGAACAAAAATATATTTTTTTTAGAAGAATTTCTCAGCTCTTTTTGTCCATAAAGTGCAAGTGAATGGGTGACAACAAATTAAAGCTAAAAAAAATTAAATAAGTCAGCATAAAATAATCCATAAGACTCCAGTAGTGTTAAATCAATATCTTCAGAAGCAATGCGATATGAGAATGTGTGGATGAGAAACAGAGAAACAGATTACTTTCACATTCTTCTTCTTGTGTTTTTGTTGATTCACAGAGAAGAATGTCTAGCAAAAAATATTGATCTGTTTCTCACACACACCTATCATATCACTTCTGAAGATACGGATTTAACTACTGGAGTTTTATGGATTATTTTATGCTACCTTAATGTACTTTTTGGAGCATCAAAAATGTGGCACTGTACTGAAATATTCTTCTAAGAATCTTAATTTGTGTTCAGCAGAAGAAAGGAAGTCATACATATCTGGGATGGCATTAGGGTGAGTAAATGAGAGAATTTCAATTTTTGGGTGAACTATATCTATACATTTATATTCTGTAACAATTTCCCACTCTCATTTTGTTCCAAACCAGTGTGACCTTCTGTAATTTGTGGAGCACAAAAGATGTTAGACAGAATGTTACAGACTGACAGTCTCGGTCACCATTCACTTGATGGAGAGAATACAAACTTTCACTGAAAGTAAATAGTGACTAATGCAACATTCTGTCTAAAATCTGCTTATTGTGTTGGATGGAAGAAAGAAAATCATATGGGGTTAGAACAACATCATGGTGAATGATGACAGAATTTCCATTAATAATAATAACAATAATTCTGTAATACATGTTACATATGTAGTATGCTATGGAATATAGGGGAGTTAAAATCCATAATGCCATTTGTAAATTTAACGAATTATTCACTACTTGAGTACTCTTTTAATTGGATACTTTATTACTCTAATTCAAGTAATTATTTATGTTTGTATTTTTACTTGAGTTTTTTTTTTTTTTTTTTTTTTTAAGTAATTGTGCTTTTACTTGAGTACAGCTTTTGGCTACTCTGCCCACCAATGTTAGCAGGGGTCACAACTCTGTGTTTGTTTTTCCACACATGTGAATTTCTACACTCTCCCTCAGAAAAGAGCAACCAGCATATTCTCCGGCCCCTGTCACATTCCATGTGGACGGCTGTCCACATCTCAATGACGAGGCCAACAATTGGCAGTAATTGGCACGTTGCTTCAGATGTCCTCAGAGAGATTTGAGTGTGAGAGCAGACGGGCTGCCCTTTCCACCAATTAGAGTGCTGCCCCCAAGGGTGCACTGACTGGTGGAGGCCTATCGCATGGCTTGATCCGGGTTTTGTGGAGTAGCTGCTGCCTCCTCATCAGTGCTGCAGTTTGGAGATTTCAGTACGAGACCTCTATGCCACCTCCTCTATCTGTCTGTTTCTCTACTCTTATGCTGTCAGTACACAACATCACATCCACTATATGAGGTCCTTGAAAACTAAATGGCCTGATAGACTCCCCATTGCATTGCCTCCAAATCGTCTATAGTGCCTTCATAAAGATGATTCCTCACAGACTGTTGGCTTGAAGGCCACACTGCCCATCCAAAATGATGCACTACAAATGAATCTTGAATTATGGAGTCTTTATAATAAAAAGTACAATAAAAGTTTTTGTTTTATGTACTTTGATTCATATTACATTATTGAGCACAATGGGTGTGTTTTGAATAGCTTGTCCATCATTCAAGCTCTCTTCAAGCACTTCAAGAAGCTTGTGTTGTATGTTGAGAGAAGAGCCTCTTGAACTGACACTCAAATGCCTCTTCAGAAAACAGAGAGTTGAGGCAGATTAGTGCATAATATCACATATCCAGTTGCTAACAACTGTAAGTAAATGCCTTTGTGAGGGAATTACCTTAAAGGAATAGTTCACCCAAAAATTAAAATTTGCTGATAATTTACACTTTACCCTCATCTTTAGGCCGTCTAAGCTGTATCTGAGTTTGTTTCTTCATCAAAACAGAATTTAAGATTTTTAGGATTTCATTTCAGGCCTCCTCCTTTAAACGATGCAAGTAAATGTACTCCATTTTTTGATGGTCCAAAATGCATATTTAGGGTGCATCAAAATAATCCACTCCAGGTGATAAATAAAGTTCTTCTGAACCCAAACGATTTATTATTTTTAGAAACAAAACAAAACTTCTATACTTTTTAACTACAAATCTTCAGATCCGTACATTTCTGTGACGCACGCTCATGAGAGGGATGACATATGTTTGTTGGTAAAGTCATGCGTCATGTGGAGGAGGAGGAAGGAAGCACGACATTGTTTACAAGAGAAACTTGTAACATTACTGCAGTAAATAACCATCCTTTTATTTTGGAGCATAGCCGTTGCATTATCTATCTGGCAAACAATTGCAGAAAATCACAAGTTCATTTTCATGTGAAAATAATGATTGGCAAATTTGTGGCACATTTGTGGAAAGTTTGACAGAACTAAGGGATAAAAAGCAAATGAAAAGAATAGTTTTATATATATTTTATACATATGCAGCTTTTCGGTTATGAAGAAACAACACAGGATACAAAAATTTATTTAGGATTTTTTTATTCTGACTGCTAATCTGACAGCGATCGATGGGGCCGTACAGTTTTAAAAAATAATAATAATAAAAAAATAAAGAAAGAAAATACAAAACTGTGTCTTTGTGCTTATTTGAATTAGTATAATTGTTTTTAATGATCACAATCCATGATTCAGAAAACTTGTAAATTGTAAAGTTTGACCCAGGAACAATGTCCTAATTAACTTGGACAAAAATGACCCGTTGAAATTCAGTAAAATGATCTTCCATAAAGTGGAAAAAGATCAAATTAAATGCACCAATATTAAAGACACTTGAAAAAAATTAAGCATATAACACATGGTAATAAAAAACGGTAGAGGCCAGTCCTTGCATGTACACAAAATGTGGTCAAACTCCACACTTGCAATCCATTTGCATCCCAAGAATGAATCTACCAATAAACAAAATTGGGTGCTCTCTTGCCCAATACATGTTCTGATATTTCTAACCAGCACACATGCACAACACAAAAGAGTACCAGAAAGTAGGTGTTGCAAAACTCTGGTTCTTAAAGGGGCCACATATAATTTATAAATTTCATGAAATTTCTCTACTTGGTTACACTAATATTTACTTTGATGTGCTGAATTGTAATCTCCTATTTCTATAAACAAAGGAGAGGAAGTTCCAATCAACCATTAGGGTCCCCCAAAGTGGACTTCACATGGTATTCAGCTATATTAAGCAGTAGTGTAGTCTCTAGGGCATCCGCAGGAATACGCCGGATGCCAAAAACATTTAAAAACATTTGCAAATATGTATCTGTATCTTTCTTAGGATTTTGCCCACCTAAAATAAGTGATGATATGTGTGGCCACCAGAACAAAGAGTAGGCTTTTGACCCGGATCTTTGTCAATCTACTAACGCAATGACGCAGCACTGTTGAGGGAATGTTGTTTTTAAACATACAGAGATTCTCTCTAAACACGCACGGAGATGTGAGAGGTGGGAGCGATGGCATGGGCCGACTAAGCTGATCCACCAATCTGAACGTTAATTTCAGACGTGATTGGATATTTGCTTACCAATCATATTTTCCATTTCAGTTAGGAGCAGGTTATTCCAGCCTCTACTGCTGATGCACAAACATCCCTGGAGTAAACATGATTTGCGCTGTAAAATTATTTCCCTGGTAAATGTAAATAAATATATATTTACATTTAAATTGAACTTATGTAAATAAACTTTGAAAATACTGCATGTTATTGCCCCCGTGATAGTTTTTGATGCTCTTGTGTCCCATATTTTTTATTTTTTTGCCTTTTACTGCTGTCGGTGTTGCCTTTTCTAAGTAGGAAAACAATTTCTATACACAGAAAAGCACAAATAAAACAAATAACCATTCATTCTTATGTAGGTTATATGGTAATACATTATAACCTGTTCATGTGAGCTTTACTACACTCATATTATACAATGTTTAACAGTTTATTGCATATTATGTATGTACTAGTCAATTAATTAGAGTAATAATAAAGTATTAACAATTTTCATAGTAGCCTAATGAATGGAAAATGAATGATACCTAGTTCTTAGTACTCTACTCCATTCCAGCAATAAACTTACCTTGATATACTTTCTGTAAGTTCATGTGGGACTGTAATTACAACAGTCAATATTTTTTACAAAAATATATTTCTAACACATTTTACATATGTACTGTATATAAATGTAAATATGGTGCATGTTTTATTTTATTTTTTAAATTCACAGTATGCCCACCTCTTCAGACACTACTACACCAATGATCTTAAGTGAGAATCCAAAGGGAGCGCACAGTTGGGGGGGCACTCCATATGACACAGGGAATACTGTATGTGTACAACGATGCATCACTTCACAGGAAGTGGAGAGGTAAAATCACCCACCAGTCATTGCAAACCATCAAAATATTGTTTTATATTGGCTAAAATAAATGCTAAAATAAAATAAAATTAACAAAAGGGCAAAGTGCGTGAGATTCGACCATTACATCCATACAACATACAACTTTGTCAAATGAAATGAACTTTCTCATGCTCAGTGAGTACAGGGAGCAGTGAACAATGCGCAGGGACCATGCGGATCGCAACGCACTTCAAGTGTTTTTCCTGGATTGTTCTCCTACAATAAAATTGCGGATTAAATCAGAAAGTAGAGGTACAACAATTTATTTTTATTGAACGTAATTTCTTTACTCACTGAAAGCTGCAAATGGACAAACACGTTCTACGGCAAGCCCTGTGGCTTGTGTAAATACACAATCACTATGAATTGCTTCCTAATTTACTCGTTCACAATTGTTTATGCACATGTGGTACTCTTATTGTTATTTCAGCAATCTCCACATGACAGGGAATGAGAGAAAGAGAGTTGTGGTGAGTTGGTATGTCTGTCACCACTCCATCGTTTTTAATCGGCAGGAGTGTCATAAGTCAGCGAGATCTCAGCAAAACAGTCGGCTAGTGTAACAACCTTGGCCAAAATCAAGTTGTTTTGAGTCTGCTAGTGTGACGCCGGCTTAAGATACACAAAGTTTATCCATCAAGAACAGTAGTCCCACTGCAAAAATGACCATTTAGATAACTTTACAGGTCAAATGATACATGTTTTATACAGAAGAATTTTTAAGTGATTTAACAAAAATATAAGCAAACTATGTCTGCCTTTAAACCCTCTCAAAACTGCCACTGTTTACATCACTATTGAGTGCCTTGATTTGAATCTAACCCTGATATATTTATTTGTTTATTGTTTTTTTTTAACAAGGGATGAGTATGAATACTTTTTTGAGGTAATCAACATTATGCAACAAATGTTGGTTGAAATGTTGATGAAATGTTGATTCAACAACTTGATGGAGCTTTGAAGCCGGAACATTCCTTTAAATGTTCCCAAATTATTCAATCAAATTATTGATTGGGAGTCAATAATCAGAAAACGCATGTTCACTGATAAAATAGGTATCAGACTTTACAAAGTTTTTTTATTATTGTTTTTTTTGTATGTTATGTTATAGTATGGTAGGTGAGAGCTCATGATGATGAGTGTAGGACAGATTGTTAAAAGTAATATTGATATCCATCGCACCTGTGTACCCCCCCTCCCCATTCACATAACTATAACACATTTAAGTGGACAAGAAAGCATTAAAATGTGATTTTATTGTATCTTTTACCAGTATGCAGGACTCATTGTTCCATCCTTCAGGTTAGTATCCTGAAGCATTAGGAGAATAGAGTAAAATTCAGTTTCTATACAGACACCAGAGGCTTTGTCATTTTCACAGTTCAACCTCTTCCTCCAAATTTATATCCAACCCTTTCTCTGCTGAAGTAAATTTAGCATCAGTCTGTCAACAAATATTAAAAAAGTTTGTAAAACCAAATAATTATAAACAACAACAATAAAAATGTTTCTACCTGCCTGCAATTACAACCCACAACAGTGGTTCCAAAAGGTGAAAAGAAAGGTTCCACAGGTTGACAGGCAAGTAATAAGACAGCTCTTTCTCCTTTGCAAGGACCCAAGCAAAGGGGACCCAGCTAATATGCTGTCTGGCCCCAGGGCCTGTGGGAGCATGGTAGGATTATTATGTTAATGCGAAGGCCTCCTGCCCTCGCCCTCTCTCCCAGCTGGCTCTGCTGTCGTTATGAAGTGCTTTGCTCTGACAGAGGGGTAATATGCTCCCTGATTGAAAGGGCAAAAGATCGAGCATTAAAAAGAGAGAAAGAGGTCATACTGATAAGCATATGATAAAAGCACCATTGTGTGCTGATACCTCTGAGAAAAGGACAGATTTGGTAATTCCTGTAGATTTGAAGAAAGTGAATATGTATTAAGGTGTGAGGTGAGGAAGGGTAGATTTTAATTACCCATGCTATTGAAATGTATGTGTGTGTGCTATATTGGTGGGAACAATATGTGGTGTATATCATTGTTTTGCTTCCTTCCTTTTTAACCACTTTGTATTTGATGTGTTTCAACTCTTCTCACAAACTCTAATTGTTCTATACTATATACTGCAAATATAGAGCTTGAACTTCCATACAGCAGACTAATATTGCTAACACCGAAGAAATTCAAAAAAGAACATAAATCCCCTAAACTTCAAACCTGTAAGCACAGTGATCCAGGACGCTAAGCCTCATAGAGCAGTACTTGTGTAAATATGTCAGACAAACAGAAGATGACATTCATCTGCTTTTGAAATGCATGTCTTTTCATCTCTCCTCATCGTAAGCATGCCCACAAGCATTACATATCTCCGTATTGTTTCATCCATTTATGCTGTTAGTGTCCTTTTTGTTTTGTTTACTTTTCTAATTGATTTCTCTGTTTTTCAGCATTTTGCAGACCCATGTGTGCACTCTTTTCATATTTGAATCACAGTAAGCTTTTTCTGCATGTTTATGAGATGAAGGATGTCAGTGGGTAAATGCTGGGGTAAATACTTAGCTTGTGACTGTCAGAAAAAGAACCCAAAAGGCTGCAAGTAGGTTGTGATGCTCGGAAAGCACAGAGATTGCATTGGGGGGGTGGGGGGATGGGGGGTAATTACAAGGGTATTATGCTATAAATGTGGTTTATGAGAAAATTTCTAGTGTACCCATAATTCAAATCGATTAAAAAACATATATATTTTGAAAATGTAAAAATGCAGAAAGTTTTTTGCAAGGGGTAGGGTTAGGGTGGCATAGACTTGTGATGCTAAAAGCTGCTAGCAAGATAAGACAGAAACCACAGGCATAATGTGCTGTCCTGCATACAATTTTATACCACAGTTACAGGAACAGATTGGATTTGGAGATGCCCTGCCCTATCAAAAAAATAAAAAAGGGTTTAATATTCATAAGCATTGACTTATGTGAACCATGCTTTGAAAAAAAAAGGATCTCATCACATCTAAGACTAACAAGTGTTGACTAACATAAAGCTGTAAAAGGTTACAAAAGTATCTCTAAAAGCCTTGATATTCATTTGGTACACTCCAAAACAAATTGTTCATAAATGGAAAAAGTTCAGCACTGTTGCTACTCTCCTTGGAGTGAGCGTCCTGTAAAGATGACAGCAAATAATGTTAGTTAACCCAAATAGGAAAATTCTCATAATTTACTCATCCCCATGCCAACGCAGATGTGTAAGACTTTATTTCTTCTGCTGAAAATAAATGAAGATTGTTATAAGACTCGTAAGGTTAAATTCATATCTTCTGAAGTGACATGATAGATGTGGGTGAGAAACAGATACATTTTCTTAAATTTTCAAGTCAATTTTCAATCTCCACTTTTGACCAGAATGCGAAAAAAAAGAAGAACGTGGAAGTGACAGTAAAGTGAATATTTATACACAACACAGCACTATGTGTGGGGGAAAAAAGACAAAGCATGTCAACATCAAAACCCTATCCCAACTGTAAAGCATATGGAGAAGGGGCTATAATCGTTTCGGGCTGCTTTGCTCCCTCAGGGCTATGACAGCTTGCTATCATCGGCAGAAAAATGTATCCTCAACTTTATCAAGACATTTTGCAGGAGAGAACAATTTGCACCAGACATCCCTAGGATGTTGCTGAATTGAAAGCACTTTGTAAAGGGGCACAATTCCTCCTGAAAATTATGCAGGTATAATTCTAACACAGTTTCATGATGACAAATCATACTAATCCATTCAAATGGCAACATTGTGAGATACCTCATAACTTTGCTAGTACGAAAAGGTACAACTTATTTTACCATAAAAGTCAGAATTTAACAGAATTTAAATGAATACAAAACAGGCATGAAATTTTAGCTAGCCTCTTATCAAACATATGTTTTCAGAAATGTTGTTACTTTTATTACAAAATGTTATATCCATATTGTATTTGAACATCCTGGAACATGGTTCACTTGTTTCATTCCAAATCCTGATGTTTTCTTTATCTTTTCTTTTTTTTTTTTTTTTTTTTAAGTTTTATTAAAAAAAATTGTTTAAGGTTTGGGTAAGGGGTAAGACTTTGTGTTTAGATTTGGATTCGGGTTAAACTTAGGGAAAAATGTAATACATTATTAGTTGGATCGTATACTTTTCTCTGTGGGAGTAATAGTCTGACTGTAATGGATCTCTACTTGTCTAGATAAGAATGAAGCGGGAGCCGGGTGCATATCAAACATTCAACATTTATTAAACAAAGCACAGACATAAAACACTGATGCACATACACAGCGTCGTCATTTATAACTCTCTCCCCCGGTGTCTCTCTCTCAACTGCAGTTTTGGTCACGGCTTTATCCCTCACCCACCATCGCTGTAATCGGGCGAAATCAATAGCCCCAGGTGTACATCTCTGCCTCACTCCGCGCCCTCATCACTCCGCCCGGCCACACTGATGTATTTGTAAATGCCTACTCGTTCGTTTCTTACAAATTTTCTCAATCTTGAATTTTTGCCATCTCTAACTATTACTGCAGTTATTTAATTCAAGGGTTCACTTAAATTTTCCACCCTGCACTGTGAATGTTTATCCAATGTGTTCAATAAAGACGTGTTCAGCAAAAACGTATAAAAGTTTGTGTGCTATTAGTTGAAGGAGACTGTGTTTGTTATTGTGAATAGTCTGATCAGATCAAATGTTATCACCAATAAATGCACAAACCTAATCTATGTTAAACCAAAGGGTTCACATATATTTGTTTGAGTGTTCTTTATAAGGTCATAATATTAAGAATAAAGATCCCATTGACAAAGAAAACCCAAACGTTTTATAGTAGGTGGTTGGATACTTTTAGAGATGGTTGTTGTCTTCAAAATGCTATTTAAGATGGCATTTCTGATTCTCTCAACAGCTCAGTGAAGATCTGTATCTTATGTGGCATCAGTGGCATCACTAGTTCAGCTCTCTCTTGGCTCACTTCTTACCTCACTGACAGAAAATATTACATTACTAAACAGAAGTCTAAATCTGCCACTGCCTCTCTCACATAAGGTGTTCCCCAGGGTTCAGTCCTTGGACCTGTAACGAGGCAGGCAAGGATTAAGGATCTAAATAAAGGGCAGCTTTTAATCAAACAATAAGGTAAACAAAGTGACTCAGAATATAAAGAAACAAACACAGGGAACAAGGTGCAGAGCATAATGGAACACATGCAAAGAATTACAAAGAAACCAGGGGAAACAAGGGAATGAGGAACATCTAGGGAAACAATCAGGGTTAACCAATCATAAAATGAAACTACAAAGGACTACAAAACTAACACAGGAAACAGGAATGAGGAACTAAGCAACAAGAATTTCAACAAAAAAAAAGTAAAAGTACAAATAGGGAATATGTGACAGGACCATTACTGTTTATGATTTACATGCTCCCACTTGGTGACATCATACATAAGCATGGCCTCAGTTTTCATTACTATGCTGATGACATTCAAATTTACCTTTACCTAGCTCTCTGGATGTTCTTGAATTTTCTTCAATTCAAATTCAATACCAACAATACTGAAATATTGTTATTTGGCTCTAATGCTTAAGTAAAAAGGATTGACCTTGGCATTGATATTGATAGGGTTAGTGTTAAGCCCTCCCCCTCTGTCCATAAACTTGGTGTCCTGTTTGACTAATCTCTTTCCTTTGATTCTCATATTTCCACTGTTGTAAAAAATTATTTCTTCCATTCACAAAATATTGCATGGTTCTGATCTTTTCTTACTTTGCTGATGCCAAAATCTTGATAATTGCTATGATCACCTCACGTCTTGACTATTGCAATGCCCTGTTCATTGGCTTATCCAAAAAAAAAAAAAAACAATGCTAGAAAGCTTTCTGCCCACATCACCCCTCTTCTACATGATCTCCACTAGCTGCCTGTTTGATCCTGAATTCAGTATAAGATACTAATTTAAGGCTTTAAATGGTCTTGCCCCAGTTTATTTGTCTGATCTACTCCACCCTTATCTCCCCATTTGGTCCCTTCGATCCTCTGAACTTGGCTTTTTTCCATTGCATGATTTTAATTGTGTTAGGTCTTTCTGTGTTGTTGCTCCTAAGCTATGGAACTCACTACCTCTTACACCCTGACTACACCGGAGGTGAACGGCATGTCACGTCAGAATTAAACAGGTGTCGTGTTCCATTTTGCGCTGCAAGCCCTGGCACTACTACACAAATTAAACAGTTTCCATCCAATTTAGACAGGCTCAAGCGTTGCGTCATGCCACCTCAATGGACACACCCTGTGTAGACAGCGTGTTAGTCTTCAAAATACCTCCTCTTTATCTACTTTCATGTTGCAGCTAATAACGTATCTGCTTTCTATCAATTTTGAGCAATCATCTCTGATGTTATAGTTCCTTTTTCATGTTGAAATGTTCCAATTATATTAGCTTATTGTGAAGCAACCTTGAGCTTGGGAAATGCGCTATATAAATAAATTCTTCTTCTTCTTATGAGTGTTCTATTACCTCAAATACCAAAGATGATGCTATCAGTTTTTAACTTGTCATTGGAAACACTGGCCCAGAAAGCAAATTTACAGGTATCTAACATTTTTCAAAATTCACTTTTTTAAGTGAAATTTCACTTCTTTAAAACAGGGGCCCATCTCAAAACTGTGGATATCTGAAAGCTCAGTGTTGAATATTATCCTTGACAAATAAACCAGAGTAGCTCAGGGTTGTGCAGGAAACACAAAACAGGTTGTAATGTCTCCTTGGTGGAGTCCAAATTGTGTACTCATTTACAAACTTAAATATGAGGGGGATGTTTGAGCTTTAGTGATTCTTTGACTCATTTTCAGAGAAAAAATTTGATTGGTACTCTTCAATTCAAATCAGCTTCTTTAATAATAATTCCACTTTCAGGTTTGAGCTCTGTACCTTTTTAAGCCTATTTAAACTCAACAAGTTTCATGGTCCTGTAAAGATGTGGAAAAGGTTTTGGTGAACCTTAAATCTGTTTCCTGCTCTGTGGGCACTTCCACAGCTACCCAGAAATTTAAGACTACACACTGAGGCACAGACAGCTCCCAAGTGATGCAGCAAACTTTCCAGAATCAGACTTGGACATAAACATGCTTTCTGACTGCTGGCCTGATGAAACAGCAAGACCGCCTGGTTTGCTCAGGGCATTAAAGATAGAGCACGCCGACATGGCCAGACAATCCAACCCAACATCTGCAAACCAGGCCTGACAGTCTCTTCAGTAATGAGTAGGGTCCGGACTACAGGGTCAATAATTCATACTGAGTGCAATTCAATAGGGATGGAGGAGCAGAGGTAAGAGATGGTCCTCAATTCCACACATAGTCGTCTTTGTTATAGAGCTTGACCAGTGCAGAGCCAAGTTCATTGCAGCTCCATATGTCTTACTGCTTTATTAAAGGGCATACATGTAGTGGATTCCACTCAGCTCAGCCCAGCCCTGCTTGTTCATTCTGGTATGCTCTTCTGATCATCTTGAGATGTTCCTCTCGTTGATCCCCATCATGGTTATTAATAGCTGTGTCAGTGCCAGTTCCTCACTAAGATGATAGTCACATCAAACCAGAGCTTGTTTTGCTATGATTCTCACTGGTAGGCCATGTTCTTTAAGTAGTTCTGAGGGAATTTATGTAAATTATGTAGTTACAGTTAGTTAGGAACTGCAAAAACTTCAGAACTATGTGTAGTCAAAGATTGTTAGAGAGTGCAGGGTAAAATATAAACAAGTATATGACCTACTGTATGTGTCAAGGTATATTCCAGTTTTTACTGTACTCACACTTTGTGCTCACAACTAATTTTCTGTGTATAATATGTTCCTACATTTGTGGTCCAGAAATGTAAAACTCTGTTATTAGGGTTGGGCAAAATTCTGAATTTCAGACTTGAACCTCTTTTAATAAATGAGATGGAATTATAATCGAATTGTCCACACTTTAGAGGAAGTAGAAATGGACTTTGAATTGGAATGACAGGAAGCAGAAATTTACTGAATTCAAAGAAATTCAACACAGTCACACAATAGAGGAATTCTGTTTGTCCAACACAACAATACGCATTTGTTACATAAATAATTACATTGTTTATTTTGGTTGATGTTGCCTGTTAGTTCCCTGAAATGTAGACTATTAAGTATATTTGATTAAATTGATTACTAATACCTAATATGTTTTGACAATTCTTCTGTATGTTGTGTGTATGGTATCGTGTCAGGTTATCCTGAAAATGAAATGTAATACAAACTAACATCACAAAGATTATATGATACATTTGTTTGGCAAAGGCTTTTTGTACTAAGTGCAAATAGCAAACAATAGCATCTTCTTTGAACTAAGTACAGATATTGTTAGATATTATTTGCACCCCTGTGCAAATAATTTTACACCACTAATTATTGTAAATACTAACCTGCAGTAAAGGGAATCACATTGTTACTATATTAACGCCATATTACTGCAGTAACATCATGGTTTACTGTATCAAAACTTTTTTTTTCCACCTAAAAACCATGGTTTCTACCCAGATCAAACTTTTCTCTACCCTTCCCAACCTTCTATGTGACCAAATCATTGCTTTGAAATCCACCTTTATATAAATTTGTATTTATTATGAGAAGTAGTGCCAAAGAGAAAATTAATAGTGGAAACAAAACATAATCGAACCCTGTTTCGTCCGCCTGAGAAAAACACGTTCATACTGTCGTTAAACCCCAAACACTGCAGTGTCACTAGGGACAGTTTGTCTTCAATATGCATGTCTTTCCACCAGACTATTGGAGTGCAAATAGCTGCGCTATGTGGCAATGCTATTTACACTCTTTTTTTTATTATTATTCTACTTCCCTAAATTCAAATTTTAACTACAATTCTGCATTCTGTTTGCTCCCTCAGTTCAAATTCAGGGACTGACTTGGACTTGAATTGACATTTGAATTGAGTGTAGCAGTGCCCATCCACTTTTTCAGCTGCCTGGATTCGGGAAGTATTTTTCCCATTCATTTTTTCTAATTTTCTTAAAATCCTTCATTAAAGAGTTGTAAGCCATGGACCAAACCAACAAGCTTCGAGGAGCATCACAATATTACAAACTTTTTTCAAGCAAAAAAGTATTTGAAAATCCAACAAAAAGACAAAGGAACAAGACTGTATGCTTAAAAGGATAGTTCAACCAAAAATTACAATTCTCTTATGATCACCCTCATGCCATCCCAGATGTGCATGACTTCCTTTCTTCTGCTGAACAGAAATTAATAATTTTAGAAGAATATTTCAACTATGAAGGTCAGAACAGTGCCAACATTTTGATGCTCCAAAAACACATAAAGGCTGCATAAAGGTAATCCATATGACTCAAGTGTTTAAATCCATGTCTTCATAAGTAAAATGATAGGTGTGGGTGAAAAACAGATCAATATTTAATTAATTTTTTTGCTTGAAATTCTTCACCCTGTCCAGTAGGGGGCGGTGTGCATGAAGAATCTGAATAACCAAAAACTCAAGAAGAAGAATTTAAAAGTGTTCTGTTTCTCACCTACACCTATAATATTGCTTCTGAAAATAAATATGGATTACTTGTATGCTGCCTTTGTGATTTTTGGAGCATCAGAATTTTGGCACCCATTTACTTGCATTGGATGGACCTACAGAGCAGAAATATTTTCCTAAAAATCTTTATTTGTGTTCTGCAGAAGAACAAAAGTAATACATATCTGAGATGGCTTGAGGGTGAGTGAATGATGAGAGAATTTTAATTTTTGGGTGAATTATTCCTTTAATGTCTTTATTGAGGGCACAATCAATCATAGGATATGGGTATAATGCGCAAGCTACGGGATGATCATATGTATCCCGTGGCTGCTATCGGGTCTTGTGTAATGTGCGAGGAAGGGCAGCCGGTGGAGTTTCTGGTGGCCCCTAGGGTAAAATGTTGCCACACTAGGAAGTTGGTAACTTAGGCAGACTGTGTAATATGCGTATATGGAGCTGCGTTACTTAAATAATTGAATATAAAACAATGGAAATATATAAAATAGGGCTGTCAATCGATTAACATATTTAATCGAATTAATTACATGGTGTCCCGAATAATTAATCGTGATTAATTGCATATATAAATATTTGCTGAGTAAGCCCCTCATATAACAATAATTCAATATATAAAGATTATACATATTTATATCAATATATAATTATACTTAGTTATCTTTAAATATTTAACAATTATATATATATATATATATATATATATATATATATATATATATATATATAAAATTAAAAATATTCAGATAATTCAAATGCATCTCATTCTTGTAGCAGTTAAGTAGCAGTAGTTAATCATTGATAAGACAATACAAAATGTGGCTTTAGAATACAATGTATTGTTTACTACCATATTATTGAACATAAGCCAATCATTGGCATACAGTTCACAGCAATCCATTTCGCAAGTGAATTTGTCAGTCAGTTCGAGATTTATTATGAGGGCTTGTTTAAGAGCCCGTCAATTTACAACTGCGTCAGACATGCTTGTGTAGCGTCTCGGGTGTGTTGCATCATAAACATAAAATGTTTAGTTCAATGTTTCAAGTTAAATATAGTTCCCCGTCTGTCGCTCACATCGACGTCGTGTCGAAGAAGCGACATTAGGGGTCTCTCTTGAGCGCCGAAAGATACCTCTGATCTATGAATAAAGGCCAATGAGAGTTGGCGAACAGTATTTGCATACCCCGCCTCCGGATACGGATATAAAGGCGAGGGAAATACGCTCGTTCATTCAGTAATTTTCTTCGGAGCCGATGGTCGTGTGTATGCAGTCAGCTGCGAGTAACACAACTGATCCTGCTTCTGATCCTCTGACGCTCTGCTTTGCTGTTGGATTTACGGCGCACTACAGCGGCTTTTCTCTTCACTGCCGGCGTGCAGTTTGCCCCTGGGCGCTTCATCAGCGCAGAGTTAAAAGCGCCGGCGTTGAACGTCCTTTTCAGGACGCGTCTTTATAAAGATGTAATTTCCGCCCCTGTGTAGTTTCTGGATGCGGTGATTTCTCCCCACCTCTCTCGGTCATAAAACACTGTCTTGCATGCTTGGGCTGCGATCACACGCAGGCAGCGTTTTTATGAATGGTTCATGTTCTCAGTGCGAGAACATAGCCATGGCAACATTGCGGTCGTGTGGCTTTCTTTTGTAATGAGAGAAAGCCGTTTCAGCCACCCCCCGCACCTCGCCTCCTTCCTACAGGATTGACGCAGGCGCCGCGGGCGATGAACACGATTTGGGAACAATGACGGGCTCTGTTCGCCGGGTAAACCCCCTCGAACCTCCCGCCTCCCCGGCACGCTTGTTTGCTTCCGTCTGAGCTCGGGATGAGCATTCTCTCCAATGGTTCATCTTCTCAGTGTGAGAACATGGCCGTTATATCATTGCAGTCGCACGGCTTTCTTTTGTAATGAGAGAAAGCCACTTCAGCCGCCCCCCGCGCTCCGCCTTCTTCCTACGGGATCGGCGCAGGCGCCGTGGGCGATGAAGGCGATTTGGGGAATATGACGGGCTCTGTTCGCCGGGTAAACCCCCTCGAACTGCCCGCCTCCCCGGCACGCTTGCTTGCCTCAGCATTGGATGACATCACCGCTGCATCAGAGAGCGTTACAGCGGCATCGGATGCTGATCGCTCGCCTGGGCCGCCACCTTCGGGTCTGCCGCCCAGCCTGAGCCTGACGCACGGAGATCCGCTATGCTTTCCCGGGCTACTTGATCGGTCCCGCTGGCAGATGCGCCGCTCACAGCCACGCCCACCCCCCCCCCCCCCCCCGTTCCTTTCTTCCCGGACGTGCACGACGAGTTGAGCAAAGCCAAGGCTTCTTCGCTCCTCCGCTCTCACTACCCTCGCGGTGGAACGGTCCCAGACCGCTTCCACTCTGCACGCCACGGCCCTTCCTGCAACCAATGCCAGGCCAAGGCACTTCAAAACTTGCACCTTGGGTAGTCCTGTTCTTGATGTGCTGCAGGAACTGCGCTGGATGACCAACCGCGCCCCCGGGCCACGGAGGTCAGAAGCGCCAGCACTCGAACAGCCGATGGCCACCCCTTGTGGTCCAGAAACGCACCTGTGGACTGGACCTGGTCGAAATGCGGGAGGCAGACAAGGCACACCTTCTCCCACACCCCCGTCTCCCATCTCCGTCCATTCGGCGCCACCGTTGACTACTCTGCCCAGCAGTCCTCAGCGGTGAGGCAGACGGAGGCCACTGCACATCCTGCCCTGCCGCAAGCCTGCCGCCATGGGCCATGCCCCGTCTGCTCGCCGACGGGCGTCCTCCTGCGGCTATGAAACGCCCTGCTCCGCCTCAACCCGGGCCCAGCTCTCAGCCCCAGCGTCGAGCACTCCGCAGGAAGCGGACGCCCCCGTCTCACGGACCCCCTCGAGGACCCAGAAGGCTCCCAGGCTGTCCGTAGACGTTCGACCCAGGAACCAAGATGTTAGCTCCGGAGGCTGGTAAGACCGCTCCGTCCCCGGTGGAGGGCCGGGAGGAGAATTTTTTTCTTGTCGAATTAATTTTCACATTCTCATATTCTCTGTAATGAGCTATTTCCTTTTGTCTCTGGGTCACCTGGCCCGCAAATGCCGTTCTCACGGCACCTTGCCCCCAGATATCAACAGTCCTGGACCCCTGGACACGGACCACCCGTCTTCAGCCCCACGACTGTTCCCCGGCCGGCCGGTTCCGACGAGTCCAGAGGATGCCTACCCAGGACCTCCTCCTCAGTCGCTAACCCGCCCCCTGCCGGGTGTGCGGAGCAAGGTAAGTGCTTGAGTCTCTTCTCAGCACCTCAGCCGCGGGTTGCCCTGTCGCTGCCCAACGCTGCCCTACCTGCTCCGCCCCGCTGCGAAGCCCCGCCGGGTACGTCAAAATTAATCGTCCCTTTGGTGCCCCTAGCGCAGAGGTTGGACGCGTGGCTTTCACTTCCCAACCCGTCTCGCTGGCTGGCCCGGACCATCCGACTCGGTTACGCAATTCAGTTTGCCAGGCCCCCGCCCCCCTTCATGGGCGTCCTCTTTTCCGCAGTACACGGCGAACACGCCCACTCCCTGCACGCGGAAATCGCGACTCTTCTGGCCAAAGACGCGATACAGCCTGTCCCTCCAACCGAGATGAAGAAGGGTTTCTACAGCCCTTACTTCATCGTACCCAAGAAAAGCGGCGTCTTACGACCAATCTTGGACCTGCGAGTTCTCAACCGAGCGTTGCACAAACTCCCATTCAAAATGCTCACGCTTGACCTGCGTCCGGCATCTAGATTGGTTCGCAGCGGTAGACCTGAAGGACGCGTACTTCCACGTCTCCATCCTGCCCCGACACCGCCCCTACCTGCGGTTTGCGTTCGGGGACCAGGCGTATCAGTACAAAGTCCTCCCCTTCGGCCTGTCTCTGTCCCCTCGCGTCTTCACGAAAGTCGCAAAGGCAGCTCTTGCCCCGCTCCGAGAAGCCGGCATCCGCATACTCAACTACCTCGACGACTGGCTCATCCTGGCCCACTCACGAGAGTTACTATGCGCCCACAGAGACCAGGTGCTCAGGCACCTCAGCCGTCTGGGGCTTCAGGTCAACTGGGAAAAGAGCCAGCTCACTCCAGTTCAGAGCATCTCTTTTCTCGTGATGGAGTTAGACTCGGTCTCAATGTCGGCACGTCTCACCAACGAGCGTGCCCAGTCAGTGTTGAACTGCCTCGCCGCCTTCAGGCCAGGCACAGCGGTCCCCTTAAAACTTTTCCAGAGGCTCCTGGGGCATATGGCGTCCTCCGCGGCGGTCGCGCCGCTGGGGTTGATGCATATGAGACCGCTCCAACACTGGCTCCAGACCCGAGTCCCGAGACGAGCATGGCGCCACGGCACGCACCGGGTAACAATCACCCCCGCCTGCCATCAGACATTCAACCCCTGGACAGACCCCTGTTTCTTACGGGCTGGAGTGCCCCTACAGCAGGTGTCCAGACGCATCCTGGTCACGACCGACGCCTCCAGATTGGGTTGGAGCGCCGTTTGCAATGGGCACGCAGCCTCAGGCCGTTGGAAAGGGGCCCAGCTGGGTTGGCACATCAACTGCCTCGAGTTGTTGACCATCCTTTTGGCCCTGCGGAAGTTTCTCCCGTTAATTCGGGACGAACATATCCTAGTCAGGTCGGACAGCACCACTACGCCAAGGCGGCGTACGCTCCCGTCACATGTCACAACTCGCCCGTCGTCTCCTCCTTTGGAGCCAGCACCGACTCAAGTCGCTGCGTGCCACTCATATCCCCGGCAACCTCAATGTGATAGCGGACGCGCTGTCATGACAACGCTTGCCTGGCGGAGAGTGGAGGCTTCACCCCCACTCGGTTCAGCTGATTTGGGAACTGTTCGGCAAGGCCCAGGTAGACCCCTCTGCCTCCCGAGAGACCTCCCACTGCCAGCTCTGGTACGCCCGTTCAGAGGCTCCCCTCGGGGCAGATGCACTGGCACACAGCTGGCCGGCTGGGCTGCGCAAGTACGCATTCCCCCAGTGAGCCTTCTTGCACAGGTGCTGTGCAAGTTCAGGGAGGACGAGGAGCAAGTCACTCTCGTGGCTCCTTACTGGCCCACTCGGGCCTGGTTCTTGGACCTTGTACTCCTCGCAACAGCCCCTCCCTGGCGAATTCCCCTGAGGAAGGACCTTCTTTCTCAGGGACGGGGCACGCTTTGGCATCCGCACCCAGACCTTTGGAACCTCCACGTCTGGCCCCCGAGCGGGATGCGGAAGATCTAGCTGGTCTACCACCCACGGTCGTAGCCACGTTCAACCAAGCCAGAGCCCCTTCTACCAGGCAACTCTACGCCCTGAAATGGCGTCTGTTCGTGAATTGGTGTTCTTCCCGGGCAGAAGACCCACAGAGGTGCGCAGTTAGGTCTGTGCTCCTGTTCCTACAGGAAAGGTTGGGGGGGAGGCTGTCCCCATCCACCTTGAAGGTGTATGTTGCCACTATCGCAGCTCACCACGACCCAGTAGACAGCAAGTCTTGTGTAAGCACGACTTAATCGTCAGGTTCCCAAGAGGTGCCCGGAGGTTAAACCCCTCCTGGCCAAACCTGTTCCCCTCCTGGGATCTCTCAGTGGTCCTCGCCGGTCTTCAGAGATCCCCCCCCCGAGTCGCTAGAATCAGTTGGCTCAGGGCCCTCTCCTGAAAAGACGGCCCTGCTGATCGCGCTCACTTCCATCAAGAGGGTCGGGGACCTGCAAGCGTTCCCTACTAACGACACTTGCCTGGAGCTCGGTCCGGCAGATACTCATGTGATCCTAAGACCTTGACTGGGCTATGTCCCCATGGTTCCTACCACGCCCTCTGGAGATCAGGCAGTGAACCTACAAGCGCTCCCCCGGGAGGAGGCAGACCCAGCCCTCTCACTGTCGTGTCCGGTACGTGCCTTGCGTGCCTACCTGGAATGCACCCAGAGCTTCAGGCGCTCTGAGCAGCTCTTTGTCTGCTTTGGAGGACAGCAGAAAGGGAACGCTGTCTCCAAACAGAGGTGTCTCACTGGGTGGTGGATGCCATTCAGTTGGCCTATCACACCCAGGCCATGCCCCCCCCTTACGGGTTCGAGCCCACTCCACTAGGAGCGTGGCATCCTCATGGGCACTGGCGAGGGGCACCTCCCTAGCAGACATTTGCAGAGCTGTGGGCTGGGCAGCACCTAACACCCTTACGATCTCAGGGTTGAGTCAGTCTCGTCCCGTGTTCTCTCAGGTCCGAGCCCGTAGAACTCGGTACACGTCGACGATCTGACCGGGTGAACCGCTTGTTCCAGCACAGTTTCCCTCTGCCAAGGCAAAACAGTGCGCTTTTGTCCCAGAGGACCTAGGTCCCTGGTTGATTCCTCCCTAGCCCTTCGGGCCCGCAGCAGTTCAGCGGAGGAACGTGCTGGTCCAGTCCACTACGGGTACCTCCGGCT
The DNA here is from genome assembly GCA_032164185.1 of Moxostoma hubbsi. Lineage (NCBI taxonomy): Eukaryota > Metazoa > Chordata > Actinopteri > Cypriniformes > Catostomidae > Moxostoma > Moxostoma hubbsi. The sequence continues at coordinate 20,867,074 of JAVLUX010000012.1, forward strand.
ACCCCTACTGGAATAGGTGCTCCACAGATCAGGCCTCCTACGGGACTCCTTCTGTGTGTATTTCCGCGGTACGGTCACCTTACGAGCTGACCCGCGTCTCCCTTAGGCAGTCCTTTGCTGCCCTCCGGTCGCCGTGTTGTAGCAACTCCCCCCTCCTCAAGGTTGGATCTACCACCGCGCCATTTCCTCCCACATGCCCAAAGTGGCCATGTGATGTATTTTGCCACTTTTACCTCCCCTGCTGGGCGGGTGTGGCCTCCGCAGGGTCTTTTCCCCCTGAAAGAATAGGAATAAGACCCCCTTCCCTTGATGCGGTAAGGGCCCCGACTGCTCTTGCTCTATGCCGAGAAAACATAGAGAGAAAAGAGGCCCAGCCAGGCTTGGCCCGTTCCCTAGTTGGGAGCGTCACCTTGTTCCCCCCTGGGTAACCAAAAGGATGCTGACGCTTTTTCGGGGCATTGGGGAAGAGTACGTGCAGCCTGAACACAGTTGGTCGCTTGTGCATGTACAAATACCTGCCCGCTTCTGTGTCAGCAGTACACGTACACGGCTCAGCGCATGGCGAGTTTTGAATTGGACCCCTAGTGTCGCTTCTTCGACACGACGTCGAAGTGAGCGACAGACGGGGAATGTCTCGGTTATGTATGTAACCTCCGTTCCCTGATGGAGGGAACGAGACGTCGTGTCTTCCCGGCCACGTCGCTAAGCCGAGCCGCTGAGATGCCCGGAACACTCCCGGCTCCTCAGAAAGATCCTGAATGAACGAGCGTATCCGGAGGCGGGGTATGCAAGTACTGTTCGCCAACTCTCATTGGCCTTTTTTCATAGATCAGAGGTATCTTTCGGCGCTCAAGAGAGACCCCTAGTGTCGCTTCTTCGACACGATGTCTCGTTCCCTCCATCAGGGAACGGAGGTTACATACGTAACCGAGACGTTTAATAGCTCAATTTTGAACACAAGAATGTAAAGCATTTTTGCGTTGTTCCACCTCCTGAAGTGTTTTCTTTACTGTATAAACTCTGCATTGCACATACAGCTGAAATTTCACTTATTGTCCTCTGGAGTAAACAGGTGGTACTACAAGCTTGCATTTCAAAGGAATCTTCCTTATTATGGTGCGTTTTTTAACGCGTTATTTTTTGTCAAATTAATCGCACTGAATTAACGCGTTAAATCAACAGCCCTAATATAAAACTATTTATTTTAAGGTTGTGATTATAAGTAGGCCTATAGAAATTATATAGTTTACTTTTATTGATAAATATTCCAATATATACAAACAGGGACTAAAAACAGTTCAAGGAACGAAAACCAAAACCAAACATTTACTGAATGTTAGCAGAACTTAACCGAAATCCAAGTGATTTGCAATTTAAATGCTGGTAACCGGATATAACCGGTTATTTTTTTTCTAATAAACTTTTCATGAAATTAAAGGCCAAAGGGTTTATCACAGTAAATATTTGGAACTACATCAAGATTTGTCTTACAAATGGCACCGCAGATGGCTGCCTCGGTGTGGAGCTCTCCAATTCTTTTGTTGTTTTTGTTTGTTTGTCCTGTGTTTAGTAATATTTTACCAGTCAGGTTTACCAGGGACGAACTGCTGAACATTTGGCAGCACATAAAAGATAATCTTTTCCCAGTTTTTGAATATTTGGACGTTTTGCTGGACATTTTAGTCAAAGGCACGGCTGTGTTGTTTAAACACGCTACGAGACGCAGGCGAGGGAGACGAGCTGGTGCGCTGGTTAATCTCCGTCAGCGCGGCGTTCGAACAGCACTGCCGAGAATTCATCTCGCGAATCTCCGCTCTCTTCCCAACAAAACTGACGAACTACATCTCCTCACACATGCAAATAAGGACTTTTCAAACTCTGCTGCACTGTGCTTCACTGAAACCTGGCTGAGTGAAGCCATTCCGGACAGCGCATTACATCTGCCGGGCTTCCAGCTGTTCAGAGCGGATCGCATCGCGGAGTTAACGGGGAAAACGAGAGGCGGTGGAACATGCTTTTACATCAACGAAAGTTGGTGTACAGATGTAACAACGTTAAAGAGGATGTGCTGTCCTAACTTGGAAGCGCTCTTTATTAACTGTAAGCCGTTCTACTCGCCGTGGGAGTTTTCTTCGTTTTATTCTGGTGAGTCTTTACATTCCTCCAAACGTGTCTGTGAACATAGCGCTGCAACAGCTGGCTGATCAAATCTCAGACACATAACAACAATACCCGGACTCAGTTATTATTATTCTTGGGGACTTTAACAAAGCAAATCTCACACGTGAACTGCCCAAATACAGACAGCACATTACATGCCCCATCAGAGACAGGAATATATTGGATCACTGCTATACAACATTAAAGGATGCATGTCCCACGTGCAGCTTTGGGATTCTCTGATCACTGTCTGGTTCATCTTCTTCCGACCTACAGGCAGAAATTAAAATCAACAAAGCCAGTTGTAAGGACTGTAAGGAGATGGACTAATGAAGCAGAGCGGGAACTACAAGCCTGCTTTGATTGCACTGACTGGAGTGTTTTTGAAGCTGCAGCTACAGACCTGGACGAGCTTACAGATACTGTTACATCATACATCAGTTTCTGTGAGGGTATGTGCATCCCTACTAGGACATTTTTATCGTTCAACAATGATAAACCATGGTTCACAGGAAAACTCAGACAGCTTCGTCATGCCAAAGAGGATGCTTACAGGGGTGGGGATAGAGTCTTATATAATCAGGCAAGGAACACACTGAATAAGGAAATCAGAGTGGCTAAAAGAAGCTACTCTGAGAAGCTGAAAAACAAGTTTTCACCTAACAACCCTGCATCAGTGTGGAGTGGCCTGAAACAACTTACTAACTACAGGACTCCTACCCCCAACCCTGTGGTGGACCAACGACTGGCTGACGACCTGAATGTGTTCTATTGTTCTATTCGAACGGCCCAATTTCACACCCCACATCCCAAGGGTGGATGAGCTCTCTCTCTCTCTCTCTCTCTCTCCCCTTCTCTTCCCCCTCCCCCTGTGTTTTCTTCTGCTCTCTCCCATTCCCCTCAACCCTCTCACTCTGTCCTCTCTCCAGTACCCCTCGCAGGTGAGGAGCCTGGCTGAGACCAACACTCCAGACATCAGCCTCAACTCGTCCCTCCCCCACAACCTACAGCCGCTCTCCCCTTCAGGTGGGGGCGTCCGCCGAAGCAGGTACGGGTGGGGTGCCTGGGCCGGCCTGTCGGAGGTTCGGGGACCCGAGCCACTTCCGCGATCGGTGTCCATTATGAAGGTGGGGACGGTGGTTCGGGTCTCCGATCTCCCACATGCTGCCCCCGATCGGGCCGGAGCGTAACGGGTTCCGGTAAGAATCCAGGGGGGTACACACCAAGCATTGCTGGATACCGGTTGTAATCAGACCACCATCCACCAACGCTTGGTTCAACCCGGTGCTTTGGGCACGGCTAAGCGGGTAAGGGTGAGGTGTGTGCATGGGGATGTTCACAACTATCCGATGGTGACCTTGCTAGTTAAATTCCGAGGGGAAAAACATAGAGTGGAGGCAGCGGTTAGTTCCCGCCTCACCCATCCTCTGATTTTGGGGACCGATTGGCCTGCATTTGGGGATGTATTAGGGGGGAATATGTACGGATGGGTCCTGCACTAAAATAGGGAGATGTGCGATGCTTTGGCAGGGGAGGCGGAGCCGGGGCCATCCTCGACTGTTCCAAATCGGGATGACGAGGGAAGGGGCAGGCCTTCCGCCCTCCTCTTCGTAGGGAATTCCCTGACGTGGATTTCCCTTTGGAGCAGTCGCGGGATAAGACCCTTCAGCACGCCTTCGACCAGGTGAAGACAATTGATGGTCAGCGTCTTCAGCCAGACATCGCTCTCGTATACCCTATTTTGCGATTAAGAATGACCGCTTGTACAGAGTGATGCAGGACACTCAAACTAAAGAGAATGTTACGCAGTTATTGATTCCATTATAATCCCATGGCGGGACATCTAGGAGAAAGTAAAACACTTCTCCGTCTAATAGCCCGTTTTTATTGGCCGGGCATTACCGGCGACGTCCGCAGGTGGTGTGCGGCGTGCCGTGAATGTCAGCTGGTAAACCCACCAGCCACCCCAAAAGCGCCATTGGGCCCTCTTCCGTTGATCGAGGTTCCCTTCGAGAGAATTGGAATGGACCTCGTCGGGCCATTAGAACAGACAGCACGGGGACATCGTTTTGTGTTAGTCCTAGTGGACTACGCAACTCGATATCCGGAAGTAGTGCCTCTAAGCAACATCTCAGCACGTAGTGTTGCTGGGGCACTCTTCAAAATAATCTCCCGGGTGGGGATTCCAAAAGAAATCCTCACCGACCAAGGCACAACATTTATGTCACGAACACTTCGCGAACTTCACGATCTATTGGGCATTAAATCGATTCGCACTAGCGTGTACCATCCGCAGACAGATGGCCTAGTGGAACGTTTTAACAGAACGCTCAAGAATATGATTCGTAAGTTCGTACACGAGGATGCTAAAAACTGGGACAGATGGCTCGATCCCCTGTTGTTTGCAGTGCGAGAGGTCCCACAAGCCTCAACCGGCTTCTCTCCGTTTGAGCTGCTGTATGGGCGACGCCCACACGGTATCTTGGATGTCATTCGAGTAGGCTGGGAGGAGGGACCTTCGATTAGCAAAAATGAAATTCAATACGTCCTTGATCTCAGAGCAAAACTCCACACTTTGGGGAAACTAACACAGGAGAATTTGCTTCAAGTCCAAGAACGCCAACGCCGACTGTACGACAGGAGAACACAGCTAAGGGAGTTTGCACCGGGAGATAAAGTTCTTGTATTGCTCCCCACATCGAGCTCCAAATTACTCGCCAAGTGGCAAGGGCCCTTTGAGGTCACAAGACGAGTGGGGGATCTCGATTATGAGGTCAAGCAAACCGATGGGGGGACACGCGTCAAATATACCACCTCAATCTCCTCAAATTATGGAGGGAGACGGTCCCTGTGTTGTTGGCTATGGTGGTTCCAGAGAGGGCGGAGCTCAGACCGGAGGTAAATCCAAAGCCCGATCACAATGCCCCGGTCATTTGTGGAGACCACCTCTCGCGGTGCCAACGATCAGAGGTTGCCAGGTTGCAAAAAGAGACATGTTTTCTCTTCTACCAGGTCGTACGAACGTCATCGAACACCACATCGAGACCGAGCCGGGGGTGGTCGTTCGTAGCCACAACTTATTGCCTCCCCGAGCATAAAAAGAAAATTGTTCGGGACGAATTGGATGCGATGCTTGATATGGGAGTAATAGAAGAGTCCCACAGCGACTGGTCCAGCCCGGTTGTTCTTGTTCCCAAGAGCGATGGGTCTGTGCGGTTCTGTGTGGACTCAACGCGGTGTCTAAATTTGACGCGTACCCAATGCCTCGGGTTGATGAGCTGCTCGATTGGTTAGGTACTGGTCGCTTTTATTCGACCCTGGACTTAACAAAGGGTTATTGGCAGATCCCCTTGACACCAATTTCCCGAGAGAAAACAGCCTTCACCACGCCGTTTGGATTACACCAGTTTGTGACACTTCCGTTCGGTTTGTCGGGGCCCCAGCCACGTTCCAGCATATCCTCCGCCCGCACACCGCTTACACCGCTGCCTATTTAGATGACATCATTATCTACAGTAATGACTGGCAGCGGCATATACAACATCTGAGGGCGGTCCTGAAGTTGCTGCGGCGGGCGGGGCTCACAGCAAACCCCAAGAAGTGCACGATTGGGCGTGTGGAGGTACGGCATCTGGGGCTCCACTTGTGTCATGGCCAGGTGCGTCCCCAAATTGATAAGACCGCGGCGATTGCGACTTTCCCTAGACCTAAGCCCAAAAAGGGGGTGAGGCAGTTCCTGGGGCTGACTGGCTATTATAGAAGATTTGTGCCTAATTATTCGGCTGTCACCAGCCCGCTGACTGACCTCACTAAAAAGGGGGCTCCAGATCCGGTCCAATGGTCAGAGCAGTGCCAACAGGCATTTACACGAGTTAAAGCCGCACTCTGTGGAGGGCCGCTCTTGTACACACCTAACTTCTCTCTCCCTTTCTTATTACAGACGGATGCTTCAGACAGAGGGCTGGGGGCCGTACTCTCGTAGGTGGTGGAGGGGGAGGAGCGCCCCGTGCTGTACATCAGTCGGAAGCTCTCCTTAAGGGAAATGAAGTACAGCACTGTAGAGAAGGAGTGTCTGGCCATCAAGTGGGCGGCCCTCACGCTCCACTACTACCTGCTGGGGCGGGCCTTCACTCTCTGCTCGGATCACGCCCCACTACAGTGGCTCCACCGCATGAAGGATACTAACGCCTGTTGGTATCTGGCTCTCCAGCCTTTTAAGTTCGAGGTGGTCCACAGACCGGGGGTGCAGATGGCTGTCGCCGACTTCCTCTCCAGAAATGTTGGGGGGGGTAGGCAGGCCGGATGAGGCCCCGGCCTGTGTCGGGCGGTGGGGGTATGCGGCTGCGGGGGCGTGGTCAAGCGCCCGTCTGGAGAGGGAAAGCGGTAAGGGCGCTTGCACCTGAGCTAAATTATGTCTAACACCTGTCTCTAATTTGTGAGTATGGGGGAGCGGTCCTCCTTCTTGTCCTGTGAACCCAAACTGTTTACAATACTGTGTTTTTGTTCTTTATATAACATATTGTAATAGATTTGCACTACGTGTGTATGTGGGTATGTATGATGGTGAGTGTATGTACGTATATGTATAATTATTTATTTTTAGTCTTTTTTTGTTTTTAATTACCTATGTCTTCCTGCTGTTTTTGGTATTGTTTGTATTGTTGTACACTGGAAGCTCCTATCACCAAGACAAATTCCTTGTATGTGTAAGCATACTTGGCAATAAAGCTGATTCTGATTCTGATTCTGATTCTTCATGTTTCCCGAAAAATGAAACATGTGCTGTGATCCTGAAGGAAACTATTGCATCACCAGTTCTATGCCTAATTGCCCGTTATGGATGTAGCTTTCTCTAAATGAAGAGCTTCATTTATGAAGAGAAATTATGAACAACTATATATAATTACTACATATACACGCACAGCTAATCAAGGTACAAGGATAACATTATTAGTAAAAAGTAAATTTTTCAGTTGTTTCCAAGTCTTCAATTAATTATTGTTAGATATGATGCATTAATACAGATTTGATGCTGCCAGGGATCTGACTGTAAATAAAATTTAATTAACTGTTAATTAACTGCTTGTTATGATATCTATGCTATCTATCTCAAGGTAAGTGTCTATTTCCCTGACCCCTACTATGAGTTGCAAGGTCACAGTACATTGCACTCTTACAATCTACATATTTGAAGATTTAGGAACAATTATTATGACAGCATGATAATGGATTTGTTAAAAATTAACAGAAAAGTGAATATCCATTGGTTAATAATGGAAACATTCAGTGCTGTTAAGAAGAGACTGAATCTCAATTAAATATTGAAATCTGGTATGTTATGAAGGAGATCTGTCACCAGTCCTGTAAAATGTGGGCCACACAGTTGACTTTTATTAAACAAATTCTGTGCATCATAAGCGTTGCCATTAACAAGTTATAAGCACCTGCGGTGCTGGACAGACAGTAACAGTAACTTTTAATGTCCACCATAATCAAAATACTATGCAAAAATACAGCATATGAACAGCAATCCTGTTATTAGCTGTTATCGCAGAAGGGAATCTATGTTCAAATAAGAGCTTTCTAATAACTGTGCAGGTGAGTGATATCTCTCCCTCTTAAGAGAGGAGGGGGATGGCAGCAGGGAGGCGGAAGGGTGAAAAATCGACACGGCGAAGGAATGCAGATATTGCTCTACCCTAGCATCACTCCCCATTTGTCACTGTCTCGCAGCCCAGCCCTCATTAAGTGGCCGCAGCGTAAACCAAGACTTAATTTCCTTAAGAGGACTAGACACCTGATTCAATTGTACACCCATTATAGGAGGGCAGGCAGGCGAATTGGGCAAACAGCCACGGCTGCGAGGAGTTGTGATGAATGATCACGTGCAGTCTGTAACGCAAGTAGCAATTCACTATATTAAATGTTGTGGACATAATTTCCCGACGAGTGATTCATGTCGAGTGCCATTTGTGAACCTGACCCCCCCAGAGGCTAGGGTGAAGTTAGCGTGGTTAGTTTCAGTCGCCTGCTGTTTCCCTCTGCACTGGTCTCATTTCTAAATGTTCCGATCTCAGTGGGGATGGATGAGAGATGTCTGTGGAAGACTTGGGTGATCCATTCACTCAGAGGCAGCATGGAGAGATCACTGACTGGTGTTAGGTGATGAATCCAGCACACATTGACCTTGCTATTCGTAACTTTATTCTCTTATTTACACAAAAATGTATTATACAACTGGAGATATAATTTGAATCACCTTTCTTGGGATTAAAATAAATAAACATCGGGATCAATATAAATTAAGCTCAATCTACTGCATTTGTGGCATAATATTGATCTTAATATTAATATCACTTACAATGAAAGTGAAAGAAGGTTACAATACTCACTTTTTCAAAAGTATAGCCACAAGACATAAACAATATGCATGTTAACATGATTTTATGTTGTAAAATGTGATACAATCACTAACTAAACTTATCTGTGTAAAGTTACAGTATATACGATGTAACGTCAACAAACCCTAAAACCCTAGAATGACTGTAAAAAATATGTTTTAAATAATTTTACAGCTCAAGTAATACATAAGTTTTAACAGAATAATGAATGTAAATGCTTTAATAAAATTATAAGCTTCACATTTCTGCCTTTAGGCCTAAAGCTTCAAAAATGAAGAGAAAAGGATGGATGAGTCAAAATATTTTATGTGGTAATCAACGTTATTCCACAAATGCTGTAGACTGAGCTTAAATATTATTTAACCTTTACTCCACTTATTTACAAAGTCTCATGAAATCATTTGTAAGAGATAGTAAAAATCGCAAGATATTGTACGACTTGGCTCATGTGAAAACGTACAACTTTTTTTCAATTAGCAAACTTAAAATTTTCAAATCGATAAAGTTATTTTCCTGTTAAAATTATGGTTTGGTTTAGGGTTTGGGTTAACTTGCTGCTGATTTAAACTCCCAACTTTCTCTTTCTTTCGTAGCACGCGACCGTGATTTTCCAATTAAATTAATGGTAAGGTTTAGGGCTTTGGTGAGGTTTATGGGTTAAACTTGGGAAAAACTGTAATAACATTGTTCCTGGTTCATTAATTTTTCTTTATGAGAGCAAAAGTTGTAATTTTTATACAAGCCAACTCATATGATTTTTTTTCTATTTAGCCATCTCGTACTAATTTATGACATTTATGCTGACTTTCTGTGATTATTTTTGATAAAGTCATACACATCTGGGATCGCATGAGGGTTAGAAAATTATGAGAGAATTAGAAATTTTAGGTGAACAATCCCTTTAAACTCCTTAAAGTCAGATTGCATGATTGTGTGAATCGTCTATGTTACTATTGTAACCCCTGTACCCTGATGGAGGGAAAGAGACATTGTGTCGAATGAAGCAACACTAGGGGTCTTACTTGAAGGCCTCGGTTACCTCTGAACTTGAGAAAAGGCCAATGAGAAATTGGCAGACAGAATTTGCATGTTCCTTCTCCGGACATACGGGTATAAAAGGAGGGAATCATGCGTCTGTCCATTCAGGTTTTGCACTGAGGAGCCAAGAATGAGGTTCAGCCATTACAGTAGCTCGGTACAGCGTCGTGGCCGGGGGGACACAATGTCTCGTTCCCTCCATCAGGGAACAGGGGTTACAATAGTAACCTATACGATTCACACAATCATGCAATCTGACTTTAAGGAGTTTAAAGGGATTGTTCACCTAAAATTTTGAATTCTCTCATAATTTTCTCACCCACTCTGTTGCTCACTCTACGTTGTGTCGAATAAAGCGACACTAGGGGTCCCTATTCAATCATGCCATGCGGTGAACCGTGAACGTGAACTGCTGATGCAGGTGCAGGTGCGGGCAGGCAGTTACGTGCCAAAGCACCAGGCTGCGTCAGACTGCACATACCCTTCCCCAACGCCCCATATAAAGTCATAAACTTATTAGGTTCCCGGCATCCCTGGAGAGGGGGAACAAGTGACGTGCCAAGCATGGGAGCAGGCCATGCCAGCCGCGCATTCTCTCTATATGTTTCTCATAGAGTTAAACATAGAGTTACATAGAGTTAAAGCGGCTGGGACCATTTAACATTATAACATGCATCGGGGAAGGCTTCCAACTCCTATTCTTTCATGGGGAAAATACCCAGTGAAAACCACATCCTGCCCAATTTGGGGGGAGGTTAAATGTGGCAAATATGTCACATGGGTTTTCAGGCCACATGTGGAAATGGTGAAGTGCTAGATCCTACCTAGTGAGGGAAGAGTTGCTGCAAACACAGCAACCGTGGGCAGAGGGACCGCACCATGGAAAATACACACGGGGGATTAATCCGTGATGGCAAGCCCTGTGTAGCACCTATTCTAGTACAGAGTGGTTAGTATCTAGTGGTTTCGCTTACAGGTTCACTACCTCTGATGGAGTCATAGGAAACTTGGGCACGTAGCCCGGTCGAGGTACTAGGATGACGTGAGCATCTGCCTGACCAGACTACAGGCAAGTGTCGCTGTCAGAGAACGCTCGCAGGTTCCCAACCCTCATGATGGAATTGAGCATAATCAGGAGGGCCATCTTCAAGGAGAGGGCTCTGAGCTCGACAGACTCTAGCGGCTCGAAGGGGGGTCTCTGGAGGCCTGAAAGGACCATGGAGAGATCAGCCTACGGGCGCCTCTAAGGAACCTGATGATCTAATTGTGCTTCCCTAAGGACTTGCCGTCTACTGTATTGTGGTGACTTGCCGTCTACTGTGCCACGGCGCAATGCCCATCTCGGAACTCGAGTCTGAAACTAGTGCTGAAGCGGTCTCATATGCATCAACCCGAGTGGCGTGGCTGCCGCTGAGGATGTCATATGCCGAAGGAGCATCTGGAACCACCGCAGTGGAACCATCATGCCTTGTCTGTCTACAGTCGAAGGCATGGAGGCGAGGGGACCATGTCCATGGTGCCATGACTGTAGGTGTTTAGCACCAGACCGCCGTGAAAATGGTGTGTGGGGACACCGGTTAGGTGACCGAAGGAGTGAGGAAACAGCTCTCTTTTTCCTGGCAATGTGAGTACCGTGGCCCGGGCAGGGTGTGGCAAGAGATTTCCCTCTCGGCCCTCCACCAGGGGATGGAGTGGTCCAGATACCAACTCCGAAGCGGCCATCTCGGTCCTTGGTTTGTTCGTGTCAGAAACGTTTTTGAGCCTTCTGGGTCCCGGTAGTGGTTCGTGAGATTGGGGCATAAGCTTCTTGCAGGGAGCTCTACGCTGGAGCTGAGAGCTGGGCCCAGTTTGAAGTGGAGCTACCTGTTGTTTAGAAGCCGCAGCACGGCTCGCGCTGGAACGGCGGTGAGGCATGACATGGGAGATGGTCTCCGTCTGCTTCCTCACTGCCGAAGACTGCTGGGCAAAGTCTAAGGCTTTGTTGGGGTCCCGCATCTCGACCAGGTTCAGCCACAGATGTTCCTGGACCACGAGTGTGGGTGGTGCACTGACCCAAGGGACCAATCGTCTAGCCGCGATGGGTGAGTGGGGGAAACGGAGGGTTCCAGTCCAGCCCCGCGCTCATGGCAGCCCGGGCATGCATAGTGGACACCTGTGTGTCAGGCACAGATTAGATGAGCAGACCCAAAGGTGGCAGCCCAGTCAATTTTTCGGCATCAGATGCCGTTGTGACTCTCTCCGATGCAGCTGCGAAATCATCATCCAGCTCACGGGGTCTGAGGGAGACATCAGACTGGCCGTGGGGCGAGCCGGTCTTGCATAGGACCTGGATGGAAGCAAACGAGCGTGCTGTGGGGCAGGTGGTTCGTGCGTATTTACCCGGTGAAACCGAACACGCTGCACTCCCCAAATCGCCTTCAACGCAAGCCGAGCTGCCTCTAATCCCATAGGAAGGAGGCGCAGCGCGGGGGGTAGTTTAAGTGGCTTTCTTTCAGAGGAAAGATAGCCACGACCACAACATTGCCATGGTTATGTTCTCGCAATGAGAACATGAACCATTCATAAAATGCTGCCTGTGTGTGATCGCAGCCCAGACATGCAAGGCAGCTCTTATGTCTGTCAGAAGCGGAGCGATATCTGCCGCATCCAGGAACTACACAAAGGCGCAAACACATCTTATGTCCAAAGATACATCTTTAAAAAGACGTTCAACGCCAATGTGTATACTCTTTTAGAGGAAATATACTCTTTTACAGGTCTAAGTGCTCAGGGGCGTGGACTGCACTGGGGTGCAGAGAAGGGAGAATGGGCCGTAGGATCCAACAGCAATGCTCTTAGAGGCGAGTGGAACAGTATTGGAACACCAGCTTGCTGAACACAAAACTGCTCGGTTCCGAAGAAAAAAATCTGAATGGACAGACGCATGATTCCCAACCTTTTATACCCGTATGTCCGGGGGAGGGACAGGCAAATTCTGTCTGCCAATTTCTCATTGGCCTTTTATCAAGTTCAGTGGTAACCGAGGTCTTCAAGAAAGATCCCTAGTGTCACTTCATCCGACACAACGTCGAGTGAGTGACAGACGGGGAATGATTTATTCATTGAAAAGAATTGTCTAAAATAATTATGCACCTCGCATTAACAGCTCACTGGAGGAGAATATTATCAGTAAATAATGGTTTAAATTTTGGCTTGTTGTATTACTTAAAATGTTGTATTACTTAATACATGGAATATTGCACACAAATTGTATGGACTATTTTAACTGTACTTCTGGTGCTTTTTTTATTAAATGGTAAAAAGACTGCGTTTCACGAAGCACCAAGTAGAACATTAGTAGCACTTAAGTAGGACTTAATCTCGCATGTTTCCAAAACGCATAGTTATCTAAGAAGTTTGTAAAAATGTTTGTAAATTAACGTTTGAGTCTATCGCAAGTCCATTAAGTGCAACTGAAATGTATCTTTCTGGCATCTTAACAGTTTATAAAAGACAATTGGACATTTAATACATTATATTTATATATTTTGATCACTGGAAAGCCATTTTCAGAAGATAAAAAAATCGTTATGGAATCAATAGGCAGATAGGTCTAAATTTACAATAATCTGAAATAATTTGACCACCAGCCTGAAAGAGAATTGGGGTAATGTAGTAGAAGTAGAAAAGAAAGAAAAGCCCAAAGGTGCATCACTGTGTGTTGTATGACTGATCAAATTGTGCTGTGTGGCTTTCATGTGCAAGGCTGAGCCTGTTTGATACCAGATGCTGATGAAATACAATACACAGAAGGATGTTTACTTGTTTCGTTATTTCTGCTTTTTACAGAGAGCATCATATCAATTACCAAAAAGTTATCCTATTTAAGTTTGGGTTTCATCTCCCTGTAGTCTAATTTGACCATGAATATACTGCCTAGAGAAGGCATTTGCACCCTTAATGGTGATGGTAGAACTTGGGAAAGAGAAATACTGCAAAGCCTATCATTTGGCCACAAAAGCCTGTGCGCACACAATCTTATTTGACCACATCTAATCACATTTGAACTCACACTTTGTCTTTTGTGCCCTTTAGTTTGCTATTGCATTATACAGTGGTAGATTTGTGCAACTTTATGTTAAACATTTTGTATTTTTAGCATCAATTGTTTGCACCACCCATCCACAACAAGATACACTCGCACATGAACCAATCCATAGACCAATCCCCCATGTCTTGACCCTCTACAGAGAGATCAAACAGAGGAGGACACACACACACACACACTTGCTTTTGAAGAGCCCGATGTGGTCCCCCTATGGGTGGGCTACTGGCACTCTCTCAAACAGTCTGACTACAGTATAGGGGCGGTGTGTGTCTCATCTGCTTTAGCACAGAGCTGTCAATCATCCTATAATCACCAATGGGTTCTATCTCAGAAACAAAGCATGTGGTGTATGTGTGGCAGTGACAGTTTTTGACATATTTAGGATTGTGCAACACAGTGCATTTGGGGTTCTGTATTTCCACATAATATGGATAATTTCTGTTGTGTTTCACTCAAACATAAAATGAATACTCCACACAAAAAATACAATTCTGTTAACATTTAGTCATCCTCACATTTTTCCAAACTTGCATGACTTTCCTGCTTCTCTGGAACACAGAGGAATTTTTAAAATCAGAAATATGTCAATGCACGACAAACAGCAAGATTTTCACTGAATAACAAAATGTTCGGTCTGTTCCTCACATAGCTATTAAATTCATAGGATTAAAGTTAGGTAGGGATGATAGGGATATTTTCCTATCAACTTCCAGAATATCGGAAATGTCCCAACCAATATTTGGGCTATTTTACATCATGTGTAAATTATCTTCCTACCTCTTCTGAGGCAGCACATAACAGTGTTGTTAAGTGGCACCTGTTCATTTTCTCAGATCTTTTCAGGATTCACCAATTACAGTCATTGGTAAGATTTAAAAAATATATTATCTAGATGTTACACGGGCAAATTTCCAGTGGGATCTTATGTCCAATCATTGGAATTAATAGATTTAAATAAGCATACTTGTCTTGAACAAACGTTTCCTGTCAAATGTCAAAAATATCCTGGGTTTTGCATTCAGCCCAATGGAGTATTCTACTTTTTTGCCCTGTGAGCATCCCCTTGAGGAAGACACCTTAAAATTTGAACGATTGTTTAAGAGGTGTAGGATTTTAAGATGCTATTGTAACTTCCAATATTTTTTTTATTTTGTACATTGGAGAAGAACATCAAGATAGATTGGAAAATAATGTTTTGTCAATAAAATAAGGCATTCGTGATCAAATAAGTCACAAGTTGTTTTCCTAAAGCCTACTTTGTTCACGAGGCCTACTTTTGCAGGTTACAAATGTAAGAATTGTAGATATAATTAAGTAATATTAGAAAAGATTATGTGGGGGTGAGGAGATTTGGAAAGCAGAATGTGGGGGGGAATGTCAATGCTCCATTTTCCCCATAATTTATTTATCTTGTGATTTTGCATATGTAAATAGTTAATTTAGTCTACCCTTTTAACCATTTGTTTAATGATGGATAAAATCCAAACGAGTTTATCAAAAACTCATGCACACCGGTTTAATGCTGGATAAAACATTTTACAGAAAGTCACTTCATGTCTCTAATTGTGTAAGTTAAATCTTCTTGAAAAAGGTCAAATTTGATTTTGACCCATTAATCTTAGGTTTATTGCATCGCGCTGTCACGTTATCCAAGTCATTCGCATATAATTTTTTTTCCTCTAAACCATGCAGCTCTAGTGGTTTTAATAGATTTAATTGGTTTATTCTTTAGAAATTAAAAACAGTCTAATATTTAGTATGGTGGGGCAGAGAAATAAGAAATTACACTTGTTATGTGAGGTAGGCTAGTGATGTTATTTTGCCCGTATCACAAGACTGATTTTGTCTCATTGTCTTAACAGCAACATTTTGAATATTATCCTTGCAAATATGTCCCTACCAACTTTCAAACCAAACCTACAAACATATTGAATTGTTTTAGAAGACTTGGAATATAGGCTTAGGAATATTGCACTATATAGCAACCAGTCATATAGACTACTTTTATAATAATTTTATGGTGCTTTTTTTATTTGGAGCTTTACAGACCCATTTACATTCATTCTTTGGAAGTGGCCTGTACAAAATTTCTCTTTTTGTGTTTCACACTGAAATAAAAAAGTAAACTGTTTAATTATATCAAATTAAATCAAATCTGTTTAATTTCATGGCAGACAATTTAATAAAATGAGTGAGAAAATAAAAAATAATATAAACATTTCAGATCATTCAGTTACTTTTACTTACAAATATCATGTGATGGTGCTAATAAATTTTAATTGAGCATTACGAATGTTTCACATTTTGGACTTCCCTTTAAAACACATGGTTGGTTATGTGGAGGGCAAAACACCAACTTCAAAAAGTCAACAAAAAATTTACTTATTTTATTTACAAGTTATATTTGAATCAGTGAATTAATGTTACAAAGTTTTTCTACTTTCGCATTGATATTAGAAGACACATTGTAAAGGTAACAAACAATCAAAAATAATATTTATTTCCTAGTTAGATTGTTGATTTTGACATTGTAATAAAGTCCTTGACAGGGCGGGGCAAAGGAGGACACGAGGACAGGCTTCTGCACACGGGTGAGGGGTTTTTTAATTCTTCAACGTAAAATTACAAGGGTTCAAACATAAACTTCTTATAACAAAACTAAAGCTTTCCATAAACTCAAAACTATACACTTGGGCTGCCAACACTGGACTGGCGTCCTGACTGGCGGTGCTGTGGCTCTTTTATGCCGCTCTCCCCGTGCTCACTGAAATTAGAGACAGGTGTTAGACATGTTTTAGCTCAGGTGTAAGCGCCCTTACTATACCACACACACACACACACACACACACACACACACACACACACACACACACAATAAGTTGGCAAGAAGACGATACAATATCGAACTCAAAGTAAACACAAAAGAACCACCACAAACGTAATTCTTCTTATATGTCAGCCATCATTTGACTGTGGTCTCATACAGTGGTGGGAGCAATATTTAATTGTGTCGACCAATATTGTTTTCTGAGACACGCCATGCAATGAAGGCTCCTTGTTTCTATGTTATTGTGTGTTTCTCAACATACTTTTATAGATTAGAGGCTTTGTTATTGGATATAGATTTTGGACATCAAAACATAATAGATGAATCTTATTTGATCAGCTTATCGCTACCCTTTTCCTTCTTAGACTTTCACACAGAGGTGCATTCACACACAACCACACTCAACACGTAGAGATAAAGTAACTCATTTTTATGGAAAGTGACAGTAGCCTGCCCAGTAAGACAAATCCAGATCATTACTCTGAGTTAGTCTTCTCACCACAGCTTGTTACAGCTGAGAGTTTGGAGTGCACAGTGATGAACAAAGAGCAGCAAGAAAAAGTAAAAAAAAATAATAGGACCCTGCTGGCTCCTGTTTGCTTTATTCACCCAAAGCTTGACTGAAATTATTTCTTGATAGTCAGGGTCTAAAACACCTGACTTTCCTCCCACAAAACCAGGCACCAATAATGATGATAATAATAATAATAATATGATTAGTTTATATTATTTATCAACATTAATCTCTCTCTCTCTCTCTCTCTCTCTCTCTGTCTATATATATATATATATATATATATATACACACTACTGTTCAAAAGTTTGGGGTCACATTGAAATGTCCTTATTTTTGAAGGAAAAGCACTGTACTTTTCAATGAAGACAACTTTAAACTAGTCTTAACTTTGAAGAAATACACTCTATACATTGCTAATGTGGTAAATGACTATTCTAGCTGCAAATGTCTGGTTTTTGGTGCAATATGTACATAGGTGTATAGAGGCCCATTTCCAGCAACTATCACTCCAGTGTTCTAATGGTACAATGTGTTTGCTCATTGGCTCAGAAGGCTAATTGATGATTAGAAAACCCTTGTGCAATCATGTTCACACATCTGAAAACAGTTTAGGTCGTTACAGAAGCTACAAAACTGACCTTCCTTTGAGCAGATTGAGTTTCTGGTGCATCACATTTGTGGGGTCAATTAAACGCTCAAAATGGCCAGAAAAAGAGAACTTTCATCTGAAACTCGACAGTCTATTCTTGTCCTTAGAAATGAAGGCTATTCCATGCGAGACATTGCTAAGAAATTGAAGATTTCCTACAACGGTGTGTACTACTCCCTTCAGAGGACAGCACAAACAGGCTCTAACCAGAGTAGAAAAAGAAGTGGGAGGCCGCGTTGCACAACTGAGCAAGAAGATAAGTACATTAGAGTCTCTAGTTTGAGAAACAGACGCCTCACAGGTCCCCAACTGGCATCTTCATTAAATAGTACCCGCAAAACACCAGTGTCAACATGTACAGTGAAGAGGCGGCTGCGGGATTCTGGGCTTCAGGGCAGAGTGGCAAAAAAAAAGCCATATCTGAGACTGGCCAATAAAAGAAAAAGATTAAGATGGGCAAAAGAACACAGACATTGGACAGAGGAAGACTGGAAAAAAGTGTTGTGGACAGATGAATCCAAGTTTGAGGTGTTTGGATCACAAAGAAGAACGTTTGTGAGACGCAGAACAAATGAAAAGATGCTGGAAGAATGCCTGACGCCATCTGTTAAGCATGGTGGAGGTAATATAATGGTCTGGGGTTGCTTTGGTGCTGGTAAGGTGGGAGATTTGTACAGGGTAAAAGGGATTCTGAATAAGGAAGGCTATCACTCCATTTTGCAACGCCATGCCATACCCAGTGGACAGCACTTGATTGGAGCCAATTTCATCCTACAACAGGACAATGACCCTAAACATACCTCCAAATTGTGCAAGAACTATTTAGAGCAGAAGCAGGCAGCTGGTATTCTATTCTGGTATTCGGTAATGGAGTGGCCAGCGCAGTCACCAGATCTGAACCCCATTGAGCTGTTGTGGGAGCAGCTTGACCGTATGGTACGCAAGAAGTGCCCATCCAACCAATCCAACTTGTGGGAGCTGCTTCTGGAAGCGTGGGGTGCAATTTCTCCAGATTACCTCAACAAATTAACAGCTAGAATGCCAAAGGTCTGCAATGCTGTAATTGCTGCAAATGGAGGATTCTTTGACGAAAGCAAAGTTTGATGTAAAAAAAATCTTATTTCAAACACAAATCATTATTTCTAACCTTGTCAATGTCTTGACTCTATTTTCTATTCATTTCACAACGTATGGTGGTGAATAAGTGTGACTTTTCAGGAAAACACAAAATTGTTTGGGTGACCCCAAACTTTTGAACGGTAGTGTATATATATATGTGTGTGTGTGTGTGTGTGTGTGTGTGTGCGCGCATGTTTATGTGGTTTACGAGGAAATTTTTTTAGGTAACAAACTGGTAATTCCAAGGGTATTATGCTATAAATGTGGTTTATGAGGACATTTAAATAGCTTAAAAAACATATTAAACAATGTTTTATTGAAAATGTAAAAATGCAGAAAGTTTTCTGTGAGAGGTTTAGGGGTAGGGTTAGTGTTAGGGGATAGAATATATAGTTTGTACAGTATAAAAATCATTATGTCTATGGAAAGTCCTCATAATGATAGGTAGATCAACATGTGTGTGTGTGTCAGTGTTGGAGAGTAGTTTACAAAAAGTAGTGACTCACAAAACTTCATTGGTCTCATTGTATTGCAGGTGCAGCAATGAAGCTTTCTCTCATGTAGTGCTGGGAATGTGGAGCGGGAAGTGGATTATTATTTGTATTTTTGTTTCTTTCAGACAGTTCATGAATGAAACTGGTAAAAATTAACGATTCCCTTATATTAAGCATTGGGAACTCTGATTTATTTTAGTGAGTCGGTTCTTTCAGATGGTTCATGCAAATGAGCTAGTTCACAGAAATGAATCCCTTATTCTCTTGAGCATCACATAGCCTTAAAGGACTTTGCCTTCTTTTTTGAAGCAAAGTATTTACTTAATTGCAGCTGTTTATCACTACATTTTGATTCAGTTATAGAAAACTCTGTTTTCTAGTTTATCAGTGTACATTACATTAAGTGTAATTTCTTATGAAAATTAACCATGTTTTTACCATAGTAATATTGTAGTTGCCATGACTGTAATAATATGTTATTTGTCAGAAACCATGGTTTTGATACAATTTCCCATTGTTTTACTACAATTATACTGTAGTATCTACATAGTGATCATGATCTACTACAGTAATGTAGTAACCATTGTTACTTATTGGTTATTATGGTTTTAGTTCAATTTCATGGTTTAACTATGGTTACTGCAGTAAAATTACATTTTCAAAAGAGCATATCACCCTAATTAAATACCAAAGTCGTAACTTGACAGCAGAGTTAAAATATATCATCCGCTTGTTAGATATTCAATATTATTTTAGATTTGAAATAGCTTCAATGTAGTTAGTTTCCTATAGCTTAGTGTAGCAAACTACTTTTTTTTAAAAAGTAGCTTGACTGTATATAAATACTTTAAAACCCTGTTTACACCTTGCATTAAGATACATTTCAGGTGATCCAATCACATGTGGTCAGTGCTAAATACAGGTCTAAATGTTGTATAAAACATTTTGTAAATGGATCACAAAAAAACATACACATATTTGTAAAATCTAATCCATCCTGTATGCATCCCGGAGACAGCATAAGCACCACCCCTCACCTGTCATTAACCGCAGTGCTAAAACAAGAGTTTAAACTTTGCTGATTACAATCGGCTTTAAAAACGTGGATACATACACAAGCACAATAACTTCACAGATCTTCTTCAATCTATTTGATATCAACATGTAGGGACACTTATGAGAAGCACAAACATCTAAATCTCCTTGATCTTTAAAATAGGTAATCCACTAAAATAACGGATAATTCTGCCCAAAATGTTGAGTTTATGCGTAGATAAAAATTCAGATGTATCTGGGAGAAACAGTGCACCGGTTTTTCACACTTTCTTTGTCTTTCTGACTTTGTTGCGCTTTAATGTTGTAGGGTGCACTGGTTGTTTATATCAGTTTTACTATACAGTATACTACATATATACTACAGTTTTAATGTTCATAAATTATTAATTAAATTAAATAATTGAATTTAACTCGTTAAATTCTATCCTCGTGGCACCACTCTTTGACAAGAGAAAAATGATAGTAAGTGACTGATCAAGTCTCATAAAATTCTAGCCTGAAGGTTGAGTATAACAGTAATCTGGTTACAGTTGGCTTCTAACAACAACAATTTAACAATACTGAAGTAATACTGTAGTTCTTGATGTGGCAGAGTCTGGCTTCAACTCAAATATTCAAACAAACAACTAGGAGTACTTCTTATTATAATATTAGATTTATTATAATCAAACAGCACTGAAAACCGCCTAAACTATATGAATATAACACAAAAACATAACATGGAAGTCCTAACTAAATTGTGGAGCTATATGCTAGTGTATGGATGTATGTGTGTGGGTGTGTGTCTAGATTCAGTAACAAAGGAAACAAAATGGTGGATTAAACTCCACATGGGGAACTAGTTTCAAAATGGAGGATCAGTTTCAACATTAAGAACTAGATTCAAAATGGCGAACTGAATTCAATGTGGAAACTAGTTTCAAAATGGAGGATTAGATTGTAAAGGGCAGAGCCAATGATTATTTGAATGTGGAGGGAAAGAAAGATGGAACAGAGCTAATACCATGTGCAGATGTAATGAGCAGACATGAAAAGGAACTGAACAAATTTCTAAATAAATTCACTATTGTCTTGTAGTGAAAATGAATGAACCGGTTGTAATAAGTATACTACACAACTGGAACAAAGCTAAGTTAATCTTACTCTACCATGGCCAAATGGTGAGGTTAGAAAAACATGGTCTCTCTTTGCCCAGAAGGAGGGAAAACTCCTTTGTCTATGTAGATACGCATCTCTTTAAACCGCAGGCTTGCACAGCAGTATGCAGAGAAACCAAAACCAAATCTGTCCTCTAGTATTGTGGAGAAGATAACGTCATCGGTCATAGGCCGTTTTTGACTAATGATGTTTGAGATTGGGTCCATGGGTGGGACTTCCCATCCGGCTGGGAAACATTCTGGGAAACCAAGTTCAATGTCTCACATTTGATCATAGAACAAAGGGCCATGCAGTGTCTGCTGCCATTTATATTGGACAAGGCCCTACATCCCCCCTTTGGTCTTAAGTTTGGGGTTCTTAACACAGTCCTTGAGAGCAACCCAACAGTTGAAAAGTTCCCAGGTCCCTGAGGCAACTCGAAGGTTAAACAGTTCAGTCCCTGAGGACAACCCGAAGGATGTTCAGTCCATGTGTCCTGAGTTTGCAAGAGCTTAGCTCCTGGAAGTATTAACAGTTTATAAAGGCTTTTGACACCTGGGCAGTCATAGTAGACAACATCTGGGCAGATGAATTCTAACATTGCACTTTGCATCGGTAACACATCAAACATTGCAACAACTCTTTGTTATCTCTGAGTTTTCAATGATTATGAAAAGAAAATTGGAAGATATTGATACTGTTAGTAAGGCTGTTCTTGGGACGAGTTAGGACCAGTTACTGGTAGAGGGGTAGACAGGTGTTTGAAACGCTGTGGAATGAGTGTCATTGCATCCAGTCTACAGTGTAGTGTTTGGATGTGTCTGTGCATGGCATATGCCATACCTGCCGTGATGATCTAACCACTAAGGAGGAACCCGAGAGCAATTAAACTGATGTGGTGTTCTTGGTAAGATGACAATTTGCTTATGACTAGGAAATACAGTGGTCAAGCAAGTCGGTTTGAGAGACTGAACTTTACTAATTTAGTCCCTCTAGCATGGAGCTGCTGTTGAAGGGTGTCATGGTGAGGTTGTGACCTCTAAATGCGTCCATGATCTCAATTTCTGCATCATGTTTGTTGACGTTGAGATGATGGAGGACAATATCGTCAATGTGGATGGTGTCACCTTGGGGAACCATTAAGAACACAGTTTGGTAGCCTTAGTTTAGTGGCTGTATCATGGTGGTCATATGACAGTAGGACTTTGGTGGCTGGTGTGTTGACAAGACATCGACTACTAGCTCCTTCTACCCTAGTTTCTGTTCCTTCCTTCTGTAATGGGTAAGTTACGGATAAATCATAACTCTAGGTTCTGTGGATTTATCTGACCGGGGATTGCACTGCCAAGGCTGTATGCCAGTATCTGAGAAGATTGCACAACGATGGTAGTGGCAGATCTAAGGATTTGTTCGGTCATGTTTAGGGGAACCAAGTAGGAAGGGATCCTTCCACCACTCAGGCTGTTAACTTAAGTGCTGGTTTCCCTCACAAGGTCATGCATTAGATCTCTAACCACTTACACATACATGTATGTTATGTCTGATATCACAACTTCTGAAAAGGCATCCAGAGCATGCAAAGTGTTATTCAGAATAGCAGAATGCATGTTTGCAGTGAGTATGGTACCCGGCAGGGTTTTGCCCAGACCCTGTAATTGTTCTTGTTGGAACAGGTGTTTTGTTACCTTGCATTTATGTGAGTTGTATTAAGTGTTAGTGCATGCTAATGTCATGAATAAAGCATGCTACGCGTAACTACAGGGGACACTACTGTTGTGGTTTACCTACTTACACATCAGTGTAATGTGGGTTTGCACGCAGGGGTGGAGATTACGGAGGAAGTGAGATCTGAAACCTCGCTCTTCTTCCAGACCGGCTCATTACTTCCTTGGAAGTATGCGTTCCTTAAACGCCTATAATACTCCCAGGGAGGCTCCAAACGCTTCTGTTGGATGCATATGGCACTGAGGGTGGCTGATGTTTCATCAGTATACGCCGAGTACTCCTCGCTGAGAACCCTACAAAGCCTCGAGTAGCTGTCCTGAATGTGCGGTGGTTGAGTCTCAATGAAAGCGTGGATGCTTCTGCAAGTTGTCCAGATGAGCTTCAACTTCTTGCATGGCGAAGCATGAGGCAAATCGGGAAGACAATGTTCAATTTCCATGAGTTAATCATTGAATTTGAATTTTGGCTTGCTGGGTCGAAGCGTTCTATGTCCTTTGCGAAGGAGTCAAGCTGGCGCATGCGCAGACCTGAGGCTTTGTCCCGATAGTGTCCATCTGACTCATCAGAGGATGAGTACCATTGCCTGCCCCCATTGCCATGGCAATGGTGAGGGAGGCGCCCTGCTGGGGCGGGGTCTGACAGATGCCTGAGGGGAGGATTGAAGGAATGGGGTCTTGCCCCCGAAACGTGGTGGACTCGTGTCCCGAACAGGGATGCGCTCTAACTCTGGGAGTTGGGACAACGTTTTTGAAATACTACCTGAACCAGGCGTGGGGTTTTTCATCGTAGTGCCAGTCTCTGAGCCCTCTGCCCCACTCCTGTCAGAGGTGTGGTAGCGGAGCACGTCTTGAGCCTTGGCCCGTGTGTCTAGGCTCTCCTGCCGGACTCAGTCGTCCGCGGATTCTTGGCTATCTGTTTCAGCTGACTGGAGTCTTTCTACACACTCTTCCAGCATCGTATTCGTGGTCTGGACGTTTTTATGAAAGGCACGATTGCGTGCATCAAGCCGACTCCCATGAGAGGTAAGTGTCTTTACCTCACCCTTGAGTGTTGCTATCTGCAACTGGGCCTTGTGGTGGTAGAGCAGGAACAGTTTGCCAACTGCTTCCTGGATAGTGGATACCTTCCCTTTAGGATCATGTGCACTATCAACCACGGCGGACATTTCAGCATCACACTGGGATTGTGTGTAGCTGTTAAGCTCCTCAAGTTCTTCTCTAGGACAAGGAGGAGGTCAGCGACCCAGTTGGACAGTGAGTTTTCCTCACTTGACCAGGGAGCTTCAGCTCCGGACGCTGGTGGGGACTGGGAATTCATATCCCCCTGGTTAGGCAGGTGAGAGGGTGATGTCCAGTGGACCCCTATAGGAACTCTTTGCTAGTTTAAAAATGTGATGCTTGAGCTGAGGTTTGAAGGTGACGATTGATGACACCTGTTGCTCTGTGGAAAACACTGATGCACCAGACGTTATCCCTAGAAGAGCATGCACAGGGGAGGACCACTTACCTGGCACTCAAGAGCAACTTCTTTGTAGTATTAACTATTTCTTGAACTGCTAATTAGGTGTTAACAATCACTGTATCAGTACATCAGACTACTTTGTTAGTATCTAGTGGCTGAATCTTTCACACAAAAACAAATTAAAGAGTAATGAATTATTACCAATCTAGCAACCACTAATACAAAATTTGCAATAATTCACGACTACAATTGACCTTGTGCCTTAGCAATTTGAACTTCCTGAGGAAAGGGAAGCCAATAGCGTACCTCTGGATACTCTAAAAAAATTTTGTTACTTGCAAAAATATATGAGAAAGCCAACAATTATCATGGACTCACACAGGGCACCAATTTATGTAGGGTGCACTGGTTGTTTAGATCAGTTTTACTATCAGATATAACTAATAATTAATGTTTATTAATTATTAATTAAATTAAATAATATAATTTAACTTAAATTCTATCCTCGGGACACCACTATTTGACAAGAGAAATATGATAGTAAGTGACTGATCAATTCTCATAAAATTCTACCCTGAAGGTTGAGCATTTTGATTAATAATCAAAATACTCAAAAAGGGAAGAAGCTAGTTGAATTATTGCCGTATGAATCCAAAAGTAATCTGGTTACAGTTGGCTTCTAACAACAACAATTTAAAAATACTGAAGTAATACGGGAGTTCTTGACATGTCAGAGGCTGGCTTCAACACAAATATTCAAACAAACAACTAGGAGTACTTCTTATTATAATATAACAAGATTTATTATAATGAAACAGCACTGAACACCACCAATACTATATGAATATAACACAAAAACATAACATGGAAGTCCTAACTAAACAGTGGAGCTATATGCTAGTGTATGGATGTATGTGGGTGGGTGTGTGTCTAGATTCGGTAACAAAGGAAACAAAATGGCGGATTAAACTCCACGTGGGGAACTAGTTTCAAAATGGAGGATCGGTTTCAACATTGAGAACTAGGTTCAAAATGGCAAACTGAATTCAAAGAGGAAACTAGTTTCAAAATGGAGAATTAGATCATAAAGAGCGGAGCCAACGATTATTTGAATGAGGAGGGAAAGAAAGATGGCTGGATCAGATCCAGAGCAACGGAGCTAATACCACGTGCGGGTAGTAATGAGCAGGCACACAAAGGAACTGAACGAAACAGGTGGGAAAATTTGAAACACCAGTCGAACATAAAACCGCGGTGCTGCTCACTCCGATGAATTTCAGTGTGTGTGAGAGAGCGAACAAACAGGTGTGCATGCAATTTAACTGAGGATACACGCTGGTAACAGCGTGATTGAATCATTAGTTCAGGACACTCAATAAAATAACATTTCACCCAAAAATGACGATCTCACAAATCAAAACAGCAATCAGCGATCGTAGTTAAACATACAATTGTAGTCAAAACATTAAACATTCAGCATCAAATATATGATTTAGTTTTATGAGAAAAGTCACATTTTCTAACATAAATCTGCCCAGATATCAAGCCTTACTTGGGAAATCCTGTGTGATTTCAGCAGGGTTGTCCATTTGAAATTCCTGTTGCATTGAGCGGTCAGGGGAAAACGATCTGGAGTGGGTCCTTTGTCTTACGCTCGTCAGCGAAAAGACACGTCTCTGCGTTATTTCTCTGGTCTGGTGATGGAGAGAAATGGGTCCATGGGCTGGACTTCCCTTTCGGCTGTGAAGCATTCTGGGAAACTGAGTTCAATGTCTCACTTGATTATAGAACAAAGTGCCATGCGATCTCCGCTGCCAATTATATTGGGCAAGGCCCTACAATGTCATGCAGTAACATGCTAACGTAGTGGTTGATGTATGTCACCATAAAATGGAGACCCTACTCTCAAAATCAGAACACAAGTGGTCATATAGGATGCATTTAAACGACCAGGTTTAAACAGTGATTTGTCTCATCTGACCACATGTGATCGGATCATTCGAGACGCATCTTAATACCAGGTGTAAATGGGGTCGAAGTTGATAAATGATAAGCTTGTGCAGTAGATCAAATAGCTCCTCCAATGCTGGTGGGTATATTGGCTAAATTCATGTAAGCTGTATAAGTATTTACTATACAATGCATGTGTAAGTGCCTGTGTGTGTGTGTGTGTGTGTGTGTGTGTGTGTGTGTGTGTGTGTCTGTGTGTGTGTGTGTGTGTGTGTGTGTGTGTGTGTGTGTGTGTGTGTGTGTGAGCATGCTGGTGTGCGCCTTGCACTCTTCTTTAATCTCTTCATCAAGTAATCAAACATGGGGAGGAGGGTTTGTGTTAAGGGGCAGGCTTGGCGAAATTGAGACATTCTCTACACATGTAATCCCTGTCATTAAATTTAAGCAATCTTTTTTTATTAATGAATATTGCAGGAGTTATTGCAAGGCAGCTTCTCATTTGATTTTCATTTTTAATTTTTTTTTGTACCCCCCCCCCCCCCCCCCCCCTCTCTCTCTCTCTCTCTCTCTCTCTCACACACACACACACATGTGAATAATTCCTTTAATGATTTAATTAATAGCATTGTATCCACAGATGAAAGGCTTATACTTAATCAGCCAAAATGGTTTGAACTAAGAATAAGCCCTGCCTGTCAATTATGTGTATTGCAGGTCCCAATGTTCTCTCTAAGCTAACATGAGCCGTAAGACTTCCATTCTTAATTGAGGGTTAATAAATAAATGTGATTAGAGTAATCCCACAGCTTGGCTGTTGAAAGCTTGCAGGGAGATCGGCTGGCTGCTTGACTGCCTGTGTGTGTTTGTTTTACTGCCCTGGCGATTTCCTCTTTGCTCTTGCCACAGTGCCAGATGAGAACTATCTAGTATTTGCCAGGTACTGTTTTATTTACCTGAAGCGTTGCTTCATATTGATGACTGCCATATGTTTGGTCCCTCTGAGCTGCCTATCCAAAGCAAAGCTGTGTTGTGGATGTGTATGTGGTGTGTATGTACGTGTGGGGTGTATGTCTGCCTGAAAAAAATGTACAGGTGGGCATTTGAAAAGTATTGTGTGTGCAGGTGAGTCCATATCACACACACCACACACACACACATACACACATGTGCAAAAATGCACGTTTGAGCACAGGGACTACCCCCATCGAGGAGCATGCCCATCAATTATTGATAAGCTAAGAAAAAAATGGTGGCAATCTAATGAAATTATCAACGTTGCTGAATTAATGATGAACGAGAATAAGAAGCCGGGGTTCTCTGGAGCCGGCGAGCTCATTAGCCATGCAGTCTCATCACGTTCTCTTTTGGAGCAGGCAGGCACTGGGGCTCTTTCCTTCTATTCCACAGGACCTCGCTTTGGACTCCATTCAAACTTACCTTAAAACTTTTCATCACCCTTACCTAAGACTCCCCACCATTCCTCCCCCATTGCTATTACAGGTTTTTGGTGGCTAATTCCCTTTTTTCAGTCTTCCTTTATTTTCGCTCCTTTGCTGACTTTCTTTTGAGGGACAGTGGGCGAGGAAGACTGACCTTAATCTGGAAGTTTTAGTACTCCTTTTTCCTCTTTTCTTCATGTCTTCTTATTAGTTCTCCCTCTTTGCTTTGGTTGGGGGCCTCAATGGAGATTTTTACAGATTTTGCGAATGCAAATGAAGTGGTCTGCTCTGTTCATCAAGTTGGAATTGGGCGGCACTGGGAGGAGAGTGTATGCAGACATCATGGGGTCTCATTACTAAAATCCATTCTGAGGCCAAGGGTCACAGAGCCAGGTACTGTATGAGATTATTATAATAGAAGCTTGTGGATCTGGACTGGTTGGTCTTTTGAATTTATAGCACAAGTTTACAATTGGCCAGCCTCGGTTTATTGTGTGATGCCTGAATTGTTGCATGATGTGATACCATGTGATCCAAACATTGTACTTCAGGAAGTACATGCAGGATGGTTTTTATACTTTTTTTGTCTTGTCTTTCAGTTGTCTTTGTTATCACTCTCAACAGTGCCCAAATTTGACGTAATTAATAAAGGTAGAAATTATTTCTGCTCTCGTTTTTAAAATGATGCAACTAAGTGACTTTTTCCGCAGTACTTTGGTTAAGAAGTTAACTTTGACTTCTCTCTCTCCTCAAGATGTCTGCAGTATTGATACTTCCCTTTAGAGCTTAGTCTGGTGGGTCTTTCCTTCACAGGCCTTATTTATTTATAGAGAATATTACATCAGTTGGTTACTGAGATGATGTTTTGAATGGAACATGCCTTTAAAATGAATAACTTAAGATAGGAAAATATGGAAATAGAAAAATAAATCATAATGATTATTTAAGTTTTTAGTATTGCTGATTTTTTTTTTTCACTGTGTTTTTTGTAGTTGTGAACTTAGAATTGGTATATCAATGTACTCAAGATGCAAATGTGTCAGCAAAAATGCAGGCTGATAAAGCATTCCTAGGTTGCATAGACAAACTGCAGACAATACAATTTAATCTGGAAAATGGTAATCTGATTGTGAGGGATTCGATGATTTAATAAAAATGCAACACGCTATTGTGAAAACTGACTGTTCCTGTCATCACAATTTGAAGAAAAAGCTGTGAGGTCACTGGTGTAATGTCATCATTGAACCCTGTTTTACACTTCCTTATGGTTCCCTTT
The DNA here is from genome assembly GCA_032164185.1 of Moxostoma hubbsi. Taxonomy (NCBI): domain Eukaryota; kingdom Metazoa; phylum Chordata; class Actinopteri; order Cypriniformes; family Catostomidae; genus Moxostoma; species Moxostoma hubbsi. The sequence goes on from JAVLUX010000012.1 coordinate 20,896,410, forward strand.
TATGAATTGACTGGATTGATCCACATGCAAATAAGGTTTGTCCTCAAAGGGTTTCCGTCAATACATTGATGTCTTTTATGGGGCCATCAAACAACCATTATGGGTGTCACTGGGGCGTCCCCTCAGGGAGATTGCCGCTAGTGACGGATGAGAGGGGTGGGGTTGGTGTCTGGTTCCAGATGCCCAAAACCTCTCTAAAATAAGCAAAGTGTCCAGCTAAGACAAGATAACCAGCTTCGGCTTTAAAAAAATACAGAATCTATATTTTTCAACCTAAGTAGCACACTCTGTGATGGAATATATATCTCGCTTGAACAACAAAAAAATAAATAAAATAAACAACACAAGCAGTGCAAAAGTAAATGAGAGGTCTAAATTTGTGGGTCTGTGTGCTATTATCTCCCCTTTGCATACACGCGGTATTAACCATGATGAAAACTGTTGGGCTCAGATTTCGTTTTATGTAGATGAAATGCCTCTGAGATCTCAAAGCCCTCGAAATACAAACAAATACATCATTCTGTCACACCCACATCACTGTTTGAGTGTCAAAAGTACAGGGCTTCCTATTGCACAATTTTAATATTCATGTCTGCTTTCCCATAGCTAATTAATATGCACTATTTTAAGTCTAATTGTTAAAGAAAACTCTGTTTTATGTTGCTGCAATTGTAATAACAAATTGTCGACGCATAAAATTTGCATTTATTTTCCAGGCTGAGGGAATATCTGATCATTGTGCCACAGAGAATTGCTTTAAGTTCGGAAGTTAATTTCATTATCTCCGCCTCCCTATTTAATCCTGCACTCTACAATAATTGAAAAACAGAATAAAAGATTAGCTTTTACTGGGTTATGAGCACTAATAGCAAATGATTGAATGTTAATGTTACAAGAAAGGGAAACAATTTTAAGTGTTTAAATGTTGCCATCCAGGATTTGCATTGCTGATGTCAACAGATGCAGCAGAGGACTAATGTCAAGATCATAATAAAAAAAAAAAATAGTTGTCACATAAATGAAAAATGGCCTTAATGTGGTAACATATAAATTAATTGGTTTTATTCAACTCAAAAATATAATTTAACATGAAGTAATTTTAAGGGAAGATCAAGAAGAAATAGATACTCAAGTTAACAATTTCAGGTAACACATTTTTTAAAGTCTATGTACATATTTTGGTCTGTTTAAAGAAAATGTAATACTGGATCAGTGCAATGTACAGTATTTATGACATTTATTTTGTTATTATGTTAAATGCAAGCATTCAAGATTACCGAACAAATTCGTACACTTAAATTTAAACTCAGGTGCAATTGCAAATTCTTCCTTGAATTCTCTATAAATTCCTTGGATTTTATAATATATTTCACTAATGTGTAAGCAATGGGTGTTACTGCATACCTTCAGCACACACTTATTTTAGGAAAATTACAGGGGAGCATTCCGGGAGCCAATTTTCCTGGCACACATTCGCTGCTGTGTTTCCTCATAAAAAACAAAACAAAAATGGTGCTGCTTTGTTGTCAGGCTCTTCACACACATAACACATATTCACGCAGACTTGTTTAAGCATTTTTCTGCTAGCATAAGCATGTGGTGTTGTTGCTCCAAACTGATTTACTCAGTTTTTAACAGTTAGCATCTTGCCTACTCTGCTATATTATGCCTCTGAGTGTCATGCACTGAAATTATTCGTGTTTTTGATATATCCCTTCAAATAACCTTTTTATATCTGGTGAAAACACGGGTTTGATAGAGGCTAAGAGTTTGTGTGAGAATAAAAAGCCAGACTGGCTTTATTTGTGCTGCTGATTCAGTTGATAGCACCATAGTTTTAGAGTAAAATTGCGGTTGCACTTTATTTAACTGTACGTGTACTTTTAGTACACTTAGAGTGTACATACCAAAGAAAGTACTAAGTAATATTAAGTAACTACATGTACTTAATATGGGTTATGGTTAAGGTTGGGGTTAGGTTTTGGTTTAGGGTTAGTACCTAGTAATTAGTGTAGTTGTAGTAATTATATAGTAAGTAAACGTAGAACAGTACTGTAAAATAAAGTGCTACCAAAATTGCTTTAGTGTCAGATTATTTGATCCTGAAACAGGCACAGAAATTCCTATTTAGTATTTATTTATTTATCTTGTAAATCTACCACTTCAAAAACCCCAACTGGAATTTACATGCAATTAAATGTTAAGAATATAAAGCCCGCAAGCAAAATTTAGAAAGATTCTTATTGATTATTTTGAGATGATAAATAAGTAGCAGGTTTTATTGGTTGACATTTTCATCAAACTCCTTATAAATAACAAGTTTTATAAATAATGTATAGTATACTTTCGTCGGAAACTCATTCTGTAGACCAGTTAGGATCAAACTCCTCTGAATGTGTTTACTTCTTTCCACAAATGAGAAGAAACATGCAACTTGTTGGAAATTACCATGTTGTTAAAGTTAGAGCACATATTGTATGTCTTTAACAGAATATTCATACCACTAAAGACAGTGCACATGCATCCATGGAAATATCTTAAAAATGGTAATTGGTCTCACATTGACTGCAAAACTGTGTATGAGGGTGTAAGAACTTCTCAATTTAATTGTCTTTGTCAGAGCTGCCAATAGAGCTTGAGGAGTGTAAAGACTGACACAACTGAACCCATGGGAATAAGACCCTAACCCCAACCAATATGACGTTCCTTTTGTCGTTCTGACAAATTTGCACTCAAATGTATCCTCTACAGGTGAAATACTTGACTAGTGAAACTTGGGAGGACAGTGCTGGCAGTAAATGTATCAGATGCATCAATGTCTTTGAATAGATTTACTTTTCAAACATTTACTGTGAAACCTAAAGTTACATGTAATTAAGCAATATCACGCAAGAGTGCTTTTGTAAAAGAGCTTTTGGTAATTATTTGCTCCACCAATGAAGACCATTCTAAATTAAAGCCAAAGCAGGGCCAGTCATTGTGTGTCACTGATTATACAAAAGTCCAAGTCTTTTGGAATACTGATTGGTCAATCAAATTTAAAGTGCTGATATTCAGAATAACTCCATTGGGACAGTTCACTATTTGAATCACGCTAATCGTCTGTTTTGCTGGTAGAGAAGAAATGTAAATTTCACTTGCCAATTTGTATTTGAAACGTAAGTTATCAATATTATTTACTTTACGTTTTATCGTTTGTTTGCCGAACTGATGTATGAAAGCAATATCACATTTGCAAGTGTGCAGTGAATCTGAATATCAAGTCTATGGCCAAAGCTGTGATGATAATAAGAACAACAGCCTTCGCAATAATTCCACAAACACAGACAAGTAGAGGGATACAAATATTGAAATGTTTCAGTACTGTAATAGGAACTGAAACGCAATAGTTTCAACGTGATCACAAGAGTTTCTGTACCCTACTATAAGATTGGTCACATTATGCTGACTCACGGACAAGCAGCATCTCCTATCAGAAATGTTGGCTTCGGCTCGAGGGTGCTTTCCTTTACATGTGGCGTGACTGAAATCGTGTTGCATCATCAACGTGGGGGACCGGGCTTCTTATTCTCGTGATAAAACCAGGAAGTAATCGCGCTTGTATAATCAGTGAGAAGTGCGATTATAGTTGGGGGGTACAGTTTAGAAAATTCCTCTTCACTGTATAATAGCCTTCTGAAAACAACTCACTTTTGGTGCGCCTCTGTGGACATTTGACCTGGAAAATGGAGCTCACATGTGCCCTTGCGACTAACAACACTTATTACTTTGGCCACTGGGGGCAGTGTTTCAAATTTCGGTAAGCACAGACCAATTTTGGCTAAAGAAAATCAACTCACTGTTGCCGATTTCACTTCACTTTCATGTTTCAGGAGATGGAACTTTATTTGACTATGTTCAAATAAGCAGTGTTGAAATCTAAAATGTAAGACATGAAGCTAGTAGACTGTAGCAATAGATAAGTATAATGCTATGTGGAGGGCCATTTGTGATCCATCCCCATTGTAACAGCTTCATACATTACTTTAATTAAGAATACCACCTGGAGCTCAAGCCTATTGATCAGCCAGACAGCATTTCATCAAATCTAAGGGTGCCTAGTCAAAAAAGAAACATGCAACTTAATTCAATGGCATCTTTATTATTATTATTATTATTATTATTATTATTATTACTTAGCCAAAAGGATTTCTGCATTTTATGAGTTTCTTGTTTTTCAACATTGCCATGTTTTGTATTTTTAATTCTCTGGTCTTTTTGATGGCTTGTTACTCTTCATGTGCTGCCAATAGACTGCGTTTTTAAAAGTAGATATCCTTTCAGGGAATGGCATGTATAAATATTTTGCCATTGATGAATACGTTAGACCCCAGACGATTGCTCTCTTCTTCTTTGATAGTTGACTACCAGGCCCCATGTGATGTCATAGTGGCAGGACTTGGGCCCAAGGCGAAATGTCTACACACTTAAGCCGAATACATCTTAGTCCCAACGATGTCCTCTCTCTTCAATTTTGCATCACTGTTTACACTTAATACCACATATCCTGTCCACGGAGTGAACGCACAGTTTGTTTGAGGTTGAAATTCGTTTACATATCAGAATTTGGTTTACTGTAACTCTGTTAAAAAAAACTGCACATATAGAATTTTAGGAAGCTGTTTATAGTCTGTGGAACAATATGATCTTTCAAAAAATTTAAACTTTCAAATTTGACTTTTTAAATGACAATGCACTGTGTGACTTTTCATACACAAATATTTATTGATTTTGTACAAAATATACTTTCAGATACTTTTCAAACTCTGTAGCAGTTTTCTCAACATTTCTTTTTACTTATTGATAGTTTGCATATTTTCACACCACCATAGGCCATTGCTCTACTGTAAAAATTGTAAGAGGCTGTTTATCCTGTTAAACAGGAAAGGAAGAAAAAGAAAAAAACGAGACCCACAGTGTCCTTTTCATATTGCCTGAAATTTACACATTTTAATTGCTTATTTTTTAATGAATATGGACAAAGATGAGATGTGCATGATACTGGAGAGAAATGTGAAAGAGTATCTGAAAGACTTTATTTTTTTCTCTCACATTGATTCACCTTTTCTAGAATAGCTGTCAAGAACTTTTTCTCTATTTTTGAAAATATTTTAGACTGGAACATGATCAAACAAAGGTTAGCTTATATATATATATATATATATATATATATATATATATATATATATATATATATATATATATATACATACATACATATATAAAGAAGGAAAGAGAGAAGGAGAGCTGGGGTGAGCTGAGCTATCGAACTTGTGTCCTGGTTTTCTTGATAGATAATGATCTCTTGAAACAGTGTGGTGGTATGATTTTTTTTCAACACACTTTGTGTGTGTGTGTGTATCAGTAACAGTGCAGAGATGAAAGCTGGTTCCAGGCTCAGGCACCACTACACATCTGACTGAGGCAGGTGTTAGATATGCTGATGACTGGTGGAGACTAAAGACAATACAAATTTGAAGTGAAAACGCTACTGGCACGCCTCCTCTGTTCTTAACACATGAATCCCCCATGACAATCAATTATTCATCCTATTGTACATGCCTGTATGTGTGAGTGTGTAGAAACATGCATAGAGTACACTATTGGCTCATAAGTCTAGAGTGTGCTTGTCTCGTGTTTCAGAGTGCTCACACACACACACACACACACACACACACACACACACACACACACACACACAATGAGTCTATCCCTATATCTCACAGAGAGAAGGTGCCTGTTTAGCACTGAGCCCCTCATTTGTTCCATTCTGGCTTGCCAACTTATGTGCAAAGCCCCACACTAGTGTTCTTTTAATGATAGGATCAGGGGGGAGATTTGGTGGCTAAAGTGAAGCTTCAGTTATTTGAGAGAAAGAAAAAGAAAGACAGTGGGGTGGGTCGTGCATGAGTAGGGGAGTGGGGGGTTCGAGATTCTGTGCATTGGGGGTGCTTTTCAAAGAAACGCAGGCTCGAAGCCATTGGGAGGCTCCTTTGACTTTAATCTTTTTGCGCGCCTTTGAAAATTATAGAAGAGGACTGTGCCTTGCTTCATTAAGAGACATGTTTCACTCCTTGTGTAGTTCCAGTCAGGGTTTTTGCACTTGGTGCTTATTTAACTCACCCCAAAACATGCACACACGCACAGTTGTTAGTGTGCACCTCATACGAAGAACCAACTAATTGGCCTGTTTTATCTCATTTCCTATCAGCCTAACCTTTGACCATTTCAAATTAAATGATGAGTGCTGTTTTAAACTGTTATGTCATGCCTGGATCATTTGCCACTCTTAGAAATAATGTTCATTACTTTACTCAGCTCCACAGATGCGGCTTAACCCTTTTAAAATGTTCAATATGGAACTTTTTAGAGTGATGGAACCTTTTCCACCAACAGTCCTGGTACTTTTCCCTTTGTAACTCGATGGGAAATCTTACGAGGAACAGCACACCCTAGGAGAATTTTCCTCTTTTGCATTGTGACATAGAGAAGTTACATTCATAGTGATGTCATCTAGTATTGACATCACATTTTTGTGACGATATCTGCACCTGCGATTCAATAGCAAAAACAAAATCAACAACACAGACTGAGGACGTCGGGATCGGAGCTACACTTTTGTTAGGGCTGTTTTATACAAACTTTGTCTGCATCTGAAAACACAGGCAGCTGCCTAATCAATTAATGGTTTAAACAACAGTGTTTTTGAATGAATGGAACTCTCATCCTACCTTCATCCATTTTTATATAGCCTCTGAAGGCAGCATTTTCCAGTTTTTGGATGCAGCTTGTGTCTTCAGGTTACAGTTTAAACTGTGCATGTTCCTCGTAAGAGTTCCCATCGCGACGAGGTGGCAAAAGCATTTTTAACCAATCTGCACATGCTGAATTAAGAGCACAACATGTTAAACATGCACTATAATTCAATTTATCAACACAATCTTTTACAATACAGGCTTTTATGACTCAACATAAATTACTGTACTGCAGTACTCACTCATTGACTTCACCTGTTGATATGCAATTCCCCCGCACGCTGTAATGACGTCACTCTGCTTACATTTAATATACAATTTACTGTCTATGAATGTAATTAATGTTAATAAATGATACACCTTTTCAAAGGTCTAAGGGTTCAACATTGATATCCATTCTTTGTTTCAAAATAGCAATGCTGCAGAAAGAGCACTTTAGTTATTTGTGCCAGGAGTGCAAATTAAAACATGCATTATCAAAACGGGACTTCATACCTTTTTTATGAAAATGCATCCTTTTCACCACACTTGGGTCAATTGTCTACAACAAGCGTTCACTGAAAAACATCCAATAACACTTTTTGTCCATAAAAGTGATAAATCTGAGAAATATTTATATATTCTCCATTGTTTACATTAGATCTCGACTGAAAGAATTACCCTTCATCATCAGTCTCTAAAGTCTATTTTAAAAAAATGTGGTGTAGTTTTATTCATAATAGCCAAGCAATGCAGTCAGATTTTGTGACTGTAACATATACTCAGACACAAGGAGGTTAAACCCGGAGGTTGTGTTTATTCAATAGAGTGAATTTAGGGAAAAAGATGCAGTCAGTGGGGCGATGACTTTGGGACCAGGAACATCTACGATGGAGAGTAGTGCTTGGGTTATCGCCCCTGGAGTGAATGAACGCAGAGCTCGGACGTGCGCGGAGCTTGGGCTGACGTCACTGGAGTGAATGAGCGTGGCGCTAGTGAATGAGCGAAGGGGGGGCCAAGATGGCGTCGTGGCTGGTGGACGTGTAAAGTTGAGCTCTGGCGGTTGCGGTAGAAATGTGATCGATCAGACATTTTAATTCTCCATTTATATGTTGTGGTCTTCTATTTGAACATTTTTTTTTTGTGTTGGCATTTGTTAAATGGGCAGAAGGAGACGAATTCTTCCGAAAGCTATGGATGTCGAGGTTGGCGCCGAAGTTGAGCTAATCTCTGATGCAGCTTGCCTGAGTAATAGGTTCGCTGTGCTCTCTGACCCTCCTGTGTCGGGTGATACTAAACAGGATTTTAATATTTGTTTAGCAGCACCCTTTCCAGCGTCTCCTGCAAAAAGTCCTCCTTCTAAAAAATTGAAAAAGAAGTCGGAAACAAGCGGGGATTTCGTCGATATTTTGAATGCCATTCAAGCTCTGTCTGCGAATCAAGATGCTACCATTCAAGCACTGTCTGCAAAACAAGATGCTACTTTCCAAAAGCTAATTTCCATTGAGAACTCGACTGATGCTACGTCGAAAGCCGTTGACAACTTGTCTGTGGTAGTGCAGAAGCTTGCCTCTGATGTTAATGAGCACTCGGAGAAGTTGTGTAAAGTGGCCAGAGATATTACGGAGCTTCAATCTTCAGACAAGGATGCCCAATCACGGATTGAGCAGCTTGAGCGATATAGTCGGCGTTGGTGTTTAAAGGTGCACGGGGTTCCTGAAACCAAGAGTGAGGATCTACGGTCTGTTGTTAAGAACATTGTCGAACACGTGGCACCTGACATCGCTGGTAAGCTTAACGACGCTCTTGACGTGATGCACCGAGTCGGGAGACGGGATCAGGATGGCGCTCATCGAAACATCATCATAAGATTTTCTACACGGTCATTTCGAGACCTCGTCTGGAAAGCTGCGAAGGATAACCCATACCTGAGAGAGTCTCGTCTGCGCATTTCGGAAGCTTTGATTCCAGCAGATGCTGCTGCGAGAGCAAAGTTATGGCCGCTTGTTAAAAAAGCAAGAGAGGAGGGTAAGATGGCATCCTTTTCAGGGCCCTTTGCATTCATTGATGGTCAGAAAATTGTGGCCTAGCATACTTCTGACTGAAAAAAGGAGGGGAGGAAAAGGAAGGAAAAAAAGAGTAAAGGGGAGAGGGAGAAGAGAAGAGAGAGGAAGAGTTTTTTTTTTTTTTTTTTTTTTTTGTGTAATCAGATCTTCTGAGTCACCCATTTAAGGATATCGAACTATTTTTATTTATTATTATTTTAAGGGAAAGAAAAGGAAAAAAGGAAGGAAAAAAAAGAAAAAAAAAATATTTTTTTTCATGTGTCTCTTTCGCAATATTGCACCTTGAATGTTCTTTTGGTGCCACATAGAAGACATTTCTGATCGATCACCACCTACCCTGTTCAAAGGAAAGAAGTCAACTTCTTAGCCAAAGTAGGATCTTGTTGTGTTTACCAGCTGTTTTGCTGGTTTTGTTGCGCTGCATTTGTTTTAATCTGTGTTCATGCATTCTTTTGAGTTTTCTTCTTTTAATTTAGTCTCTCTTAATGTTAGAGGTTTAAGAGATCATTCGAAAAGGAAAGCGTTATTTCTGTACTGTAAACGTTGTAATGCCGATTTTATTTTTGTTCAAGAAAGTCATTCTTGTGAATCAGACAACAATTTTTGGAAAACTCAGTGGGGTAATTCAATTTTTATGAGTCACGGATCCAATCGTTCTGCTGGTACTCTAGTTTTGATGCATAAATTTAGGGGAGACGTTTTAGAAACTTTTTCATCTGATGAGGGTAGATGGATCATTTTGGTATGCAAGACTGAAAATGTGGTATTTATTTTATGTAATGTTTATGGGCACAATTCCCGAAATGCTAATGCATCCATGTTTAAAGTATTGGGAGCTAAGCTTACAAGTATACAAAATCGTTTTATTAATGCTTATTTAATTATAGCCGGAGATTTTAATGAAACCCCTGACGACGCGCAAGATAGATTTCCCATAAGAACTAGGCCTACTTCTAATTCACATGATAATATTATTGTATGGTTGTGTGAAAATCTTTCAGTGGCTGATGCTTGGTGTTTCTTTAACGATGGTTGTAGAGGCTTTACCTGGTCCAACAAAGCTGGATCGCTTAAAGCTAGAATTGATCTTTTTCTAATTTCTCGCGCTATTTTGAAAGATGTACAAACTGTTAATCATCAATTTGCCCCGTTTACTGATCACTTGTTAATTTCTTTGAATCTTGCTCAAGGCATTATGTTAAACAGAACAAGGGGTTACTGGAAATTTAACTGTTGTCTTTTGGAAGATGACAATTTTAATGATAGTGTAATTCAGCTAGCTAACTCTATATTTAGTAATACTGAAAGCGACCCTAGCTCTAGCTGGGAGTTTTTTAAATTTAGAGTTAGAGCCCTTGCTGTTAATAGAAGTAAGCAAATTAAAAGAGAAAAAAACATCAAAGAATTAGAACTCATTCATAGATTAAGTGTGTTAATGCAGAAGGAAAAGCCCAGTAAAGAGGATGAGGTAGAATTGAGCACATGTCATTTACAAATTGAAAATATGTACACAGAGATTGTTAAAGGTGCTTTTATACGCTCTAGAGCAAAATGGATCGAGAAGGGTGAAAGAAACACTAATTATTTTTTTGCTCTTGAAAAAAGAAATCGTAAAAAGACATCCCTCTCTGCCTTAAACATTGATAGTGTTTTATGTACAGATCCAGGAATGATTTCAACCTTTGTATATACCTTTTATAAAAAATTGTATACTTCTCAGTTTTCTCAAGGAAAATCGGACGACTTCCTTTTGAGTATTCATAAGATTTCTGGTATTAAGGATGATTTTAAGCAACTTTGTGATTCTGATATTTCTATTGTGGAATTTAAGGATGCACTGAAATCTATGAAGAAGGGAAAATCTCCAGGTACTGATGGCTTGTCTGTTGAATTTTTTTTACATTTTTGGGACATTTTAAAGTATCCTCTACATAGGTTGTTTAAAGACTGTATTAAAAAAGGAGAGATGACTCCCTCAATGAAGCAGAGTCTTATTTCCTTGATCCCCAAAACGGATAAAGACCCACTTTTAATTGAAAACTGGAGACCTATATCATTGTTAAATGTTGATTATAAATTACTTGCTTTAATTTTGGCAGTTCGTTTAAAATCTGGCCTTAATAGTATAATTGGCGAAACACAAAATGGATTTATGAAAAATAGGCATATTAGCTCCAACATAAGATTAGTTCTTGATCTTATTGATTATTCAGAGAATATTGATTCAGAAGCTATTATAATGTTTTTGGATTTTTATAAAGCATTTGACTCTTTAGAGCACCAATTTTTGCTTAAATCTCTTAGCCTTTTTGGTTTTGGAAGTAACTTTATCAACATGGTGAGCATGCTTTATAATGACATTAACTCTTCAGTGTTGGTTGGCTTTCAAACTACTAAACGTTTTAATTGTGATAGAGGAGTACGCCAAGGTTGCCCCATTTCTCCATTTCTTTTTCTGTTAGCTGTTGAATTGTTATCAATTGTAATTTTACAAAATCCCAGTTTAGAAGGTATTTCTTTATTTGGTAAAGAATTTAAAATATCTCAATTGGCTGATGATACAACCATATTTCTTAAAGATCAAAGTCAAATTCCCTTGTGTATCAATATTATTAACTCTTTTTCTGCTGCTTCAGGCTTATATTTAAATGTTTCAAAGTGTGAATTATTCTGTCTTTACGACTCTCAACAACCATTGATGCATGATATTCCTGTTAAAGACTGTGTCAAGTACCTGGGGATCTTCCTAACTAAAGATAGATTGCTCCGCCAACAACTTAATTTTTCACATAAAATACAGAAAACAAGAACCATATTTAATTGTTGGTTACAACGAGATCTGTCAATCTATGGGAGAGTACTTATTTCTAAAGCAGAGGGTTTGTCTCGTTGTGTTTACCCCTCTTTATCTTTATTTGTTAGTGACAAAATCTGTGATGATATTGACAAAAACTTATTGAATTTTATTTGGAAGAATAGACTTCACAAAGTTAGGAAATCTGTTTTGTCTAATAGACGTTCTGAGGGTGGACTGGAAGTTTTACACTTTAAAGAATTAGTCAGCTCTTTCAGAATTAGTTGGTTGAAAAAATGTCTTTGCAGTAATGGCTCGATTTGGTACTATATTCCCAATGCCATATTTCGTAGATTAGGTGGTCTAGAATTTCTTTTAAAATGTAATTTCGCCCCTTCTAAATTACCGATTTCTCTCTCAAAATTTCACCAACAGGCTTTACTTGCTTGGAAACTGTGTTATGTGCACAACTTTTCTCCCCATAAGGAAATTCTGTGGAATAATTTGAACATTTTAATCCGAAACAAATCATTTTTTATTGATAAGTGGTATGATAGAGGTATTGTTTTTGTTTTGGATTTATTTAAAAATGATGGCAGTATATTGGAATATGAAGAATTTATGACTTTGTATAATTTCCCTCTGCCTGCTAGAACTTTCAATTCTGTCATCAAAGCTTTGTCTCCGAGTTATGTGCATTTATTTAAAACACACCTTTTCTTTAATGAGAGAAAAACAATTATGCCCAAACTTTTATTGGATGGAGTTAGCTTTATTGATAAAAAATGTAATAATAAACTTATAAAACTATTGTTACATTACACAGTTTACACATCCCCTCGATGTAAATTTTTCTGGAATAATTTGTTTGACAGTATTCAATGGAAGAGGGCGTGGTTACTCCCAGAGAAATATTGTATGTCCAATAAAATTAGAGAGGTTCACTTTAAGATTCTTCATAATGTTTACCCAACCAACTCACAAATTGCCTCTTTTGTTGATATCTCTGACCTGTGTGTTTTTTGTAAGGTTGAGAAAGAAACTTTGCTTCATTTATTCTACCACTGCAATCTAGTTAAGCCTCTTTGGGAGCGCTTGGGTTGTTATCTTTCTTATTTTATCAAATGTGATTTAAGCTTTTCATTGAAAGATATATTTTTTTATTTTTCTGGGAGTGACTATGCCATTGATAATGTTGTTAATTTCTTTGTGTTGCATTGTAAATTTTTTATTCACAAAAACAAATTTCTCAAGACTTTGCCAAGATTTGATGTCTTTGTTGCTGAGATTTCCATTATAGTTAAATCTCTTCGATAACGACTCATCGATAACAGCAAGAACAATACGTTTCTTAAGAACTATGTACGTTTTTTTTCTTACTTGTTGATGAACCTCTTTTTTCTTTTCTTTTTTCTTTTCTTTTTTTTATTTATTTATTTTTTTTTTTTTTTTTTTTTTTTTGTTGTTAATGTATTAATGCAGTGCTTTGTATCGTCTTTGTAAAAGGAACTGAAAATATAATTAAAAAAAAAAAAAAAAAAAATAGTGTACGATCGAGGAGCTTGTACGAGCGAGAAGCTTGTACGAGCGAGGAGCTTGTACGAGCGAGGAGCTTGGGCTGACGTCACTGGAGTGAATGAGCGTGGAGCTGGAGAATGAGCGCAGAGCTTGGATGAGCGTGGAGCTTCGGAGATCGTTGAGCTTCGATGATCACCGCTGGATTAGAAGAGCGAGGGGCTTGGGTTGTCGACACTAGAGTGAAGGGGCGTGGAGCTTGGGTAATCAACACTGGAGCGAAGGTGCGAGGAGCTAGGAAGATCAACACAGGAGTGAAGGAGCGTAGAGACAGGAAGATCGACACAGGAGCGTGGAGATAGGTAGATCGACACAGGAGTGTGGAGATAGGAAGATCGACACAGGAACGAAGGAGCGTGGAGATCAAGGTCAGAGTAACGAGGGAAAGAGTCTGTATACACTTAACGAGACCAAACCAAGAGTGAGGGGTGAACAGAGTATTTAAGGAGTGGAGCTGAAACAAATGACAGGTGCAGGTGATTAGTAATTAGTGGAGAGGGAGCATGGAGTATGAAAGCAGGGAAAGACAGGAAGATCTGTAACAGTGACGTTTTGAAAGGTGGAGCCTTAATTTTACTCTGTACACCGTCAGTGATTTTACAGAGAAAAAAGCTTGCAGGAACCTCATTTTTTGTTAGATCATCTTCACATTTGAAACATAACTTCTATTTCTTGGTTGTCTTGGTACTTTTTTATTGTTTATTTTAGATTATAAAAACATGTTCAGCATAAAATATTTCCATTACTATAAACTTCAGCTTCTCTAACTTAAAAAAATAACAACATATATTAATTTTGGGAAAGCCCAAAATGTCTTTCAAAAGATAATACAACTGTGTCCATACTCCAAAGTGTCCAGTAAATACAACCATTTAATTTCAGGTATGTCATTTTCATGGTTTCTGCTAAAAAAGGGGGTGTGTATCAACATGTTAAAAAACATCTATTGGTGCAAGTTAACCATGCAGTAACAGGCACGAAAGTCTTCCCTCATGTAAACTAAATTTCATGGTGGTTTAGTTTAGTGCATAATAAAGTTCAATTACCCACTCTTGATGAACATCTGATTATTTATATCCATCATCCCAGGAAAGATTCAATGTAGCTATCCAGAAATCACTTCATTTTCTGTATAAACACCACAGATGTGTTGCAAACTCAAAGCGTGTCTCCTAATGAAGTCATTCACACACACACATATGTGAAACGGGTGATTCTCTTTAGATACTTTGTTTGTTATATGTTATTTTTGCTAAGGGAATTGTAAGATTAGGGCAATCCTTTGAGTAGCAGGCTAGCAGCTAGATTGTTTACTAAAGGCAGCTGTGGACTCTCCTTTCTCAAAGCTTTATGTACTATATGTTTTTGGCCAATCACAAGCTGCAGCACCTGCCACAGTCCCTATATGCCACAAAAGTACCTACCCTGGAGTAGGAGTTAAAAATCTCAGCTAAAACAACTTTGAGTAACTATAGTTCCTCAGGTACAAAAGTGACAAAAAGTATTAGTCCTTTGGAAAAGTACCTAAAATGGGTTTTAGTACTGCCGGTGGGAAAGGGCCTAAGGCTACAAAAAGCCCTGTAGTGTTTTTCAAGATTGAACCCTTATAAGAGGCTCAATATGGAAACTTTTAAGGGTTCCAAATTTGAAGCTGGGGATACAACCCTAAAGATTCTATATATAACCTTTTCACATAAAGAAAAAAGCAGATAGGGTTTTTATTTAACCCTTATAAAAGGTTCAATATGGAACCTTTTAGGAGTTCCAAATTTAAAGCAGGGGACATAACCCTAAATATTCAATATAGAACCTTTTCACATGGCAATAAAAACCCTATATGGTCCTTTTGATTTAAGCTGTAAAAAGTTTCTATACAGAAACTTATAGGGGTTCCAAATATGAAGCGAGTAATAGAAACTTTTTAGGCTATATTGAACCATTTCTTCTTAGGGTGTATTTGATTTTAGTGCTCTTTAGAATTAGCAAGGACTGACATTTACATACGCATCCTGAGATGTGAGTGCTCTAGTAATCAAAGGAATAAGGCACTGCTCTGAGATCACTTCAAACAAGCTAAAATAAATGAATTACTCACAGACAGACATGAGAAAAGTGATGTGCACCAATATCTTAATTTTGTCTTCAAGGCCATTTACATTTAGACAATAAACATGAACAAAAATTAGAATCTCCAGAAGTCACAACAATGCTAACATGGTTCTTTTGAGATGCTTGTTAAGAGGACATACATCAAGGCCACAATGCTGTCTGCTGGGAAACAGTATGTGTGTAGTGAGAGAGGTGTTAGTAGCATTTGAGCCCAAGAGTTCAAAATTAGTGGTGACAGAAGCAAGGTGAAGAGGAGCAGGGTCTCTCACAAGGGATTTTTCTCTTTACTGTCAGCATCCGAGACACTTGTTGCAGGTTTTCCAGCCAGACACCCCCTTAAAATGTGGAAGACAAAAGAAAGGAAATGCTCTGCTGACAGGTGCGAATGGCGTGGAGTCAACATAGCATTGCTCATAAGTCAGACATTGTCCTAAACAAAGCTGAGAATTTATAGCATTTGAATAGCACATATGAACTTTAATAAAACAAATTAAATATAATTTGAATGCTGTGCATTTGTTCTCCATTGAAATTATCTGAAAGTATCTGATGATCCAAAAGAAACAAAGTTGTGGTCTTTCTAAATTATTCTCATGAATTTGTGTACTTTTATGGTACCCAAACTTAAAATAAATCTTAATAAAATAAATGTATTTTGGCTTAAGGCCAAATTAGTAGTACTAGTAGTAGTTTTTATTATGATCCCAATGGGCAATTTGGGTGAAGCATGATACTTTTTAAAATACAAGCCATACAATTAAGAAGCATGCTGTACTGTAAAAACTACAATAACAACCATATAAAACAAAAATGACATCAACCATCATCCATTCACATTTAAGAAAGAAACACATGAATGTTCATTATGAGTAATCTTAATGCAATGGGGACAAAAAGAATGCTTGTATCTTAACCATTTATTCCAAGCATCCTATAGTCAGCAAATGACTTGAGGAAGGAGTGTAAACTCACTACAAAATGGGTGGTTTTGATCACAATGAACTGCCATAGCATTCAACAAAACAAATCTATCAAAAACATTTGACAAGCCAATCTGTTTTGTTCCTATAATTTTAACACTTTGTTAAACAATGGTGGTTTATCAAATTTGAGTTGGATATTTAAATTCCCAAATCAATAGCAAAGACAAAAACAAAGCAGACTCAATATAAGATTTATAAAACAATATTATAAGAGTCCTGCTGATATTAAAAGAGGAAAGCTTCCTTAGACATTAGAGGCGCTGCTAGTCTTTTTGCACAGTGCCACTGGGTTTGGAACCCCTAAACCAAATGATACCGGAATTCTCTACAATGTTCTGGTGCAGAGATATGTGATTTGTTACTTGGTTGCTAGGGTAACCCCATCTGGTTGCTAGGCAGTTAACAAGATGATACTCAAAAGGCTTCTTGCTACCCTAAGTCAAATGAATGTAACTGGAATTCTCTTCGATGTTCTGGTGCAGAGATAAGTGATTAATTACTTGTTTGCTAAGGTAATCCCATCTGGTTCCTAGGCAGTTATCAAGGTGATACTCAAAAGGCTCCTTGATACCCTGAGTCAAATGAATGAAACTAGAAGTCTCTATGATGTTCTGGTGCATAGATATTTGATTTGTTACTTGGTTGCTATGGTAACCCCATCTGGTTGCTAGGCAATTACTAAGGTGATACTCAAAAGGCTCTTTGCTACCCTGAGTAAAATGACCCAACACGGAAGTCTCTACAATTTTCTTCTGCAGAGATATGTGATTTTCTACTTGGTTGCTAAGGTGCACTAAATGGTTGTTAGGGTGCGGCTAAGAATTTTCCAACATGATATTTAAAGGATACTTGCTGGTGTGAGTTAAATTAGCCAAAGTTGAAGTCTCTACGATGTTGTGGTGCAGAGATAGATGTTTTGCTATACGGTTGCTAGGTTAAATCCATTTGGTTGCTAGGCAGTTGCCAGGCTGATACTAAAAAGGCTGCTTGCTGGACTGAGTGTAATGAGTCAGACCTGAAGTCTCTATGACATTCTGTTCAGGAGATATCCATCTAAGCCATTTTTAATATAATTCAATTGGTTTTGGTTGCTAGGGTGCACTAATTGGTTGTATGCAGTTGCTAGTGAGTTAAAGTGATGGAGTGAAAGAAACAATAAAAAGAGTGGAGTGATGGAAAGATAGAAAATAAGTTGATAGATAGATGATAGAAAGGAGTGACTGCGTGTCATCCGAAACACCCTAGTCACTCAGATCGCTATAGCAATGAGGACATGAGGACATCTTCTTCATGGTGGGGATGGAGTCCTGTCAACGCATGGTGTGGGCCCCATGTTGTGTACGGCTCCCTGGAGGGACCCACAAGCCACTTGGACTTGGAAGTAATTTTCCCCCTTCGTGGAGTGGAATCAGTCAGGTCGAAACGCAAGGTGGTGACTGTAAAAAAGCAGCGGGCCACTGGAAGAGCTTGAAAGGTGTCTAGGAGGATGAAGTTAGAGACTGTACTACTAGGGCAGCTCGGCTCCTAGCCTGTGGCACATTTCTACTGGTTGTGCTAAAGAGGGGGCCCTCTTCGATGTCATACAGTATATGGTGCTGTGCATTTCCTGGATGGCCAGGTCAGCAGCTGCACTTACCTGATCTGACTCACAGCTTTGAGCTGCCTAGGCAGAGTTTCATTTACCTCCTGCATCTGGGCCTTAA
This sequence comes from Moxostoma hubbsi, assembly GCA_032164185.1. NCBI lineage: Eukaryota > Metazoa > Chordata > Actinopteri > Cypriniformes > Catostomidae > Moxostoma > Moxostoma hubbsi. The sequence goes on from JAVLUX010000012.1 coordinate 20,914,413, forward strand.
CTTTCTGTGCCCGGACTCTCTCAGCTTGAGTGCACCTAACTTTTTGGCACAGGCTGATATTTACACTCTGCACTGCTTGGTAGCTGTTCTGCAGCTGGATGAGCTGGGCCTGGTGCTCTGCGGTTCTGCAGTTTGGTTCTGTGGTGGTGAAAAAGGAAAATTTGGCCCAAGAGGTCCAGGATTGTGCGCTCTGGCTTCCCGACTGGGTTGTTGACATCAACTAGTTCCTGCAATGCTTCATCACAACAAATAACACTGTAGCCTTTGAGGTTAGCTCTCTCCTCTATGGAGAGACAGAGGACAGCAGCGACCACATACTGCAGTGCTGGGTCATCTGACCTTTGAGGAGCCACCAGGGCAGTAAAAATGCTCACGACACAGTGGCTCTGATAGCTTGTTGTGTTACAATTGCTAAAATGCTGACACAAACGCACAGGTGAGCGGCTTCGACCTGTGGCTTACAGTTACTGTTATGCTATGTGCAAAATTTCACTGCAACCTCTCTTGGTGGATGTTAATTAAATTACCTGATACCACTCTGTATCATCTAGGTGAAAGCATTAGGAGTTAAATAACAACAACAGAAGGCTTGGAGCAGACTATCGTAAATTTACCAACCCCTAATCCACTCTAAGTTTACTTTCACACCACACTGGTTTATGCTTAGCAAGTCGTGAGAGAAGTCAATCATCAAACAGTACCAAGCTTTGAATTAATGATTCATGTTATTACTTTGGATTCTTATGCATACACACTGTGACAAAACTGGCATGTAGGATGCCTCACACAGGGCACCATTAATGTTGGGGCTTCGTTCAGGAGTGGGTTTTGTTATTAGCAATAATTAATAATTATGAAAGATAATTATTCATTATTAAAACCAACAGAACTTTGATTAGAATCAACATTAGCTTATTAATCCTTCAAATCAACAATCATCAAAGATAACTATCAATTATAAAATCAATAGAATATTAAGAATAATTAATATTGCCGGGGCACCACCCTAGAATCAGGGACTAATAATGAGACAATATAGCAGTCTCAATATAGGATTGTTTCCTTATGAAAGTCAACGCCCAGGGAACATTGACATTCAAAATGAAAACAATGAAGGCTTGAATCTGAGCACTGACATCCCCTGCCAACTCTTGGCACAGGTGCATGCAGAACAATACTAAAACACTTCTTTAAAGTATAACAAAGTTTAGCGATGCAGTAATATCAATTAATAATCAGTACAATGCAGTCCATAAACTTCCAACTTCCGACTAAGGAGTTCCAAACTGAGCAGTAACATGTTTGGATATGGTAACAAATAAGCCTATAATACATGAGAGGAGGGTAGAGGTGTGTGTGTGTGTGTGTGTGTGTGTGTGTGTGTGTGTGTGTGTGTGTGTGTGTGTGTATAAGGAGAGAAGGAGTGCATGGCAACATGGCAATTTCAACATGGCAGTGAATGCACTCAAAGAAAAAGCTTGAAGAGCCTTAAACGCAATTAAGAGAATATGTTATAATCTTCAAATTCCAATTAAAATCTGGCTGAAAATATTTGATAGTGTCATACAGCCTATTGCGCTGTATGGTAGTGAAGTATGGGGTCCACTCAGTCACCACAGCTATACACACTGGGACAAACACCCAACAGAATCTTTACATGCAGAATTCTGCAGATACATCTTACATGTACACAGAAATACACCAACAAATGCATGTAGAGCAGAATTTGGCAGATACCCACTGATAATTAGCATTCAAAAGAAAGCCCTCCAAATCCAAGAGCTGAGCCCAGAAAGGAGTCCCCTACATCAGTTGCTGCTGAGATTAATCGTCCCCCCTCAAACACACTTTGACCAGTCTCACATCAACACTGTTCTCCAAACACCAATCAGAGTAAACCAAATTATAATGCAATGCAAAGAAACCTATTTGGAACATTGGAAAGAAGAAACTAAAAGCCAAAGTCGATTAGAATGTTATCTGGCCCTAAACAGAGAGAATGAGTTGGCAAAATATCTCTTTACTGTCAGAGATAGAAAACAGAGACAGACCCTCACCAAATACAGGCTCAGTGACCACACATTGGCAATTGAAACAGGAAGACACAAAAAATCATGGCATCCAAAAGAAAACAGAATATGTGGTCAATGTTGGACAGGTGAGGTCGAGACAGAGATGCACTTCTTCCTAAAATGTGAAACATTCAGTGAAATAAGGAATGTTTACTTAAACAAGTTTAACCCTGAAACTTAAGACTTTAAAGACCTAAATGACCTCTCAAAATTGCAAATACTCCTAGGAGAAGGAGACATCTTGCTGCCCACTATGTATCAACATGCCACAACCTGAGGGACAGTGAGGGATCTAGACAAACACACACACACACAATGTGATGTGGTCAAATAAATAATAAAAATAATAATAATGTATATATTGCTGTTATTTCTATATTACTAATAATTATATTATGTACTGTCCAAGTTATTGGACAAAATGTATTTTGCTTTTATTTTATTTATTATATATGATGCTTTGGCAACATTGTTTTTGAAACTTTCATGCCAAAATAAAGCCAATTGAATTGAATTTAATTTAATTGAGTGCACAAAATGGCGGGCTTGGCACTCGTGGAGAGTGCGTCACACTAGGTTTCCGGCCAGAGAATGTGGCCGCGACTGTGGTCGGAGAGACTGATTTATTGCGTCTGCCCATTTAACACGTGTCTCCGCTGATATGATATCGCTAAGTTATCTGTTCACCAAATGTGTGTTGGTATGTTTGTAAGGGGTCGTGTGTGTGTGTGTGTGTGTGTGTGTGTGTGTGTGTGTGTACGGTTAGTATGAGAGAGAGAGAACAGGGTGACAGCACCAAAGCCGGTTTAGCGATCATGGGGGAGATGGCAACTGTTAGTTTTATCACTCAGACGCGGTGAATGGCTCGTAATCCGTCCGCCACATTCGTTGGTTCGTTAATGGATAAACTCTCCTGCGATGGCGGAAATGCAAATACCTTGAGTAGTATTAGAAGCAATGAGGATATTTTCCAGGGTTTTATACTCTCAATGACATCATGGTCGACGGACGCGTTCTGTCATGCGTTTCATCCAATAGGACTTGAGAGTGTGATCCTTCAGAATGTCACACCTAGGTGTAAAGTGAGCAAGGCTTGATGGGATCTGTAGTCTGTTTGGACTCCCTTTGTTTGATTTTGGCACCGTTTTGTGTTCTCAGACTTTGAGTGTTCCTACAGGCCTCAGTCAGGCATGTAGGCCTGCAATGGTCTCCTATCTGAACACATGAGGCCCAGCAACGGAAATAAAATAAAAGTCCAATGATATAATCTGTGACATAGGGATCAAAAGTTATGGGCATTTTGGCAAATTTGTTTGTTTTAATCACTGTAGCACCACCGTGTGGCCAATCGGGGTGAAACTTTGCATCCACTGTGTCAGCTGGAAAGTTTCAGGTCTCTGGGACTTACGGGATGGTCTCCACAATGAGTTTTGCGACAGAATGATAATAATAGCAACAAAAAAAAGCAAATCCGAGCAAAAACAATAGGATTTCAGCGCTTCAGGCTTGAACCCTTAATAAAAGCAAATCCAAGCAAAAACAATAGTTTCAGACCTTCAGGCTTGAACTCCTAATACTAATAAGCTTAAATAGTAGATTGGTAGGTTGGCTCTTTCAAGCCAACCTGATGACATGAGATGCAGAATTGTTTTGTTTGTAGTGAAAACTCTCTTTAAATAATATGTTCTAAATCTGGAAGTTCAAGAACAAGTGTATGATATTGCTGTCAACTCTTTCATCAAACTTAAGTTCACCTAATATGACAAGGTTAACATTAAGAGGAAACCAATAGAAAATCTGACAAATATAAATTGTATTGATGAGGTCAAGAGGGACTGACAACAACAACACCACATAGGGTCCATCAATTTAATCAATTCTAAATCACACATTAATCTCTGCAAAAGCAAGTGGACATACAAAACTCAAACCAAACATTCAAATTTAAAAGAAGATAGAAAGAAAAGAAGAGTCTCTAGAATGTTTACATTCAACAAACACAGCGGCGGGATGTTTCTTGATCCATCAGTCCCTAAGCAAATCGCAGCTTGGGAGTTTGAACACAGTGACAAATTCAAACAGAAATAAGGCTTTATCAAGTCTGGCAAAGGCAGAGCTCCTGCCTTTGAAAGTACAGACTTTCTTTTAAGTGGTGCCACCAATGACTGTTAAGTAAAGTTAGAGTAGAAATACTGTACAATAATTTTGTGACTTAATAAAGGGTTTTCATTTCTTATCTTTTCTTTTTTTTATTTTATGTTCTTTTCTCCATATTGTGAAGGAACTCTTTCAGCAATAGCCAGTACCTGAGGGGAATCTATATGCTTTTGAATTATTGAACATAATGTAAACATAAATATGATTTAATCATGTTTTCAGAAACCTCAGACGAAAATATAATTTAATGTATGATTCTTCTGGCAAGAGTTCCAAATTATCAATAAATGAGCAATTCTAGAACTGAATTTTGTTCATATCCCATTTGTCTGTTTATATGGCCTTTGTCAGGACATTTGTCTTAAAGTTAATTTCTCTGGAATCTCTCTATTAAGCTAACTCATGGTCAGGCCATTTGAATGTACTACTGTCATTGAACCTGTGCCTCTTGTCATTACCTACCATAAGTCCAGTATCTTAAGCAATCATTTAACCATTTGTAGTTCGCAAAAGAATCTTGACTAAATTAAGAACTTTCTGATTGTGCCGTCAAACAAAAAAAAAAAGTGGTGGTATTGTAGTGGGCTAAAGCACATAACTGTTAATGAGAAGGTTTCTGGTTCGATCATCATCAATGTGTCCTTGAACAAGGCACAGGTTGCTCCAGGGGGATTGCCCTGTAATAAGTGCACTGTAAGTCACTTTGGATAAAAGTGTCTGCCAAATGTGTAAATGTAAATGTACTAAAATGTATAATATTTTACATTCCAGTAGTCTCTCTGGCAAGGGCGTAGATTTGCCTTGAACTTTTTGCTCACTAACACTGATGTAGACCTGATGTTGAGTTCCCCGTCTGTCGCTCACTTCGTCGTCGTGTCGAAGAAGCGACACTAGGGGTCTCTCTTGAGTGCCGAATATGCCTCTGATCTATGAAAAAAGGCCAATGAGAGTTGGCGAACGGTATTTGCATACCCCGGATACGGATATAAAGGTGAGGGAAATACGCTCGTTCATTCAGTAATTTTCTTCGGAGCCGATGGTCGTGTATGCAGCCAGCTGCGAGTGACACACTAGTTTCCTGCTTCTATCCTCTGACGCTCTGCTTTGCTGTTGGATCTACGGCACACTTCAGCGGCTTTTCTCTTCTCTGCACGGCATGCAGTTTGCCCCTGGGCGCTTTGACAGCGCAGAGTTAAAAGAGTTTCCTATAAAGAGTAATTTTCTCGTTTAAAGAGTTTATTTCTCTGAAAGAGCAATACACAGTGGCGTTGAACGTCCTTTTCAGGACGCATCTTTATAAAGATGCCATTCAACCCCTGTGTAGTTCCTGGATGCGGTAGAGTTCTCTCCGCTTCAGACGGCCACAGGCGCTGTCTCGTGTGTCTGGGCGTCGATCACACTGAGGCACCGTTTGTGGATGGTTCATGCTCTCACTGCGAGAGCATGACCATGGCAATGTTGCGGTCGTGGCTTGCTTTCAATACAAAGCACGCCACTCCAGCCACCCCCCCGTGTCGCTCCTTCTTCCCACGGGATTGAGGACAATGCGGCTGGCGATGGAGGCGATTTGGGGAGGGCAGCGGGTGAAGCTCCACCGGGTACGCCCCCTCGGACCACCCACCCCCCGACATGCTCGTTGACCCCATCCGTGCTCGAAGAGGACTACCTGGGCTACCGCCTTCGGGCTAGCACCCCAGGCTGAGGCTGATGCGCAGATGTCCGACATGCTTGCCCGGGCCGCCGTCAGTGTGGGGTTGGATTGGAACCCTCCATCCTCCCCACACCCGTCACGGCTGGATGACTGGTTCCTGGGGTCTGGGCGCCGCTCACAGCCACGCTCCCATTTTTCTCGGAAGTGCATGACGAGCTGACGTCATCATGGAGAGCCCCACTTTCCCTTCGTCAAAGGCCCTGCTCGTCCACTCTCACTACCCTTGACAGCGGAACGGCCAAAGGTATACGGCGATTCCCCAGGTGGATAGGGCCGTTGCGCTCCATCTATGTCCTGGTAACCCTACCACCTGGTGCGGGCGCCCTATACTCCCTTCCAAGGCCTGTAGGACAACATCCTCGTTGAATACCAAAGCCTACAGCGCCGCGGGACAGGCCGCTTCTGCCTTGCACGCCATGGCCATCCTGCAAGTCCACCAGGCCAAGGCGCTCAAGGGATCTTCACGAGGGTAGCCCTGACCCCGATGTGCTGCAGGAACTGCGCTCAGTGACCGACCTCACCCTCAGAGCCATGAAGGTCAGTGCGCAGGCACTCGGTCAGGCGATGGCCACCCTTGTGGTCCAGGAATGTCATCTGTGGCTCAAGCTGGTCGAGATGCATGAGGCCGACAAAGCTCGCTTCCTCGACGCCCCTGTCTCCCAGTTTGGCCTCTTTGGCGACACCGTCGAGGACTTCGCCCAGCAGTTCGCCATTTCACATATCCTGCCTGCTCGCCGAGGGCGTCCCCCTGCGGCCAAGAAATCTGCTCTGACTCAACCCGGGCCCAGCTCTCAGCCCCGGCGTCGAGCACACCACAGGAAGCAGATGCCCCCCGTCTCTCGGACCCCCTAGAGGACCCGTAAGGCTCCCAGGCGCTCCTGAGACGGACGACCCAGCGACAGAGATGTTAGCTCCAGAGGTGGTAAGACCGCGCCGTCCACCGGTGGAGGGCCGGGAGGAGAATCTTATGTTTTTAAACAATTTTCATTTGCCACCCCCCTTAGATGGGGTTGCGGTACCCACATTCTCAATAAAAGAGCTATTTCCTACGTCTCTGGGTCACCTGGCCCGCAAATGCCGTTCTCACGGCACATTGCCACCAGATCTCAACAGCCCCAGGTTTCCTGGACAAGGACCACCCGTCTCCAGCCCCACGACTGTTCCCTGGCCGGCCGGTTCCTACGAGTCTAGAGGACGCCTACCCTGGACCTCCTCCTCAGTCGCCAACCTGCCGCCTGCCAGGTGTGCGGAGCAAGGTAAGTGCTTTGAGTCTTTTCTCAGCACCCCAGCCTCGGGTCGCCCTGTCGCTACCTGACGCTGCCCTACCTGCTCCACCCCGCTGTGAAGCTCCACCGGGTACATCAAAATTAATCGTCCCTTTGGTGCCCCTAGCGCAGAGGTTGGACGCGTGGCTTTGACTTCCCAACATGTCTCGCTGGCTGGCCTGGACTATTCGACTTGGTTACACAATTCAGTTTGCCAGGCCCCCGTCCCCCTTCATGGGTGTCCGCTTTTCTGCAGTACACAGCAAACATGTCCAACCTCTGCACGCGGAGAGAGCCTGTCCCTCCAACTGAGATGAAGAAGGGTTTCTACAGCCCTTACTTCATCGTACCCAAAAAAGGCGGCGGCTTATGACCAATCTTGGACCTGCGAGTTCTCAACCAAGCGTTGCACAAACTCCTGTTCAAAATGCTCACACAGAGACACATCTTAACCTGTGTCCGGCATCTAGATTGGTTCGCAGTGATAGACCTGAAGGATGCTGTGGCACGGTGGAGGGCGGGACCGGCGCGTGATTGCGCACGCCCGGTCCCGTATCAGGCTAAATTGAGCCGTCAAGAGGGATAAAGGCCACTCGCAGACGGAGATCGAGAGAGAGAGAGCTTAATCAGCAGACATGTCTGCTGGACCCCCTAGAGGACATGTCTGCTGATTAAGCTCTCTCTCTCTCGATCTCCGTCTGCGAGTGGCCTTTATCCCTCTTGACGGCTCAATTTAGCCTGATACGGGACCGGGCGTGCGCAATCACGCGCCGGTCCCGCCCTCCACCGTGCCACAGATGCGTACTTCCAAGTCTCCATTCTGCCTCGACACCGACCCTTCCTGCGGTTTGCGTTCAATGGCCAGGCATATCAGTACAAAGTCCTCCCCTTCGGCCTGTCTCTGTCCCCTCGCGTCTTCACAAAAGTCGCAGAGGCAGCTCTTACCCCGCTCCGAGAAGCCGGCATCCGCATACTCAATTACCTCGACGACTGGCTTATTCTGGTTCACTCACAAGAGTTACTATGCGCTCACAGAGACCAGGTGCTCAGGCACCTCAGCCATTTGGGGCTTCAGGTCAACTGGGAAAGAGCAAGCTTACTCCAGTCCAGAGCATCTCTTTCCTCGGTATGAAGTTAGACTCGGTTTCAATGTCAGATCATGTCCCGTCCCTGAGAAAGAAGGTCTTTTCTCAGGGGAATTCGCCAACGAGCGTGCCCAGTCAGTGTTGAGGTGCCTCACCGGCATCAGGCCAGGCACAACGGTCCCTTTAAAACTTTTCCAGAGGCTCCTTTGGAATATGGCATCCTGAGACCGCTTCAACACTGGCTTCAGACCCGAGTACCGAGACAAGCATGGCGCCGTGACACGCACCATGTGACAATCACCCCCGCCTGCCGCCAAACATTCAAACCCTGGACAGACCTCTGTTTCTTACGGGCAGGAGTACCCTTACAGCAGGTGTCCCCATGCGTCCTGGTCATGACTGATGCCTCCAGATCGGGTTGGGGCACCGTTTTCAACGGGCACGCAACTGCAGCCCGTTGGAAAGGGGCTATCAGTGTTGGCACATCAACTACCTCGAGTTATTGACCGTCCTTTTGGCCCTGTGGAAGTTTCTTCCGTTAGTTCGAGACAAACATATACTGGTCAGGTCGGACAGCACCACTGCGGTGGCGTACATAAATCGCCAAGGCGGTGTACGCTCCCACCACATGTCACAACTCGCTCGTCGTCTCCTCCTTTGGAGCCAGCAGCGACTCAAGTCGCTGCGCACCACTCACATCCCCGGCAACCTCAATGTGATAGCGGACACGCTGTCACGACAATGCTTGCCTGGTGGAGAGTGGAGGCTTCATCCCCACTCGGTTCAGCTGATCTGGGGACAGTTCGGCAAGGCCCAGGTAGACCTGTTTGCCTCCCGAGAGACCTCCCACTGCCCGCTCTGTTACGCCCGCTCAGAGGCTCCCCTCCGGGCAGATGCACTGGCACACAGCTGGCCAGTGGGGCTGCGCAAGTACGCATTTCCCCCAGTGAGCCTTCTTGCACAGGTGCTGTGCAAGGTCATGGAAGACGAGGAACAAGTCACGCTTGTGGCTCCTTACTGGCCCATCCGGGCCTGGTTCTCGGACCTTGTACTCCTCGCGACAGCCCCTACCTGGCGAATTCCCCTGAGGAAAGACCTTCTTTCTCAGGGACGGGACATGATCTGGCATCCGCATCCAGACCTTTGGAACCTCCACGTCTGGTCCCTGGATGGGATGCAGAAGATCTAGCTGGTCTACCACCCACGGTCGTAGCACGATCAACCAAGCCAGAGCCCCTTCTACCCGGCAACTCTATGCCCTGAAATGGCGTCTGTTCGTGAATTGGTGTTCTTCCCGGGCAGAAGACCCACAGAGGTGGGCAGTAGGTCAGTGCTGCTGTTCCTAAAGGAGAGGTTGGAGTGGAGACTGTCCCCTTCCACCTTGAAGGTGTATGTTGCCGCTATCGCAGCTCACCACGACCCAGTAGACGGCAAGTCCCTGGGTAAGCATGACTTAATCGTCAGGTTCCTAAGAGGTGCCCGGAGGCTAAATCCCTCCCGGCCAAACCTATTCCCCTCCTGGGATCTCTCGGTGGTCCTCACCGGTCTTCAGAGATCCCCCTTCGAGCCACTAGAATCTTGACTCAGGTCCCTCTCCTTAAAGATGGCCCTGCTGATCGCGCTCGCCTCCATCAAGAGGGTTGGGGACCTGCAAGTGTTCTCTACTAATGACACTTGCCTGGAGTTCAGTCCGGCAGACACATATGTGATCCTAAGACCTCGACCGGGCTATGTGGCCAAGGTTCCTACCACGCCCTTCAGAGATCGGGTAGTGAACCTGCAAGCGCTGCCCCGGGAAGAGGCAGACACAGCCCCCTCACTCCTGTGTCCGGTACATGCTTTGCGTGCCTACCTGGAATGCACCCAGAGCTTCAGATGCTCTGAGCAGCTTTTTGTCTGCTTTGGGGGACAGCAGAAAGGGAACGCTGTCTCCAAACAGAGGCTGTCCAACTGGGTGGTCGACACCATTCTTTTGGCCTATCACACCCAGGCCATGCCAATCCCCCTACGGGTTCGAGCCCACTCTACCAGGAGTGTGGCATCCTCATGGGCACTGGCTAGGGGCACCTGCCTAGAAGACATTTGCAGAGCTGTGGGCTGGGCAACACCTAACACCTTTGCGAGATTTTACAATCTCAGGGTTGAGTCAGTCTCATCCCGTGTTTTCTTAGGTCCGAGCCCGTAGAACTCGGTACACGTCGACGGTCTGACCGGGTGAATCGCTTGCGTCCAGCGCCCTTTCCCTCTGCCGAGGTAAAACAGTGCGCTTTCTTCCCCGGAGACCCCTTTTAGTTTCCTGGTCGATTCCTCCCTAGCCTTCTTGGGTCCGCAGTTCAGCGGAGGAACTCGCCGACCCAGTTTACGGGTACCCCAGGCTACCCCTACTGGAATAGGTGCTCCACAGATCAGGCCTCCTACGCGGACTCCTCCTGTGTGTACTTCCGCGGTACGGTCACCTTACGAGCTGACCCGCATCTCCCTTAGACAGTCCTTCACTGCCCTCTGGTCGCCGTGTTGTAGCAACTCCCCCCTCCTCGAGGCTGGATCTACCACTGCGCCATTCTTCCCACTTGTGCCCGAAGAGGCCATGTGATGTATTTTGCCACCTTTACCTCCTCTTTCGGGTGGGTGTAGCCTCCGCAGGGTCTTTTCCCCCTGAAAGAATAGGAATTCGGGTAAGACCCCCTTCCCACAATTCGGTAAGGGCCCCGGCTGCTCTTCCTCTATGCTGAGAAAACATAGAGAGAAAAGAGGCCCGGCCAGGCTCGGCCCGTTCCCTAGTTGGAAGCATCGCCTTGTTCCCCTCTAGGGTAACCAAAAGGATTCCGATGACTTTTTGGGGGCATTGGGGAAGAGTATGTGCAGTCTGAACACAGTTGGTCGCTTGTGCATGTGAAATACCTGCCCGCTTCTGTGTCAGCAGCACACGTACATGGATCAGCGCATGGCGTGATTTGAAGTGGACCCCTAGTGTCGCTTCTTCGACACGACGTCGAAGTGAGCGACAGACGGGGAACGTCTTGGTTACGTATGTAACCTCCGTTCCCTGATGGAGGGAACGAGACGAACAGTATTGGCGAAAAGTATTTGCATACCCCGCCCCCGGATATGGATAAAAAGGCGAGAGAAATACGCTCGTACATTCAGGATTTTTTTTAGGAGCCGGGAGTGTTCCGACCACCTCAGCGGCTCGGCTCAGCGACATGGCCGGAAAGCCACGACGTCTTGTTCCCTACATCAGGGAACGGAGGTTACATACCTAACCGAGACGTTTTTACAGCTCCATTCCATTTATAACTTATCTGAAACATTTCAGATTTTAGGTCATCTTTCATTAGGGATAATCAGATTAAATTAACAAGAGGTCAAAATTTATTTATTTTTTTATGCTAAAAATCAGTCTACAGTATGCTTTACAAAGCAAATTTCTGAACTTCCCCCCCAGTGACGAAGATGGAATTGCAGTCCTTTGCATGTGCACCTCTTATTATATTAATATGCTCCAAACCCAAACCCAAAACATAACCATAAACATAAGAGTACTGATACCAAAACAGTGTTCTTTTTTCTTTACAAATGTAGTCTCTCGCTTACCGAAGATCAAAATGGGATGTCACTTCAAAGGCACATAAGATGTTGGTTAATGGAGAAATATAACCTCGGGAGAAACCAGGCTCACTGTGGGAGCCAGTTCCCCTCTGGCTAAACACCTTGAATATAATGCCAATATTAGTTATTCATGTGCAGTGCAAGTTATGGCTTAAAATTAGCAAACTAAGTAAGTGTTAAGGGCTAGTGTTTAAACAGATTTTGTATGAATTGTAGATTTTGTATGAACTGTAAAATGAATTACTAATATATTTGAAGTTCATCCTGGATTAACTGAAGAAGTTCACATAGATGCATTGTCCTTTGTCAGTTGGCTGATGAAGTCTTTTGTTGGCAATTAATTGATAGTCAATCTATTCCATTTTCTGAGTGTAGTCCATCATTAGACCAAGGTGACACAGGCAGAGATCAGTGAGGTGCATCGCATTTCAACCAGCAGGTCATTTCGGTGAGTCCATCCTTAGTCCAAGGTTCAGGCAGTGTCATATGCAGTATCCCATGTCTTATGGTTGGAGTTGGCATCAGTTGACTCTGAAGTCCATCGTAATAAACTGAAGTGATATCTGGCAGGCACCTAATGCATTTAGTTGTCATCACTCTAAGATACATAGCAGTGGAGTTGGAAACCAAGAAGGAACGGAGCTGGATCTGGCCTTCTCTGGTAACCTCAGTATATGAAACCCGAGGTTGAGACAGGGAAACAAATAGAATAATATTAGCGTAGATGCCATTCAGGTATAGATCATGATAAATGTTTCTGGTTCCGGCAGACCTAACTAAAGCAGCCTAATTATGAGTTGATGGATAAATTAGTTGTATGCCATGCTAAATAGATGAGTATTTAGTCTGGACTTAAACTTACTGAGTGTTAGGGAGACTATTCCATAATTTAGGAGCTAAATAAGAAAAGTCTTTCCCTTTCCATTGTCCGCCAAATCTGACAAAGCTGCTCAGAGCATGTGAGAGCAAAGGACGTACCGGACACAGCAATGAAGAGGCTGGGGCTGCCTCCTCCAGGGGCAGTGCTTGCAGGTTCATGACCTGGTCCCTGAAGGGGGTCGTAGGAACCTTGGGCACATAGCCTGGTCGCGGTTTTAGGATGATGTGATCATCTGCCGGACCGAACTCCAGGCAAATGTCACTGACAGAGAATGCTTGCAGGTCCCTAACCCTCTTGATTGAAGCGAGCATGATCAGGAGGGCCGTATTCAAGGACAGGGCTTTGAGCTTGACTGAATCCAGCAGCTTGAAGGGGGGGGGAGGGGTATCTGAAGGCCTGAGAGGACCACTGAGAGATTCTAGGAGGGGAACAGGCATGGCCGGGAAGGGTTCAACCTCCGGATGCCTCTAAGGAACCTGATGATCAAGTCGTGCTTACCAAGGGACTTGCCGTCTACTGCGTCTTGGTGGGTTGTGATAGCAGCAACATACACCTTAAAGGTGGAGGGGAACAGCCTCCCTTCCAGCCTCTCCTGCAGGAATGAAAGCACTGACCAAACTGCGCATCTCTGCGGGTCTTCAGATCTGGAAGGACACCAATTTGCGAACTTGAGGCCGTAAAGCTGCCCGGTAGAGGAAGCTCTGGCTTGGTTGATTGTGTCTACGACTGCAGGTGGTAGATAGCTTAAGTCTTCCACGTCCCGTCCAGGGGACAAACTTGGAGATTCCAGAGGTTTGGGCTCAGGTGCCAGAGGGTGCCCTGTCCCTGAGAAAGAAGGTCCTTCCTCAGGGGAATTTGCTAGGGAGGTGCTGTCGCGAGGAGCATGAGATCCGAGAACCAGGTCCGGGTGGGCAAATAAAGAGCCACCAAGGTGACCTATTTCTCGTGCTCCCTGACCTTGCACAGCACCAGTGCAAGAAGGCTCAATGGGGGAAAATGCGTACTTGAGCAGCCCCCGGGGCCAGCTATGTGCCTGTGCGTCTGTGCCGAGAGGGGCCTCCGGTATGGAGTACCAGAGCGGGCAGTGGGAGTTGCCCTGCCGAAGCAGCCCCAAATCAGCTGGAACACCTGGGGGTGGAGCCTCCACTCTCCACTGATCGAGACCTGTCCTGACAGCGCATCCGCCATTGTGTTGCGGTCACCAGGGATATGAGTGCCGAGCAGCGACCTGAGTCACACCTGACTCCAAAGGAAGAGATGGAGGACAAGTTGTGACATTTGACAGGAGCGTACGCCGCCTTGGCGATTTATGTACGCTACCGTAGCGGTGCTGTCTGAACGTATCAAGACGTGCTTGCCCGAATCAGCATGAGAAACCTCCACAGGGCAAGGAGTATAGCCAACAACTTGAGGCAGTTGATTTTTCAATGCAGGCGGGGCCCGGTCCAGGAGCCAGTCCACAGAAAACAGAGGTCTGTCCAAGGGTTGAAAGTGGGTGATAAATATACGGTATGTGCCGCGGTGCCATGCCCATCTCGGGATTCAAGTCTGAAGTCAGTGCTGGAGTGGTCTCATATGCATCACCACGGCTGAGGATGCCATATGCCCCAGGAGCCTCTGGAACCGTTTGAGAGGAAACGCTGTGCCTGGCTTGAAGCGAGCGAGCATGCGAGCACTGACTGAGCCTGCTCGGTTGTGAGGCTTACTGACATTGAGACCGAGTCTAACTCCAAACCAAAAATAAGAGATGCTCTGAACCGGAGAGAGCTTTCTTTTTTCCCAGTTGACCCGAAGCCCTAAATGACTGAGTCCCTGTGTGCACATAGTAACTATCGAGAGTGTGCTAGGATGGGCCAGTCGTCAAGGTAATTGAGTATGCGGATGCCCACTTCACTTGAGGCAAGGGCTGCCTCTGTGACCTTGGTTAAGACGCGAGGGGACAGGGACAGGCCGAAGGGGAAGACATTGTACTGATACGGGAGTTTGTGTAAAGTCCGGTTGAGAACTCGCAGGTCCAAGATTGGCCGCAACCCACTGCAACTTTTTTTGGTACGATGAAGTAAGGGCTGTAGAAATGTTATTTCGCATTGTCGCAACGCATTGGATTGGAGAGAATACCGCTGAAACGCGGCAGGAGCCTGGCCAATTGAATCGCGTAGCCGAGTCAGCTGGTCCTGGACAACCATCGCGACGAGCTGGGTAGTGCAAACCATGCGTCTAAGTCATGGGTCCGGAGGCGAGATGGCTGCGTCCAGGGAGCCGGGACTGCAAGGTTTTGGTGCCTGGGTGCCGTGAGAACTGCGCATTCTGGTCTGATGACCCAGGAAGTGAGGGAATTACTCTTATATTGATAATTTGGCTACCGTAGCCCAAAGGGGATGCGGCGAAAGAAAAAGGACTGAGGACCGAGGATTCTCCTCCCGGCCCTCCACCAGTGGACGGAGTGGTCCTGCTACCAGCTCCAGAGCAAATATCTGGCTTTCTGGTTGTGCCATCTCAGGAGCGTTTAGGGGTCTTACGGCCTGTAGGAGAGGTCCTGGAGACGGGGGGCATACGCTGCCTGCGGGGTGCTCAATGCTGGGGCAGAAAGCTGGGCCCAGGTTGAGACGGAGCTGCCAGTGGTTTTTTCACAGGGGGATGCCCACGGCGAGCAGACAGGTGTGTACTGTGCTGCGATGGCGCAGCATGCTTCTTCACTGGCGAAAACTGCTTGCCGAAGTCATCGATGGTATCGCCGAAGAGACCGAACTCGTTGACGGGGGCGTTGAGAAAGCGGGCATGGAGAAAGCGGACTTTGTCAATGTTGTGCATCTCGACCAAGTTCAGCCACAGTCGGCGTTCTTGGACCACGAGTGTGGCCATCGCAAACTCATTGCCAAACTCTTTTCGAGAAATCAAACTCTTTTAGGAGAGAGGCACTATTGAACCACCCAGGGGCAGAGTCTGCACAGTGTGCAGAGAGGAGAAAGCCGCTGGAATGCACCGTCAGATCCAACAGAAAGCTCTCTTGCAGAGGTAGGTGAAGCAGTCGTGACACACAGCCCGCTGATCACACAACCATTCGGCTCTGAACAAAAAATCTGTCTGACATTTGCTCCCCCTTTATACCCATGAGAGCAAATTCTGTCTGCCAACTTGACATTGGCCTTTTCTCAAGTTCAGAGGTACACGAGGCTCTTAGAAGAGACCACTTGTGTCACTAGAATCGACACAACATCGAGTGAGTGACAGAAGGGGAAACTTTATCCCTTGCCCGCAATCACCAACAGCTTTCTGGGATAATTCGCTCCAGGTGTTCATCCCGGCCTCACTCCGCACAATTGCCGCTCGGCCCACCCCACTCTCCACAGTCATTACTATTGTACTGCGACAGTACAGTCAAGGATTTATCCATAACCAATTTAGCCACAGTACTGAATAAACACCTAGGATTTTTGTGGTTATTTACTATGAGTTTGATAAATATGATGACCTGCAGCTTTTAGTGCCTGTCTGTAGCTACAGACTCTATCCTTCCATGCACTGTGAAATACCTCTAATTTTGTATTCTTCCATTTGTGCTACACTTTCTGAGCTGCTCTCTTGAGAGAATGAGTGTGATCACTGAACCATAGTACAGGGCTTTTTAACATTTTCTTTAATCAAAGGGGACGAAACTATCAAGAGAAGAATATACAGTACATACAGAAGAAGACTGTATTTATAATTACTGATATTACTTCAAGTCCTTCTAGACTTTATGAGAGTATATGAGATAAATCTGGAAGATTATTAGTGAAGCTATCTTTAGAGGTTGAAAGAATAGTTCTACCTGAATGATAGTGTGGTGTAGTTTGAGTAACATTAGCTGATTGCAGCATACAAGAGGCGAGGTAATGATCTGAGATGTCATCGTTCTGCGGCAGAATTTTTAGTGTATGGACATCAACTCCATTTGACAGAATTAAATCTAGTGTAAGGTTATGGCAAAGAGTTGGTCCTGTTACATTTTGTCTGTCTCCAAGAGAGGTGAGAATATTGATAAATGCTAATCCCAATGTGTAATTTTCATTATCTATGTGAACTGGTTATTTCTGCTGTACTGTATTTATGTGTGGATAAAAAGACCAAGATCTTTCCCATTGTGTATATCAGTCAAGTTGGTTAGTTTAGTTAGTTTCGTCAGGGGAAACAAAATTTTAAAAACATATTTTTATTTATTTATTTATTTATTTAATTATTTAGTCTCATTTTCCAGTTTTGGCACATGATACAAATGATCCATGTGTGAGGATAAAGGTGACAGACCTTTATGGACAAAAATAGCACCAGGTCACTTTTTGTTACCTACACCAGTTCAAAGGATTGGTATTTCATAGCCAGATGTGTCTCTTGTGTTTTATGCTCTGTTACAAGTTTGATCCTGTTGAAATTGAGAAAATGTGTTTAGCTGTTTGGCTTTTCTTCTAAAGTTGTCCGGATATAAGATAAGACTTGAGGTGCCTCATTGATGTCAGTGAGATTAGAGAGATCGGCCATTGTTTCTCAGTACAAGATTGAGACAGCCAGCCAGTAACTGGTTGACATAAAACTTGTCCCAAAGACTTATTTCTGACTAAAAAAGCTAAAAGAAAATCATATACAGAGTTTCAAAGTATTGATTCTTTGTAGCACTGTACTGTCAGAGTGAAATATAAAGCATGAAACCCAGCTCCTTAGAGGCAACCATTTTGTCCTCATTTAATGTATAAGTTTATAAGATTGAGGACCTATTGTCGCTAAATGCCCATTATGGTTGATACTTAAATTTCTGTAGGGTATATAAAGAGAAGATTTTGTTTGAAGAATTTGAGCAATGTTCCACAAGTTTACAATCATTCCTGTATTTCTCTCTTTTTCTCTTCCCTCCCTCTCCTTTCAAGTAGTGCTCCTGAGATGATATGAAAAGCTGCTTTTTTCTGTTTATCACGTTTCCCACTTCTCTTCTCTCACCTATCTCCTAACTCTTTCTATTTGCTACACATTTACGGTGATGGATCCAAAAGGTGGGTGAAGAGAGCATAATTTGTTAGTAAACCTCTGGTTGTATAACCCATCCTGGATTTCTTTTTTTTACCATTTATTTTCCATTTATTTTCACTCCAGGCACCATGTGTCCACATCTTTCACCCCCTTAAAAAACAACGTAATCTCATGAGAATTTGGATGTATTCTTCTGTAAAGTTTGGTTCTAGCAGATGTACATTTTCTTACATTTGCATAGACACTGAAACATACAATATTGACATATTGACAGCATCTAAATGTACTCATTTTATGTATTAACACATATGAGAATGATACAAATGTGTATGTGTTCTGTTTAAATTGATTCATATTTAAATATTAATCAGTATATTACACTTAATTTATAATAAGTGAACTGGCAAGGGTGTTCATCCACTGAACATTGGGACACTTATGACTCAATCACCTGTGAACGAACTCGCACACTGAAGTGCAGCTGTTGTTAATCAGCACCATCGCTGCATAAATTACACTATCGCTCATTCCCCGTCTGTCGCTCACTTCGACGTTGTGTCGAAAAAGTGACACTAGGGGTCTCTCTTGAGCGCCGAATATGCCTCTGATGCATGAAAAAAGGCCAATGAGAAGTTGGCAGACCGTATTTGCATACCCCGCCCCCGGACATACGGGTATAAAGGCGAAGAAATATTATGAGTTCATTCGGAAATTTTCTTCGGAGCCTTGGTCATGTCAGCAGTCAGCTGCGAGTTACACACCTGTTCCTGTTCCTCTAACGCTTTGGTTGCTGTTGGATCTACGGCGCACATCAGTGGCTTTTTTCCTTCTCTGCACGGCAGTGCAGTTTGCCCCTGGGTGCTTTGACGGTGCAAATTTAAAAGAGTTTTAAATTCTTAAAAGAGTGATTTTCTCTGTAAAAGAGTATTTTCCTCTAAAAGAGCAATACACAGTTGCATTGAACGTCCTTTTCAGGATGCGTCTTTATAAAGATGCCATTCCACCCCTGTGTAGTTCCTGGATGCGATAGAGTGCTCTCTGCTTCAGACGGCCACAGGCATTGTCTCGTGTGTCTGGGTTGCGATCACACCGAGGCAGCATTTGTGGATGGCTCATGCTCTCACTGCGAGAGCATGACAATGTCAACATTGCGGTCGCGGCTCGCTTTCAACAGAAAGCACGCAACTCCATCCGCCCCCCGCATCGCTCCTTCTTCCCACGGGATTGAGGACGATGCCGCTGGTGCTGGAGGCGATGGGTGCAGCTCCGCCGGGTTCGCCCCCTCGGACCACCGCTCCTGCCTATCTTCTAGAGCTAGAAGTGGATGAGCTCGCCGCTGCATTGGAGAACGCGGCGTCTGATGCAGACTACTCCCCTGGGCTGCCGCATTCGGACCAGCACGCCCAGGCTGAGGCGGACACGCAGATGTCCGATATGCTTGCCCGGGCCACCGCTAGTGTGGGGCTGGACTGGAACCCTCCGTCCTCCCCATAGCCATGCGGCTGGATGATTGGTTTCTGGGAACACCGCGCCGCTCATAGCCGCGCACACCCCCGGTCCCATTTTTCCCAGAAGTGCATGATGAGCTGATGTCTACGTGGAGGGCACCGCTCTCCACTCGTCATGCCACCTGCTCATCCGCTCTCGCTACCCTCGGCGGTGGAGCAGCCCACAGGTACACAGCGATTCCCCAGGTGGATAGGGCTGTTGCGCTCCACCTGTTACCCGGAAACCCGACCACCTGGCGGGGTTGCCCTGTGCTCCCCTCCAAGGCCTGTATGATGACGTCTACACTGACTGCTAAAGTCTACTGCGCTGCCGGACACGCCGCTTCCGACCTGCACGCCATGGCCCTCCTGCAAGTCTATCAGGCCAAGGCGCTTGAAGATCTGCACGTGGGTAGCCCTGATCCCAATGTGCTGCTGGAACTGCGCTCAGCGACCGACCTCGCCCTCAGGGCCACAAAGGTCACAGCGCAGTCACTCGGGCAGGCGATGGCCACGCTCGTGGTCCAGGAACATCATCAATGGCTGAGCTTGGTCGAGATGCATGAAACCGACAAAAACTCACTTTCTCAATGCCCCTGTCTCCCAGTTCAGCCTTTTCGGCGACACCGTCAAGGACTTTACCCAGCAGTTCTCCACGGTGAAGAAACAGATGGAGGCGATCTCTCACATCCTGCCCTGCTGCAAGCCTGCCACCAGGGGTTATGCCTTGTCTGCTCGCCGAGGGCGTTCCCCTGCGAAGAAACACCAGGCTGCTCCGCCTCAACCTGGGCCCAGCTCTCAGCCCACGCGTCGAGCGCCCCGCAAGAAGCAGACGCCCCCCGTCGCAAGGACCCCCTAGAGAACCCGGAAGGCTCCCAGGCATTCCTGAGACGGACGACCCAGGGACCAAGACGTTAGCTCCGGAGCTGGTAAGCAGACCACTCCGTTCCCCGGTGGAGGGCCGGGAGGAGAATCCTAGTCGGGGCTACGGTACCCACATTCTCAATAACAGAGCTATTTCCTTTGTCTCTGTGTCACCTGGCTTGCAAATGCCGTTCTCATGGCACTGTTCCGCCACACCTCAACAGTCCCGGCATGCTGGACGCGGACTTTCCGCCCTCAGCCCCACGACTGTTCCCCGGCTGTCCAGAGGACGCCTCTACCAGCCCTCCTCCTCAGTCACGAACCCGTCCCCTGCCGGGTGCGTGGAGCAAGGTAAGTGCTTCGAGTTTTTTCTCAGCACCAGAGCCTCGGGACTCGTCATTGCCTCCCGACACTGTAAAACCTGCTCCGCCCTGTTGCTAAGACCTGCCGGAGCTTGGATGCGTGGCTTTCACTTCCCAATCCGTCACGCTGGCTTGCCTGGACCATCCGACTCGGTTATGCAATTCAGTTTACCAGGCCTCCGCCCCCCTTCACGGGCGTCCGCTTTACTGCAGTGCATGGCGAGCATGCCAAATCCCTACGCGCAGAGATCGCTAACCTTTTACTCAAAGACACGATAGAGCCTGTCCCTCCAACCGAAATGAAGAAGGGTCTCTACAGCCCTTACTTCATTGTACCCAAGAAAGGTGGCGGCTTACAACCGATCTTGGGCTTTTCACAAACTCCCGTTCAAAATGCTCACGCAAAAACACATCTTAACTTGCACAAGTCACCCTAGTGGCTCCTTACTGGCCCACCCGGGCCTGGTTCTCGGACCTCGTACTCCTCGCGACAGCCCCTCCCTGGCGAATTCCCCTGAGGAAGGACCTTCTTTCTCAGGGACGGGGCACACTCTGGCATCCGTGCCCAGACCTCTGGAACCTCTATGAGAGAAACATATAGAGAAAAGAGGCCCGGCTAGGCTAGGCCCATCCAAGGTTGGCAAGCGTCGCCTTGTTCCCCTGCTTGGGTAACTAGAAGGATTCCAACATATTTTATGGGGCATTGGGGAAGGGTACGTGCAGTCTGACACTCCCGGCTCCTCAGAAATATCTTGAATGAACTCACCTTTATACCCGTATGTCCAGGGGCGGGGTATGCAAATACTGTCTGCCAACTTCTTATTGGCCTTTTTTCATGCATCCGAGGTATATTCGGCGCTCAAGAGAGACCCCTAGTGTCGCTTCTTCGACACAACGTCTCGTTCCCTCCATCTGGGAACGGAGGTTACATACGTAACCTAGACGTTTTCGTTTAAGATTTTCAAACATAGCAGTACCCTGACTACTAAACTAGGGAGTTGATTCAGATGCAGCCATCTCCATCTGCTGTCGCGCCCGCCGTAACTGTCAACCCGCGTTTTGTTTTCAAACAATTTTAATTGCCGCCTCAAGAGGCATTACGACCGATTTTATGTCAGTGATGTCGAATGCTCTTTAGCTGTGTCTCGTTTCAAAGGCTGCGTGCTAGGTAGGACGCATCCTTTGAAGGCTGCGATATACTGAGCGTCCTCCTTTAAATAAGCCTTGTTTAAATGAGCTGGCCTTCGTAGGACAAACGGAAACAGAACATAACAGCACTTTGAGTGAGAAGGGAACAAAGTACCTTTAGAAGGGAATGTATGAGGTAAATTTTAGGAGAATTATAATGATGTAAAGAGAAAGGAAAATAGATTTTACAGGTGTACATTTGGTCTAATACTTTATTTTAATTATATATTAATATCATTATACATATTATATACTCTGCATCCATACTGAGGTACTTCATCTTGGGAATTAACATTACTTGCATTTGAACATCATATTTACGCAAATTTGCATAGTTTTGTTTTAGATATTTCCTTTGAACCAAAGAATTGTGGGTTGTGAGTGCCCACGAAGGATACACCTCTTGCATCCTCCAAATTCCCATAAAAGAAAGTCAAATTCGAAGGCTGCATTCGAAGTGTCCTACTCGCTTTTCTGAAACGAGACAGCCTTGATGACGTATGCAGGAGGACGCAGCCTTCCAAATGAGACACAGCCATTGGTTCTTAAGTGTCTCATGACCGTTTGAGACATTCCGTATTCTGCGATGTGTATGTTTGAATGAGCATTTAATTTATAAATGTATGATTTATAGCATTTAATTATTTAAATTCTACTCTCCACCTCACACAATGCTATTGGAGCACATTGGATACAGCGCATCGCCCTTTGGACTACTTTTGCACTGAATTTTGCCATTTTTCGGAATAAATTATTGTGATTACATTTATCTGTCTGTTGCATGTTTTATAAGCTTAATGTTTTTTTCTTGAGAGAAACAACCGTAACGAATGGTATAGATTCCATGAACAATAAATTTCCTCCCCCATTTTAACTCCTTAACAATGTAAACAATTTGCAAAAATGTGACTACAGATTGTGTCTCACATAACAACATTTTAATACACATGGGTTAGAACTCCTTATGATAAAAGAACAACCAATCAGTACATATATACAGATCTAATCTGTTATGTGCTTTTCTCTGTCGAAATGGATATCGTCTTTCAGGACTAGGAACTGTCCCTTTATCCACTGGAATACGTGGCTGGGTAACACTGGCATTGCCTTTGTCACACACATCAGGAGCAAAGTCATCGGCCATGTAATGCCCATAGCAGCCATTCTGTTCTGGATATGAGATGACAGCAATAGATCCACATGTACCATTCACACTACGATCTCTGACTTGCACTTGGTATGTGAGAGGTCCATGCTTGAACAAGATTACACCAGTTTCCTGGAAGGTGTGTCGTGAGCACTTTTTTGCTGCACTTGGTGTTTGAGGACAACAGCAGATGTATCTGGCTTTAGCAGTTTGTGACTGATACGAGGCTGTCTTTTCAGGAACAGTTCAGCAGGTGTTTGTTCTGTTACTGTATGGGGAGTGTTGTGGTAGGTTAACTGAAAATGAGCCAGGCATAGATGAGGCACTAAAGATTGCACTTGTAACCTTTCCCATGCCTTTCCAAACGGCTTGAACGTTTGATGATATGGAGGAGACAGAACATGACGCACACCATTATTCCATAGGAACTCTTCAAACTCCCTAGGGGTGAATGTTGGGCCATTGTCCGATACCAGCTCTTTTGGGAAGCCATAGGAAGCCCAGAGATGACACAAGATGTTTATAGTCTTCTCTGCATTGGTCAGATGAGTGGGAAAGTTTTCCACCCATTTTGAATGAACATCCACAATCACTAAGAAGTGTTGCTTGTCTATTTCTGCATAGTCTATGTGAATGCGCTCCCAGAGTGTTGTCGCCCAGGACCATGGGTAAAGAGGAGCACTAGGGGGTTGGTTTTGCCCCAACTCACATGGAGCTCACTTACTTACAAAGTTCTGGATGTCTTGGTCGAGACCCAGCCACCAGAGGTATCCTCTTGCCAGTGCTTCCATTCTTATTATGCCTGGGTGTCCCTCATGCAGCTCAGACAATAGTCTTTCCCTATACTTCATATGAATGATCACTATCGAGCCCCACAGTGTACAGCCCTGGTCTGTTGACTGGGCATCCATACAAATTTATGTCCAACACTTTTTATAGCAAAGGATTTGTCCTAGTTTCTGTGGTGATGTCCTTTGCACAGATGGGCAATTCATCTAGGTGTGAGACTTGAAACACAGTCTCATCTTCCCCACCTGTAGAGGTTGTCTCGCATGGTAATCTGGACAATGCATCTGTGTTGCTGATCAGAAGAGCGTCTGTACTCTGTGACATAATCATAGGCTAACAAGTTCAAAGCCCAACGTTGCATATGGAGAGCAGCAATTGTTGGAATGGCATACTTGGGACCTAGGATGGCAAGAAGAGGTTTGTGATCAGTTAGCAAATGGAACTTGCGGCTATACAGATACTTGTGAAACGTTTTCGCTCCAAAGACTATGCTCAGGGCCTCTTTCTCAATCTGCACATAGTTTTTTATCACTTGCTGAGTCTCTTGCTGAAAGTGGCTTTTTGGGATCATAGTGAGCTAACCACTTACTTGACAACAGCTGCTGTTTACAGGCATTGAAAGCTTAAGCACACTGCGAAGTCCATTGTCAATTTACATTGGCCTACAACATTCTATGAAGTGGGTGCAACAACGTGGGAAGATTTGCTACAAACTTTCCATAGTAGATCAGAAGTCCCAAAAAAGATCGTAATTCTGAGATATTTGTTGGAGCAGGAGCCTTCACAATTGCTTCCACCTTTATCTCCATTGAATGCACTCCTTTTTATCAATCTTGAATCCCAAGTATTCCACAGAGTTACAGAGGAATTCACATTTTGATTTCTTCACTCTTACCTCCATGTTGTTGAATTTGTGACAGCACTTTGTCCAGTACTACCAAATGTTCCTCAGAAGATGGTGCAGAGATCAGAAAACTCACTACATGTTGTAGTCCCTGTAGGATTTGGTCCATCATGTGTTGGAAAATTGCAGGTGCTGTGGAAATTCCATAGGCCAGACAATGGTACATAAACAGGGCTTTGTGTGTGTTTATGGTAAGGTACTGCTCAGATTTAGCGTTTACCTCCAGCTGCTGATATGCAAAAGATAGCGGATATTCCTCTGCATGAATGCATTTGTTCACTGTGACTTTCTAATCGCCACACAGCCTAACTGTCTTGTCTTTCTTTGGCACAACCACAATGGCTGCTGCCCAATCGTTCCTTCCAACCTGAGAGATAATTACGCTCCTCTCCAGGCGATCAAGCTCATTTTCAATTGCTTCTTTAAGAGAATACAGAACAAGCCTTGGTTTGTGAAAGATAGGTTGAGATCCTTTTTGCACACTCACCTTTGCTTTAAAGTCACTAAATTTGCCGTACCCATCTTCAAACAGCTCTTTGTGCTTTTCAAGTACATTAGAGAGAGAAGGAACATGCACAGGTGTCACACAACTCTGTAGAACTCCTTCCAGTTTAAGGATATTTTCTGGAGCCAGTTATGTCCCAGCAATGGTTGTTAGTGTCTTTTGACCACAATCATGGAAGTGACCACTGTTGTCCCTCATATGTGACTGGAATCTTGATCTCACCCAACACAGGGATTTTGTCCCCAGTGTACGAGGCCAGATGAATGGAGGTTGGGTGCAATATACAGTCCATCAATTTGTCTTTATAGATATGCTCTGGGATCAAAGACAAAGAGGCTCCTGTGTCTAGTTGCATCCTAACTGTTGTGCCATTTAGCTGAAGATCAAAATAAATACCATCTGCCTTGTCTTGTGCAGAGTAGACAGTGAATAGCTCAAACAGTTCATCATCTACTGCACACTGATTCTTAGACATGTCAGCTGACACATATTGAGCTTTGTCTAGATGCTGAGTTTTGTGATTCTTACATGCATGCTGTAAGTGTCCAATTCTTCCACAGTTGTGGCATTTCTCATTACGATAGCGACATTCATTGGGATGGTGGTTGCCTCCCCCGCAATGGTAACAGTTGTTTCTATCCTTGGTAAAAGAGAACTTCCCCATCCTCTGTATTTCTCTCTGCTTACACAGACATTTTAAACCTTATGCACACTTGAGTCCTTTATGGTTGCCTAGGCACTCAGCTGCTTGGTGTCCATTTGCACTAATTCAAATTCGAGAGCAACATCGCAGGCATTTTTGAAACTAAGTTCCTTTTCTGACAGTAACCTTCTGTGATATACTTCACCTGCCAGTCCACAGACAGATTTGTTCCTGTGAGCATCTAGAAATGTTCCAAACTCACATGAACTTGCCGGATCTTTTAATGCAAGAATTTAATCAGATATTGTTTCCCCAGGACTTTGGTTATGTTGTTAAAATTTGAAGTGTTCTGCAATCAGAATTGGCTTGGGCTTGAAATGATTAGAAAGGGTCTGAGAAATTTCCTGGTATGATAAATCAATCACTTTTGCTGGCTCAACTAGACTTTTCAAGAGGCCATATTTGACTGGTCCCAGAACACTCAAGAAAACATTTACTTTTATCCACTATCAGTTTCATTTGCCACAAGCCATTACTCAAATCTCTGCAAATAGGTATCAAAATCCTCTTTAGTACTGTCAAATCCAGGCACTCATCCTATTGTGGCCATTTTCCTTTTCCTTGTTTTTTTTATTATTTATTATTTATTTTTTATTATTTCCTTTTCATTATTTTTGTATTTTGTATTTTTATCTTTTCTCAGTCTTTCTCTTCTTCTCTCTTTATTTTTCATATCTTAGTTAATTCCGCACAGTGAATATCAACAGACCGGTTGTTACCTCCGTGGCTGTTGTAGTCATTTCTTCCTATAGATGTATCCGTACTCCCACAAGCTCAGCATGTGACTGTGGCTGCCTCTGTGCACTTTTTTTTGACTCGCAAACAGTTCTCTTTCCTCTTCTATACCATTGTTTCCTTCAGATTTTTCCTTGCTCATTCTATGCACTGAGGATTCTGAAACCACCTCATTGACACTGTTAAGTTTTACTGTTCAGAAGAATGACATGGACAACCATTTCACTGCAGTCTTTACTGCTGCATGCTTCAGAATTCACAATCAAAGATACATTGCGTCACTACTCGAACCAGCGATCTTCATACAGAGAAACAACCGTAATGTATGGTATAGTTTTGCATGAACAATAAATTACAGTGGTAAGTGTTGCTGGGCATATATGGGCAATACTGAAACTCCATAGTAAATATAATTTTTTATTTATTTATTTTTACTGGGGATTCCTGAGAATAAAATAGGGAATTTGTATTGCCATTTTATTATAATATTACTATTTGTTTTAGCCATTTACTGTTCTATCTTAACATTTATATGCTGCAAACTACTAGACATTTGTTTGTGTTTATCATTATTAACAACAATAACAGAACATTTTTAATGTTTTAACTAAATTGAATTTACAGTAAATAAACTTGATATAAAGTTATATAACAATATTACTATAAATAAAGAAGCATCTCACAGACCCATTAAAGAATGTTACATTTAGCTTCATCATTATAG
This sequence comes from Moxostoma hubbsi, assembly GCA_032164185.1. NCBI lineage: Eukaryota > Metazoa > Chordata > Actinopteri > Cypriniformes > Catostomidae > Moxostoma > Moxostoma hubbsi. Next base: position 20,941,601 of record JAVLUX010000012.1, read on the forward strand.
TATGAATTTAAATAGTTGTTTACTCACTTTGAAGCACATAATAGGTGTTTTAAGTTTAGAACTACATGAGGGTGAGTAAATTATTGCATGATTTTCATTTTTAGGTGAAATACTGTATCCCTTTTAGCTGTAAATGTTACAGCTACTCACATAAGTTTTTTTTAAGTAATCAAACCACCAATATGAATGAAATATTGCATGTTACAATTAAAAAGAATGACAATAAATGTTATTTCTCTGTAAGCTACGGTTTTGTGCAGAACAGTTTTTTTGTGCTGTGTGACAGTGCTACGCTTTAAAGTAGACTGCCTTCTGTCTTTGCCAAACTGTGACATGCCTGCTCCACTAAATGTGCCTTTGGCAGTTCTGAAGCATCCTGCAGTCTGCTTGGATTCTATTCAGAAGCAAATCTGCCCACTGTGTTCTCTTACTTAAGTGTCTTAATTATGGTCTAACGCTCTTATGTCATGCTTACACTGGTTAATTTACACTGAAGAGGTTGGTTGGTTTCAGAACTTCTTTTATACAAAGAATTAATAGACAAAAAAAAATTGTATTTCTTTTTAAGACATCTTGATACCTTTTCAGCTAAAAACAAGATGTGATAAAAAATTACATTAAAAATCTCACAGCACTAAATAGAAAGCAAAAGAACAAATAACTTTCCAACTGTAAATACTGTATTATTTTATAGAATTGTCTCTCAAAAACGGATAATTCAGTAACCTACAATTAGTTACTTTTTCAGGCCCAATAATGGCTAATCCCACCCAAAAATGTGTTCTCTTACTTTCATTCAGATCCCACTCTTCGACACCATCAATCAAATGAGTGAGGCAGCCCGCAGACTGGGAACGAGGGTGAACAATATATTTTGACCTTAAGTACCGCCCCCCCCCCCCCAGCTTGCCTTTTGGCACTTGCACCACACACCCGCCTCTCTCCAGCAGAGTAGCCTCAAAATCAATAGCAGAGTGACAAAATACAAACGAGCAATGACCGCACATGCATCACAACACACACACACACACACACACACACACACACACACACACACACACACACACACACACACACACACAGATGTTGGTCTACCAATCATTATTCCATATACATAATGATTTTTCAAACTATAGATTCTATACCCTAAACCTAACACAACCCCTAAACCTAACACCAAAAACTTTCTGCATTTTTACATTTTCAATTAAAATTTGTTTAATATGATTTTTAAGTTATTTAAATTATGGGGACACTAGAAATGTCATCATAAACCACATTTATAGCATAATACCCTTATAATTACCAGTTTGTAACCTAAAAAATTGTCCTTGTAAACCACATAAACATGCCCCCACACACACACACATGTTGGTGCAGCTATCATTATGAGGACATAATGATGTGTATACTGTACAAACTATAGATTATATCCCCTATCCCTAAACCTAACACTCATAAAAAAATGTTCTGTATTTTTACATATTCAATCGTTTTTTAAGCTATTTAAATTATGGGGACACTAGAAATGTCCTCATAAACCACATTTATAGCATAATACCCTTGTAATTACCAGTTTGTAATAAAAAAAAAGTCCTCATAACCCACTTATACATGCCCACATGCGCACACACACACACACACACACACACACACACACATATGTTGGTGCTGCTATCCTTATGAGGACTCTCCATAGACAATGATTTTATACTGTCTAAGCTATAGATTCTATCCCCTAACCCTTCCCCTTAACCTAACCCTCACAAAAAGCTTTCTGCATTTTTACATTTCCAAAACAAACATAGTTCAGTATGTTTTTTAAGCGATTTGAATTATGGGGACACTAAAAATGTCCTCATGAACTATATTTATAGCATAATACCCCTGTTATTACCAGTTTGTAATCTAAAAAATGTGTAAACCACCCAAACCTGTATACACACACACACACACACAGAATATGTGGAGCAGGAAGTGTTTTAAGTTAGGGATGCCATGACTCAGTGATGCTGAGAGAAAGGAGAGTGACGCACATAGAAATATAAGATTCCTGGCATTTGCGCTGATGAGGCATCTAAGCCTTAATTACTATCACACCATGTGACACTCCATGGTTCAGTGGTCAGCTCTGACTATTGTTTACTCAAAAGCACTTTTTACTGCAGCCTTGGGGGAGCTCAAAAACTCCCCCAACTCCTGCCACACTCCATCTACGGAGGCAAAATTGTGTTAATTTAACCAGCGAGAATATTAACTATATTATATCAAATAACTGCCACAGACAATTCACTAGCCAGAGCTGTGACATCGTTTTAATTGATTTCCTTTCATTCCTTCTGCCCACATTGATTTGGTTTCTTCTGATAGAATGTTTATTAAACACATTACATAAAGAAATATATAACCATATTATTGCTCGTCAGTGGCAAACACGATTGTTATTAGAGGAATGCATGCTGCATGTGCACAAATGAGACTTGTTTTTCGCAACCTTGATTCATACATTTTAAAAACATTTGAATGTTCTCTCCGAAAACAGAGCTAAACCAGGAGGCATACATTTTTAGCATGTTAGCTTGAAAACTTATGTTCTTTCTGTAAAGAACATTAGAAATCACACAGCTGATAAGGTACCAAAAATGCATTTACAAAGCTAAAATTGTAAATTATTTGTGCTGATTTAGTTACTTAAAACAATAGAAATCAATATTATGCAGTTATAACAGCATGAATACAAAGTGTGACTTTCATGCAATACTTGCTAAATAGTGAGCATTTTACCTGACATGTTAGAAATATTAATAAATACACTTATTAACATAAATTAATCAAAAACATGCAATAAATGCAACACACCCGAAAGTTTACAACTGTATAGGAGAAACGCTGTACAGAAGCTTTGTTAGTTTTGTTTTAGATCTGTATTTTATCTGTTTATTTACTCATAATGGTGCATTTGTGTGCTTATCATCAATATCAACTCAAATACGTCACACATGAACTCAGGCCTTTCGGGACATGAACACATACTGCTGCTGAACGGAAGCAATGGTTTATAGTTAAAAAGTATTTAAGTATTGATCTGTTTTGCACAAAAGTGATCATTTTGCTTAAGAAGACATAACAGTTTTCTCAATGGATTTGACACTTTTCTCCAAACTACAGTCAATGCTCTCAAAATAATTCACACAGCTGACGAAACAGAAGTTGGCTGTTTTGCAGAACAATCCAATTTCACTGCATAATGAAGTACTTTCAGCCTGGTCTCATGAAATATATGTTTACACAACAATATTTTTGTAATTCAAAATGTATGTGTTGTATAACACGTTTGGCTGCAGGTTTCCAGTGAAATGTCCAGCTGGGGACACCAAATGCAAGTAAAATGTTTAGTAAAATTTTAAAGTAAAATGATTCAGACGCTGCATTAAGGTGAATTTTAGATGAAATTTTTTTTTTAAACATACCTCCCTAACGTAAAACGTTTGCCTGAAATTAACCAATAGTGTTTAAAAAAAATAATTGGGACGTTTAAAAAAGACATCCTTACCAAATCAATGCCTAAACCTAACCATTAGTGTTTTAAAATATATGTGAGACCATACACTCACCTAAAGGATTATTAGGAACACCATACTAATACTGTGTTTGACCCCCTTTCGCCTTCAGAACTGCCTTAATTCTATGTGGCATTGATTCAACAAGGTGCTGAAAGCATTCTTTAGAAATTTTGGCCCATATTGATAGGATAGCATCTTGCAGTTGATGGAGATTTGTGGGATGCACATCCAGGGCACGAAGCTCCCGTTCCACCACATCCCAAAGATGCTCTATTGGGTTGAGATCTGGTGACTGTGGGGGCCATTTTAGTACAGTGAACTCATTGTCATGTTCAAGAAACCAATTTGAAATGATTCGAGCTTTGTGACATGGTGCATTATCCTGCTGGAAGTAGCCATCAGAGGATGGGTACATGGTGGCCATAAAGGGATGGACATGGTCAGAAACAATGCTCAGGTAGGCCGTGGCATTTAAACGATGCCCAATTGGCACTAAGGGGCCTAAAGTGTGCCAAGAAAACATCCCCCACACCATTACACCACCACCACCAGCCTGCACAGTGGTAACAAGGCATGATGGATCCATGTTCTCATTCTGTTTACGCCAAATTCTGACTCTACCATCTGAATGTCTCAACAGAAATCGAGACTCATCAGACCAGGCAACATTTTTCCAGTCTTCAACTGTCCAATTTTGGTGAGCTCTTGCAAATTGTAGCCTCTTTTTCCTATTTGTAGTGGAGATGAGTGGTACCCGGTGGGGTCATCTGCTGTTGTAGCCCATCCGCCTCAAGGTTGTGCGTGTTGTGGCTTCACAAATGCTTTGCTGCATACCTCGGTTGTAACGAGTGGTTATTTCAGTCAAAGTTGCTCTTCTATCAGCTTGAATCAGTCGGCCCATTCTCCTCTGACCTCTAGCATCAACAAGGCATTTTCGCCCACAGGACTGCCGCATACTGGATGTTTTTCCCTTTTCACACCATTCTTTGTAAACCCTAGAAATAGTTGTGCGTGAAAATCCCAGTAACTGAGCAGATTGTGAAATACTCAGACCGGCCCGTCTGGCACCAACAACCATGCCACGCTCAAAATTGCTTAAATCACCTTTTTTTCCCATTCTGACATTCAGTTTGGAGTTCAGGAGATTGTCTTGACCAGGACCACACCCCTAAATGCATTGAAGCAACTGCCATGTGATTGGTTGATTAGATAATTGCATTAATGAGAAATTGAACAGGTGTTCCTAATAATCCTTTAGGTGAGTGTATATCCATGACTCTTTGAGCTAGCGCACAAGCGATTTATATTGGAATAAGTGTATATTTAGGTGGGTTTGTAATACAAGCATTAAATTGAATAGTCATGATCTGAATGAAAGTGAATAAAACAGTTTTTGTAGCACCTCTAGTGTTCACTTCACTTGGAAACTGCAGGGACTTTTACCTGGAGACATGTATTTCGAAAATGTTTATAGTCATGTTTTCACAATGATACCAGGTTGTATTCTTTTCGATGACGTGTTCTGTATTGAATTCACAGCATTTTTAGGTAGATACACACAACTCAACTATTAAAATTACACATTTGTCACACAAATCTTCAATAAATATCTTTTTCCATGTGTTTTCATATTTAATTCCTCAAAATTTCTAGTTCACTTTCGATTTTAGTCACTTACTGTACATCACATCAAATCAAATCAAATCAAAATCAAATCAAATCACTTTATTGTCACACTACTGTGTACACGAGTGCAACAGTAGGTGAAAGTCGTGTGTGCAGTTCAGAGCAACATTGCAGTAATGACAGTGACGAGACATAAACCACTTTACAATAACAACATATTTACACAATACAATTTACATATCAAATGTACACAATACACACAATGTAGAATACACATACACTAGATAAGGGTATAAATATATATATACACTAACTGAACTGGGAGCGAGAATATATTGACAGAATGAGGATTAATAAAGTGCAGTGCTGATTGTAGATCGTGAGAGATCATGTGTTCAAAAGTCTTATTGCTTGTGGGAAGAAGCTGTCATGTAGTCGGGTGGTGCGGGTCCTGATGCTGCGATACCGCCTGCCTGATGGAAGCAGTGAGAGCAGCCCATGACTCGGGTGGCTGGAGTCTTTGATAATCCTCCGAGATTTATTCACACACCGTCTGTTATATATATCCTGGAGGGAGGGAAGTTCACCTCCGATGATGTTTCTGGCAGTTCGCACCACCCTTTGCAGGTCTTTGTGGTTGTGGGCGGTGCTATTGCCGTACCAGGCGGTGATGCAGCCAGTCAGGATGCTCTCTACAGTGCTGGTGTAGAACCGTGTGAGGATGTGTTGGTTCATTCCAAACTTCCTCAGCCGTCTCAGGAAGAAGAGGCGCTGGTGAGCCTTCTTCACAACGGCCTCAGTGTGGATGGACCATGTAAGTTCCTCATTAATGTGGACACCGAGGAACTTGAAGCTGCTGACTCTCTCCACCGGTGCTCCATTAATGGTGATGGGGCTGTGTTCACTGTCTTTCTTCCTGAAGTCCACCACAAGCTCCTTGGTTTTATTGACGTTGAGGGAGAGGTTGTGCTCCTGACACCAGCGCGTCAGAGTGTGCACCTCCTCTCTGTAGGCTGTTTCATCATTGTCAGTGATCAGACCTACAACCGTCGTATCGTCAGCAAACTTAATGATGGCATTGGAGCTATGTGTCGCCACACAGTCATGTGTGTAAAGGGAATACAGGAGTGGGCTGAGAACACAGCCCTGCGGGGCTCCAGTGTTGAGGGTCAGTGATGAGGAGATGTTGCTGCCCATTCTAACCACCTGACGTCTGCCTGACAGGAAATCCAAGGATCCAGCTGCACAGCGAGCTGTTTAAGCCCAGAGCCCGGAGTTTCACATCAAGCTTGGAGGGCATTATGGTGTTAAATGCTGAGCTGTAGTCTACAAACAGCATTCTCACATACGTGTTCCTTTTTTCCAGGTGGGATAGAGCAGTGTGTATTGTAGATGCAATAGCATCATCAGTGGAGCGGTTGTTACGGTAGGCAAACTGCAATGGGTCCAAAGAGGTGGGCAGAACAGAGCAGATGTGATGTCTGATCAACCTCTCAAAGCATTTGCTGATGATGGGGGTGAGGGCAACAGGACGCCAGTCATTTAAGCAAGTGATTTTTGATTGCTTCGGTACAGGCACAATGGTTGATGTTTTGAAGCATGTGGGGACTACAGACAGGGAGAGGGACAGGTTGAAAATGTCCGTAAAAACACCAGCCTGTTGGTTCGCGCATGCTCTGATGACGTGGCCCGGAATGCCGTCTGGACCTGCGGCTTTGTAGATATTCACCCGTTGAAAGGATCGGGTTACATCCGCAACAGAGACGGAGAGTGAACCAACCTCTGTAGTATCGGCCGCGAGTGCTCTCTCCGCGAGGGCGGTGTTGTTGTTTTCCTCGAAACGAGCATAAAAAGTATTAAGCTCGTCCAGGAGAGAGGCAACGGTGTATATGGCGGAGTTTTTATTCCGTTTATAGTCCATGATGGTGTTAATTCCCTGCCACATACTTCTGAAGTCAGTGGTGTTGAACTGTCCTTCAATTTTGTGCCTGTACTGGCGTTTGGCTGCACTGATGGAGTTACGGAGGGCATAACTGGCTTGTTTACGCTCCTCCGCGTTCCCGGAATTAAAAGCGGTGGTCCGCGCAGTAAGTGCCGCGCGAACATTGCCGTTAACCCAGGGTTTCTGGTTGGGGTAGATCCGTATAGTTTTCGTCGGAACAACGTCCTCTACGCACTTCCTGATGAAACACGTTACGCTATCAGCGTAAACCTCGATGTCGTCATCGGAGGCAGACCGGAACATTTCCCAGTCTGCGTGATCAAAACAGTCCTGTAGCATAGAGTCTGATTGGTCCGACCAGCACTGGATCGTTCTGAGGGCGGGTGCTTCCTGTTTCAGTTTCTGCCTGTAAGCGGGCAGAAGCAGAACGGAGGAGTGGTCGGATTTGCCAAATGGTGGGCGGGGGAGGGATTTGTAGCCATCCCGGAAAGCAGAATAGCAATGATCCAAAACCCGGTCCCCTCGTGTGTTGAAGCTGATATGTTGGTGGTATTTTGGTGCTATTGTTTTAAAGTTGGCTTTGTTGAAGTCCCCGGCAACAATGAACGCAGCCTCAGGGTGCGCGGTTTCCTGCTGACTTATACTCCCATACAGTTCCCTGAGTGCCCGGTCTGTGTCGGCTTGTGGGGGGATGTACACAGCTGTGATAATGACCGCTGTGAATTCCCTCGGTAGCCAGAATGGTCGACACAGAAGCATGAGATATTCCAGACCAGGAGAGCAGAAAGACCTGATAAAATGTACATTCCTCTGATCACACCATGATTTGTTGATCATAAAACATACACCTCCACCTCTGCTTTTACCTGAGAGGTCTTTCGCTCTGTCCGCTCGGTGCACGGAGAAACCTGTGTGTTCGATGGCCGAGTCTGGAATCTCCGCGGACATCCAGGTTTCCGTAAGACAGAAAACGCAGCATTCTCTTGTCTCTCGTTGGAAGGAGATCCGCGCTCTCAGCTCGCAGAGCTTGTTGTCCAGAGACTGAACACTTGCCAGTAGTATACTGGGTAGCAGGGGGCGATTTGCGCGACGTCTTAATCTGATGAGAACGCCGGCTCTTTTTCCTCTTTTCCTTCTGCGTTTCCGCGGCCGGGCAGCCCCGACAAAGGGCTCCGCTGGCGTGTTTGTAAACCGCGGGTCGGCATTGAGGAATGTGAAGTCCGGTTTTCGGTGTGTGATTGCCGAACCAATGTCCAAAAGTGTTTGTCTGTCGTACACAATAAGGCAGACAACATCCAAGACAAAAAAACACAGAACTGTAAACAAAACAAACAATAAACTGCAGTGTTTTGACGGAGTTCGCGACGCAGCAGCCATACACGCCGCCATCTTGAGATTCAAACGCTGACCCTTATGGGAAAAACTCCTTTTCTCAGATTTGAGAGCCAATGACCCTGAGCATGCGGCGCTCACCTTTCTATATAAGGGGGCGGCATAGCGCCCTCAGTCAGAATATATCTTATTCACTCCTGGATTTCACTGTCGAATTGCACTTACCTGCAGTGGATGGCACTTTCCTTCCTGAAGACAAACATTCCCCTGCCCTGCTCCGGTGAGCTAAAAGAGTTAAATATTTCCACACTTGCGCTGACTGGACCGTCTTTTTCAAGATGCTATCGCGTAAGTGCTGTGATGTGGGAATGATGTGGGAAACCTGTTCCCATGCATGACGGCCTCAAGAGCTGTGTGTTCTGTCTGGGCCATGCCCACGCAGAAGCAGCTCTGGTTGAGTTTGAATACCCACACTGCAAGGCAATATGCCTCAAAATGCTCCACGCTCGGATAGTGCTATTTAACTGCAGTGACCCGACTGCTCTCGCTATGTTCCCTCCCCTGTGCCTTGAGGACCTGGGGAACGACAATGCTCAAGGCGAGGATATGGAGCAAACAGATTGTGAGGCTGTACCGCCAGCTCAGGTCCTGCATGTACCCGCACCCTCGCACTCTTATTCCTCCATTCTGTTCACTAAAAGTGTTTGCCCAACTGATAGCATTTCTGCTCTCATGCAGTTCGGCAGCAGTGAACATGGAGAAGAGGAGAATGAAGACACCATATCTCTCACGGCTTCAGATACTGTCACCTCGTCCACGTCAATGGAGGACACGGTTTCTCACCCCCTAAAAGGCGGAGACTGTTCTTCAACGGCGATTGCGGAGCTTGTCTGTATTCTCTCTAAGGTTATAGACAAGCTGGAGCTCGAATGGTCTGTTGAACCTCTGTTAGAGCCAACTCGTTCTCGGCTGGACGAGTGGTTTTTGCCGGCCTGCCAAACTAAGACCGCCACACTTAGACCTTACCCATTTTTCCGCTGAACTCTCCAAATCATGGAGTTCACCATACTCGGCGAAGCTGCACCTCTCAAATACAGCACCTTTCAGATTCGTCGACTGCGGAGACCAAATGGGATATGGCTCTTTTCCCCCAGTTGAACAGGTGGTAGCAGCCCACTTATGTCCCTCGACTCAAATTGGCCTGAGATCCCATCCACTACTCCCATCTAAGCCATGCCGGCTTACTTCAAAACTAGCGGAATGTGCCTATAATACAGCTGGGCAAGCTGGTGCATCTCACACACGATGGTAATGCTCCAAAATTCTTAAAAAAATTGATGAATCCGGTCCCAACCTGACCATGTTCAAATAAATTAGTGTTGCAAACGATTTGGCACTAAGAGCAACAAAGGCCACTGCCGGAGCGATTGGGAACTCCATGGGAAATCTATTCATCCTAGACCGTCACCTTTAGCTGATGCTGACCATCATGCGTGATGGGGACAAATCGGTGCTCTTCGACCTGCCGGTATCCCCCACTCGCAGTGGATGCCCTATTGGAGCACTTCCAGACAACCCAAAAACAGCAGCAGGCTATGAAGCATTTCATGCCTTAACGAGGAAGTATCACTGCTCAGCCCAGCCGTTCACTCTCTGCTTCAGCACAGGTGCCCCTGAAACAGCAGCATTCTACTCCCCAGGCCCCTCAGGGTCCATCTGAGCCAGCCGTTTGCCCAAAAAAGCCTTGGCCGAAGCGCCGCTTTCCACAGCCACCATGCAAAAGGCCCTGCCCATTGGGAAAACCTTCCTCTGATCAGACTCCTGACGGCTTCAGCAGCGTAAAGAGGAGTCCACGTTGTTCACTGCGGAGAAGCCCCGCCCCAAGCGAACTTGCACATAATCCCTGTTCTCTCTTCCCAATGTTGCTGTTAGGGAGATTGTTCACAATTGTTTATCTGTGCCAATAAAAAATTTGCACACTGCCCACCTTGATGGCAGTAAGAAAAGAGAAAAATACACAAACATCTCGAAAAGAGCAATGTTCCTCATCACGCACCCACACACATCCCACAAACTGTCAGCCTCGCCCCTGCGCCGGGCGCCATGTTAAACTCTTCAGTGATCTCACGATCCCTGTTGTCCGAGTGAATAAAAAAGTGGGAATCGCTTCCCGGCATATCAAATTGGTGTCTAAAGTACAGTTTGAGAGACAGAAGCTGCACTTTGATGGCATGATGCAGTCCACAATGTCATCTCAAAACACTCAGATTCTGCATGCAGAAATCGACAGCTTTAGACCCTCTGAAAGCGGAGGGGCTGCCAAATTTAATTACCTAGCAGACTGGCTAATTTTAGCACAGTCAGAGACTGTGGCACACTCACATCAGCGGCTTTCTCCTTCTCTGCACGGCAGTGCAGTTTGCCCCTAATGCAAACTTAAAAGAGTTTATAAAAGAGTGATTTTCTCTAAAAGAGTATTTTCCTCTTAAAAGAGCAATACACAGCTCTATGTAAAGATGCATCTATGTAAAGATGCCTTTCCACCCTTGTGAAGTTCCTGGATGTGGTACAGTGCTCTCCGCTTCAGACGGCCACAGGCGCTGTCTCGTGTGTCTGGGCTGCGATCACAACGAGGCAGTGTTTGTGGATGGTTCATGTTCTTACTGCAAGAACATGACCATGGCAACGTTGCAGTCACGGCTTTCCTTCAATGAAGGAGGCGATCCAGGGATGGCAGCGGGCGCGGTTTCGCCGGGTACGTCCCCGCGAACCTCCCGCCCCCCAGCATGCTCGTTGACTTCCGTACGGGCTCGAGGCAACAGCGGCTCACCTCACAGCAAGCCTGCCTATCCTCTTGAGCCCCCCAAGCTGGATGACCTCGCCGCTACCGCCAGCATAGGGTTGGACTGGAACCCTCTGACCTCTCCACAGCCATTGTGGCTGGATGATTGCCCCCCCCAAGTATCACGGACCCCCTCGAGGACCTGGAGGGCTCCCAGGCGCTCCTGAGATGATCGACCCAGAGGCCGAGGCATTCGATCCGGAGCTGGTAAGCAGACCACTCCGTCCCCTGGGGGGGCCAGGAGGAGAATCTTTACTTGAATTTATTTCATTTGCAGTACCCACATTCTCAATAAAAGAACAATTTCCTTAGTCTCTGGGTAACCTGGCCAGCAAATGCCGTTCTCATGGCACTCTGCCACCAGACCTCGACAGTCCCTTGGACGCGGACCCCCCGCCTCCAGCCAAGCCACGACTGTCCCCTGGATGGCCGGTTCTGATGAGTCTAGAGGACGCTGATGCTGAACCTCCTTCTCAGTCCGACGACAAACAATGAAATTGAAACATTTTTATTAAAAAGAGAGCTGAAGGTGCTGTCTTTCTTACACAAACTCAACATGTAAAAAATGTGGCACATGTACGCCATATACATTACATCCTCAGACTCACATACACCAACACACACTCCCTGTAGAAGCGTCAACTCATATGTCCCCTTATGCCCTGAGGGAGAGAAGAGAAGGCGGGTAGAGGAGCTTTAGTGTAATCACTCATTCGGGGTCTGGTGCAAATAGCATTGAGAAGATTGGTTGCACTGAGGCACTTTCACTCTCTCTTTCCCCACTGGTGGGACACCTCCCAACATTCCCCATCAAAGTCATCCTTTACTCCAACTGCCAGAGGATGACAGGGGGACAAGCTCTTTGTTTCTCTCTGCTTTAAGCACAAGTCTGGGCCAGGCACAGTCACCTGCAGTTAGGGCTAATGGGGATCATCATGAGCTACATATTTTATTTGATTCTGGCCAAATGAATGTCCTCTTTGTAATGGGATTATTTGCACTTAATAATAAGTGTTGAAAACATGTTTCAGGGTTATCTCTTCATTAATTCTTCAAGATTATTTCTTCATTAACACGTATTAAGCGTTTGGGCACTGAAGACACAAGTTTGTTTGTTATGTTTAGCAAGCAGATTTATGGAAGGATATGTTTTGAAGTTTTAAAACTCTGACTGCTTAATCTGGCAAAATTTCATGAAAAGTGAATGAAATGCTAGTAAAAGATGGTTAATACTGAACTTTGATTGATGTGCAATATCAAATTATTTGTTTTTTATTCTGGGCCATAATGCCTCTGCATAAAAATATTTTTAATGAGAGAGACAAAGTATACAGAATCAGCCTCTCAAAAACTTTATATCCTTTTCCATTTTCTTTACTGTCAATTTTACCTTTTCTCAAGCCACATATCTATCACATATCTACCAAAAATCGGTAATTTACTTTTACAATAACTTGCAAAAAATGATGCAAAGGTGCATATACAGCAACTCTGAATGGTAACACTTTACAATAAGGTTTCATTCCTTAACATTAGTTAATGCATTAGGTATCATGAACAAAAAAGAAAACAATATTTTTTTTTTACAGTATTTATTAATATTAGTTTAAATATTAATTTCTGAATAAAATGGCAATTGTTCATTGTTAGTTCATGTTTGTTCATAGTGCAACTAATGTTAACAAAAACAACTTTGGATTTTAAAAATGTATTAGTATGTTGAACTAAGATTATTAAATTATGGAATGTATTTGTCATAGTTCATGTTAACGGTTGATAACTAATGTTAACATATGTAACCTTATTTTAAAGTGTTACCCTCCGAACTTCTTTAAGAATGTAGTAAACATAATCCTAATAGTGGGTTTAATCCTAAACATCATATTTACAAATGTGCTGAGAGGAGTTAGCTAAATGTCACAAAGGGGGAAGCAAATGCAGGGAAGTGAGCAGTTGTGGGGCCGATCTCTTGCCATTAGGTTTTGCTGTTTTCTGAGAGCTGTCAACAGAAGGCGCGTTGAACTGCCAAGCCTCCCTGTGACTGCTCACTCGCCCGCAGCACGCCCCAAGCTCCTCTTTGACTCAAAGTGCTCATTTCTCTTCTGTTCCCTTCATACTTGTGTTCCACTAATGCAGAGTGGGGCTGCCTCTCATTCTGTGTCACAGAGTGTGTGACTCAAAGGGGGGTAGGGTGTGTGTATGCATGTGTTTATGGGGTTGGCATCAATAAGAGGACTGGAGTGTGATGCATTTGTGTATCATGTGATGTAAATCGCTGAACGTTTTTTTTTGTTCCTGTGGGGTTTTAAGCGAAGTGAGTGTTCTCTGCATGAATATATACTGCATGATAAGCGCTCAGGGTTCAAAACAACAAAAAGTACAACAATAATACCTTGAGTTCAATGCCTGCATGTGCAGTCTGTTAATCAGTCTGCAGAGTACTTTATTGCAGATTTTACAACAATTCCTTTCGGTCCTCGAATCTGATTGGACGAGCAGTGTTTCCAAGACTGCTGATATACAGTTCAACATTACTAGGACATTGCACTATTTGTTTCACTCAGCTTCTTCATGTTCATGGCTTTACAAATACTGGTGGGGATTTTTGATTCATCATTCATTTTGATTTCATTCACTGATTCACAGCTACTTTATGAAAATTATAATATTTAGAGTATATACGCTTCCATTTTTAGAACACAAAGCCATTTTTGCTCTTGAAAGAAACTTATGCTCCCTTCCAAAGATGCATTAAATTGATCAAAAATACTATCAAAATCATTAATAGCCAATATTATTATGGTTTGAAATCATTGTTAAGTGGTATTTATAAACAATTTTCTTTACCCATGATGGCAAACATACTGTATCACATATTCCTTACAAAAGCATTCTAACGTGCTAATTTGGAACTCAAGAAAATGGTCTTATTATTATAACAATTGGAAATGGTTGCACTACCATGAAGAAATCACAATACAGTGAGGATTTTTCCACATTTACTGAGATATTGAGTTCTTACAAGTTGCTTTACACTTGCAAGTCAAATTTTGGTTTTAAAAATAGGCAAAAAAAAACAAATTTCTCCTGAAATTCTAAAGTCTAATGTTTTAGAGAGATGAAGGCTATTACATGCATTACTGTTTTGAAAAAAATAATCTCTAACCAGGATAGAGAGGGAAGTGGATGGCCCAGATGCACAACAAAAAGACAAGTAAATAACAGTCTCTAGTTTGAGAAACAGACTCCTCAAAGGTCCTAAACTACCAGCTTCTTAATGTCAAAGACCTTTATTGCTTCCAGAGGATTCTTGGACAAACAGAACTGTGGCAGCGGGGGCAAAGTCGCACGGGTGTCCGGGGTCGCGGCTGTGGCTGGAGTGACCTCCCGGCTGAGAAGACTCCGGATCGCATGCCTGTCTTCTGCTTGAGCTCGCAGTACCTCAAAGAAGCGTCGGTCCTGATCTTGCCGGAGCTCAAGCAGGGTTTGATGTTGATTCCGGTGGATTGCTGTGAGGGACTGGAGGACCTCCGCCAACTGGGAGGACTCTACGGGGCGATTGCCTTCCATTGCTACAGATGAAAGTTTTTTTTATCCTGGGTTTCGGCACCAGTGTGATACGGTTTGATGTCGGGACACGAAGGAGGACACGGGAACAGGATTCCACACTCAAGTAAGCTTTTAATTCTCCAAAATAAAGTCCACAGGTTTTGCAGTACCAAACATAAACTTTTTCTTATAACAAAAATAAACTTCTCATAAACTTTTAAACTATATTCTTGGGCTGCCAACACTGGACTGGCGTATGTCTCTCTCTCTCGACTGCAGGAACTTGAGCTCTTTTATGCCGCACTCCCCGTAAAATTAGAGACAGGTGTTAGACATAATTTAGGTCAGGTGCAAGCGCCCTTACCGCTTTCTCTCCCCGGACGGGCGCTTGACCTCGCCCCCGCTGACACAAGAACATTTTAAGAATACTACATTAATTTAATTAGATATAGCCATTTGTAACATTCTAAATATCTCTATATTGTCTCTAAACTAGATAATGTGCATTGTGACTGAAACGCATTCCTATTTCAGGTTTATTCTTATTCACCAATATTTGGGCTATTAAGTTAACATACAGTATAAAACAAATATAATGCAATATCATAGAGGAAATGTATCCTCTATGATATTTCAGAAATTATCCAGAAATTGAATGAGATTAAGCAAACTGTTATCAACTACATGCTGAACTACAACTGAATACAACACTACAACAGTGTTTAGTGATACATATGATTGTTCTGTATATGTATTATTGTATTACAGTTGTAATAATAAAGTCTTAATTAACATTATGTTTATTTAACATATTAAGATTATTATTAAGTAAATGGTTGCATGTTTTTTTTACCTCTTGTGGGTGAGACAGGAAACGAAGTACAGCACCGTAGAGAAGGAGTGTCTGGCCATCAAGTGGGCGGTCCTCACCCTCCGATATTACCTGCTGGGGCGGGCCTTCACTCTCTGCTCAGATCACGCCCCACTCCAATGGCTCCACCGCATGAAGGATACTAACGCCCGGATCACCCGTTGGTATCTGGCTCTACAGCCCTTTAAATTCAAGGTGGTCCACAGACCGGGGGTGCAGATGGCTGTCGCGGACTTCCTTTCCAGAAATGGGGGGGGAGTGGTAGGCAGGCCGGATGGCGCCCCGGCCTGAGTTGGGCGGTGGGGGTATGTGGCAGCGGGGGTGTGGTCAAGCGTCCCTCCGGGGAGAGAAAGCGGTAAGGGCGCTTGCACCTGAGCCAAATTATGTCTAACACCTGTCTCTAATTCCAGTAAGCATGGGGAGAGCGGCATAAGAGCGTCCACAGAACCTACAGAGGAGAGAGAGAGAGAGTTCTACATGTACACGGCAGCCCAGCGTTGTTGTTTATGTTTAGTTAGAATTGTGTGTGTTAAAAAGGTGATTATTTTGAGAAGTGCTGTATGAGCCTGTGGCCATTAAAGAAAGGAAAGAATTATCTGAACCCACGTCTCTGTAACTCTTTACAGGCATATAATAGCAAGTAAACAAGATATCCTCACATATATGTCAAACTACATTGTGTTAATGTTTGACACAGTTAAAACATTGCCTACCTTAAAAACAAGTGAAGTTTGAGCAGTGGTTAAACAGACAGTTCCCTCATACCTGAATGAACGGCTCATTTCCCAAATAAACTGAAATATGCAGAAAATCACCATATTACATTTCTTATATAGTGACAGGGCAGAAAGTCTTGGAGAAGCTAGAGAAGAGAAGACACCGGTGGCAGTTTATGAGAGCTGCTGTTCCATAGAGGCACACATCGCGTTTTAGTTTATAAACAGATTTAGCGCTTATAACTTTCTTCTTCCCAAACATTCTGAATTATTATGTTTGTTTTTTACTTTGTAATTGTGGTGAAAAATTATTGCTCCACGCCTTCCTCGGCCCCTGTCTCCACGCCTTCCTTGTCCCCTGTCTCCATGACTTTTTTGGCCCCTGTTTCCAAGGTAACTCCTCTCCATACAATTCCCCTAAATATTTTTTTGGGGGGGGGGCTCATCCTCTCAAAGCTCCGGTGGTTGATTCCCCACTGCAGTCAGCGTTAGCAACCATGGAGGTTGCATTTCCCCTGTATGCTATGAATTATGGCGGGAAACCTGGGCCACAACCAGCGCCCGCGCCTGCCACAGTATACAAGCCAGTGCCCATGTCTTCAACGGTTAATGAGCCAGTGTCCATGCCTTCCATGGTTAACGAGCCAGTGCCCATGCCTGCCATGGTTAACGAGCCAATGCCTGTAGCCTCGACCATCCCAGAACCAATGCCTGTAGCATCGACTGTCCCCATAACTATGATCCCTGCTGGCCGGAAGAGGAGGAGAAGGAATAGGACACCTTCTCTCCAGTCGCTGCCAGTGCTAATGAGCACAGTGGTCATTCCCCAGTCTCTGCTTGTACTCACAACCACGGAGGTCATTCCCCAGTTTCTGCCGGACTATATCTCCCATAGTGCACTGCACTCATCACTGCCATCTGTTCCTCATCTTCATCGCCTGTCTTCCATTCCCTCATTAGTTCTTTTTTGTATAAATATTCTCTAGTTTTGCCCATTCCATTGTCAGTCCTCGAAGTGTTACGATGAGTTATGTTATGATGTTTAGCTTTATTGTTTGTTCCACTCCAGTGATTGTTATTAAAAGATTTAAAGTATATACTGCTGCATCTCCACTTTTCCTCTTCCACTCCAAGAACCCAGCGTTACACTTATCTTGCCAGGCCCCTCCTTGCCTCTCTCTCTCAAATGGCTTTTTACAGTTATGAGAAAGGGAGAGATGTGCTGAGAGGTTACCTCTAAGGATGAATGCCATACAGTTAACCGCAGAGACCACTCTGTATGACACATTCTTCCTTATTTTCCATTGAGTGAGATATACACCTCGTCAGAACCAGGCCAATTATCAGTGTTAGGTGACAGGAGGCACTGATCAAATATGGAATTTGGTGTTTTGGTGAGTGTATGTGGTCTGCTATATTCACTACCAGTTGCACAGAACATTTAGAAATCAGAGTATATTCAGTAGAATGCATGACCCTGCTAGAAAATATAATAAAATATAAATAAGTTTTAAATTCATTTGAGAGCATTTTT
This sequence comes from Moxostoma hubbsi, assembly GCA_032164185.1. Classification (NCBI taxonomy): domain Eukaryota; kingdom Metazoa; phylum Chordata; class Actinopteri; order Cypriniformes; family Catostomidae; genus Moxostoma; species Moxostoma hubbsi. The sequence continues at coordinate 20,959,576 of JAVLUX010000012.1, forward strand.
GGCATAATGTTGATTACCACAAAAATGTATTTCAGAGTACAAAATGCAGTTTAAGTAAGGAACTTTCAATGTACGTGAGCAAAATGTTAAAATATACACTTTTAACAGTATAGCCACAATATGTAAACATAAAAATCGCGTAATAACCATATCTACTCTTATAAAAAGTTAGATCCGATATTTCAATGTAATCTGTAATCCTGAAATCTGGTAAAATGCTGTAACACCTGTAAATTCCTTATTTATCACACTAAAATCATTTAAAAACATGTATAATGTTTACATCTTGAGGCTAAACTTTTGAAACTGTGTACATTTTAACGTTTATATACCAGCCCTATTCACTTCCATTGTAAGTACATTGCTGTAACTGTGATTTCTGCTTCTCTGGGTTTAAATGTTGAAATTATTTTTGGAAGTAATAAACATTGTGCCACAAATTATGTTGATTTAGATTAACTTGTACTGAACCCAGAGCATTCCTTTTAGGTGGTACAGTAGCTGTGTTCTGGAAAATAGTAGATGGTTTGGAATTGGATTAAGAAGGTTATAATAGCTAGTTTCAAATCGTATTGTCTAGTTGACCTACCTGCTTGTCTACCAACTTGGACCAGATAATGACCAGCTTGGACTAGCTAATGACTAGCTTAGACTACATGAAACCAGCTACTGTGTTTCAAAACACAGCTATTAGTTTAAACTGGATTTTACAGTAGGGGAAGAAAAGTTTTTGCTGTAACTTTAGAGAACTGTCCGTGATTGGTGCACATGATTGTGTCAGTTTGGTCCGAGTGGTCCATCAGGTGAGGCACAATTACCCTTGCTACACAAAGAGTTAGAAGTTGAGATATTAATGTAATCAAAATGTTGACACTATTTCATTCACAGAGCACAAATATTTTCCCCCAAATTGTGAAGTTGAACTACTTCACAGTTTCCACCATGGGAAACTAAATAAACAGTGTCTAGGATGACTTGAGAGATTCACACATGTTGATCTTTTATTAATTTGCACTCCCCTGGACAATTGCATAGCCAGTAGTTAAAAACAATGAGATAGACACAGTGATGAGAGAAATAGTATATGTTACTACCGCTGGGGTTGATTGTCTAATTAATATGATTAAAGAAGCATATGAATTAGGGCTCAACACACCACTCACACTTCTTTGGCTAATGGTATGATAAGCATCAAGATTAGTATCTTAAGTATGAATCATTTTGTGAGGCTAAGAAAAGAATGGACCACCCAGGATTTTAGAAAAAGAGTATCATAGAGTATGGATGAACCAGCATTGATAATATACATATAATTTTTTGGTCTTCTTCTTTGGTTCTTTTACCTGATACTACTATTTTTCCCTCTTTTCTTATCTTCAGTGTAGGGGAGCCGTATTGAACTCTCAAGCACTGCTGGATGATTGAACTATTAGAGACTATGGGGTTTAGATGAATCACCTTATCAGACCTGCCTTCCCCTACAGAGCAGCCAGGGAGATCCACCATTCACAGCAATGGAGGAGAGTTACGGATCAGAACCGACACCCATCACAAGAGAGTGTATACCATAATGCTATGCATTGGAGGCAACAACACAAGACATAACTGTGGATTCCAAGGATTTGAAGACATGCAATCAACCAGTATAAACACCTTTGTTCTTTGTGATGTTGCACAATTGTCTGTGTAGTTTAAGCCATGTCACACTGATGGGCGTTTCTTCAACTTTTGGCACTGTGAATTTCAAGAAGTAAAGTCTCATTAATTTCATAAATTCTCTCACTCTGACTAATTTGTCTACTAACTTGTCATTTTTCTTCTGAAAGTCATGACAAAAAAACAGTGACGTTTCCAATTTTTTTTTATTTTGTTTGATATGAATAAACAATGATAGAAACTGATGGTGATGGAAATTTGATTTTTATTTTGTTAATAAAATGGCAAACTCCTTTGGTTTGCTGAAGCTAATTTTAATTACTAAAATTTTATGTTTCAAAATACACAAAATTTAATATTTTGCAGAATTTGGCCAAATTTTTGCTCGTTTGCAAAATCCACCCAAAATATTTTGCTCACAGGTGATATTTACACAAATTTTCTTAGTTTTCCTTAGACATCACTTGTGTCATATTTCATTTCAAGCATGCTCTTCACTGAAACTTGTCAACTTGGTTAGCAAGTACACTTAATTAAAAAAAATAAAAAATTTATGGGGGCAAAATTGTGTGGTGTGATGGAAGTCGTGGGACAGGCGTGATGTTTAAAAAATTTACTTAAATAATTGTCATACAGTAAATATTAAATATGGTTTATGTTTATTTTACTCTTTGTTGAGATCATCATAGTTTTATACATGTACTGATTTTTATTTTTATGATAGATTTACATCTGGGTCTGAGACAAGGCTAAAATAGTAAAATCTATACGTAAACGTCATTTGAAAAGTACCAAAAATAAATGTTCGAGGCATGGTGGAAAAAAAAAATAAACCAAAAAAAAAAACCCTAATACGGTGTTTCTCAACTGGTGGGTAACGACCCAAAAGTGGGTCGCAGGTATATTCGGACTGGGTCACGGACAGCAGGGAAAGAACATTGCCATGATTTTACCATTGAAGATTTTTCGATGGCTGCCCAAGTGATTTAGGACTACCGAGGCAAATTTAATGATACTCTCTCATTCAGCTAAAGGCTTTTCATCTGCATTGCAATATTTTTGCAGTGCTATTAAAGCTTTTGCGTGAGTGTAAAAGAACCAGCTGGCGCTAATGATCTGCTCTTATTTCTGGCACACACAAGCAAACAACCAATATTTTGACAGGCAGACCTAAAAAATTGATGTGACCGATTTCAGTTCTAGCAAGACTTTTCTAGTTTAAAGTGTTACGGAGGAAGTCAAGTCAAATCTCTCAAACTGCAAGCAGACCCGACATGCCAAACAGCACTGAGGAGGAATAGAGCAACACTGTGCTATGCGCAATTTTTTTTCATTACACATCATCACCTATATATATATTATATATATTCCCTAATAGGAACCCTAATAATTTATTATTATTACTATTATTGACTAGCTACATTGACCTAACCATGTTAGCCTAATGAGGAGCCTTTTCTCCTGTGTATCTGACACGTGCACAGATATACTCCATGTGGTGCTCAAGCACCTGCCCTTTTGGCCTCTGACTAGATAAGTGGCTTTTCTGCAAGACATTTTTTTTCATATTTCATTTTCTAATTGTACATTTTATTTTTAATTTGGTCAATGGCATCAATTCTCAAATAAAAGCGTGATGTAATGCCTGACAACTGCATTTGAGTTCTAATTCTGTGAGACCGCACAAGCCCCTGCACCTACCTCTTCAACTTCCCTTGTCACAGTCGCCATAGTTAGCGAACGCAAATCGAGCACCCTGCGGAATAGCATCCATGTCTCTCTGACCTGCCTTCATTGTTGACAACCAGGTAACGATAGTGTTTGCCCTAAGCTTTGGCATTGTTTGTCACTGTTGTGAAATGAAACCACTTAAAACATCATCAAAACAGCCAGACTAACATAGGCAATAGCCTCCATTAGCTTAACAACAAGCAATTCTGCAAGCTAGTCTGGCATTGGCATAAAATAGCATTGTGGCGCCGTTGTCAATGAAAAAGAGTGAACTCCGGTAGGCTAGTTCCTTTGTCAGGCAACTGAAACATATAGTCAATCATATTTGGATATAAGAAATGTTAGCCGACCTGTCACAAGAAAATGTGCAAATACTGTATATGATTTGTCCACTGTTTACATGTTCAAACTGATTAGCAGAAGCTTTAAGATATAGCCTAGTAAATGGTCAATTCTTACTCCTGTGACACAAAATTTACTGGTATTTATAGGCAAGCAACTGACTGTCATTTCAATACAATAGTCCAGGGCCTTTACAATCTCAGATTAGAAAAAGTTGAACTGTTCACCTAATTTTAATTTTAAAAGCAGGAGAATGATCCTGCTCCCTTCACCTCAGTACACAGAACGCAGTTAGCCTAATTTTACCAACTGAACATAGACCTACTTTGTAGTTTGGAGGGAAGATTGGTTGGTTCATTATTTTATTTTTTTAATAGAGTGTAATGGAGTGTAATTTAGTAAATGTAATTTGTAATAGTTAAACTTTTGTAAAAATGTGTTCATTTTGAATGGTTAATAATTTTATATACCACTAAAGCATGCACAATGTGGCATTGTTTTCTTATTTGTTGCCTGTTCTTGTGATAAATGTAGAAATAGCAGTGTTTCCAATTAATTACCTAGACTGTGGTGGCCCGCAACAGTTTCATAATGAACAGAAAATATTTTTACACTTCTCATAATAACATAAAAGATCTATAGCTTTATGTTTTGCACCATTGCTTCGGCAAAGCATCTCTCACTCCCAGTCAGCATCAGAGGAGCAAGTTCAACACAGGTAACCACTTTTGCTTCATATCTTTGATGGCTCAAATGTATGCTCTAGTCAATTTTGTGTTTTGACTATTTGTCAAACCATGCTTTGTGAGTGTGACTTTTTTCGTACCATCACCATCACCATCTATACAACCAACGTGTTTATGATTAAATTACTACTAGAGCACAAAATTGTTTACCAGAGCACAAAGTTCTTTATAGATTTAGCCTCATAATTTTGCTCTCAAAGTGCCAGGGTCTCTGAAGGCCCGAGAAGACCACCGAAAGATCCCAGGAGGGGTCTTGGCCGGGGAGGGTGCAGTCTCCGGGGGCCTCTAAGGAACCTGATAATCAAGTCGTGCTTACCCAAGGACTTGCCATCTACTGCGTCGTGGTGGGCCACGATAGCGGCTACATACACCTTCAAGGTGGAGGGGGACAGCCTCCCCTCCAGCCTCTTTTGCAGGAATGAAAGCAATGACCGAACTGCACATCTCTGTGGGTCTTCGGCTCGGGAATATTACCAATTCGTGAACAAGCGCCACTTCAGGGCATATAGTTGCCTGGTGGAGGGAGCTCTGACTTGGTTGATTGTGTCTACGACTGCAGGTGGTAGGTCACTCAGATCTTTCACGTACCATCCAGGGGCTAGACGTCGAGGTTCCAGAGGTCTGGGTGCGGTTGCCAGAGGGTGCCCCGACCCTGAGAAAGAAGGTCCTTGCTCAGAGGGATTTTCAAGAGAGGTGCTGTTGCGAGGAGCGTTAGATCAGAGAACTAGGTCCGGGTGGGTCAATAAGGAGCCACCAAAGTGACCTGTTCCTTGTCCTCCCTGACCTTGCACAGCACCAGTGCAAGAAGGCTCACTGGGGGAATGTGTACTTGCACAGCCCCCGGAGCCAGCTGTGTGCCAACGCGTCTGTCCCGAGAGGGGCTTCTGTCATGGAGAACCAGAGCAGGCAGTGGCAGTTGTCCTGGGAGGCAAAGAGATCTATCTGTGCCATGCCAAATCAGTCCCAAATCAGCTGGACCACCTGAGGGTGGAGCCTGCACTCTCCGCTGGGCGAAACCTGTAGCGACAGCGCATCTGCCGTCGTATTGCGATTGCCAGGGATATGAGTGGCGCCACAGGAATCAAGATGTGCTTGCTCCGAATCAGCGGGAGAAAACCTCCACAGGGCAAGGAATACAGACAGCAACTCTAGGCAGTTGATGTGCCAACGCAGCCGGGGCCCTGTCCAGGAGCCAGCGGCAGCATGCCCATTGCACACGGGACCCAAACCTGTTAAGAGGCATCTGTGGTGACCACGACAAGTCTGGACACCTGCTGCAGGGGGACTCTGGTCTGCAGAAAACAGAGGTCTGTCCAGTCATCTAGGTAATTGAGTATGTGGATGCCCACTTCCCGAATCGGGGCAAGGGCTGCCTCTGTGACCTTGGTAAAGACACGAGGGGACAGGGACATGCCGAAGGGGAGGACCTTGTACTGATATGCCTGGCCGTCGAACGCAAACCATAGGAAGGGTCGGTGTCGAGGCAAGATGGAGACATGGAGGTATGCGTCATTCTGGTCTACCGCAGGGAACCAATCTAGCTGTCAAATGCAGGTTGGAATGTTTCTGCATGAGCATTTTAAACGGGAGTTTGTGTAAGGCCTGGTTGAGAACTAGCAAGTCCAACACACCACTGGTCGCAACCCACCACTTTTTTTGGGTACGATTAAGTAATTGCTGTAGGAACCCTTCTTCATCTCGGCTGGAGGGACAGGCTCTATCGCGTCCTTGAGAAACAGAGTCATGATCTCTCGCCACATACGGAGGTGGAGTGAATACCGCTGAAACAAGGAAGGTGCTGGGCAAACTGAATCGCGTAGCCGAGTCGGATGGTCCTGGCCAACCAGCGTGATGGGTTGGACAGCGAAAGTCACGTGTCCAAACTCCGCACAAGGGGCACTAGAGGGACGATCGCATTTGACGTACCAGGCAGGGCTTTGCGGCGGGAGCAGGTAATGGTGCGTCGGGAGGCAGAAGAGCGTGCTGAGAAAAGACTGGGGCATCCATCCACAATTCCATGGGAAGGAGAGACGAGAGGGCTGGCTGAAGTGGCTTTCTCTCGTGAGGAAAGAAAGCTGCGACCGCAACGCTGCCATGGCTATGTTCTCGCACTGATAACATAAACCATTCATAAAAACACTGCCTGCGTGTGATCGCAGCACAGGAGATTTTTCTCCATCAGAAGTGGAGAGAAATCGACCGCATCCAGGAACTACGCAGAGGCGGAAAGACATCTTTAAAAAGATGCGTCCTGAAAAGGACATTCAACGTCTGCTGTGCATTGCTCTTTTATGAGCAAAAACTCAAACTCTTTTAGAGAAACAAACTCTTGTAGGAGGGGAAATGTAAAGGGGTTTAAGGGAAAGGAGGAGGCGAGAAAAGCTTGACGATATAAATCATATTTTAATAGTAAACTTAAACCAAATACACAAACACACATATGACAGACATGTCCATAAACGATCTCTCTCTCCCGCAACTATCTTCCGCAGTTTGCCCTTATCCCTCTCGGAGGCTTGATTAGCCTGATACGGGACCGGGTATGTATAATCACGACCCGGCCCCACCCTCCGCCCTGCCACATTCCTCCCTTGTTCTTTCAGGCTGGGGAGCCCCCTCGTCGACCTGGATGAGGGAGGGGACAAGGGGAGGGAAACAGAAATAATTAAAATGGGGGGAGTAACTCTGCATGAGGGGGACTAGAGGGACGATCATATTTGACGTACCAGGCAGGGCTTCGCGGCAGGAGCAGGTAATAGTGCGTCGGGAGGCAAAAGAGCATCCCGAGGCTTGGGTGCTGAGAAAAGACTGGGGCGTCCATCCACAATCTTCCTGTAACAGTGTAGTACCCCCCAAAAAACACTGTAAAATTTAAAAGAGAGGGGAAAGGCCAACGCAGAGCAGCAGTGAGAGAGAGGAGAGAGAGATGAAAAAAAACTCGCCGATTCTCTAATGTACCGTCGCGTGGTCCTCGAACACTCCTCCACACTCTCAGGTGGATGACAGCCGCTCCTCCCCGGGCGAACCGGAATCAAACCTCCGACCGCCAGTGGACAGAACGCCCCTCCACTTTTCTGGCGGCATGTGGGACACTCCTCCGCCCCTGGCAGCAGCCCTACCGCTCCAGGCGGTTGGGAAGTTGTTTCCCTCCTCCCCTCATGGATGGCGGTCTTCCCTCGACCCCTCCACGTCTCTGGGGATGGCAGGGCACACCTCAGCCCCCGGCGGCGGCTCCATCGCTCCAGGAGGTCGGGAAATCCAGTCCCCTCCCACCCCGCAGACAGCGGCCATTCCCCGCGGTCGGGCTTCTCCGTCACCCGGCAGATGGCAGTGGCGCTCCCCTGGGTGGACGGCAGTGTCGAGGACTCTGCGACGGGCATCCCTCCTCCCTCCCGGGTTTTGGCACCAATGTAAAGGGGGCTAACCCTCTGGGGTCGACGGACGCGCCGCGTGTCCTGCTGGATATTTTCGTCATTACAGCAGAAACAACTTAAAATACTCCGTCATTTTTGGGTATACAGATAAGTGTAAGACATCATTAGAGACTATAAAGGGTCTACTTTTATTTGTGCACACTCATAATAACAATTAAACATTGTGCTTTTGTAAAATAAAGAAAATAAAAAGGGTGAGCTTTCAGCAGTCTCTGTGTTCACGAGCATATTTCAGAAACATGTCACAAAAATGAACTGAACTCCGGGAATTCTTATCACACAAACATGAAACATATGTCTAAAGAATGTCTACTTTTTAATAAACCAATTCAAATTTAAAACAAATATTCTCCTGCAATGCAATCTGTTTGAAATAAAGCGATGTACAGTTTTTACTGGTCTATCTAATTATCTGTAATGTGATCCCACCCACCAGCAGAGCGCGCCATTCATACACTAATGTGCTGAGACGATCAACGTAAATGTACACGCCCCCCGACTGTGAGGTCAGATGTAAACACATTTCATTAATTTTTCTGCACATTTGCAACGATACACAGGTAAGAAAGCTCCAGGAATGTATGGAAGATTTAACATTTTCCTCCGAAGAAGAGCGGGAATCCGATGAACGTTTGTATTTTGAAGAGAGATTTGATCCAGCCGAGGATACAATTTCGGACGAGTAAGTCAATTAGTTTTCATTAGTTGACATGCTATTTTATATAAACATAAACATATTTTACTAGTAGGAGTGTTTCTAGACTTGCCAGACAGGATTCAGAGTATTGAAATTTGAAATATGTCCTAATAAGCAAGTTTTAGTTACATTAAAATGCTGTTTCGGCTAAAGAAGGCATTTCAATTGTATGCTGTATAATATAAATATGGTATGTAATATGATATAAAAATAATATGAATGTTTAGATTATATTTTAACTAGAGGTTATGCTGCCTCATTATAATCAACAAAGCTTGTGCTTGCAAATATGTGTTCAGGTTAAATAGTAAAATGCATTTTAAATATGCCCATATTAGAAAATCAGCATCTTATAATGATTTCTGAAGGATCATGTGACACTGAGGACTGCAGTAATGATGCTGAAAATTATGCTATGATCACACATTGCATTTTACAATATATTTAAATAGAAAACTGTTCTTTTAAATTGTAAAAAGAGTTCAGAATAACTATGTTTTTTCTGTATTTTGGATCAAATAAATCCAGTCTTGGTGACTTCTTCTGACTTTAACGGTAGGGTAGGTCTAAAATTAGGTAAAGTCTTTATGTAAAGAAAATATATAGTCAGATTACTTATTTTAACTTAAAACTTGATTTGGATCATTAAGTCTCCTCACATTCATTCTCTATCCCTGATTGATGGGCCCAGGGAAGTGGTCTTTTTGTCTCTCAGGTGTGAATTGTAATCAATATTCATGATCATTCACGCCTCTTACAAAAGTTAAATTACTATATTGTTTTGTGTGAATGAGTGATCAGGATGGTTTTCACATTTTGTAGCAAAACCCCTAGACTACAAGATCTAGTTCTCAAAAGTTTAGTATGTGTTATATGACCTTATTTCAGTGACTTAAAATTTTCTTTTTTTCAAAAACCACGCATAAACGTTATTTTCTCAAAAATACAAACATGTACACACATGTTGCTCACATATTATTGTAGCCCTGTTTGTGCTGAATACAGTGTTATAATGACTTTAGCTATTAATATGTTTTTAAGTAACTGAAAAAAGCACAAATGTCAAGGCATGTCAAAACTTCTCCAGGGCCCAAAATACCCTCAGACCCCAGAGGGTTAAGGGAAAGGAGGAGGCGAGAACCGGCTTGACGATATAAATCATATTTTAATAGTAAACTTAAACCAAAGACACAAACACACATATGACGGACATGTCCGTAAATGATCTCTCTCTCCCGCACCATCTTCCGCAGTTGGCCCTTATCCATCTCGGAGGCTTGATTAGTCTGATACGGGACCGGGTGTGTATAATCACGACCCGGTCCTGCCCTCTGCCCTGCCACATTAAAACACACTTTTAGGCAGTGAAAGTGCTGTCGAAGCGCCCAGGAGCGTGGACTGCACAGCATGCAGAGAAGAGAGAGAGATAGAATGCCAGCTAGAAATGCGCCATAAGATCCAACAGCAACAGAGTGGAACAGTGTTGAACTCAGCTTGCTGTTGCATCACATAACGAAAGAGATTAATTTCTTTCTTTTTTACATGTGCTGCCACACTGCATCACTAACTGTCATCAGTTACACTTCAATCATCAAGCAGTCTCAAAGCCATTGATGTATATATCTACAGTTTGTGCTCAATGTTGCTAAGCAACAATAATGATAGTGACCTTTTGAAATATCACTGGGATATGCTCCCCCTGGTTTGAAGACCATGAGCACCCAGTTCTCAGGTAGATGAACTCATGTGTCCGATTTTCTTTTTATAATATATTACTTAAATATTCTAAATGTATACACATACACATGGAGATGTATCTGTCTAAATTATGTACAATAAACTGTGCTGCATTAGTGCACCATGTGGTTGTGCACAAATCTTTTTGGCATATTTGGGAAATATTTTAACCAATAATAAATATTAATATTATACGCACAATTAACTTGCCATCATCACATTCTTACTTGTACAGTGCTGTTTCCAAGTAGACCTATTTATTCACCATGTGTGAATTGTAAACCTTATTTTACTTACAAATGAATAGTGCATCAAAGTCAAAGTAAAATAAAGCCCATGATATGTATATTCCCCTGGGTAAGCATCAAGAGCAGGTTAACCTCCTTTATATTCCACGACCCATTGTAATACTGTCCCTATGGTAAGTCTTATTGTTATTCTCCATGATATTGTTATATCTGATACGGTAAGAACAACTAAAACATCTACATGCTTTTTGGTCTCTGGAGGGCAATACACAGGAGCTTTGAATAAAAAATCACATTATTACTGCAATGTTCTGAGCATATCTGCTTGTGAGAATATACAAATATAGGTAAACACAGGCCATGAATTAGATCACACAGGTATGTGTTTTATTTCATTGTTTCCACCACACCTGAAATACAATTACTAGTGTGCGTTAAGAGCAGTGTCTATGAAGTTATATTGGATCATGTGTCTTTGACATCTCTTAAATTAAAGCAGAACATCACCACTAATGCTAGAATAGCAGGTTAGTGGCACCAAAGAATGTTAAACTCAGACACAAAGCCTAGGCGACTATGTTCCTAACCATTTATGCAAATGTCAAACTTGTGTTTCTCTTTTCCTCTTGGAGAGATCCAGTGACATGCAGCCTCGGTTGTATATCTCTATTCATAATTGATGGCCTGAGCCCAGACTAACACTTCAGCCCACTACACATGTAATACAGATTCAATCCATGTCTCGGATCCAACACCATGTCTGAATTGGAACACCAAACAGACTGAGCAAGATCCATCTGCCTGTGTACTGTCATACAGGTGCTGTTGAGGGTAGGTTATGTAAATAGGTTCAGTGCCTTCCCCAAGAAGAATTCCACCTCATGAAGTGTTCCCATTTTATTCCAATGAGAAAAAATACTAAGGTAGTACAGCGTAAAGACTGTCAAAAATAAAATCAAAGCTTTGACATTCAAAACGTCCACAACACAGCTTTATTTTGAAAGGACAGAAGATGTGGTCCACTACAGTACGTGTTTGTAGGTCCCCAGGCTCTGAACACAGTTCAACAAGGACAGACCTCTTACCCTCTGTTCCCATAGCAACATAGGCCTTGTCATCCCTTGCAGAGTGGATGTCACTGTCCTTCTCTAACTCCATAATGGTTTTGAACTCTGATCTCTGTCTTTCACTGCTCAGAGGACATGACATATTCCTTAAGTGTGAAAACATAGGCTTTGCCTCTGCACTGTCCAACAAATCAGGCACAACAGCTCCTTCAACAAGGGTTAAAGCAGACTCAGCACTGTTAAATATACCACTGCCTGAACCTTGGATTGAGGATGGACCCCAACGAACCTCACCAAAATTACCTGCCTGTTGAACTGTGATGCACCTCACTGATCTCTGTCTGCATCACCTTTGTTTTTTGATGGACTACACTCTTGAAATGAAATACATAGACTATCAATTAGTTGTCAACAAAAGCCTTCATCCGCCAACTAACATAGGACAATGCATCTATGTGAACTTCTGCAGTTTATCCAGGATGGACATCAAAGACATTAGTCATTAATCTTACAGTTCATACAAAATCTCAGTTTAAACACTGGCCCTTAACACTTACTTAGTTACAAATTTAAACCATGACTTGCAATGCACACAAAAAACTAATAATGGCATTATATTAATTCTGTTTAGCCAGAGGGGAACTAGCCCCCACAGTGAGCATGGTTTCTCCCAAGGTTATTTTTCTCCATTAACCAACATCTTATGGAGTTTTGTGTTCCTTGCCACAGTCGCCTTCAGCTTGCTCACTGGGGTTCTAAATAGAATTATTATTTAACTTTTTTATTTTATATTTTTTTACACAATTTACAATTACACAATGATGACTCAAAGCCTTTATAGATTATGTTTCATTTTATGTTAAAGCATGATTTTTGTGTGATGCTTGTGCTTGTGTGTGATGTGTGTTACGAAAAGCGCAATACAAATAAAAATTACTTGACTTAAATACTAGTCTAAGCATTTAAATGTACCAAAATGAATACCAGTAAAAATCTGCAATCATTCAAATCATTTCAACTTGGCATATGAAATGTTTTTCCTTCATCAGAAAAACTCTTTCCCCTTCCGTCACTCACTCAAAATATTGGCTATGTAGTGACACCTCCTATTCTTTGAGAAAAGGCCAATGAGAATTGGCGAGTGGAATTTGCATGCCACTCCCCCCGGATATATGGGTATAAAAGGAATGCAAATCTTCGGCATTGAGCTGAATCCTTCTGCTGTTCCATTCACCTCTTAAGAAGTTAGATACATGCTGCATTTCCAGCGGCTTTCTCTCCTTCTGCACGACGACTGCAGATATCACCCCTGGGCGCTTCGACAGCGTTAAAAGAGTGTATATTCCTGCTAAAGAGTATATTTTCTCTATTAGAGCACACACATTGATGTAGAACGTCTTTTTAAAGACGCTTCTTTATAAAGATGCCTTTACGTCTTTGTGTGATTCCTGGATGTGGTCGTTATCTCTCTGCTTTCGACGGCCACAGGCACTGCCTCACGTGTCTGGGCAGTGATCACACTGAGGCAGCATTAGTGGATGGTTTGTGACCATGGCAACGTTGCGTTCGCGGCTTTCCTTCTTCCGCGGGAAAGCCACACAGAGCTTTAGACACTCTGAGCAGAGTCTTTGTCTGCTTTGGTGGACAGCAAAAAAACAACACTGTCTCTAAACAGAGGCTTGCCCACTGGATCGTGGACACCATTTCATTGGCCTACCAGACACATGCCGTGCCAGCCCACTTGCGGGTTTGAGCACACTCTATAAGGATTGTGGCATCCTCGTGGGCACTGGCCAATGGTACCTCTCTAGCGAACATCTGCAGAGCAGCAGGCTGGGCAATACCCAATACCTTCGCAAGATTTTACAGTCTCCGGATTGAGCCGGTTTCATCCCGTGTTCTTTCAGGTACGAACAGGTAGAGTTTGGTAATACGGAACAGCTGGCCAGGTGTATCGCTTACGTATAGTGCCTTTCCCCTCCCCTGAGGCGAAAATGTGCACTTTTACCCCCAGTTGAGTTCACGAAGTCGTGGACCCTGAATGTCTTTCCTCCCTAGCCCTGTGGTTTGCAAACTCAGTGGAGGAGTTTGCAGCCAACCCCACTACGGGGTTTAATATGCCCTGTACTGGAATAGGTGCTCCACGGGTGCCGAGTACTCCAGTAACCCCTGTGATGTATATTCCTGTTGGCGGACCCACGTCTCCATTGGGCACAGCTCTCTCTGCCCCTGGTCGCTGTGTTTGTAGAGCCCCCCCCCCCCCCCCCCCCCCCCTTTCATGGTGGGACCTACCTCCGCGCCTCTTCCATGTGCAGCTGCTAAGCCCATGTGTCGTATTGCCACATGTTGACCTCCCCTTTTGGGCAGGATGTGGTCTCCGCAGGATCTTTTCCCCCCTGAAAGAGTAGGAAAGGAAAAGAACACCTTCCCCGATGCGTATGATAGCGTTAGATGGCCCCAACCAAATCTAATACTCTGTGGAGAGAAAACATAGAGAGAAAAGGCTGCGGCTGGCACGGCCTGCTCCCATGCTATTAACGTTGCTTCCCCCATCAGGGATGTGGGGAACTACATGATGCCTTTTGGGGCATTGGGGGAAGTTACGTGCAGTAACCATGACGTTCTGTATCACTCAACTCTCTAGAAAAAAATGTATGCTATCCCACTTTTTAGGGAATGTTCCAGCTATGCTGGATAACATTATTTAAAAGATAGGAACAAACATTATTAAAATAACATTAATGGAATATCTCTATGATATTATTAATTTAATAAGAAACATCCTTATGACTTTATTAGTATAATTTAGTTTATATTTAGTTAATGCATTAGGTATCATAAAATAACAATGAACAATATTTTATTACAGCTGATATTAATGTTTGTTTTTATTCATTTATGAAAATACAGTTGTTCATTGTTAGTTCATGTTAGATCATTAAATAATAGTGGCATAATATTGATTATCACAAAAAATATTTTTCCTTTATTTATTTATTTTTTATCCCCTTTTCTCCCAATTTGGAATGCTCAATTCCCACCACTTAGTAGGTCCTTGTGGTGGCGCGGTTACTCACCTCAATCCGGGTGGCGGAGGACAAGTCTCAGTTGTCTCTGCTTCTGAGACCGTCAATCCGTGCATCTTATCACGTGCCTTGCTGTGCATGACACCGCGGAGACTCCGGCTCATGATGCTCACGATACTCTCTGCGATCCATGCACAACTTACCACGTGCCCCATTTAGAGTGAGAACCACTAATGGTGACCACCAGGAGGTTACCCCATGTGACTCCTACCAAGCAACCGTACCTGGCTGGAGTCACTCAGCACACCCTGGATTCGAACTCACGACTCCAGGGGTGGTAGTCAGCGTCAAAACTTGTTGATCTACTCAGGCCACCAGTCCCTCCTTTTCGTAAATAAAGAAAAAATCTGGTTACACTGAGGCACTACAATGGAAGTGAATGGGGGCCAATTTTTTAACGTAACGGCCAGTTTTAGTATGCTAGCAGATGTTTTTTGCTCATAGAGGCTTGCATATTTGATTTCATAGAAAGCTAATAGGTCAATATGCTGTCATTGATGAAGGTAGTATTTGGGAATGCCATGGTCGCTGAGGAACCTTTTAAGGTCAAGAGTGCTATTAAGATACATTCATGTTTCTATTGGCAGTGAAAGAGCCAGGCAGATTTCTAAAGAGCACAGCCGAACATAAGGAGCTCAGGAAGATTAGTGCTTGTTGAGAGCACTGAACTCTGCTAAGTTATGTAACACAGCTGTTTGCACTTGCATTGGATGTGCTCATACCTCCTCAGGTGGGCAGTTTGGCTCTGCTTGTTGCTGTCTTTAAAATCAGTTGTCTCAAATGGCATCATTTGTGCTTTGGAACAATAGTGAGTAACTTTAAGAATTTCATTGACAATATGGAAAGCAACATGCTTTTTTAATTAGTATGCATGTCTAGCCAAGTAAGAGTAGTTAACAGCAAAGGTCCAATTTACATGTGTGCTAAGGGAGTGATCACAAAATTAACCGTTCAGTGGAAAATACTGTTGGGGTTAAAGAAACACCCAGCCCATGGTCTAGTCCTAGTTAAGACACTATTGGCTGTTCAAGTGAGCACAGACGGTTTCAAAGACGGTCTATCCATCCATCCATCATCCATCCATCTACAATTTCTGTCTGTTTGTCTAACTCAGTCTATCCATCCATTCATCCATCCATCCATCCAACCATCCATCTATCCATCCACAATATCTGTCTGTCTGACTGCCTGTGTATTTATTTATCTAAATGGTTGTGTATATGTGTTGGTCAGAGAGAGAGAGAGAGAGAGAGAGAGAGAGAGAGAGAGAGAGAGAGAGAGAGAGAGAGAGAGAAGTCAATATGTGTGTTATGTGCATGTGTATGATATTGATGAAGATGAAGCATGACCCTCTTTGTACATATAGAGAAAGATGGCCTCAGTTGCAGTGGACAGCCTTTCACATCTGTTAGACTCTGCCTCTCTTATTGTATTTGATATTTGGCCCACTGATGCTTTGTATAATGAATGTGTGAGTGCGTCTCATCCACAAACTGTTATTCACCTCTGAGGCATAGAACTACACGTGCATATCAATCTCTTATCGTTTCCTTCAACCCGACAGCTTCTACTTACTGTGAAGTGCTCTCTGAAAATATCCTGTGTGTGTGTGTGTATATGTGTGTGTGAGAGAGAGAGAGAGAGAGAGAGAGAGAGAGAGCATAAAATAGAAATACAAATCAACATATATGCTGCTAGATCAGAGTTTCATAGGTGCTCCTGAAAGTAGCCTATATGCCTAACACCTCTTACAAAAGAGAAAGAAAATAAAAGCCTGTGATGACAAAAAGATAACTGCCCTAAACATATATGTAGCTTGTTATATATAACCTCTGAAACTATGATCTAGCAGTATCTATACAGTATAACAGGACATCTTGAGTCCTGAGCATTCATTTGAAACGTTCTCGTTTAGCCTATGCCTGCTTTGATGGTTTATCCGAAACAATTAAAGAATTAGAGCCCCATCTAGCGAACTATTACAGAACAGCATTTACTGGAAGAAGTTGACAGCTTAACGTCTGGTGCAAAGGTAAGCTACAGGAAGCGCCACATGTGAGTATGTTTATATACATACAAAGAAAATTTGTATTTATACTTTTATACTTAATATTTATTTAATAATATTAAATTTACAAAAATCTTAAAAATGTCAAACAACTGACTGAATCAAGCAGTGAAACATATCTTACCAAGAAATCACAAGTAGCAAACACACTCAGAAACAGAGCAGCATTATCAAGATCTCGCTGTTGATAGTTTGTTCTATAAAGTCGTTCTAAAATAAAATCATGTCTTGATTAGGAGACCTCGAAAAAAACATAAATTGCCTGCGCAAATTCCAATGACGTCACGCCTTTTGCGCGCAAATTATGCACCTCTCACCTGTCTCGTGCTCCTGTTTGAACTTTTTGTCTTTGTGTGACAAGCAGGTTGTTGAAAATGAAAGAAATTAAAAAAGAAAAGAAAGACAACACAAAACAAAACAAAAGTTGTTGACATGACAGATTAACCAGATTTGTTTGAATTTGTTTTCATGTTCAGTAAGCTAAATGTTAGGCTAATTTCAGACACAGGGTTACAGGCTAGTCTGTCTGACTGTCTGTCTGTCATGCAGTTTCTTGTCCCTATTTAATAGACATTGTCAGATATCCCCTTGTTCTGTACATGCCAACATTGATCGAATAACCTGGTTCTGGTAAAAATTAAGGGGAATGGCAGCTCCTTGGTAAAAGGAAGGAAAAAGGGAAGCATTTCATTCTACCTACTGGAAAACAATCTGTGATCAGGGGGAAAATAACTAAAAAAAGTAAAGAGGGACTCTAATGATCTATGACAAAAGTGCTACTTTGATACATGCTGCTTCTCCTCTCGTTAAGGCTTAAATGTAACTGATAAGATAGAATAAGAAAATAGATTCGGTGAGGGCTGTCATATTTAAGTGCTGATAGAAGTGTCAGGTTGAAACACAAGCCACTTGCCTCATTCTGTCTTTTCCATTGTTTCCATTTCAATAATTTGAATATTAAAGTACATATGTGGAGATATATGTCACAGTTTATTATTTCAGCACACACATTACATGAATAGGCTTGCATTGTCTCTATCTGAGGTGTTATATAGGCTACTTTCAGGAGCACCCAAAGAGATCAATTTAAGTTAAGAGCAAAATGGCATGATACAGTTTTTTTAGTGGGAAACTGGAAACAGAGACTATTGATAAGACTATATGGTATTGAAGAGCTGTCAATAGACACATTATTGGTAATTTTTAGAATTAGAATTGAAACATTAGTAATAAAGAAAGAAACAATACAATTCGTAATCAGGATAAACACAGAGCTTTAATGGATTTTGAAATAGTCAGAATCAGAATTGAACTACGTAATTTTTCCTGTGCAAAATTAAAGTTATTGTTTGATGAATTTGAAATTAAAGCAATAGCAACAAATATAGTATACTGTAATAAATAAATAAAATCCTGTAAAATTTACAGTAAAAAACTGGCAGCTGTGTTTGCCAGACCTTCACTGAAAAAAATATGGCAACTGTGCTTCAGGCTTTAGAGGATTTAATTTTGATGCCTGTATATTTTACAGTACATTACCGTTTATATTATTAAATTATATAACTTAATAATTTACCTTCTGAAACTGTAAAAATCAGATTTTCACTTTATAATGTATTGTTACTCACTGTAGTAATTACTGAAAGGAACATGATAACATGAAATTCATCAATAGTGGCCTGTCCAAGAGCAATAACCATGTAGAGACAGTGCTCATCAGGGTAACACATGAAATTAAATTAATGCAATAAACATTAACTAAACTACATCAGATATAACACAGAACACCCCAGTGAAGATAAGTGATATTAAGAATAAGAAGAAACTATTCCTATAAAATATAATAACATGTGATGGTCACAGACGGAATTCTGGAACACCTGATTATTTTATTTATTTAGTTTTTTACTGTAATTTTAACAATAATTTACAAAAAATCTACTCTCTTGTTGAAAATAATATACATTTTTACCATTAATTATATGGTAACAGGGCTGGCCCAGGCTCTGCTAGATTTAAAATTTCTATTTTTGTGTGTTTTCTGGGATTCAAGGAAATCTGCTTGCCAATTTACATTATTGTCTAACATATTCAATTGAGCAGATGTATGCAATTATTTTGGTACAGGGGCCACATCAGCCGTTTAGTAGATCCTGGAAGAGAGAAGATAATAAGTTCTACATAGTTGAATCTTTTAAGCCCAGAAGTAGTAAAGCACTCATGCACTCAATGAATGATGCACAATTTTCTGAAGATATACAGACTGATTGGACCATTCTGCAATTGCTTGAAGTTTTGCTTCTACATTTCTACCTTGTGTTAGTAAAACTGAATATTGGGTGAATCTATTTATTAATTGTTTATTTTACCATACTTCAATGCAGTGGTAATTTAGAATTCAGTAAAAATCTCTCAGGAGTCTGGTTTAACAGTACAATTAAATATTTGGAAATTATAGATTCTAAAAGCATATTTTAATGTTTGCCGCAAAGTATATAAAGTTGTTTTATTCTTAAATCATCATCAACCATTATCATTACATGCTCATGGATCATGATATGGGTCTCATCAATGGTTTGTTTGGAATCCCATTCAGCACACAGCTGAATAATACAGGCTGCATAGTGCCAAGTCTGCGAGCAAACCTTTTCAGTGATGAACCCCAATAGTAAAATCCCAATAGATCTTCGCATCATTCACACATGGAGGGGATATGTGAGCAAAACCAAGTGAGAGAGGAACATGTTTGTTTTTTGTGTTATTGTAAAATGATTAAGTCCCTCACACTTGTATGTAAATGTTACTCTGGCAGTAATCATTTATCAGTGCAGCACACACAGCCTCACGAATGGACATGGAGTGGCTGCATCACACTTTTCTTTTAGCATAATATTGTACAATTGAGCGCTAAGTTTTTTATTTAACTTTTTTCAAAGAGAAGAGAGAGAGAGCGCACACACTCGCATACATGGTTGTCAGATTGCATAAATTAAGTATGACACAAGGCAAAATATTTCCTATTTGTGCATGTAAATCTCTGATTGGGGTGTTCCATCCATTATCTGGCAACCCTGTGCATATTGAAATCGTGTTGATGCGCCATAGGTCTCATAGCCATAGCCTGGTCTGCAATTGAGGGTGCTCTAAGGTACATTTGAGGGTGCTTAGCATGAATGCTTTAGACTACAGTTCTAATCATTGTCTCTTTTAAAAGAAGACACTTAGGAGTTTTTTGGTGAAGTGAAAGCAAGCAACAATATAACTGAAATTAAAACAACATTATAGAAGCTTAAGTTTATTTGAAAGAAAATAAACTGCACTTAACTTGAACTAAACTTAAAAAATAAATAAATAAATAAATAAATAAAATGGTCCACAGTGTCCGTGCCAGTTAAGAAGTTCTAAATTAGCTAATTCAAAGTAGTAAATAAACATCAATGTCTGACATGAACAATCGTTAACTTGTGATTCTTACCTTTATATTGCTCTTTTTTTTCTGCTCCTCTTCTTTGTGCCGCTTCCTGCCTTGTGCACGTAATAGTCTAATTTGGTTCTTTTTTACTCATTTTGTCCACATATTGCAAGGATCCGATTATAACATAATCGTGTAGCGCTAGTGCTCAATATATGGGTAGAGGGGCGCACAGACATCATGAGAGGGCACACTTCTGAAAAAAAAAAAAAGAAAGAAAACTCTCCTGGCGCCTGTCTATCATTTTGTGCCCTATAGGCAACCGCCTATGTCACTTATGCCACGGGCCGGCCCTGTATGGTAAAATCATACTTTTTACACCTAAAAAGTAATTTTTACAACATTTTACTGTAAAATTACATTTATTGTCTTTTTAAATATATTATAATTTTTTACAATATATTTTAAGGTAAATAACTACCCGTTAACCAATTAACGTTTTTTTTGTTTTTTACTGTAGCATTATTACAGTCTTTTACCATTAAAATTACACACATGTTTTACAGTGTAGCAAAAAAGTCTATCTTCTCAAATCAATAAGATTATACAGTATATTTCACCACTGTCCAGTTCAAATCATAGGAACACTGAACATCTTGAATTTAATGCATCAATTGATTTAATTTAACAACAAAGCATAATTCCCATGGTTAGAAAGAAAGAAGTGTAAAGTGCTCTTGTGATCACATGAAAACTAATGCTTTTTCTCTACAGTGGTCAGATAACTCTCTAATCTCTCTGTTTTCATTATTAAATAATAATAATAATACTAATAAACATTAGCAAGTTTATTTTTAAATCCATAGAAGCATTTTTAAACCAACAAGCCATCTGTCCCTGTCAGAGCGATGGAATGTATATGTGTGAAAGAAAATGAGGGAGAGAGAGAGAGAGAGAGAGAGAGAGAGAGAGAGAGAGAGAGAGAGAGAGAGAGAGAGAGAAGAGAGATGGAAAGACATTCCATATGTTCACATTAGATTTGGAGGTGCAAATGTATCAAAAAATGGAGACTAGAGGAATCAGCTATATAGAGCAAAGATTGTTGTGGCAGCTACAGAAAATGAGATCACTTGAGTGCTTTCTTAAAAAATTTTACCAGCCACCATCACGGTGTCATCTGCCTCTATCTGCGCCTCATGATCTACATACAAAGTACTGTGCAAAAGGTTTAGGCACTTGTGAAAAATGTTGCATAGTGAAGATGTCTTCAAAAATAAATAGTTTTCATTTATCAATTAACATCATACAAAGTTCAGTAAACATAAAAAATCTAAATCAATATTTGGTGTGACCACCTTTGCCTTCAAAACAGCCCCAATTCTCCTAGGTACACCTGGACACAGTTTTTATTGGTTGTTGGCAGATAGGATGTTCAAAGCGTCTTGGGGAATTCACCACAGTTCTTCAATTTATGTAGGCTGTCTCAATTGCTTCTGTCTCTTCATGTAATCTCAGACTGACTCGATGTTCAGTGGGGGGCACTGTGGGGGCAATGCCATCTCTTGCAGAGTGCCCTGTTCTTCTATTCTAATCTTTTCCATTTGCAAAAGTAATGTTTGGGAATCTAAAATTTATTTTTCCTATATTGACAAACTAAAGCTGAAGATATAAATAACCATCTTAAGACAAATGTTTTTGTGAAACAGCTTATGTGCCTAAAACTTTTGCACAGTTCTGTAGACACCTCTGGTGGATGCCTACATTTAAGGCATTGTTCTGTGCTGTATACTTACTGTAATCAGGGGCGGCTGTGGCTCAGGTGGTAGAGCGGGTCGGCTGCTAATCTCAGGGTTGTTGGTTCAATTCCCGGCCCACACGACTCTACATGCCGAAGTGCCCTTGGGCAAGACACTGAACCACAAGTTGTTCCCAATGGCAGGCTAGGGCAGGCTTTTTTTATTTTTCATAAGACTTATAAAAAGTTATGCAATGTAAAAAGTGGTAACCTGTAGTTAAAGACCTATCTAATCTATAAAAACATTAAACATGTTTAAATGGGGTCAAAAAAAAATTAGTGTATGAAATGTCTTCCTATCCAAACTATGTTTAGTTGAGTTTACAGTCAGGTCAATTCAAACGTGTTAAAATATACAGTATATTCTTATTGATTCTTATTTGCTTATTCCATAGTTACTTACAAATAAATAAATAAATGGACATGAAATTTCAAAATTCATTATTATTTTAGAAAAAACAGACAGCTAAGTGTCCAGGAACACTAAACTCCACCTCGGCATTGCATCGGAATCTTCAACCAGATCTCATGAAAAGTCATACATAATTTTTGAGTTATTTCGTATGTTCTCGCACGAGGCATTAAGGACATATTTATTAATATTATGCCCTTACCCAAACCCCTTATCTAAACTTAATAAATCAGTAGAGTGTGTAAACATTATAGGAAGCTGTTGTGTGTGACAGAATTAAGTAAAATTGTCGTGTATTAGATGGAAACGATGTCCGGCAACGTCATTGGCTATAGTGAAAGTCGTAGGAATTCAAACGAGTGCAGTCGCACGATATCATACGAATTAGCCAAATTTAGAAAAGTTGCATGAATCCTGACAATTTTGTCATGAGAGTGTGTTGAATCTTGATTAACCTGTGGATTTAAATTGATTGGATTAATTTTAATTGAAATTATTGTAATTTACTCAATTATACAGTGTTGCCAAGGACAATAGTCGTTATACAAAAACATTTCCCCACTGAGTGTCATTGTTACTGTTCCTGTTTTCAGGGAGCTCAGAAAGCTCTGACAGAATGGGTTTAATACATCTGGAAACTTATTAAGACAGGACCAACACTCATGGCCTCAAAAAGACATGGGCAGTCATTTCCCCAGCCTTGCAGCAGCCAGCTCCCATGCGACAACAAACAAGATTTGTGAGGTGCAAACAGGAAACATCTCACGGGAGGTAAGGGCAAAAGAGATGTATTGTATAGTAAAACTTAAACATTTTGTTGCTCAATTTTTTTCTGTTTGTTTTCTAATAAAGAATATAAAATAGATTTAAATACTTTTAAATACACCATATTTATACATTTAAGGAAAGAGAAGAAAGACAAAACGAGGCCTGTTCTGAGTGGAACCTGTCCTGTTAAACCGCTGTATGGTCTTGGCCACCGTGCTGCAGCTCAGTGTCAGGGTCTTGGCAATCTTCTTATAGCTTAGGCCATCTTTATGTAGAGCAACTATTCTTTTTTTCAGATCCTCAGAGAGTTCTTTGCCATGAGGTGCCATGTTGAATTTCCAGTGACCAGCATGAGGGAGTGTTAGAGCGATGACCTCAAATTTAACACACCTGCTCCCCATTCACACCTGAGACCTCGTAACATTAACGAGCCACATGACACTGTGGAGGATCAATGGCTAATTGGGCCCAATTTGGACATTTTCACTTAGGGGTGTACTCACTTTTGTTGCCAGCGGTTTAAACATTAATGGCCTGTGTTTAGTTATTTTGAGGGGACAGCAAATTTACACTGTTATACAAGCTGTACACTCACTACTTTACATTGTAACAAAGTGTCATTTCTTCAGTGTTGTCACATGGAAATATATAATCAAACATTTACAAAAATGTGAGGGGTGTACTCACTTTTGTGAGATACTGTATATGCTACTTTGAAATCACTTATCAACTGAGTTCTAAATTCAAATCATTACCAAAGAGTTCTTGTATTATACTCAGTTTACTTTTTCTATTTTGCCCTCCACCTAGTGAAGCAGCAGAGAGCAAGCTGTGTATTTTAAATATAAGAAATAGTCTATAAATGACTATTAAAGCAATATTCACAGCTGGAGGGAAAAAAAAAATATCCTTTGATTTTTTTCTCCTTGTCTACCTTTAGCAGCTTCTCCCAAGGCCAAAAGTACTGCTTTTACATATATTATCTTTTGATGAATGGAGTTGTATTCATTATTCTGCCCTTGTGCTAATTAGGACAACTCGCCCATAATGATACAGGAATAATACTTGCCCACCAGGCATGAGAGTGTATCAACTTCCTTGTGCATTCTTGATACCTGACACAATCCTACACCTTCTCTACTTCTATTGTTAAGGTCATAGGAGAGAGATTGAGATAGACATAAAGGGTCAGAACAAGAGTGTTGAATAATTTTATGAGGAGAGTTTAAAATTAGAAAAGTGCATTTCAGATTTTATTTATTTGATTTATTTATGCATTTATTTTAAATGGGGGTTATTCACACTTGGAATTTTTAAATCACTTTGAGGCTGAGAATCTGACCATAAATCTTGACTGCCCAAAAATTTCTGATGAAGTCCAGAAGAGAATAAGATGGAAAAAAGGCCAGAAAGTGAAGGAAAGTGAGGTTCGTATTATGGCAAATGGCTAGGTGTTCATGAAGAAACAACTGACAGTTGTTGCTAGGTAGGATGTCACCAGCAGGATCAAACCCATCTGCTGTTATTTCCTAATCATCCTGGTGAGGATGGATAAATTCAACTTCCTAAGTCTTCTACTATTTTGCCCACCTTCAAGTTTTCCAACTAATTAACATTTAATTGTCAGGGTAATTAAGTAAACTCTCTTTTTATATGAGAATCTGATGGGTTTCAATCAATGATTCTTTTTACATTTGTTCTAAGTACTGAATTCCACTCAGGGGTAGCATCACATGCACACATTCCTCAATTCTCTTATCTCTAACTTGCTTCTACACTTGTGCTTTCAAAAGTTGAGTTTAAGGTGAAACTAAAAGAATTCACAGGGGACCAAGCATATGATTACACAATTATGAGCCAAGTGGTTTCCTTGCCAAACACCTCCCAAAAGATCTCAGTGCAAGATAAATCTTTGCTTTTGAACTATTCTCTTGCCTCTAAAGATAACATAACCTTAGCTGAAGACTTCTGTCATGGGAAGGATGGCATGAACTTTTTTCTTTTCTTTCTTTTTTGTCAGAATCTCAGGCTTCACTTTTCCTTTTGGCTGTGGTGTCTGCTTAACATTGTACTTTGGCAACATGACAGAGAGAAGAAACAGTGAGTGCCACCATTGACATATTCCCCATCCTTTTTTTTTCCGCATGTCAGATTCTCTTTTCTGGACATCTGATTGATTGTGACAGCCGTATATTGGGGATATTTCATATGAAAGAGGATTCGGCAATTAAATGTTAATGAGTTCGATTTTTCGTTTTTTTTTTTTTTTTACTAGCTGCTTTTTTTACAGCAGTTTTGAACATTTTTCAAAGTAACACACCCAAATTCCACTGTTTGCAATGAATTAATAATACCCGCCATGTCACTGAATTCTCACACATTCTTTAATCAGTGTGCATGAAACAGAAGCTTCTTGAAAGGTATTCTCTTTTTTCTGTGCATTGGAACAATTAAAAACTTAGCAAGGATCAAATGTGCCCTCATAAATCTATGTCTGGCCACCTGGTCTGCTGGCTTCTCTGTAGTCCTGCATTTATGATTGCATATTAGTTTTATTATAAACAAATTACACAAACAAAGCTAAATGATCCTCAGAAATGTAGAAAAAACACACACATACACACAAACACACACACACTTCAATCAAAAGTCTCATTCCCACTCTCATCATTTAATAATAATAATTAAATAAAAACATTGATAAAGCTTCAGATTCTCTTTTGACAGTGAGCAGTTTGCTCCTTTATATTACAGAGGGAAAACTGATGTAGATACAGTTTATTAATTTGAATCACACCATGGGTCCTCTGAAATTACACAAGCATCTATCTTTAGTATCTTAAGAAATCATTATAAAGCTTTCAAGCCAAATCTGTTCAAGTCATGTTTTACATAGTTAACAGTTGGATCTGCTTAATGAGTATGACCACAGAGCTGAAAATCCATTTTAGAGCTTGGCTTTAAACTTTTAAAAAAAATTGATACACATCTCACTGATTGTGAATACAATAATGCACATCAATCTAATCCACAATGTAAAGCAATGAGTCTTTTTGCTTTGTTCAATGCAATTAGATTATTTGTTTACCTTATTAGTTCCTGAAAATGTTAAATACCTGTCAAACTTGTCAAAACTGTCAAAATAATTGTCAAAACACGGTTACTGTAATGGTAAGACAAACAGAGAGCTTAGTGAAGAAAAAGAGACTAGAGGCTCTAAACTGCATTTAGACACTTGAACACTGATTTGTGATAAAACATTTCCCCCCCTTTCTGCCTCAAAGCACAGATGAGTTTTATAAGTGAGTAAAAGCAGCGAGTGCAGTAAAAAGTTGATGCATATTAACCTTAGGGGGGTCCAGATACCTCAGCCGGAGGACTCACAGGTGAGGACTGATCTAATTAGTTCCCATCAAGAATTAAATTCATTTTCTGTTGGAATAATGCCGCAAGGGTGGCCGAGAGTCCAAAAGCTATGCTACCTGAAAAATAATGTATGAAAATAGACACCATAACCCGAAGCTATTGCACATTTATATGCCTGGCATGCGCATGACATCAATGTCGAGTTGAATTCTAATTGAATTTTGCAAGACATATATGTAATGTTACCATTAATATGAATGCTGCCACCCTTAATATTTTACCAACCCTCATAGATATTGTAGGCCCTTCATCTCTTTTTCTCAAAAAGAGCTAATTAATGTACTTTTTTGGATAATTAAATACTTTTTTAAACATATACTTCAGGTAAAAAGAATCATAGATGTACTGAAGGAGCACAATGGCCTTATAAGTTTGTAGTTGTATCACAAGCTTAGTGTTTTTATTATGTGCGTGTGCCCCTCAGTTGAGGAGATCAATTAATTAACACAATTAAGCTGTTCCTGGATGTACCTAAGTCAGCAAGTCACTTTAATTTGGGACCAGATGTAATCTTCTTGTTTCGTATCATGCCATGCATCACAGCATGCCTCCTTCCTTAAAAGCTTGTGAGTGCCACATTTGTCTGTGGGTGAACAGAAATGCAGAGATATGGGCGGTTGAATAATTTAAGCTCCCACAACACATGCACTTTTGCTTTTCAAGCATGAGTTATAATTTCATTAGAAACTTTGGGCTGCGTCGGTGTCTGGTTAAATATTAAACTCTTCCGCTGATCACTTTCGATTAGCCATCCCTGTGAAATTCCCTGAAATGTCAGAGCTGGTAGGTTTTTTCCCTTCCTCCTCCTTGCCCTACAACAAGTTTTCCTCCTCCCCTACTGCTATTTTATAAAAAAATGTTTGTAGACGCAAAGGGGTACTCTGGTAATTGCATGAATTAATTTAGAATCAACAGAGGGGCTGAGACATCTGGGAGGTTTAATGGGGCCACCACTGCCGCGTGACAAAGCAACAGGATGAGAAGGCTTGACTGGGCTGATTGGGAGATGATTGAAGGAATGTTTTAGCTCATTAAGGGCAACTCGACGCAGAGGTTAGATCCTCACGGATGGAAAGTGGATGGAATGGAGAGGATGGAAGCAAGCCCGATGGAGGTCAGTGCTTGAGTGAGCTCCAGCAATCGCTCAGCTTTGGTCACACCCTGACTGTTTCTTGAATGTAACCTGTTGTCATGGTATGTGTGTGTTGGTGCTGACTAATATGAAGGGTGTCCATTCTTGCTCAAACAGTAGCTTGGCTCTTAGATTTGTTTTTACATAAAAAGAAGCCAATTTGTAGTCCATTAGTAGTTATCTGCTCTCTAGCTGTGTTTAATATGGTGGAGTGTGAATAATGTACTCCTCTAAAAGCTGATTGGTTGCTCAATTCTTCACCCAACCCTGCTGACATTCTCATTCCATCAAGATGGCAAAGATGTACTAGAGATCTCTTGCTGAGGGCGACTGAGCTAATTATAAACCAGCATCTACTTTAATCTTGCCATGACTTATATTTATTCCTCTGATAAAGCAGTCTGTTAACTTTAGTGCACTTCAAAGAGCACACATTGTAAAAAGAAGGTATGCTCGCAATAGAAAGTTCAAGAAAAGCAAACAAGTCTAAAATATGAACATCCCGAATACATAATGATCTTAAGGGACCATTTTTATTTTTTTATCAATTGTATTTTACATTAATATGTAATCAATGGACATCTTTGACCATGGTGTCTTAGACTTATTTCATCAGCTTGTGCTGAAGCGCTGCATTTTAGATGTTGTGTTAATAATTAACAAAAAATCAACCTTTAACCTTATGCGACCCCACTTCCACATGTGTGGACGTTGTATTTTGGCTTCACTATAAGCAACACATAATTTAAATTAATCAAAACTGACTGAATACTGTTCGCAAGGCTCTACACTGTCATTTAAGAGTTACACTTCTGGTGCACTGCATCACGTGACAAAACAGCATGATGTTGATATACAGGAAGCGCTGCTACTGTCGCAGTGCCAACAAAGGTGCCTCTGGTAAGAAACCTATTTACGTTTTTGATTGAAACCTGTTTGGTTGTATAGAGTAGTGTCTCTATTTTGGTTTGTATGCAGCTTTAAAAAATCCATAAATTTTTCTCATGTCAGCGCGCTGATAAATATGAAGTCCACATATTTGGGAATTAGGACCATGTTCCCTCAAAATTTTAAAAAACATGTTAGTTATTTTGAATATTTTCAACATTAATGCATCTGTGGGTCAATTTTAAAAGACATTTTGTTATTTTTTTTATTTTTTTTTGTTATCATCACTGTACAATATGGTTATATTCATTATCATTAATAAATTAATTCCTATATATTTACTATGCATTTTCAGATTGAGAATATGTGTGTTTCAAACCAAAATTTCAAACCATTAGGCATTTATCTTAAAAACATAGCACAGACACACTTTTCAAGCAGAACTTTTCACAAAAAGAAGTATTCTAATATTAAAATAATAGATACTGTATATTGTTCAAAATTAAAACATTAAAACATTTTCTGCTCATCAAACTTAGTCGAACATGTCCATAAGTAATGTGATGAACTATACCTGCAACTGTTCGGACTTGAGATCATATATCCACTTCTATTCCACTATCCAAAATCTTTAGTAAACAAGACGAAAACTATCCCCCCCCCCAAAATAGTGGTTACTAAAAAAGTTACATTTCATTTATTTTATTTCCATACACATTTAGCAAAACTTTTCTTTTCAAAGCAATGTCCATACACCTAGAACAGTGAAATGAAGCAAAAGAGTTCCAGAAAAAGCAGCAGAGTATATGCTTGCTCTATGTTTCTTTGCATCTCCGTGTGGTAAACTGCCTCTCTCTCTCTCTCTCTCTCTCTCTCTCTCTCTCTCTCTCTCTCTCTCTCTCTCTCTCGCTTTAACCATCATCAGATGGTATTTGTTTATTACCTTTAATATTTCACGAGCACTCTCAGTTATGGAGACAGGCATCACTGCAAAGCCCTATTAGCACCATGCCCTCTTAAATGCTGGTCTATTTATTTCCCTGTGTGATGAGCACAGCTAGTAATGGGCAATGAGCCAGGGGAGGAAAGCAGCTGTAGTGTAAAGCACCCTGGAGAGTAGCCAATGCCTCATTCAGAGGCCTGTTAGAACTTCAAGCTAGAGTTTGCTTGCATTACATTTTCCACTGGTGTCTGGGCTCCTGCAGTTAACCAGATGTTACAGTGCCACAAACACACACTGACGTATTAATGTCTTGATTGAATGATCAAGGTTGTGGCTTTGTTTGGAAGTATTTCCTAATGTTTTAATAGGTTTAATAGTTCTCAGTTTGTAATCTTAGTAATAAGTGGAATAAGTGGAAATATAACATTACTCCAAATATTATAAAGCATCATTTCAGTAGTAAAATTTGCACCTTTTATTTTTTACTTTTATTATTTGTTTATTGATTTATTGACCGTTTTTCGGTTTTATTTGCTTAATTTTTTTTTTTTTTTTTTTTATATAATTACATAAATGTACACTTTCCTGCTTTGCCTGCCATGTTATCTAAGTACCAGATCTTTCAATATTAAATTAAACCATTCACATCATCACAATTTCAATTCACCTCAAAAAATTTATCCTACATGCTCTGTCCATCTAAGTGACATTTCCTGCAACTTTTACCCATATAAAACAACACGACTAATTGAATAAATGCTTTCAAGGATAACTTTATCCTGTTGAAATCAATATTGCAGTTGGCCTAGCCTATTTTTACAGCAGTTAATCTATGATTTCTCCTTTGGACTTTGCAACATTTACATGAAGCCTTTTGTCAGCTATTTATAGCTATTGTTCTTCAGGGCATTCAATGTCAAAATGAATGACTTGACCTGACACTTTATTTACCTGACACTACAGGCTTTTCTCCCTACTGTTTTGTTCAATGTCAAAATGTAGTTAGCTGTTCCATTTTCACAGACTGACATCAGTGGCTTGACCTCTGCTTTGGATATTGCTTAGGAGAAGTTCTTT
The DNA here is from genome assembly GCA_032164185.1 of Moxostoma hubbsi. Taxonomy (NCBI): domain Eukaryota; kingdom Metazoa; phylum Chordata; class Actinopteri; order Cypriniformes; family Catostomidae; genus Moxostoma; species Moxostoma hubbsi. Next base: position 20,990,241 of record JAVLUX010000012.1, read on the forward strand.
GAATTGGCAGCTAAGGAACAGTTGACCCTAACTGCTGCATTTAGCATCCCAGCTAGATCCCAACTCTGGCCTTGTTCTCTTATCTAAATAACAGATTTAAAAACAAACCTGTTCTCAAAGAATCACTATACTATACAACATTTTTGCAAAATTAGTTTTACGTGTCTCATTTGACCTATCACAGCAGTTTTCTGGTGAAATGTACACTAGAGGCACAACAACAACAAGTTGCATTTACATTCACACTAAGCAAAACAGCTTATTAACTGTTCATAACACTTATTTTTTGTCTGTTACTCACACAATGCTATCTTATGACCAGGGCTCTAGTTGAGGGGGGATGCGAGGGGATGCCATTCTCATTGTTGCAAAATATACCAAAAACCATCCCTCTTGTATAACCACCATCCTCTTTATATTAATTGTATTATGTATTACTTAGAACTAATCTTGCAAGTAAAATGTTTAATTCTCTGCTTTTGATAAATAAGACTTTAAATAGCACCGTATAGCTGATCACAATTAAATTTCGACATGTTTGGGGTTGCCAGATTTCAAGAGGTGAAGTCCCCCAGTGAGATCTTTATATTTGCACAGTTTGGAAATATTCTGGCAGTGTGACGCTTTAGTTGTGCAATATGGCAACCATGAGCTTGCAAGCTCTCTCTCCACTGCGAAAAGGTGCCAGTTTTCTGAAAACACCGGCAACTAGAAACAGGTGTGAGATTAACGATGGGTCGACTTGTTATTCCTAGTGTTCACATGAAACATACGCCACTGAAGGTTACTTTTCAAAAATGGCCAAGAACAGTTCAAGGAAATCTTTTGTCTTTCTTAAAAAAGAAGAGAACAGAAGGTAAGATATTGCTAAGACAAGTGAACAGTTACAACATGTACATGTTTTTAACTCAATCAATTTTCAGGGTTTCACCCATAAAATGCTTTTGTGTGTACTGTGGTGGCCAAAAATGTTGGCACCCTTGGTAAATACGAGCAAAGAAGGCTGTGTAAAAAAACAACTGCATTGTTTATCCTTATTCTAACCTGTAATTGAAGTAAAACAATTGAAAGAGGGGAAATATTTAATTATTAAATCAATATTTTTCTCCAAAACTCATTGGCCACAATTATTGGCCAATTTTACATTGTTTAGTGCAACTGGGTGACTAAGAACATAAAATTGTTCAGCCATGACTTCCTGTTTCAGAGGGGTATAAATATGAGGTAACACACAGGTTAAATTCCTTTAATCATCAATCACAGTGGGTAAGACTAAAGAATATAGTTCTGATGTGCGGCAAAAAGTTGTTGAGCTTCACAAAATGAGAAGTGGCTATAAGAAAATAGCCAAAGCATTGAAAATGCCAATTTCCACCATCAGGGCAATAATAAATAAGTTCAAAATGACTGGAGATCTTAAGAATCAGCCTGGAGAAGGACGTGTGTCTATATTGACTCCACGCAGAGTGAGAAGGATGTTTAAATTCACCAAAGAATCTCCAAGGATCACAGCTGGAGAATTGCAGAAATGAGTTGTTCTTTAGGTCAGAAAGTCCCAAAAAATCAGAAATCACCTACATCACCACAAGTTGTTTGGAAGGGTTTCGAGGAAAAAAGCCTCTACTCTCATCAAACAACAAACTCAAGCATTTTCAGTTTGCCAGACACTACTGGAACTTCAAATGCGACCAGGTTCTATGGTCAGATGAAACAAAAAAGGAGCTTTTTGGCAGCAAACATCAGAGATGTGTTTGGTGCATGCAGAGATGAAGTAGTCCCCAATGCCCACAGTTAAATGTGTTGCTGGATCTTGAATGTTGTGGAGCTGTTTTTATGCCAGAGGTACTGTACATCTTGTTCGGATACATGGCATTACAGACTCTATCAAATGCCAACAGATAAAAAATAAAAAAACTGACTGTCTCTGCCAGAAATCTTATAATGTACCCTGGTTGGATCTTCCAGCAGAACAATGATTTAAAACAAACATCAAAAACAAAAAAATGGTTCACTGACCACATATTCAAGGTTCTGCCATGGACATCCTAGTCCCCTGACCTGAACCCCATAAAACATTTGTGTGGTGAACTGAAGCGGATAGTCCACCAACATAGACCTCTGAATTTGAAGTATCTGTAGAGATTCTGTATGGAGGAATGATCTCAGATCCCTTGATATGTGTTCTCCAACCACATTATGCATTATAAGAGAAGACTCAGAACTGTTATCTTGGCAAAGGGAGGTTGCAAATAGTATTGAATAAAAGGGTGCCAATAATTAAGGCCAGTGCGTTTTGGAGAAAAATACTTAGATTCATAATGTGATATTGTTTAACTTCAATCAAAGGTTAGATTTTGTTTTAATGAAAGATCAAAAGGATAAACAATGAAGATTTTTTTTCACATCCTTTTTTACTCATATTTACCAAGGGTGCCAATATTTTTTGGCCACCACTGTAGAACAACTTTTTGAGCCACTGTTTAAGCATCCTCAATAGAAACCCAAGCATCTCGGTTACTGTTGTAATCTTCATTCCCTGATGGAGGGAACAAGACCATGTGTTGCGCTTGAGAGCCCCAAAACCCCTCAATCTTTGAGAAAAGGCCTATGGGAATTGGTGAGTGGAATTTGTATGCCACTCCCCTGGACATACGGGTATAAAAGGAAAAGGAATGCCCACTCTCATTCAGGTTTTGTGCTAAGGAGCCGAGCATGGTCCCTGCCATTTCAGCGGCTAATGCAGTGTTGTGGCAAGAGGTACAGAACGTCTCGTTCCCTCCATCAGGTAACGAAAGTTATGACAGTAACCGAGACATTCTCCTTCTGTCACTCACTCGATGTTGTGTCGATGTAGTGACATTAGGGGGTCCCTATAGAAAAATGCCACAACAGCTGAACTGTGTTACGTGAACTGCCAATGCAGGTGCCAAGTAAGCTGCTGCGTGTGTAATAGCAAGTGCATCCGACTGCACATAACCTCCCCCATGGCCCCAAAATACGTCATGTAGTTCCCCACATCCATGAGGGGGGGAAGGGACGTAACTATCATGGGAGCGCCAACCGTGGCCTTTTCTCACTATGTATTCTCTCCACAGAGTATTCGATATGGCTGGGGCCATCTAGAGCTATTTTTCGCATCGGGGAAGGTGTTCTTTTCCTTTCCTATTCTTTCAGGGGGAAAAGACCCTGCGGAGACCACATCCTGCCCAAAAGGGGAGGTCAACATATGGTAATACGACACATGGCTCACCAGCCACACATGGGAGAGGCACGTTGGTAGGTCCTGCCTCGAAACGGAGGAGGTCTACAAACACAGCAACCGAAGCAGAGAGAGCTCTTCCCAAGGGAGACAAGGGTCTGCCGACAGTGAGACCGTACTGTGGAAACTATATCACAGGGGGTTACCAGAGTAATCGGCAACTGTGGAGCACTTATCCCAGTACAGGGCATGGTAATACCCATAGTGGGTCTGGCAAGGTCAGAAGAGCATTCTTAAATAAGACGGCCTTTAACTCAACTGACTCTATGGGCTCGAACGTGTATCTACAAAGGCCCAGCAGGACCACAGAGAGGTCACATGAGAAGGCATGGTCTAGGAGGGTTCAGCCTCCTGGCACCTCTTATGAACCTGATGATCAGGTCGTGCTTGCCAAGGGACTTACCTTCAATTGCATCATGGTGCACTGTTATAGCAGCTACGTACACCTTCAGGGTGGAGGGTTGGCTATCAGACCCGACTGCGCATCTCTGGGGGTCTTCACTACGGGAAGAACACCACTTAGCGAACTCACACCACTTCAGGGAATACAGCTGCCTTGTAGAAGGAGCCCTGGCAGGTGGTAGACCACTTAAGTTCTCTGTGTCCCATCCAGGGACCAGACGTGGAGGTTCCAGAGGTCTAGGCGTGGGTACCAGATGGTGCCCCTTCCCTGAGAAAAAAGGTCCTTCCTCAGCGGAATTTGCCAGGGAGGTGCTGTCACGAGAATCATGAGGTCCGAGAACCTAATAATATGTCACCACAAGGGTGACTAGTTTCTCGTCCTCCCTGACCTTGCACAGGGTCTGTGCAAGTAGTCTCACTGGGGGTAACCTGTATTTACACAGCCCCCGAGGCCAGCTGTGTGCCAGCGCATCTGTGCTGAGGGGAGCTCCTGTGATTGCATACCAGAGCAAGCAGTGGGAGGATTCCCAGGAAGTAAACAGTTCTACCTGTGCTTTGCCAAATCGACTCCAAATCAGCTGAGTCTCCACTCTACGATGAGCATCGCCTGCCATGACAGCGCATCTGCTGTCGTGTTGAAGTTGCCTGGCATATGAGTGGCATGCAGCGATCTGAGTCACTGCTGACTCCAAAAGAGGAGATGGCGGGCGAGTTGTGACATATGACGAGAGTGCACGCCGCCATGGCATTTATGTACACTACCATCGTGGTGCTGTCTGTACTGATCAAGACGTGCTTTCCCCAGATCAGTGGGAGAAACCTCCGCAGGGCAAGGAATACAGCCAGCAACTCTAGGCAGTTGATGTGCCAACACAGCCGGAGCCCTATCCAGGAGCAAGCGGCTGCATGCCCATTGCACACATCGCCCCAACCCAGTTGAGCTTTCTCTTTTCCCAGTTGACCTGAAGCCCTAGACAGCTGAGGTGCCTGAGCACCTGGTCCCTGTGTGCGCATAGTTACTCTCGAGAGTGAGCTAGAATGAGCAAGTAGTCGAGGTATTTGAGTATGCAGGTGCCCACTTCCCATAGCTGGGCAAGGGCTGCCTCTGCAAACTTCGTGTAGACACGAGGGGACAGGTACAGGCTGAAGGGGAGGACCTCGTACTGATACGCCTGGCCATCGAACGCAAACTGTAGGAAGGGTCGTGTCCAGGCAAAATGGAGACGTGGATGTACACATCCTTCAAGTCTACCACCATGAACCAATCTTGATGCAGAATGCAGGATAAAATCTGTGTCTGCGTGTGCATTCTGAACGGGAGTTTGTGTAAAGCCCGGTTGAGAACTCGCAAGTCCAAGATTGTCCGCAACCCACCGCCTTTTCTGGGTATGTTGAAGTAATGGCTGTAAAAACCCTTATTCACCTTGGCCGGAGGGACGGGCTCTATCACGTCCTTGAGAAGCAGAGTTGCTGGTGGAGCGAATACCGCTGAAACGAGGCGGGAGCCTGACAAATTTAATCGCATTGCCGTATCGGATGGTCCTGGACAGCCAACGCAATGGGTTGGATAGCGAAAGCCATGCATCCAAGCTCCGTGCAATGGGCACTATAGAGACAATCGTTTTTTTTGTACTGGGTTGGGTTTTGCCGGGGGGGGGGTGGTGGAGCAGGTAATAATGCTTCGGGAGGCAAAAGCCACAAGGGTGGCCATCGCCCACTTGAGTGCCCACGCTGTGACCTTCGTGGCTCTGAGAGCGAGGTCGGTGGCAGGGTCTACCCCAGGGTCTACGTCAGGATCAGGACTACCCAGGTGCAGTTCTTTGAGTGTCTTGGCTTGGTGGACCTGCAGGAGAGCCATGGCATGTAAGGCGGAGGTGACCTGTCCAGTAGCGCTGTAGGCTTTCAAAGTCAGTGACAACGTCATCCTACAGATCTTAGAGGGGAGTACCGGGCGATCCCGCCAAGTGGCAACGTTCTCAGGGCACAGGTGGATCGCAACCACTCTGTCCACCTGGGGGACCTCCGTGTACCTGTGGGCCGCCCCACCATCAAAGGTAGTGAGAGCGGAGTGAGGAGGTCAGTTCCGGGCAGTAAAAGGTGCCCTCCACGACCTCTTCAGCTCGTCATGCACTTCCGGGAAGAAAGGTACCTGGAGGTAGGGCGTGGCTGGTAGCGGCGCCCTGACCCGAGGTACCAATCATCAAGTCATAAAGGCTGTAGGGAGGATGGAGGGTTCCAGTCCAAGCCCACACTCATGACGTCCCGGGCAAGCATGTCGGCCATCTGTGCGTCAGCCTCAGACTGGGCGGGCTGACCCGAAGGTGGCAGCCCAGTCGAGTCTTCTGCGTCAGACGCCTGAACGCTCTCCGATGCAGCTGCGACGTCATCATCCAACTCTGGGGGCTCAAGGGAGAACGCGAGCTGGCCGCGAGGAAATGAGAAATGAAAGCCGCAACCGCAACGCTGCCATGGTCATATTCTCGCAGTGAGTACATGAACCATCCACAAATGCTGCCTCAGTGTGATTGCTACCCAGGCACACGAGGCAGCGTCTATGGCTGTCAGTTTTGGAGAGATATCGACCGCATCCAGGAACTTCACAGAGGCGGAAGGGCATCTTTAAAAAGATGCATCCTAAAAAGGACATTCAACGCCTGCTGTGTATTGCTCTTTTGCGAGTGAAAATAAACTCTTTTAGAGGGGAAAATACTATCTTTTACAATTATGTACTCTTTCAAACAGAAGCGCTGTCAAAGTGCCCAGGGGCTTGGACTGCACAGCGTGCAGAGAAGGAGAAAGCCGCTGGTAACGCACCGTAGCTCCAACAGCAATGCTTTGCTTACAGAGTTGAGTGGAACAGTAGAGAACTTCAGCTTGCTGCTGCACAACCACTCAGCTCCGAAGAAATAATCTGACTGACAGATGCATGCCCGCTTCACTTTATACCCGTATGTCTGGGGACAGGACATGCAAATTCTGTCTGCCAATTTCTCATTGGCCTTTTCTCAAGTCCAGAGGTACTTGAGGCTCTCAAGAAAGACCCCTTGTATCACTACATTCGACACAACGTCGAGTGAATGACAGAAGGGGAACAAATGTATACTTTTTGTGTGCAGAATTCTTTCAATTAATGTTTGCATGATCACAAGATATGTCAGTCAGATGAAATACTAGAAAATACAATAGCCACACTATTTAAAAATTAAAAAAGTACCCAAGCCTTTTCTGAATTAAATGTTCTCTGACTTCTGCTCATGCAGGATGCATTCTGCCTTGATGTGGGTTCAGTGGATCATCATCATCAGTAGCAGCAGCATCTTCTTCATCATCAGCACCAGCATGACCCCCTCTTCCTCATCAGGAAGGTGAACAAATTTCCATCACTGCAATGTTGTGGATTTTTTTAGGAGTTTAGGGAAAAGTCAGCGTGGTGTTCATAAGCTGTAAAAGCAAAGGTGTTACTGCTTTCACATCATTGGATACTGAAGACTTGCTGAGCCACAGGCCTTCACCAATCACCTCTAAAACTACCCACAGCTCAATAATGCAGTGCATCTAAGAACTGCACTGCTGGACTTAAGTTGTAGTTTTTTTCTTGTGGCCCTCTAAAAGTGTGGTTTCACAATCTACAGCAATTTAAGGATCTTGGTTCTTGGAATCCTGAATTTTCTTATGATGTCGTCATTAGATAGAGAATAAAGTGGGGAGAAATTTGTCCTTATGTAGGCGTTTATATACACTACCTGACTTCAGCATCGCCTTCTTTGCTAAAGCTGTAGGAATCTTTGTAAAACTGGCAATGTTGAGCATTTAATACACATAGATTCTGTATGTATTAGGAGAGTCATTAATACTCCTGCTACTGATGCACCTGAGGAATGGATAGAGACACCTTGGTGGCTAATAATCATCTAAATTAATAAGCTAAATTTGTGTTTCATCAATGATTTGTGACAGTAAAAGGGCACAGCTTAATTTGATTATCAAATTATATTAATCTGTTAATGGGGTTTTGGTTTTAAAATAGGCTGCTTTCATTCGTTGTTTTTTTTTTTTTTTTTTCAGTTTTCATGCTGTGACTTGGGAAAAATGACAAGGCCTCTCTTTAGAACTGTCTGAGGATTTTAGTAAAGAATGTGTTTTGTGTCATGTTTGGCTTATATTGTCATGGCTATTATCTTGTGTATTGAGAAAATCTTTACATAGCCAGCTTTAGTTACTTGACTGTTGTAGTGTATGTGATGGTGGGTCATCACCACTGCAAAACAATAAAGGTTTGTATCTCATTCCATACATAGGATTCCTAATCACACTTACAGTATATAATTTATTAATGACATTATTCTGGTAGTTGATAATGAAGTAATGACATCGCATGACATCATGTGAAAATAAAGCGAAACAACGGAGAACAGAATGCCATGTTCATTATTTACAGCAGTGTTGCAGTGAAATAACATTGCTCTGGAGCTGCTTACTGACCAAACCACCTGTATATTGTAGGAAAGAGTATGGCACTTACAAAGTGCATATAAACTTAAATATCTATTTCATATTTTAAGCATTTTTTTCACAATAATCTGCTTTCTATCCATGTAAAGCTGTGACAATTTGATATCCATTCGATCTCTGCAGAAGTTATTACTCTACCCCCTGAGAAATGTCATTAACAACAGCTTTACATTGTTGAACCAACGTGTTTCGAATGATGGATGTGCGACATAGTTACTAGGGTTTACTAGGGTTTCGGGAAACACTCGTGACTACCTTGTTAGCTACCATACAATGGTGGTTACACAGTTGGTTACGTCATTGTTCGGGAAATGCACCCCAGGTCAGAAGCTTGTTACACCACAGAGGAACAGAGAGAGTGAAAAACAACACCAGTGGTACCCTGTGCTTTGTCAGGTCCATCTCTTTACTTGTAACATAAGCAAAGTGGAACAGGGTTGAGTCAAAAGCTGTAAGACTTGTTTTAAGAGTCCACAAACTTCTGAGGCTTACAGACGACTTGACAATAAATATCGCAGCAAGGGGATGACCGGTAAATTATTAATTGCACATTACATCTGAAGAACGCTTGCAAGGCGTGAGATTCACAAGAAGATAATATTTCACCACCAAACCATTCCGTCTTGTCTTTGAGTCGAAGCAGAAAGCAGTTGCATTAGTTTGGAGTATTCATTTTGAAAATATACAGTTTCACTATAAATAAAAGTCAAAACTCATCAGGGAATCGTGGAGGGGGTACAGAGTCCTCCTCTTAGTGCTCCATTGGTTTTAAGTGGCTGGTGCATTTTTCATAGGCTCATAGTCAATGGTTATGTCATTTCCATATTAGCCTTATCTAAGTGGCAAACGGGAGCGAAGTGGGTGTTGAAATATTAATTAAACCATGTAATGCATCGTTTTTGTGTTAATTAAAAGTGGCCAGACTGAAACTGGACTGCTGTTTTAAGGCAGGGCAGGCAGCCAGAGAAAGATAATTAAAGCAACACTTTAGTTGTTGCAGGGTTCACTCACAGGTTCACTTTTTTCAAAAAGGAACTGTACACTGTCTTTAACATTTACAGATGCTCTCCAGGGGATCTGAATGAGTCTTCCAACTATATTTTGGTGAGTGTGCATTAGCAGTAAACTATCAGGCTTGACTATGGCAACCCGATTAAAGAAGAAACACCCTTGAACAATATCAAACAAGAAAGTGTTGTTCCATGTACCATTCAGTTTAGGAAGTTTTCGTTGAAAAGGAAAAGGTAATTCTGCCATTTACAAATTAGATTCCTTATGAAACCATCTCTTATAATAAACCATCTCAGAACATGTCAACATTTTCATTACAATATCTGGAACAAAATGCCTTCATTACATATTTTACACATGCACTAACCATATGAAAAATGTATATCAGAGTATTGACTTCTGAAGCAGTGTGTGCAAAAGGTGACATCATTTTTCAGCACTTATTCATATGAAGCTACATTTTCAACAATGAACATTGTGAAACAGAAACAGGGAAACAGACTGACCAATGCACACCTGGATTGCCTCACAAGTATAGCAACAACATACTATACATTTAGAATGAATTCAGTCAAGGGGCAGAAGGGACATTTTCACTCATCCAACAACTGAAGTAACCCTTGATATGGGTCTTATATATGTGATAAAAGGTGGTGAAGAGCCTATTTGATGTGTGTAATGTATACAGTATACTTGTGACGTGCTGTACATCAAATCAATTGCATGTGCTCTATTGCTCTGAATATGCTCTCAATTGATAATTGATAGTAGTGGAATAAAAAGTACAGCATACATCGTGTTATTAGATTGAACAAGTAACAATGTAACAATAATTCAATATATAATTGTGGCACGGTGGAGGGCGGGACCGGCGCGTGATTGCGCACGCCCGGTCCCGTATCATGCTAAATTGAGCCGTCAAGAGGGATAAAGGCCACTCGCGGACGGAGATCGGGAGAGAGAGCTTAATCAGCAGACATGTCTGCTGTCCTATATGTTTGTTTATGCTTTTGTTTTAAGTTCTTCATTAAAATATTATTTATATTGACAAGCCGGTTCTCACCTCCTCCTTGCCCATCCTAACCCCGTGTTACATTGGTGCCGAAAGCCCGGGAAGGAAGAGGGATACGCCATAGCGGAGTTCTCGCCACTTCTCAATGGAGCAGCCGCGGCCATCTGCCGGGAGACGGAGGAGCCCAGCCACCTGGACGCGGAGGAACGGCCGCCGACCGCGAGGGGAGGAGGGGCTCCTGGCCGACCGCCTGGAGCGGTTAGGGCCGCTGCCAGGGGCGGGGGAGTCACCTACTAGCCGCTGGAACGCGGCGGGGTTGGAGACTGCCGACCGCGTGCGGGGAGGGGCTCGCCGCCGACCGCCTGGAGCGGGAGAACCGCTGCCAGGGGCGGGGGGGAGGCCCCTTCGACACCCCGGGAACGCAGCGGGGCGTTCCGTCCGCCAGGGGCTGAGGACTGCCTCCGATCTGCCCGGAGAGGCGCGGCTGTTGTCCTGAAGAGGGTGGAGAAGTGGCTGAGGAACGAGCTACGGCGTATCAGAGAACCGGCGAGTGGCCTTTATCCCTCTTGACGGCTCAATTTAGCCTGATACGGGACCGGGCGTGCGCAATCACGCGCCGGTCCCGCCCTCCACCGTGCCACAATAATGATGAAATAATTATACATAGTTATCTTTAAATATTAAACATTTATATATATATATATATATATATATATATATATATATATATATATATATATATATATATATATAAACAACAGTTAGTTCCGGTCCTCGAATCTGATTGGACGAGGACCGCTTATGTTCATGCCGTCCTATACTAAAGTGTAAGAGCTGTGCATATGTGTTAAGATCTTCTGTTTGTCTTTTTCTTTTTTACATTACATATGTTAGCCAGCAGGTTGTGGCAAAATATAATTTTTGTGTGTAATATGATCCAGTTAGTTTAATCTGCGTAAGCTAATGTTTACATAAAACAGCAGTTCATGATCACTTTTATTACTACTACTAAAGCTAGGAAATAGCTTTAAATGTCTTTAAACAAACAGCTTTAGCATTACGGCAGTAACAGACTGATTAATTACACAATGGGTGCTGTTTAAAATGGCGGAGGACATTGCGGTTTCTATAGTGATCAACTCTTGAGCATCGGCTACTGCGGAATAGGGAGAAATACCCCCGATGAACGCTATTTTTCCACTGAGAAAGCTGAGAGCATCTCTGCTTAGGAGTGTCAACAATTGATCGCACACACTCCATCTCTCTCTCTCTCTCTCTCTCTTTCTCTCTCTCTCACTCTCACTCACTCACTCACTCACACACACACACACACACACATCCTTGTTTATCCAATAACTTGTTAGAAACCATACAAGCAGTGAGACTATTTCTGAAGTGACATTTTTGAATTACTAACAGAGGCTTGGACGCATCATTTGGTTTGAACCAGCAATGGCAGATACTGATCCGTCACGTAAGAAAGTAGTTCCATGCACAACTGCTCTTTTTATGACCCTAGTCAGTTTTTTTTCATACTTGTTCATTGAACTGTTGTATATTAGCAATATCACACTCGCAATAATGCTATATGGCCCTAAATCAGCACTGCTGTGATTACCTATGGCATATATATATATATATATATATATATATATATATATATATACAGTGCCTTGCAAAAGTGTTCAGACCCCTAACCAATTATCTCATATTACAGAATAACAAATGGTGCATTAAAATTTCATTCTGTTTGATTTTTTTTTTTTTTTTTTTTTTTTTTTTTTTTTTTTTTTTTTTATGGAATTCAAAAGCAATTATTGTTCACATTAGTGACATTGGTTTTATATCGGGAAATATTTACCAAAAAATGTTTTTTAAATATCTAGCTTGCATAAGTATTCAACCCCTGTGCTGTGGAAGCTGCCAGGTTACACAGATAAAAGAAATTGTCCTAACAAGGAAGCAATTACTTTACTATTGGTATTCACCTGTGAATCATTGAAATTACTTATCAAGTTGAAATCACATTTTCTATATAAAAACAAAACTATTGTTGAAGGATCATTAGTCAGGCTGTGAATCTGAAGGAAAATGAAGACCAAATAGCATCTCACAGAAGTTAGAGATAAATGCATAAATTAGGGAAAGGGTACAAAATTTAATCCAAATATCTGGATATCCCAGTAACCGCAGCTGGCTCAATTATCAGGAAGTGGAAGCTGCACCACACCACCCAGGCACTGCCAAGAAAAGGCTGCCCCTCAAAACTCAGTGCTCTAACAAAAAGGAGACTTGTGAAAGAAGCCACAGAGAGGCCAACATTCACTTTGAAGGAGCTACAGAGTTCAGTGGCTGGGAGTGGAGTAATGGTGCACCAGTCAACCATATCAAGAGCACTGCATAATGCTGGCCTGTATGGGAGGGTGGCAAGAAAGAAGCTGTTACTCAAAAAGTACCATCTGAAAGCATGTCTGGAGTTTGTCAGAAATTTGCACGTGAGTGACCCATATGGGAGAAGGTTCTATGGTCAGATAGAGCCAAGATAGTTTTTTAGCCAAAATTTAAAGTGCTATGTGTGATGCAAACCTTAAACTTTCTATGCCTCAAGACAAACCATCCCTACAGTGAAGTATGGTGTGGCAGCACCATGCTGTGGGGATGCTTCTCATCATCTTGACTGGGCATCTTGTTATAATGGAAGAAAGAATGGATGGAGCAAAATATAGGGAAATACTCAAATAGAACCTGCTTCAGTCAACTAAAAAACTGAAGCTTGAGAGGAAATTCACATTTCAGCAGGACAATGATCCCAAGCACAAGGCCAAAGCAACATTGGAGTGGCTCAAGAACAAAAAGATAAATGTCCTACCGTGGCCCAGTCAATGTCCTGATCTCAATCCTTTTGAGTATATTGTTACATTATTTGAAAATTGCAGTCCACAAGCATCACCCAACCAACCTGAACAACCTGGAGCAAATCTGCCGAGAATAATGGGCCAAAATCACTTTTTTCACTTTGTGCAAAGCTGGTACATATGTACATCAAAAGACTTAAAGCAGTTATTGCAGCAAAGGGTGGCTCGAGCAAATATTAATGTGTGGGGGTTGAATACTTATGCAAGCAAGATATTTCAGTTTATTATTTTTTATAAAAATATTTTGCAACAAAAAAACAATGTCACCTTACAATAATAAGAGTTTCAGTGTTTTAAAATAAAATATCAATCAGAATGAAATTTCATTCAAATTTTATACCATTTGTAATTCGGTAAAATAAGAGAATTGATCTGAATACTTTTGCAAGGCACTGTATAAGGCTTTGAAAATATGTCTTCATAGTTTATCTTTTTGATCTTTCATTCAAAATATTCACAAAAATCTATCCTGTAATGGATATCAAACAATTGCAAACACAACACAAGTTTTTATCAAATAAATAATATTTTTTTGTCAAACATATGTGTGGCACAATTACTGGCACCTTTTTATTCAATACATTGTGCAATATCCCTTTGCCAAGATAAGAGATCTGAGACTTCTCCTATAATGCCTAATGAGTTTGGAGAATACATGGCAAGGGATCCGAGATCATTCCTCCATACAGAATCTCTCCTGATCCTTCAAATTCTCCTCTTCAGTTCACCCCACAGGTTTTCTATGGGGTACAGGTTAGGTCAGCGGACTGGGATGGCCATGGCAGAACCTTGATTTTATGGTCAGTGAAGCATTTTTGTTTTGATTTTGATGTGTGTTTTAGATCATTGTCCTGCTGGAAGATCCAACCATGGCCCATTTTAAGCTTTCTGGCAGAGGCAGTCGGGTTTTGATTTTTTATCTGTTGGTATTTGAGTCCATGATGCCATGTATCTGAACAAGAGGTCCAGGACCTTTGTCATAAAATCAGACCCACAACATTAAACATCCACCACCATATTTAACCGTGGGCATGAAGTACTTTTCCATATGGCTACCTCTCTGTGTGAGCCAAACACATCACTGGTGTTTGTTGCCAAATAGCTCTATTTTTGTGTTATCCGACCATAGAATCTAGTCCCATTTGAAATTCCAGTAGTGTCTTGGAAACTGAAGACATCTGAGTTTGTTGATAGATAAAGAGCAGAGGCTTTTTTCTTGAAACTCTCACAATAAAATGTGTGTAGATGACATCTGATTGTAGTTTTGGAGACTTCTGCAATTCTCCATCTGTGATCCTTGGATAAATTTTGGCCACTCAAACCATCCTCCTCACTGTGCATGGAGACAATATAGACACACATCCTCTTCCAGATTCTGAATATCTCCAGTTGAATGGAACTTCCTAATAATTACCCTGATGGTGGAAACTGATATTATATACAGTATGCTTTAGCTATTTTCTTATACTCACTTCCCATTTTGTGAATCTCAACATCCTTTTGCCACACATCATATCTTTATTCTATGGTCTTACCCATTGTGATGTGGGACTAAAGGAATTTGGCCTGTGTGTTACCTCATTTTTAAACCTATCTGAAAAAGGAAGTCATGGCTGAACAATTTCATGTTCCTAGTCACCCAGGTGTACTAAAACATTTAAAATATGAATGGGAATATACTTCAGATATATTTTACTAGAATTTCTAGGGGTGCCAATAATCGTGGCAAACGTGCTTAGGAGAAAAAATATTTATTTAATTATGAGAACCCCTCCCCCCCTTCCCTCCCCTCCCCCTTTCAATGAATTATTAGTTTAATTGAAGGTTAGATTTTCAATGAAAGATCAAAAGGATAAACAATAAAGACATTTTTCACAGCCTTCTTTGCTCATATTTACCAAGGGTGCCAATATATTTGGACACAACTGTATATATATCCTTTTCAGCATATTTTAGACATTCTTTAATTCATAGTAATATATGCTAAGTTATTTCTAAAGCAGTTGCATGGATTAACACTGTTTAATATAACATTAGGGTTCCTTAAACTTGCTTTAATCATAGAATTTGGATTTATGTCAGGTGTAAAAAAGAGGTGAACATTTTTTTTGCCTGAAGATATTTGAATGTTGTGACTAAGGACCATCTTAATTAACTAACCACAGCAAGTGGTTAAATTCATTTGCATTTTATTAATCTTAATAGTTAAACTACATAGCTGTTTCCTTTTATTTCATGAACAGCAATTAGAATGTTTTGAAACAGAAATCTCTTTTATATTTGTTAGAAAAAAAATTCAGTTTCAACATATAGTTATGTCAAGATTTTATAAGTTTCAAATTCTGTTTTATTGAATTGGAATGTGCATTGGTAAGAACTACTCCTATTTTAAACAAACTAATCCAAATGACTTCTGGTATTGTGCAACACCACACGCACAGTGAGGTACATCTCAGCAGTACCTGTGACGGAAGGGCTTGATGCTTTTCGCCTGTCTGTTTAAGTGTCGTGGGAAATACTGATGCATATGTCTGTGGCATGTGTTCTGCTTCCACTGCTAGAGACAATGGCCAAAAGATTCTGGGATTTAAAATGTTAATGACACCATGCTGTAACAACCCTGTAATCCCACAAGCTCCATTGTTCACAACCTCTTTCATGCTCTCATTCATTCTTTCTCTTTCTCTGGACATATTTTAGCCCCTCAGCCCAGGCAAAATAAATTAATGGCAATAAAAAGTCAAAAAAGAGTAAAACAGAGCCCAGATAGAAGGTTATACGAATGGAGATGAGGGAGGCCATGTAAGGGTGGCAATGATCTCATACCAGAGGTGATCAGGGTGATGGTGGGGATTCACAGGAAGAGATATAGTGAAAATATTTGATGCTCCCAACAAGGTGATTGCCTCCACAGTTTTCTGGGTCTGCAAGTAGCACCCAGGCAGACGGAGGTCATGCATGATTCACAAGGCTGGCCGTCGGATTAGCTAAGTGTAGCCTGTGCTGATGACATGCGTTACAACTTGTTTCATCATGAAGCACTAATGAGAACTGAGATGGTGCTCTCATGCCAGGGGCCTTTCAGGACCCTCCTGGGGTAGACAGAGTGTGGTAGATAGAAAGAGAGACAGGAGACCCGATATGACATTGTTTCTCATGAGACTCCATCCACTCCTTTTTACTGGTTTCACACAGACACCCTGGGAAGGCCATGGCCTGGCAAACACCTACTCAAAGGCCTAGCTTTGAGGTTACAGGATCCTTTAGACCAGGGGTCAGCCACCTATGGCACACGCAGCGTGAGTCTCGTCACGCTTTAATAGTGTTTAGCCTCCCATTCAGCTGATGAAAACACGCTGCGTGATCATGAGGAAAGATTACATCAAGATGTAGATTGGAATACAGGTGTGAAAAAAGTCATAAATAAAATAGCTCCTCTGTTGCTGTTGCTTGCGTGCTAGGGATTTCCTCCCAGCATGATTTTGAAAAAAATGTATATCGAAATTTAAAAAGCACTTTCACAAGATGCTTTTTAGGACACTAAGACATGCTGTAGACACTAAGACATTCGCAAGGGCCAAAATTAACACTTGCCAAGTGCCTAATGACAGTACAAACAGGCGCATAAATAAAACATGATGCTTGCAGTTCATATCAAAGACGTACAAAATTTTAATTAAAGAAAAATGTCGAGATGTACTGTCGCGTCTTCTTTTACAGCATTGGAAAATTTACAACCTGATCTCACCTCAAATGTCTATGGCAACATCTTCTCGAAAGAGTATTATAGGCCCTATTTAGAGAGTGCAAGAGCTAAGCACAGAGCTGTGTTTTAAGTCACATGTGCAAAATCAATGTGCATGGCTATGAAGTTTGGGTATTTTCATGCAAACATGTACTGAGTATAGGTGCAAGTTGGTTTGGCGAAATTGCGCACACAAAGTACCTATGGGCTGGTCAAGTGAAATTTAATTCTGAGGTCCTTCTGCGGATATTGCACTGTTTGCAACCTATTATATAGTCCATTCTCAGTCAATCCTTAGCGATATATACAAAGACAGCACATTCATAATTAGTTGGTAGTGTAACTGCCACTATATTCTAATGTTGAATTAGAAGAATAGAAATGTGGATATTTTTGTGCATTAACTGCATCCTTTATTAATGTTAGACATATTTCTATGACAGTGGCACTCAAAGAAAATGTGATTTTTGTAAGGATTTGGATGTACACTCCATGAAATTATAGAGAATTATTATTAATCATTTTCATCTGCTGACACACAAATCATGGCTATTATTAACAATGGTTGTATCTGCACTAGGTATGTAACAGTTTCAAGGTCTCACAATATAACTAGGTTTTAAAACAGACGGTTATCATACCGTTGAAATCTCATTGACGGTATTGCATAACTATGATTTTTTCAGAACTTTTCTAAAATCCAATTTTGTCACTGTCACTCATACAGGTATTGCGATTGAAGCGCATCACAAGCTTATCAAAAGTGCAGCACAAGCGGAGTGCAGAACAAGTGCATTGTACAGACATGTCTGAGCCTAAACCTTTATTTCCACTGCCAAAGCGGTTGAAGTCCACTGTCTGGGATTACTTTAGGTATGTAAAAGACCCACAAGGAACCATCAATGTTGATGGTTACCCAGACTGTAAAGTTTATGGCAAAAAAGGATTGGCTCAGGCAGTATACACCTCAATATTTAAGCACCTTCTCCGTGAGCACCATTCCATGGAATTTGCAGAGATGATGTAAGTGGAAATACAGTACACAGCAGTGGTACTCATTGCATGGCCTCTGAGCCCTTATTTTGTGGCTCATGGTGATTTTCCCATTTTCCATTCACTATACATAAGTATGATACAATTTCAATTCAATGTGTTTAATGCAGGCTTGAATGACGTCATTGAGTATATCTATTGTTCCCTGGATGGAAAATAGATGGCAGTATAACTAGCTGTTGAAAAGAAAGGCCAAAATAGAACGTTTGCCGAAATAGAACGCAACTGCTCAGCTACAGCAACCGATACATATCAGTTTGCTAGTACGAGTTGAAGTTGGAGTTTGAATCAAGATTCAAGGATATCATGGAGTACAAGGAGTTTTTCAACTTCATTGAGAACCCCTTTCATGTGCCAGCAGGGCTGCCAACACAACGCAATTGACTGTTCTCATGCCACACATCCCTTTTCTCATGCATTTATAATGTCGCAGAGCAAAGAGGGTACTGAAAGCACATGGACAGACAAGATAGAGCAGGCTGCACCGTGCAGCAGCGAGTTATTCAGACCAATCAGGGGAAAGTGGTCGCACAGCGTCTCCCTGTGTGCCAGTGTCATCTCTTACCCCAGTCATTACAGCTCTCTGTCCTGACCGTGCTCGAATAGAGAGTGAGATAGTAGAGCTACAGGCAAATGACACATTGCAAGGTGAACTAAGATCAGGTGTTACCCATTCTGGAGCCTTGTGTCAGACACAGAGTATCGACTTCTGAAGCAGTGTGTGCAAAAGTTGACAATTTTTTCAGCACTTATTCATATGAAGCTACATTTTCAACAATGAACATTGTGAAACAGAAACAGAGAAACAGACTGACCAATGCACACCTGGATTGCCTCACAAGTATAGCAACAACATACTATACATTTAGAATGAATTCAGTCAAGGGGCAGAGGGGAAATTTTCACTCATCCAACAACTGAAGTAACCCTTGATATGGGTCTTATATATGTGATAAAAGATGGTGAAGAGCCTATTTTATGTGTGTAATGTATACAGTATACTTGTGATATGCTGTACATCAAATCAATTGCATGTGCTCTATTGCTCTGATTGTGCTCTCAATTGATAATTGATAGTATTGGAATAAAAAGTACAGCATACATCGTGTTATTAGATTGAACAAGTAACAATGTAACAATAATTCAATATATAATGATGAAATAATTATACATAGTTATCTTTAAATATTAAACATTTATATATATATTACAGGTGCTGGTCATATAATTAGAATATCATCAAAAAGTTGATTTATTTCAGTAATTCCATTCAAAAAGTGAAACTTGTATAATGTATACGTTCATTCCAAACAGACTGATATATTTCAAGTGTTCATTCCTTTTAATTTTGATGATTATAACTGACAACTAATGAAAACCCCAAAATCAGTATCTCAGAAAATTAGAATATTGTGAAAAGGTTCAATATTGAAGACACCTGGTGCCACATTCTAATCAGCTAATTAACTCAAAACACCTGCAAAGGCCTTTAAATGGTCTCTCAGTGTAGTTCTGTAGGCTACACAATCATGGGGAAGACTGCTGACTTGACAGCTGTCCAAAAGACAACCATTGACATCTTGCACAAGGAGGGCAAGACACAAAAGGTCATTGCTAAAGAGGCTGGCTGTTCACAGAACTCTGTGTCCAAGCACATTAATAGAGAGGCGAAGGGAAGAAAAAGATGTGGTAGAAAAAGGTGTACAAGCAATAGGGATAACCGTACCCTGGAGAGGATTGTGAAACAAAACCCATTCAAAAATGTGGGGGAGATTCACAAAGAGTGGACTGCAGCTGGAGTCAGTGCTTCAAGAACCACCACGCACAGACGTATGCAAGACATGGGTTTCAGCTGTCGCATTCCTTGTGTCAGAGAGGAGAGGCACAGAATCCATGTTACTTGAAGTCCAGTGTAAAGTTTCCACAGTCAGTGATGGTTTGGGGTGCCATGTCATCTGCTGGTGTTGGTCCACTGTGTTTTCTGAGGTCCAAGGTCAACGCAGCCGTCTACCAGGAAGTTTTAGAGCCCTTCATGCTTCCTGCTGCTGACCAATTTTATGGAGATGCAGATTTCATTTTCCAACAGGACTTGGCACCTGCATACAGTGCCAAACCTACCAGTACCTGGTTTAAGGATCATGGTATCCCTGTTCTTAATTGGCCAGCAAACTCGCCTGACCTTAACCCTATAGAAAATCTATGGGGTATTGTGAAGAGGAAGATGCGATACGCCAGAACCAACAATGCAGAATAGCTGAAGGCAACTATAAGAGCAACCTGAGCTCTCATAACACCTGAGCAGTGCCACAGACTGATCGACTCCATGCCACGCCGCATTGCTGCAGTAATTCAGGCAAAAGGAGCCCCAACTAAGTATTGAGTGCTGTACAAGCTCATACTTTTCATGTTCATACTTTTCAGTTAGCCAACATTTCTAAAAATCCTTTTTTTTGTATTGGTCTTAAGTAATATTCTAATTTTCGGAGATACTGAATTTGGGATTTTCATTAGTTGTCAGTTTTAATCATCACAATTAAATGAAATAAACATTTGAAATATATCAGTCTGTGTGTAATGAATGAATATAATATCCAAGTTTCACTTTTTGAATGGAATTACTGAAATAAATAAACTTTTTGATGATATTCTAATTATATGACCAGCACCTGTATGTATATATATATATATATATATATATATATATATATTCAGATAATTAAAATGCATTACATTCTTGTAACAGAAGAGTTCATCATAGATAAGACAATACAAAAATGGCTTTAGAATACAATGTATTGTTTACTACACTATTATTGATCATAAGTCAGTCATTGGCATACAGTTCACAGCAATCCGTTACACAAGTGAATTTGTCAATCTGTTTATTTATTATGAGGGCTTGTTTAAGGACCCGTCAGTTTCAACAAGCATCAGACATGCTTGAGTAGCGTCTCGGGTGCGTTGCATCATATACATAACATTTTTAGGACACTGTGTCAAGTTAAATATAGTTTAATTGTATAAACTGCGCGTTGCCACACAGCTGAAATTTCAGTTACTGCCCTCTGGAATAAACAAGTGGTACTACAAGCTTGCATTTCTCAGGAATCTTCCTTATTACAATCCGGGAGCATTGTGATTAATTGCGTTATTTTTTATAAAATTAATCGCACTGAATTAACGCGTTAATTTGACTGCCCTACTTATAATATGTTTTTACCTGTAATACATAATGTAGTACTAAATAGGGTTTACAAAGTGCATGGCTTTTGGTGTGCAGGAAATTGACATTGACAGTATGCATGTAGGAAATTGACAGTGGCAGAATTTAGACAGTATTGGACAAAATGCCAATAATTAAACTACAAATGAATAATAGATTTTCAATGGGTATTGTTTAGAATTAAACTATATCATTAATGCAACAAATTACTGAATGCATACAAATGCATATCTGAAGTGTTAATTGGGCAATAATCATTACAAATTATTACAATTCAAGTTTCAAAATAACAAAAACAAAATATTTGTTTTCATTATAATCATCTGACTTCTGTACATGTTGCAATTTATTTCTTTTTTGTTATTATTGTTTTACCTGTTTGAGATTTTTATAAAAAAATTTTACCTTGTACTTTACCACTTAAGAGAGTGTCCTGATGTTCAAGATAAAAAGTTAAAGGATTAATATTGAAAAATATCCAAAAATAAAATTCAAGAATTTGTTATAGCTTAGCTTTTTAGTTAATAGTATTTTTCTGTGTGTTTTATCAGACATATTTGCTAATAATACCATCAATGCTAATAATACCATCAATGCACCTCAATACCGTGATACTTTGGTAATTTTTGTTATGGTTATCATACCTTTATAGGGAAAGCGAACCTCAGGAACTTCCTGTGCTGTGGCTCTATATGAAGATATGCGTCCATGAGATCGATGGTGACCATCCAAACGTGATGTTGAGCTTGTGACACGATCGTCTTGATAGTCAACATCTAGGACTTGAACACCCTGACCGAGCGGTTCAAGCCTCGAAGATCTAGAATCGGACGCAACCCCCCACCCTTCTTGGGAACCAGGAAGTATCTGCTGTAATAGCGTGATTTTTTCTCTGGAAGGAGAACATATTCTATGGCCCCTTTGACCAAGAGATTTTGCAGTTCTGTCCTGGTTTCACGGTAGTGGGAACCACGCCGTTGAAACGCGGAGGACGGCGAGCAAATTGAATTCTGTAGCCTCTTTCTACTGTTTCTAGAACCCACATAGAAATACCTGGCAGACGTTTCCACGCTGCCAGGTTCTCTGAGATGGGTATTACTTCTGACTGTAATGCAGGTTTTAGATGGGCAAGGAGGAGGCGAGAACCGGCTTGACAATAAATAATAGTTTAATAATAAACTTAGAAGACAAAACACAGACATGACGGACATGTCCGTAAACGATCTCTCGAACCGTCGGCACTGGCCGCCTTTATCCCTCGCGCGCCCCATCAGGCCGATTGGGGACCAGGCGTGCGACATTCCAGCCCGACCCAGCCCCCCTCCACTCCACACTGACACTTCCTGTTGAGGGGATGTCGAGTGTTCCGCGTCCTGGATCAAGGCAGGTAGCAACGGTACACCCAACTCTTTGTTGGAAGCCTCTATCACCCAAAACACCAAAGGCAGTGAAGAGGTTTCGTGAGGGTATCGGGAGGGCCGAAGTGGATGATACACGCGCCCCGTCCTGAGGGGAACTACCCCCACAAGGCTGGGTACAAGACCGTCAGGGTTTCTTTTTCTTAGAAATCACGCCCCTGAGGTCTTGCATTGGGGGCTGCTGAGGGTGACGAACTGGACCCCAGTGTTTATGAGGGGAGCACAATTCGCCACGTTTTGTTTTAGAGCCTCCCGTCTAGAAGGTGAGGTGCCCATACTCAGGTCTTTCAACAGATTTAGCCTAGTGCGCTTGTAACACTGCCATAGTGTGCAGGGCAAAACCAGCCTGACCTGCTGCCTGATAAGCTTTCCCCACAAACGTGGAGGTGGTCCTGCACAGCTTTGTGGGGAGAGTAGGTCTCTTTAGCGATGATGCCGAGCCAGGCGAGAGAAAACCCGCAGGTGTCTCTTCTACCGGCGGCATCACCAAATACCCCCGAGCTTCAGCACCCATGATAGTTGAATACACCAACATCGAGGGCACGAAGACACGGGAAGTATAAATTTCCTCCATAAAGAAAATACTTGTTATGGAGGTCACAGAAGAAAGGAAGGGACTGATATAGAGTTCCATTCCCTCTTTTATTTATTTAATTATTTTGGCCACCAGACAGAAATTTGTCTTCTAGTTTGGAGCGTTTGGGGGAGGGTCTCTTGTTCGCGTGGCCAGCCTAGCTGTAGTCTGGCCACAGCCCGCGTAATCACCTCGAGTAATTTCTCAGCCGCTTTATTATTGTGCGTGAAATGTACAGAGGTTCAGCGCCCCGCCCCCCTCGTGAACCGAAGAGGCGCCGAAGCGCGCTTCGAGATCACGTGAAGGACCAGCTGGGTCTGGGGTGAGAGCGAGGGAAAGGGACGAACCCGTCTCTCGCTCCTCAGCCAAATCCATGCGAGAGCCCCACGAATTAAATGTGGGCACTGACTCCCGGAAGTAAGCGAGGCGAGTGCGAAGCATTTTGCCCAAAAGCAGATCGCAATGCTTGCATTTGTCTCTTAATTCCACAGCCACTTTATTATTATGCACGGGATTTACAGAGGTTCATTGTCCTCGTGACGAGGCGCGCTTCAGGCTTACGAGGATCAGCTGGATCTGGGGAGAGAGCGAGCGAAAGGGATGAACCCGTCTCTCGCTCCTCAGCCAGATCCATACGAGAGCCCCACAAATGAAGTGTGGGTGCTGACTCCCAGAAGCAAGCAAGGCGAGCGCAAAGCACTTTGCCTGAAAGCAAATCACAGTGCTTGCACCCGCACTGCTGCAACGCGAGAGCAGCCTGCTCTTCCCCTAAACAAACAGAGCAAAACTTATATGTGTCCTCTTCAGCTATAGAGCGAGAACAGGGGAACACACATCGTTTACGACTTTCAGTCATTCTCTCTTTCTTTTAAAAATATATATATTTTCTAGACAGAAGAGAAAGGAGAAAAGGTTAACTGCACACTGCCTAATAAATTCTAATTCCTAGCAGAGGAAAGAAAGTTTTGATAGGGTTTGTAAAACACACACACACACACACACACACACACACACACAGAATCGCTCTGAAAAAAGAGGATCTGACGACACCTGGTGACGCATCCATTTATAGCCTGGCCACAGGTGTGTCTAATGACTACATCAGCCGAGGCTATAAATTCTGGTCAATGTTCATTGACGTGTTACACACATATTCACAGCTCGGTCACAACTAGGATCGTTCCCATAGCGTATAGCAAAGCGCAGCATCATAGTGAAGCTTTTTGTAAAGGGAACAGACATCATTGTGAAACATCTTAGCGCAATTACATATTTCACAGGAATATAGTATATTGTGCTTTGTGGCACTTCATTAACATATAATACACCCACCGTTTGCACACAGATAGCACAAACACCCATGCCCACTTGTGCTAGAACAAAAATTGCACTTAAAATTAGCTCTTTCACATATCTTTCTCCAAACAGATTGAGGTTAATGGTCTATAGAGTTTTAAATCAACAAAAGGTACCTCCCTACACTAAACCTTAACATAAAACTTAATTTTGTGGTGATTCTCTGCACAGTAGCTCAGCTAATAGCATGTTACACTTGCAAAGGATGCAAATGACTGAGTTTCCAATCTCATAGAGCATACGAGTCAATACACATGAATGTAGCTAAACTGTGATAAAACTTTGCGTTTCAATACGGTAATGTCAGGTGTTACTCTATGCATGTTTTGACATCACTGTGCGGAAAGTATAAATTAATTCAAAATCAAACACAATCATTTCTGAAAATATTTATGTACCTACAGTTACATAAAATCTTTTGGATGTCTCGCCAGTCTGGTGCTTTGATACATAATTAACCAATAGATCTATTTTGGGCAGCAATTTTGATATTAAAGCACCTCAAATAGTATAAAGCTGATGATTAGGGACCTGTCTTTAGGCTGCCAACCTTCGCCCTGGCCTTTTCGTACTGTTATTTAATGATGCCACAGATATGTCCTTAAGCCCAGTATGATGCATGGCGTTCATTAGCCCCTGTAGAGCTCAGCCTCTCTCTCTCTTTTATTCTAATTACAAGGGTTGCACCGTACTGGCCCTTAATCACAGGGGTACCTTGTTACCACTGGAGGGGATGGTAAGGAGAGGAACAAGGCATAGAGGTGGGTGGAAATCTCTCTGATAGAAGTTTTTCAAGATCCAAATCCTCATGATCAGGGAGAGACAAAAAGGCATTTGCAGTTCAGCTGTGAGCAAGGTCAGATAGAATTGGTTCCCATATTTTATAAATATGTAATTTTAGCATGCATTACAGGTAATTCTGCCTGGCAGAGATAAGAGTAATATTCTTACAAGTGGATGAGGAAAAAAAGGCAGATTGATTAGAAAGTCTACTCTTGTTATAAAAAAAGATACATTTATTTATGTAGCAATGAGCACTTGAGCACAAATTGTGCAAGGGACTGTGCACTTGACCCCTATTTTCACCTTTATTAAGAATTTCAATTCAAATATTCAAATATGTGATTTATTGTCATTTCAAACATGGTCAACGATTTCAAATATGGCCCTTTTCTTTTTTCCATTCTGTACAATGCTGAGGTGGATTCAGACTGCCTGCAAATTCGGCGACAGTACGTTGAACAGCATTGACAGATCCAAAAATGCATTTAGTGTGAACGGTCCCTTCCAGATCATATGTTAAAATGTATGCTGCTCACATATGCTCCTATTTATCCTTCCCATAATTTCTGTCTGTCAGATGCCCTGGTTCAAAACAAAAACAAGGGGTGATTTCCATACCATTGTGTAATAGCTCAGTGTGAGACTGAGACAACGGAAGATCATTTCTACTATTACTTAAAATCCAAACATTAGGAAATAAAATGCATACATGATTCACTCATAACTCCATCTTTCCTTTATACATCACCAGTTGTTTTGTGGCAAAGTTCAAAGCGTGGATATCATGACTGCAATAATGAAGCACTTCATGCAGAAAGAAAGGTTTATGTAAATGTTACCTCTCCAGATGCCAGAGCCTAAAGCAAGTGTTCTCCTCTCCCCAGAGCCACAGAATTTAAATAAGCATTTAGATAAACCTTTGTAACTCACTTGCCCATAGTGAGCATTAGAAAAAAAAAATCTGGTCCGAGTGTTAATGAATATCGCTTTGTACTATAAGAAATCCTCTTTTAATGAGGCCAAATTTGCATTTGAAAGTGACAATGGGAATGTTTTCTGCACAACTTGCTACGAATCAACATTTGATGAAAAAATATGCAACTGTAATATAAGTGTTTTAGCAGTTACACTGTTTTGAGGGTGAATTAGTTTGAGTAGCTATTCACTTTGATGTGATTATAGTGAATTTCTTATAGAACAATGCTTCTGGTCTTTCAATGATCACTGGTATTTTAGCTTTAGCTTCCCGAGATGTTCTGCATGACTGCATAACATGATTATTGAATTTATTAAACAGGAAAGGAGGAATGATTTTCACTTCAAGCAAATTGGGAAGTGTTTTTTGCATTGTTATAGCAACATCAGGTGTTTTCTAAGTGTAAATTATGCTGGCTGGAGCATTCAATGTCGGTTAAAGTTTTGAAAAGTTACTGTGTACCCTAACAAAACAAAATTTATTGCAAGCAACATTTAAATCACAAATATTATTAGAGAGCTTTTTCCTGGTATTAGACCTCCTTGGTTCTGGCTTTCGTGCATGGACATGTTTTTAAAATGTCAATTGGAATTATTAGTTGGCCTAACCCTCCTCCCTCCCGGGTTTCGGCATCAGTGTAAGCGAGTTTAGATGGGCAAGGAGGAGGCGAGAACTGGCTTAACAATATAAGTAATATTTAATTGGATAAAAAGACACACAAAAACACATACAGGGCAGCAGCCTGTAATTCTCTCTCTCTCAAACTGTCGTCCTTGGCCGCCTTTATCCCACGTTCACACCCATCAGGCTGATTGGGGACCGGGCGTGCGCTGTTCCAGCCCGGCCCCGCCCTCCTCCGCTGTACTACTGTCTTTTAAGTATTTTCTTGTGGAAGAGTCTCTTATCAACCAGGTAGAGAATAAAGACTTACATTTTGAACAAAGAGATCGTTACACTGGGCATTTTTCTCTTGTCTCTTTTCACAACTTAAGGGAGTGCACTCACGATTGTTTTCTGTGTAAAACAAAAACTTATTAGAAACTAATGCCACATGGGAAAAGATAGGAAAAGGTGTGCAGTACAGTTAGTTGTTATTTAAAAGGGACCACATTGATAGCCATTTCAAAACAAGTTTTTCATCACTGTTTCAGAACAGAGGAGTTTCCAAATGGCCCATCATCAAAGTAAATTTCCAAAGTCACAAAACATAGCAAAAATACCATGACAAAACACAGGCCATTAGCTACCTGCAAGAAAAGCATGACTGTGACTGTGTGTTCTATGACTGTATCTTCCCACAGATCTCTTCAATGTCTCAATCATTTCTCTTAGACAGCATTTACAGTATATTAAATGGAGAGCAAATTGAAACTTTTGCTCAAGTCTCCAGTGTCTCAAATTTTTCTTTTGAAAAAAGGAACAACAATAATCTCCAACCTGTTCTCATAGTATCACATTACTATATTTACAGTACATTTTTCCACAATGATTTTATGTGGCTCATAGCTCATATCATGACAGTTTCCTGGAGAAATAAACACTAGATGCACTTCAACAACAACTTTTATTCACTATCACACAAATCATGACTATTAGAAAAGATTATCAGTTCAGAAGCACTTACATATACTCACACAAATCTATTTTATACTATTCTAGTTCATGACACAAGGTGATACATCGTAACATTTGCATTTTAATATTTAACATTTGTAGAGACATTTTCAAACTTTTTTAAGTGTGATGAAATTGCTCGGTAGCTCAACTGATGTGGTTGCTTGAGATTGTGTTTTTCATCTCATAGTTGCTTTTATGACAGGTTTAGGTTTAAGGGTTAGGTCAGGGAAGGTAGGTATGTTTTGTTGATTTAAAACTATATACAACATTTAACTTTAAAAACTTCCTTGGTACTCTCATAACCTTGGTTACCTTAAAGGGGAAAAAGACACTGCATCAGAATATGACGCTATGGTGACCTTGAAATTCTTTAACATCATGGCAATTTGATTAGCTGGTGACACTTGGTTCTAACCTATTGACGTCATTGTGGGCATATAAGCTGGAGCCCAGCATCATAGAATCAGGATTTGTCAAATGAAGGAAAGTAGAACGAATCTCGCATCGTTTAACAGTGAATAAATCTGTAGTTGTGGGAAAGCTATGCAGCTTCATGTTCCCTCCTTTCAGGGAAACTATGTTACAAGAGTAACTTAGACATTCCCTTTCAAGAAGGTAACTGACACTGCATCAGAAACCTATGCTATGGGAGCTGTGTACCATAATGCCTTAGCAATGACTGGCAATGCCCACTATCCAACAGGGTAGTAAAAAGGCATTACTATAACCATCCCATCATGTTGAAAAATATAAAGAAATGTGGTTAGAACAATAAACCAACAGCTCAATGCCAAGACACTAGCCATTCTGGTTAGTGGCTTAATGTCTTAGCACGTCTTCCCAGTTAGCAGAAAGGAGTGGAGCAGAGTGGTTGCCTGGCTAAGGGCTTTTATACAATGACACTAGCCAACAGGGTAGTGAGATGTTGCACAAATGCTCTCATCCACATCTGCATTAAGTCCCTGACCAGGATGGGAGTGAGGTGAATAAGGGCCTTAGCCATCTCGCACCAGGCAAAAATCTGATGACTTGAGGGTGTTTGTCTACAGAAAATACCTCAGAGGTCACAAGTGGTCGCTATGGTAGTGACGTAATCCTTGAGCATAGATAGAGTGTGTACTGCATACAAACACTCTTGAAGAAAGGAGAGAATTGTCTGTACAGACAATGCTTTGGATCCTCACCCCACGTAGGAGCAACAATCGGCAAAGTGTTGCAACTTTATATAGCCGCCTTGTTGAGGGGGCCCTGCCTTATAATATGGTGCCTAGCACCAGTTGTGGCTAATTTATTGTGTCAGATGAGTCCTTGTCATAAGCCATAAATGCAGTCTCCACAGCTCTGTCTAAAGATGCCAGATCATGCCTTGTGCTTGTCAGAGTAGATCCACTTGTCTGAACTGTTGAAGGGTGGAATCTCCATTCCCCCATCTGGGCACCTTGACATAAGAGTATATCTGCTCTGCTGTTCAGTTGGTGGGGACATGCATTGCACATTTTGATAGGAGACTTGACGTGCTACAGAGTAGAATTAAACTCACCAGGTTCAACAATGGGCACTTTGTCCATACTCCTCCTTGGCAATGTAGGTGCCACATACATGCGTGGTTGCAACTTTGTGTCTGACCATCTCGGTGACTGTTTGCCTTTCCGATAAACTCCATAAGCTCTCATCCAAAATGTGCAAGGGGGCAGGGACATTTATAAGGGTAGGACCTTGAACTGGAATGCAGTTCCCTTGTAGGCAAATCCCCAGTATGGCCTACAGCAAGAGGCTATCTGCACATATGCATCTTGCAGATCGCTTGACACAAACTAGTCCAGTTGAGTAACTACTGCTGCACGTCGGTCGATCACATCTTTAGAGAGGTTTTTGTACCTCTGAGCTTAAAACTGGTGGATCCTGCACTGAGTTGGAGTAATGAGTCAGATACTCTGCTTAATTTTGTGAACATGTTTGTTCCTCATGCAGCCGCTAACAAACTCCTGGGTCGTAACAGTGGGGAAACTGAGGGGGCTTTTTAGGTAACATGAAGACCCCTAAAATCTCTATGTTGCAACATGGCCATCTTTGGTATCAACAGTAAAACAGGGCAAAACTACCAACACTTGAGCTTCATGTGTTCACCATAAACACAGTCAATCTTAGTGAGCACTGTGTCAGGGAGGGCACAGGCTAGGCCAGGGGTCTTCAAACATTTTCAGTCCGAGGACCCCTTGGTATGTAGAGAGATGGAGCAGGGACCCCCATTGCACATTGTCTGAAAATTGAGTGTTATAAAAATGTGCATGGTACCATATTATTGTATGTACATATTTTATGATTTTTACATTGCAAAGTCATTAAAATAATAATTAAATTAAGTATAGCAGAGGTCTGCATCTTTTTTGGCAAGAAGTTCTAAATGCTATAGACAGATAGACAGACAAACGGAAAGACAGACTTTGTCCATGCAGAATAAAATAAAATCTTTTAGAAGGTTACTGATATGCCTATACCTGGAGTCTGCATCTCATGTTAGTGATTGATTTTATACATACGTTTCAAAATTACTTTTAAATTCTGTAGGAGCTAAACTTTATAATGAGGAAAAAAATGACTGTATATGCACCTTTAATCAGTGTATTTAGCAGTGAGCAGTAATTCTCAGCTGTAGCTGTATGCAGTATTTAGACAAAATTGCATATGCCTATATATTAAGTAAGTAATGGCTATTGTTCTGAAAGCAAAAAGTAGCTAATAATACAAGTAACTGTACGCTGACATCTGCACACAGGGAAAAACGTAAAGCAAACACATTTACATATGCAACCCTCTACTGCAGTAATGCTTAACCTGTTATGCGTTGCATTATGAGCGGTTCTTAATGAGCATGGGCGATTGGCAAATTTAGTAAAACTTTAACAATGTTCGGCGTTACATTTAGTTCATAACTAAATAAAATGGGATGCATGGATATGAGGAAGGATTACTTCAAGAGGAAGATTTGGCATGTAGGTTCGTGGGACTTCAGAATGTGGATGAGCTAAAATGCATTCTCCTCTCTTGCCAGTGACGTGCGTGCGCAAGGCAATCATCTGTGTTCCGCCATTAATACCAGGTCCTTGAATAACTTGCGAGTAAGGGCAGCCAGTGAAGTTTCTGGTGCCCCCCTAGGGAGTTGGTGCCCAAAGTAGACTGTATACTATGTGAAGAGGTAGTGGCAGTACTGTCTCTCATTTGCGTACGAGTGATTATTCTGAGTGCATGTGGTGGATCGAATAATAACTTGCGGACCCCCTGTGGCACCACCGCAGACCCCTGTTGAAGACCCTTGTCCTAGGCTATATACAGCACTCATACTGAACTGGCAAACCACTTAATAAGGAGAAAAAGGAGGCATGCAAGGCTTGAGCCTGTGACATACCATCCAAAAATCTCTATGATCTACATACCATCCCCTCAGTCTCTCAGGAGCCACAGAGGAGCAAGCTGAGGAGAGGCAAGTGGCTTCAGCCACAAGAGATGCTTCTTTTTCCTGGTACACTCCAGGAAGAATAATATAACTAATTGACTGGGTGTAGATCAACATCAGTGCATTGGGTTTAGGGTTCCAGAGCATAAGAGTTGTCAACGCTACACTGAAAGATGAAAATTCTGACAGTATGATGCTGGGCTCCCGCTTAAATGCCCACGATGACATTAGCATCGGCGGGTTGCCAAGCATCACCAGCCAATAAAATTAGTCTGATTTTATAGGGTTTCAAGGTCACCAACCCCTGGGAGGTGCTCCCATAGCATCAGCTTCTGATGCAGCGCCAAAGTTGCCATGTTGAAAGGGAAACTCATCTGTTTGTGATAAAATTTTACTACCTTTTAGTACCTCACATTGTACATTTAACCTTAAAACTGCGGCAATATGTAATGATAATACAATTTTTCAAAATGTTACCTCCATCCCAGGCTGGTAGTCTCAAATGCTGGTAATCTCATTTGTGTCTATTCTAGAGTTTCATATGAGATCAGAAGTGAACAATGTCTCAAATATGATCATATTTGCGAGATTTCAAAGTCTGCAATATGTCAAATATTTCAATATAAATTTAAATGCTTTTTGTAGACTTTAATTATCAAATTCTTGGGCTTTGAGCAGCTTTTACCAAAAGATTGTAACCTCTGAGCACAGAGGTTGCAACCTGTGGGTACAGCTTCATAATTACACAGGTAAGAGTACACAATCCAACAAGCAGAAGTTTCATTAAAAATTGCACAGTGATGTCCATGGAGCAGGAACATTGTGCCACAACCGCAAAAGTCTCACGCTACCCCCTCTAGGCTAAATGCGCCTCAGCACCAGCTGCCAAAGGAAGGCATTTTCTTGCCTGAAGCAACACTAATGTGAGCATCTGAGAAAAACAGTTGTTTACTTTGTTTGAACTATGCTTGCTTGAGCCTTGGGGAGAGAAGTTTTCTTTGCATGTCATTTGGTTCTCAACTATGTGACAAAGACACAGATGAGTAACAATGTCATTTTTTTCCACCCTTACAACCACTTCTCTTTACATTTCCTACCCACTCCCTGTCAAATAAGAGTCTGTTTAAGTTGCAGTGAGTGCAGTAAATTAGATGTTACACACAAACTGCATTATGCATAACTTTCTTTCTGGTGGCTTCTTTTCCCTTTCAACCAACAGCCTGCTGATTTTTGTTTAATTGCAACACAGCAAGAGAGCACATTCACATGCACCAGTAGGAAAACTAGCAGGAATTATTCTGTATTAGAGTAAAAAAGTATGGACACAGTCTTCTTGAGTTAAATCTTATATCAGCCCGTAGGTTTGGAATATAGAGAGTTTATTCTGATTTAGAGAGCATCCACCTGCCTTCTGTGGATGTAAGAATGCAGGATTTGGCAATTGGTCATTGGTCATTTTGGCAGTCAAACCATAAAGCATTGCAGAGATAAATTTGTCTTACTGCAGGGATAAAGATAAATACTGTTCACTGGTTTATTGTTAATTGCTATTCTGATGTTTAGGGCTCTCCGTTTTTAGGTGTTCAGTTAGTACAGCCTGCAAAAACAACAAAAAAATGTAACCCACACACCTATCCAATGTTTGGTCTACCTACCTTTGTAAATATCCATGAGGTTCCTTTTTTATAATTATTTGTATTTCATTTTTATGAAGATCAAGATTTTAGGTTAGAATTTACAAGAATGTAAAAGAAAAAGGTCCTTTGAAATGTATACACTATTTTAATCACTGTTTTATCTTTTTTCATTTTTTTTTATCTCCTTTTCACCCAATTTGGAATGCCCAATTCCCTCTACTTAGTAGGTCCTTGTGATAGTGTTGTTACTCACCTCAATCTGGGTGGTGGAGGACACCATGACACCATGCATGACACCGCGGAGACTCCACATGTGGAGCCACATGCTACTCTACTACTACTACACAATTTACCACGTGCTCCATTGAAAGCGAGCACCCTAATCACGTCCACGAGGAGGTTACCCCATGTGACTCTACTCTCCCTAGCAACCAGGCCAGTTTGGTTGCTTAGCAGACCTGGCTGGAGTCACTCAGCACACCCTGGATTTGAACTCACAACCCCAGGGGTGGTAGTAAGCGTAAATACTTGCTGAGCTGCCCAGGCCCCCTTAATCACTGTTTTGATTTTACTAGTTTATTTTAATTACCACATTGGTCCTTCAGTTTGACAAGTACATTTTTAAAAGCACAAATATTCCATGTAGTCATAAAACTGCATGCAAAATAATAATAAAATATGGCAGAGCATGTCAAATTTCCAAAACTATTAAATGGCTCTATTGTATACTTCATTCTGATTGGTCAATTGTGGCATGCAGTGGTCAAAAACTCTGAATACTGACTGTCCATAGCAACACTGTAACTGACCACACATCTGGGCAATCTATGTTTCCTACAATGCTGTGCTCATATTCTGTTACTCATTACTCTGCAGTCTCCACAAGCAAGCTGATAAAATATTTTATATTCAAGACAATATTTTATGTCCATTTATTTATTTACTTGTAAATAGCCATGTAATTAGTGTGAAAATCTACAGTCACCGAGTCATTATCACAAAATAATACACTTGATGGACCTCTTATCAACCTGGCGGGTTAATTTTGCATGATCGACTGGCTGTACATTATGGTATTATTTTTATTTATTGTATTCATAATGTTTTTTAGAATGTGATTATTCTGTTTGTTTCAGTATGACCTTTTAATTCTATACATTTCTGCTGAACACAGAACTACTGAATAACCTCAAAACATTGTCTTTGAAAGTTTTTGTCAGTCAGGTAAAGTGAGGGCCATGGTTTGGCTTTTTATTATACTGGGGTCAAAGAAAAAAACTGCAGTCTGCACTTTTAGGGTTGGTCATCTGAATGCATGTCTTTGCCTCTCCACACTTAAGACATTATAGATGGCACTCAGCGCATGCTGAAAAGCACAAACCACATCTTTTAGTTTCAGATATGCCAGAGCTGATAAGAGCATCCCATAATTTATGGATCAGCTTGAATGTAACTGTCATTCCTTTTCAAGTTAACATCGGTAATCTAATCCAGTCTATTTTTCCAACTGGTCTTTCGGTAATCAAGCAACATCCTCAACTTCTGATTGAGCAACCAAACAAGGAATAATTTGGTTGAAAACTATAAAAATTAAAGATATGTTTCCTTTTTTAATGGAAAAAACAATAAATAAAACATTAGCCAAATTATGGAGCTTAATAGCATGTAAATGTATGTATGTAGGGGAGATTTGGGGCATTTGTAACATTTGTAATACTCTAAATGTCTACAGGTACACTCAAGTTAAAGTGATGACACAACAAGATCACACGGGAAGTCATCATGTTGCTTTCGAAAGTTCCAGTACCCTGATACTGGCCCCATTATGCCGAGTTACTGAAGAGTGCTATCTCCCATCAGACATTTTTGCATTGGTTCATGTGTGTTTACGACTGACAGCATGTTGCATTAGCAGCATGGGAAACCTGGGTTCCCCGTCTGTCGCTCACTTCGACGTTTTGTTGAAGAAGCGACACTAGGGGTCTCTCTTGAGCGCCGAATATGCCTCTGATCTATGAAAAAAGGCCAATGAGAAGTTGGCAGACAGTATTTTCATACCTCGCCCCCGGACAAAAAGCGGGGAAATACGCCGAGTTCATTCAGAAATTTTCTTCGGAGCCGATGGTTGTACTGCAGCGAGCTGCGAGTCATACACCCATTCCTGTTCCTCTGATGCTCTCTGCTGTTGGATCTACGGCGCACTACAGCGGCTTGCTTTCAATAGGAAGCACGCCACTCCAGCCGCCCCCCGCATTGCTCCATCTACCCATGGGATTGAGGACGATGCGGCTGGCGATGGAGGCGATCTGGGGATGGCAGCGGGTGCAGCTCCGCCGGGTACGCCCCCTCGGACCACCCGCCCCCCAGCACGCTCGTTGACTCCCATCCGTGCTCGAGGCAATAGCGGCTCACCTCACAGCCAGCCTGCTTATCCTCTAGAGCTCGAAGTGGATGAGCTCGCCACTGCATCGGAGAGCGCGGCGTCTGACTCCCCTGGGCTGCCGCCTTCAGGCCAGCACGCCCAGGCTGAGGCCGACGCTCAGATGACCGGCATGCTTTCCTGGGCCGCCGCCAGCGTGGGTATGGACTGGAACCCTCCGTCCTCCCCACAGCCATCGCGGTTGGATGATTGGTTCCTGGGGTCCTGGCGCTGCTCACAGCCTCGCCCCCCGCCCCGGTACCGTTTTTCCCGGAGGTGCATGATGAGCTGACGTCATCGTGGAGAGCACCCCTCTCCACTCGTCACAAAGCCACTCGCTCATCCGCTCTCGCTAACCTCGACGGCGGAGCGGCCCACAGGTACATGGCGATTGCCCTGTGCTCCCCTCTACTGAGACTACAATGTACTAAAAAAAGACTAAAAAAAGCCTCCCAATGGTTTAACAATTACTTGCCCCTCATTGATGCTTACAGTAAGAATGGCCAAAAAATTAGTTCCCCAAAAACCTAATAGAGCATTAGATATCATTCCTTCACCATTTACTGTTTTTCGTCTCATTGAATTTTCATTGTGATATGCAATACAGTTGCTGTGATTGTTTGCACATACCCAAACCAGTCCACTCATTTGAATTTGTGATTTTAAAAGCACTTAGCATGGATACTGACTGCATGTCAGTATCACTCATTGAAGCGAAAATCACTTGTTTACATCCCCTGTGATGAGATGGTGAAAATGGAAAGAAAAGTGAGGGAAAGAGCAAAAGATGAAACTGTAAATCCTTATCAGGAGGGGAAGGCAAAGGAGGAAGATGAGCAAAGGGGCCCTCAGATCAAAGCACAACAAAATGTGCCAAGTGTTGACACCAGGTTGGGACGGGTCCGACTCACCTCGCTGTCACTTCCATCACTTTTATCACCTAGGGCCACGCAAAACTGGATATAAATAAATCATGCTTAATATTGTCACCCTGATAATGGAGAGGGGAAGGCTCCGGAATCAGAAAGGTGTCACAATAAAGGGTTTGAAAGGAGCGATTCTGACTTTTTCCTTTTCCCCTCAACATGATTTTATTTTAGTGGCACTAAAAGCTTGAAAGACTTGCTGTCTCAGGTGTTCGGCTGTTAGGCAATATTTTTGCTGAATACACTCAGAGGATATATTATGCTCCAAGAAGGAAATATTTCTAAGCACAGGCACAGAATTGAATTTCAGAGCTTTGACTGAAAATATTACACATTTGAAAGTTGTAGATAATTTTGTGGGCAGAAATGCTTTGTGTTTCTTGCAGGAGCAGACTATTCTCAACATAGAGGGAATTTCAAAACCTTTATGATAAAATACAACAATATTCTGGCCAATACCATTGATAATTGTTGTCATGTTATGGCTGATAACCAATACATCCTAAAACATAGTAAAACTAATACAGCACTAAAATCAAAAGTTTTATAGGCTTCAAGTGAATTTATGGATCACAACATTATATTGAAGATATGAAAATTTTATTTAAAAAAATATTCATTGTGAGATTTTATTTAACTAGTAATGTTATTAAAGATGAACTTTAAGTTAGTTCTAGATGATGGCAATATTAATCTAAATCTAAAATTAGATAAAAAATAAAAAAAAGTGTCCAAAATAAAATGTCCAATAATGACTGATAAATATCCAGTATTGGATGATCACTAATATTGGCAAAAATCACTAGTGTTTATTGATAACTGATATGTTGTGCATCCCTCTTCTTTTTTGAGATTAACTTTTTATTAATTTGTCAACATTTTCTTTTAACAAAAATAAAAAAAGAATTCCTCTTCTTAAGGCAATCTTAGTAATGACCCTCTAACCTCAGTTTGTGCTAATATTATTATTAGGGCTGTCGATAAATGTGTTAATTTAACGTGTGATTAATTGTAGTTATAGTTAAATTTTCATTTATTTTACTGTGAAAACAAAATTTATTATTTAATTAAGCAATTAATCATGCCCCCGACCCATATGTAAATTCCGTAACAAGGAATGTTCCAAGCAACGGAGCAATTTAAGCTTGATGTACCACCTTGAATTATTTGGTGAATATGTGGCAGTAGGGGGCAGTAGGAGCAACTCCAGCTGTCCAGGCAACACTCCTTGTCAAACCAACTAGAGCAGGCAGCTCAGCCTTCCACAGATGACACACTTTTACGCACAAAGACAGCTGGAGCGAGCACAACAGAATGCAGTTCTCTTGATGAGTTTTTCAAAGTTTCAAGCTATGTTTAACTTGACACAGCATAAAATACAGCACTAATGACTAGAGACACTGCAAACTAGTGAGATGCGACGAAACCAAAGTGTCTGTCTGACACATGAGTACATAGACAAAAAACAATTACAAATTGTGAAGATGGAATTGGGCAAATAATAGGCTTATATTCAATTAAATGTAAATACAATAAACAATATTTATATTTTTAAAACCACTATTGGCTATTGTATAAATGCTTAACTTGTCAGAATATATGTATACTGTATGATGTAATGTTTTTAAATGATCTGATTTATTATACAGTATATCTAATTTGAATTATTATGTACTAAATTATCTTTATTTGGGGCCTGTCTTGGTAAATATTGATATTTACAATTCATTTTATTGATTAATTGCCATGGCACATCATGAAATTAATTTGATTAAACATTTGAATTGATTGAAAACCCTAATTATAACAATGATATTTAACTGGAACCATCATACCCTTTCCATGCACATAGTAGATATACATATAAAAACTTGTAATGTCCTACAAAATAATGGCCTATAGTTATTTCACATGGTGTTTCTACATGAAGTTGACTGTGACCTACTGTGCATTAAAGATCCATCTCTCCATGGACATGCGGTAATGAAGCCCTGCAAAGTGCTTTGCCTCATCTACTCACACAATGTACTTGTCTGTCTCCCTCTCTCTCTCCTCACAATCTACCCCATTCCCAAACTATCTCCATCCCATCTACAACTCTTAGCCAGAGATGACTTAAGTCAGAGGAAGAATCCATTTGCAATGTGTGCTTTGGAACAGCTCCCTGACAATGCATGGCAGATTAAAGTGACATTTGTGATGAATCTTTCATAAACACTTTCTCTGGCGCAGAGGCATCACCGAGTTCCCCATGCCGTAGTGAGTGCCTGTTCGATGTCATCTCGACAGGTTCTCTGACTGAGGGGAGAGTGACACGGAACCCGCTGAGTGGGACATTAAAATTAATCCAGAAGTCACATACAGCTGCAGCGCATCACAATGACAACCCCCCCCCCACCCTCCTTCCACCCCAAATGGCACAGCGACATGTGTCCACCAGCTCGTACAGCCTTCAAATTCAGAGTCAATTTCATGTCCTCATCAATTCTTCACTGTGATTTTCCACATTAGTTTCATTTGCATAACTTTTGTCTCTCTGTTTTTGCCTCTTTGAGTTGGAACACAGTTTTCCTTTCTTTGACAGCCTCTTTAAGAATGCGGCTTCAAATTTAATGCAAGCAAAATAAATATATAAATATATCAAAGGTTGGCATGACGTTGCTCCACATTATTCTCTTTGAAATGCGGTTCTGTTCATGCATTAAGGATACTGAGAGATAAGTGACAAGAGGGCACAGACACACCGAGACACAGGTTACCTCACACATACATGCCACATCCTATTCCAATCCATCCCGTCAAAAGTCTGGCATGCAACAGTGATACTGGCTACTTGAACAATGCAGCATCTGCAACTTGCCTTGAATGCTGCTATGCCTTTTTAGATAATCTACAATAGGAGAGCTGTTAAAAGAAAAAAAAAGCCTTTTGTAAAAAATATTTAAATACATTGAATCTTCAAAAAAACTACTTTCTCTCATGAAACATGTAATAGAACATACAAATATGCATAGCTATGGCCCCAAAGAGAGAATCACTTTTACATCTTTTTTTATTTTTATTATTTATGGCAATATTGTTTTAATCTGTATAGTTATTATTCATTTTAATTTATTATTCTTTTGTGCACCGTGGGCCCACTACATTTCCATGTACTTGGCTTTTATAGTTCACTGATGGTGTGGAACATTCTCTTTTGTCCATAGATATATTACAGTCCTTTCTCAATTTAGCAAAAAACACTGACAGATGATAAATGATACAATAGCTAATTGTTTAAATGTATTTAACAGTTAGTTGAAATCATATCATCACTAATTCAAGCTATGACAACTTGAAGTGAAGAAAATATGGCAAAACATTTCTTAAAAAAAAAAAACCTACACAAGTGCAGCACACAGGTGAAAGCCATTTCTAAATGTTTTATTACCTTATCTTATTATCTTATTGTAAAAAAAAAAAAGAAATTCCTACAAGGGTTTCCACTCATTCGCATAGAGTAAACTTGCCGTTTCCCAGAGTGCTGCTGATTCTGATGGACTTTCCGCATTAGCTTGCTTTTCCCACTTTCAATGCATAAGCGCACTCCATTGTCCATTTTTGGGGGTTTTGGCGTGGGGGGCGGGGTAGAGATTCTAGAGCTGATGCAAATCACATCTAGTATTAAATATTGATCCCATTCCATTTCAACTCAAGGTAGACCTCAAACTCGCAAACAGACACTTGTCTCTTTAAATCAGCAGAACTATCGCTTTTGTGTCTGTCTGTTTACAAAATAAGAGACTGAAAATGAGACCTGGTCCCAAAAGACGACCTCCTTGTTTAAATATGAATAATAAATACATATTAGATAAATAATTCTGCATTCTGAATTATTTAGAAGAGGAAGGATTCAGGATTTGTGAAAATGTGAGTGCAGAAACTGGGGATAATGTAATGCAATAAGTGTCAGTAGTAAGGCTGATGCTTTTTGAAAGAAAGAAAGTTGAACATTTAAGGAATCAGAGGTTGCCAGTAACCTTTGAGCATGACCTCAGGCACAAAATAAAGTTAAAGCTTGCCGTGGGTAATTTGTAACGATATTAAACATTTTAACATTAAAATACAAACATTGCCATACCTCTAAACAGACATACAGCTTTCTCAAACTGTGTGAAGTTGCTATTGTTAGCTGCCTTGTTAACGATTAGGCTACATCGGTCACTGTGGCCTATGTCTTGACCCCTGATTGATCTCATCTGGACCGCAAGATTCATGACAACAGTTGCACCCTCTCATCTTCTGTAGTGAGCAGCGCGACAAATCAACAGTGCTGTGTACACCAGCTCTGATCTTTCTGCACTGTATTCTTGAATATTTTTCTCTTGCACTGAACATGCTTCATTTTTGCCCTGTCCCGCTCTGCACGCATTGTCTCTTTTCCACACATGTTTGTAGACATGAGGCGCCGGCAAGTTAACATGGTTACAGAGCTCCTTTAGACCATAATGTTTTTCCTTCTAATTTAGCTTTATTAATCAGCATGTTGCAAGACTTTAATAATAAACAAATATATTTATGTTCTAATTTTGTGAAAATTAATCAGATGCCATCATCTCTGGCATGGATGACAAGGAAAGACA
Source organism: Moxostoma hubbsi (assembly GCA_032164185.1). NCBI lineage: Eukaryota > Metazoa > Chordata > Actinopteri > Cypriniformes > Catostomidae > Moxostoma > Moxostoma hubbsi. Next base: position 21,031,155 of record JAVLUX010000012.1, read on the forward strand.
AGTCATTTTTATTTGTATAGTGCTTTTCACACATCGTTTCAAAGCAGCTTTACTGAAAATCATGTATTAACAGAAAATGAAAACTGTAATACCTATAAAGTCTTAGAGTCATTGTGTAGTTTGATTAAATATGACTGTTAATTGTGTATACAAATAAATAATTAAATAATGAAATCATAATTGTATTTAGAACCCCAGTGAGCAAGCTGAAAACAACTGTGGCAAGGAACACAAAGCTCCATAAGATGTTGGTTAATGGTGAAAAATAAAACCTTGGGAGAAACCAGGCTCACTGTGGGGGCCAATTCCCCTCTGGCTCACCAGCATGAATATAATGCCAATATTAGATATTTATGTGCAGTGCAAGTCATGGTTTAAAATAAGTAATCCAAGTAAGTGTTAAGGGCCAGTATTTATACAAATAGTTTGTATGAACTGTAAGATTAATGACTAATGTATTTTGAAGTTCAGCCTGGATTAGCTGCAGTAGTTCACATTGATGCATTGTCCTTTGTTAATTGGCCGATGAAGGCTTTTGTTGGCAGATAATTGAAAGTCTATGTATTCCATTTTAAGAGTGATATTCATTAGACCACAGTGATGCAGGCAGAGATCAGTGAGGTGCATTGCAGTTCAAAAGGCAGATAATTTCGGTGAGGTCTATCCTAAAGCCAAGTTTTGGGCAGTGGTATTTGAAGTATCCCATGTCTTATGGTTGGAGTTGGCATCACTTCATCCCCCAAAGTCCATCATAAAAGACTGAAGTGATGTCTGGTTGGCACCAGCTGCGTTTAATTGCCATCACTCAGAGACATATAGCAATGGAGTCCGATACCAAGCAGGAATGGATTTGGATCTGGCCGGCTCTGGGTACCTCGGGATATGAATACCGAGGTTGAGATAGGGAAACAAATAGAATAATATTAGTGTAGATGCCATTCATTTTTTTGCAGAGTTATAGAGCTTGATTCATATTTCTGGTTCCGGCAGACCTAACTAAAGCAGCATAGTTGTGAGTTGATGGATAAATTAGGTGTATGCCTGGCTAAATAGATGAGTCTTTAGTCTAGACTTTAACTGAGTGAGTTTGTCTGCATCCCGAATAGTGTTAGGGAGATTATGCCATAGTTTATGAGCCAAATAGGAAAATTATCTACCTCATTTTGTAGATTTTGATATTCTAGAAACTAATAACAGGCCAGAATTTTGTGATTGTAATGAACGTGATGGAATATAGTGTGGTAGAATGTCACTTAATTACTGCAGAGCTAGACCATTCAAAGCTTTGTACGTAGTTAACAAAATTTTTTAATTAAAATGTAATTTATCAGGTAACCAACCAACGATGATAAAATGGTGCTAATATGATCATATTTCTTGGTTCTAGTCAGCACTCTGGCTGCTGCATTTTGAACCAATTGATGTTTATTTATTGAATTTACAGGACATCCTTCCAGTAATTCATAACAAAAATCTAGTATTGAGGTCATGAATGCATGAATTAATTTTTCGGAATCAGCGACAGAGCATGTCATAACTTTCAAAATATTTCTGAGGTGGAAGAATGCTGTTCTACTAACATTGGAAATTTGATTTTCAAAGGATAGATTGGTATCAAATTTAACTCCTAAGTTCTTCACTGTAGAAAGACGATGTAGCAGTACATAAATGAGAGTCAAATTATATTTTCGCAGCTTATTTTTAAGAGTTTTTTTGTCCAATAATTAGTACCTCTGTTTTGTCGGAATTGAGTAGAAGACATTTATGGCCACCCAATCTTTGATTTCATTGATACACTCTGCTAATTTGGAGAATTGTGAAATTTTGTCTGGTTTCAAAGAAATATAAAGTTGGGTATCGTCTGCATAACAGTGGAAACATATTAGACGATTCCTGATAATATCTCCCAGGGGAAACATACACAATGAGAAAAGCAGAGGCCCTAAAACTGATCCCTGTTGCACGCCATACTTAACTTTTGTTTGATTTGACAATTCCTCGTTTACACAGACGATGTGGAAGCGGTCTGCTAAATAGGACCAAAACCAATGATAATTTAAGTCCACAAATGCCAACATAATTCTCAAGCCTATTCAAGAGAATGTCGTGATCTATGGTGTCGAAGGCAGCACTAAAATCTAAAAGCACTAGAGGTGAAATGCAGCTGCGATCAGATAATAAGAGCAAGTAATTTGTAACTCTGATAAGTGCAGTCTCTGTACTGTGATGGGGCGTAAATCCTGACTGAAATTGTTCATATATACTATTTTTATGTAGAAATTAACATAGTTGGGAGGACACTACCTTTTCTAGTATTTTCAACATAAATGGGAGATCTGAAATTGGTCTATAATTAACCCATTTTCCAGGATCAAGCTGTGGCTTTTTAATAAGTGCCATTTAACTGCCATTTTAAAGTTTCTTGGTACATGTCCTAAGGATAGCGGGGAGTTAGTAATATTAAGAAGAGGTTCTGAGATTACAGGGAATATCTCTTTTAAGAGTTTAGTTGGTTATTGGATCTAAAATATATGTTGTGGCTTTTGATGTTTCGATAAGTTTTGTTAACTCTTCATAACCTATGACAGTGAAGGATTGAAGGTGCTCGTGTAGAAAATTATAATATACTGTTTTCTGTGTTACTGTGACAGATGATTGAATAATTCCATTTATTTTCATTTTATTTCTGATTATTTAAATTTTATCAGTAAAGAAATTCATGAAGTCATTATTATTGTTCTGCGACAGAATATCTGGTTCAGTCAAGGTTTTTTCCTAAAGTACTGAATAAACACCTAGGATTGTTGTGGATATTTTTTATGAGTTTGCTAAAATATGCAGACCTAGCAGCTTTTAGTGCCTGTCTGTAGCTACAGACATTATCCTTCCTATTCTTCCACTTGCGCTCCATTTTCCAAGCTGCTCTTTTGAGAGCATGAGTGTGATCATTGTACCATGGAGTAAGGCATTTTTCTTAAATTTTCTTTAATCGAAGGAGGGCGACATTATCAAGAGTGCTAGAGAAGACTGTATTTATATTGTCTGATATTGCTTCAAGTTCATCTAGGGTTTTTGGCTTACTGAGTATAATGAGAAAAATCTGGAAGATTATTAGTGAAGCTATCTTTAGTGGTCAAAAGAATAGTTCTAGCTGAACGACAGCATGGTGTAGAGTAACATAAGCTGATAGCAGCATACAAGAGACAAGGTAATGATCTGAGATGTCATTGCTATGTGGCAGTTCTATAGTATCAATATCAATGCCATATGACATAAATAAATCTAGCGCATGATTATGGCGATGAGTTGGTCCTGTCACATTTTGCCTGACTCCAAGAGAATTTAGAATATCGATAAATGCTAATGACAATGCGTCATATTCATTATCTATGTGAATGTTGATGTCACCAACCATTAAAGCTCTATCCACAGGAATGACCAGATCTGATAGACAATTAGCAAATTCACCAAGGAAATAAGAATATGGCCCGTGTGACAAAAGATGACAGAAAGCAAAAACGTCACTGTAAATTGCAGCAACACCTCCGCCTTGACCCTTCAGGTGAGGCTCATTTTAATAACAATAACCTGGGGGTGTAGATTCACTTAAACTAATATATTCATCTGGATTAAGCCAGGCTTTGTTCAAACAGAGCACATCCAAAATATGATCTGTAATAATTTAATTTAAAATTGTGCTTTGGTAGAAAGAAATCTAATGTTTAGTAGCTCTACCTTTATATCATGTTTATCTTCAATTTTTTTGATATTTTCAAGTTTTACCTTAATCAAATTTTTTCTAAATGATTTAGGGATGGGTTTGTGTTTGGTAGTTTGGGGAACAGACACATTCTTTATGTGATATCTAGGTTATACAATCTCTATGTGTTGCTGTTTATGTGACTTGTGTGATGTCTCTAGGCAGCTAGCATGTGTTCAGATTAGCCAGTTTGTCTACTTCCTGACCTGAGCCCCAGTTAGTCAAATACTATCACTATTAAGACTATGAGCCAAATTACTAGAGAGGAGAGCATCACCTTACCTGGAGGGATGAGTCCATCTCTCGTTAGTAGGTCAGGTCTACCCAAAAAAAATCTTCCAATTGTCTATAAATCCTTCACTATTTTCTGGACACCACTCAGACATCCAGCCATTCATTTACACTAATCTACTATAAACCTCTTCACCACAACAAGCAGGGAGGGGGCCAGAGCATATTATATACCTCTTTGCCATTATATTTAGTGATCTCCGATTGGTGAAGCCAGACATCGTTAGTGCTGACATGAATATCAATTTGAGAAAATCTACATTTAGCTTTGGCACTGAAAATGCCTTTAACAATAGTGGCTTGAGTCTCTTTCCTTACAACAGAATCTCCTAAAACCATGGCTCTTTCAACATGATTTTCAGTGGGTGCATCACTGAGTGGGGAGAATCGATTGGAAACCCTAACAGGAACAGGAGTGTGGTGTCACTTTGCTGAGCGAGTACGCAACCAATATATCACACAAAGACCCTGCTGCGGGGGCTCTACAGCCTGAACCAAAGTGTGTATGTTGCTCGCTGTACTCCCTGCATCTGAAACAGTATCTACCAGCTTCTCTTTCTCACTGACCTCCATTAGCATTCGGATGCGTGTCTCTAACTCATTAACCTTCTCTGTCAGCCTGACTAATTCCTTACAAGAAGCTATAGTAAACATGTGGCATGCAATGCAGGAAGCAATAATTCGAACAGATGCAATTGTTTGTTGTTGTTGTTGTTATGGTTGTTCTTGAGCGACGAGGGTTTGAGATTGAGTTGAATCCCTCATGCAGTTGTTTGCTGTTGTTGTGTTAGTTCCTGATTAGCAGATGTTTGAGACTGATGCAATACTCTGTGCAAAATACAGAGGAGAAAACAAGTGCATGCAGTCGAAATGTGAGATCTAGACAAGCGGAAAAAATAAAAGAAAGAAAATGGGCGCACACTGTATTATACACGCAGTTGAAACTGTAGAAATGCTGAGCAATACAATAAAGTTACTATTTAGTAGCAGAGTCTTTTTCACTTTAATGAAAATCTAAAAATGGTCCATTCCAACTTTTACATTTTCAAAATTTTCTCTCAGGGGATACCCCTGAACTCCCATACAGTATCATTCCTCAGTCACAAGGGCTTCTATGCTTCATACTTGGGCATCTAAAGGTAAAGAAATATAATAAAATATGCATTGAATGAATGTTGAATGTAAAAATATTCAAACAAATATTGGACTGCTGTCATTATGTTATGAATGGAGCAGACGCGGAGTGGGGATCTAAATGCAGCTTTTATTAAATGATAAAAAACCGACAACAAAAACACTGGAACAAACAAAATGTCCACGATGGGAAAATGAAAGCAAAACAGGGGAAAACACGACAGGAACAAAACAGGAACTCGGGCTGGAACTCGGGCGACAACATTCAACGATCGACCAAGGACTGAAAAACAACAGGGCTTATAAAGACAGGGATAACGACAAACAGGTGCAAACAATGAGGGATGTAATGAGGCCGGGAATTGGAGTTTGGAGTGAAGGTGAGGGAAAAACAAAAGAAAGACAATGGGGAAATCGTGACAGAATCCCCCCACAAAAGGGCGGATTCCAGACGCCCAAAGCAAAAAAAAGGGGAAAGCAAAAAAACAAAATATCCCAGGAGTGAAGGGGAGGCTAGGGGTGGGGGGCCAACGGACAGAACAGGGGGGGCACAAGGGGCAAACGGACAGACCACGGGGACCAGGGAGACTAAGGGGATGATCTCGAGGTGGGGGCTGGGTCAGGAGGTCTGGGGGGGGTGGGGTGGGGGGGGCAGACATCGGAAGGGTAGAGTGGGTCAGAAGGCCGGGGTGGAGGCCACAGGACAGGGGATGGGTCAGGAGGGACGGGAGGAGGCCACGGGACAGGGTCAGGAGGCCAGGGAGAAGGCCACAGGACAGGCACAAGGTCAGAAGGCCTAGGGGAAGGCCACAGGGCAGAGTCAGAAGGACTGGAAGGAGGCCACAGAACAGGGAGAGGCTCAGGAGGCGGACCCATGGGAGGTGGAGCCATAGGAGGCGGAGCCGTGGAAGGCTTGAGGGGCGGAGCCCTGGGTGGCGGAGCCATAGGAGGCGGAGCTATAGAAGGCGGAGCCATAGAAGGCGGAGCTGTGGAGGACTTCTGGGGCAGAGCCGAGGAAAGCGGAGCCAAGGTAGGCAGAGCCGTGGAAGGCTCTTGAGTGAGAGGCTCGGGAGGCGGAGCTCTGGGAAGCTCAAGAGGCTGAGCTCTGGGTGGCTCGAGAGGCGGAGCACTGGGAGGCTCGAGAGGCGGAGCCCTAGGAAGCTCGAGAGGCGGAGCCCTGGGAGGCTCAAGAGGCGGAGCCCTGGGAGGCTCGAGAGGTGGAGCCCTGGGAGGCTCGAGAGGCGGAGCCCTGGGTGGCTCGAGAGGCGGAGCACTGGGTGGCTCGAGGGGCTGAGCCCTGGGAGGCTCGAGAGGCGGAGCGCTGGGTGGCTCGAGAGGCGGAGCACTGGGTGGCTCGAGGGGCTGAGCCCTGGGAGGCTCGAGAGGCGGAGCGCTGGGTGGCTCGAGAGGCGGAGCGCTGGGTGGCTCGAGAGGCGGAGCCCTGGGTGGCTCGAGGGGCGGAGCTTGGGGACGCTCGAGGGGCGGAGCTCTGTGAAGCTCGAGGGGCGGAGCTCTGGGAAGCTCGAGAGGCGGAGCTCTGGGAAGCTCGAGAGGCGGAGCTCTGGGAAGCTCGAGGGGCGCTGGCTCTGGGACGGTCGAGGCTACAGGCTCTGTCTCTGGGACGATCGAGGCTACAGGCGCTGGCTCTGGCTCTGGGACGATCGAGGCTACAGGCGCTGGCTCTGGCTCTGGGACGGTCGAGGCTACAGGCGCTGGCTCTGGCTCTGGGACGGTCGAGGCTACAGGCGCTGGCTCTGGGACGGTCGAGGCTACAGGCGCTGGCTCTGGCTCTGAGGACGGAGCCGTGGAAGGCGGAAACTGGAGAGCGGAAGCCTTTCCTCTTCTCCTCCTCCTCCTCCTGGCGGACGAGGCCGACCACGCTGGCTCTGGGACGGACGAGGCTGGCAACGCTGGCTCTGGGACGGACGAGGCTGGCAACGCTGGCTCCGGGACGGACGAGGCTGGCAACGCGTTGGCCGTGGCAGGCGTGGGCGTTGGCTCGTTGGCCGTGGCAGGCGTTGGCTCGTTGGCTGTGGCAGGCGTGGGCATTGGCTCGTTGGCCGTGGCAGGCGTGGGCGTTGGCTCGTTGGCCGTGGCAGGCGTGGAGGAACGAGTTATGGAAGGCTAGGGGGTGACCACTGTGAGAGGAGAGGTAGCATCCTCCTCCGCAACACCCACAGTGAAAGGAGAGCCACAGATCCTCAGGGTCTCTTCCAGGAAGTCAAGGAGCGTCCAGCAAGGGGTCGCTGGTGGCAACCGCTCCTTTAGCGAACTGTTAAGATTTGCCTGGAAGAAACCGACCAAGAGAAACTCCGGGAAGTCAGATGAATTTGCCAGCTCCAGAAACTCACAGACGTGGACCTCTATTGGGCGGTCCTCTTGTCTGAGGCCGAAAAGCTGGAAATTCACCTGCTGGGCTGTCAGGGCTGCTAGATCCATTATGGGTCGACCGTTCTGTTACGAATGGAGCAGACGCGGAGTGGGGATCTAAATGCAGCTTTTATTAAATGATAAAAAACCGACAACAAAAACACTGGAACAAACAAAATGTCCACGATGGGAAAATGAAAGCAAAACAGGGGAAACCACGACAGGAACAAAACAGGAACTCGGGTGACAACATTCAACGATCGACCAAAGACTGAAAAACAACAGGGCTTATAAAGACAGGGATATGACAAACAGGTGCAAACAATGAGGGATGTAATGAGGCCAGGAATTATGGGAATTGGAGTTTGGAGTGAAGCTGAGGGAAAAACAAAAGAAAGACAATGGGGAAATCATGACACATTATGCTTTAAAACGAACAGATGATCTTTTAACATACATATCTTTTAACATACATATACATAACTGCACTTGATTTATAAACTCTTTGTAAAATATTTGTATATTTTGCAAGAACATCCCTCATACCCCACTGCTTTGGCTGTCTCGGGGCCCCCAATGCAATTTTTTAGAGACTATTTTGACTGTTTAGGGTTTATTTATTTATTTCTTCTGCCAACTTGAAAATTCAAACAAATGTGTAGCGTGCAAATGTGAATGTATATTGTAATAAATATTGGTATCGAATTATATGAAAAAGAATATTGTTGCCCATATCACCCAGCACTGTTAAAATGTATCGCCTTACAAGTCATGCACTATAGTTAATGTGTTTAGATTTTACAAGATAGATTTGTGTGAGCAACAGAGTGAAGTGTTCTTTCAAAGACAAATGATTTTTGCTTTGACATTTTGAATATAATGCAAAGCCATTCATAAAAAATTTTTTTTAATGTGGATAAAATGTGCAATTGTCTGCACATTAAAGGAACCGCTTATTCAAGGTTAGGCCTGATAGATTAAAACAGATTTAAGATAGCAGGTGAAAGAAAGTTCTGTACACTGGGGTCAATTTTTAGCACAAAAAATAAATAACTCAATAAATAATTATAAATTAGGTTTTGCCTTCCAGCAGTGTGCTTCGCTGAGCACCAAAATAAATGTCTGTTAATGTCAGTTTGCCTATAATGTTAAAACAGGGTCAAAAGCTGGTCTAATGTACACTTTTCCATTGCACCGTTGCTGCAGGTTCAGGGCAAACCTTGTTAAATCAAACAGCACAAAAATGTGCTGATGATCCATGTGTTAGATTGGTTTTGTTGCCATTATGTAGCCCTTTCCAAAGAAGAAATGCCTTATAAACCCATCTAATGAAAGAGGTGGTTTACTTCCCTAAGCCAAAGACCAAAAGATGGCAAGACATCCCTAATAACATAATTTAGAATTGACCTTCTCAAAATAGACTAATGCCTACTTGCCTTGAGGGCTCTTTATACCTTAACAGAAAACTACCTTAACATTAAGAAAGAACACCATGCCCTGTTAGTGCAATGTGTGCAGCAGAGGGAGAAAAATAAAGGTTTGCCAGTTAGATATAGGAGAGAGAGCGAGTGAATTTTTGTCTGCTAACTGATTTGATCCTACTTTTGTTTTTAAACGCAATGTCAGTGCTTGACAGCTTGTTAATGCCACCGCATTGTTCCTGAAAATCCCATGGTACTTTGCATTAGTGCTCTGCTTGCCTCACCCTCGGGTGGCCTCACAAATGTAGCACTTCCCAAAAGCATTACTCATTCACACACATGAAATCTCAGCAAGATACCACAACCAATGCGGTGTGTTGAGGAGAAACTAAGACTCTGTGTTTTAAAGGTGCAAGGATAAAATATGATAACCTAAGAATAAAAGCATATTTACACAAACACACTCATATGCACACGCATGCTATACCGCAGTCTATTGAAATCATATTACATAACTGTAAGAAACAAACACACATAGAAGTCCCATTTATCTCTGATATATACAACCAATAAGCAGATGCACAAAGACAAAATCAATAAAAAAAAATTAAAAAGCTCACACTGATTTATGATTCTTTGTATAGTGGTTTAAAAATGTCTAGAAGAACAAAAGACCATATGAGAATTCTACACATCTGAGCAAACTATTAATTTACCAAGAATTTACAGATTTTTCACCCCTTTGAATTGAATTTGGAATTGCACAGCAATTTGAATTTCACTAGGTAGAACTACCATTATAACTTCTAATTTTAGTCTTTGTTATAGCCAAACCAGAGACTTTTTCCGCTAAAACGGGACAAGCTTCATTAATTCAGTTAAGAACATTGAAAAAAAATTAAGAAATCTTGCCAATTTAATGTGAGCCCAACAGGCTATTCAGAATTCAGTTTATAAGAGTTAAAGGACCAATATGTAACAATTTTTTATGTTTTTTTTTTTTTTGCCAATGTGTGAACGCTTGTAATGCAACTTAAAAAAAAATGAGCCCTTCCCGGACTTCCTAGGTTGCTTATTAAAACCCGTAGATTGATTTTCATGTGAAGGGAGTGGGTCGCTTTTCCAAGGAAAATCCAAAGGATGTGACGTTTACCCGCGCTCCCGAGAGCCATGCCTCGGTAATAGCTTCTCCTCCGCATCAACAGACAGTTTGCAACATTAGGTAACATTATTTTAGAGATAGAATCCAGCAAACGTCTGGCTCCCAGCACAACACAGACTCCTACACAAATTCTGAGTGTGCTTGTGGCAGGGCGGAGGGCGGGGCCAGCTCGTGACTCGACACACCCGGAGCCGTATCATGCTAATCAAGCTGCTGAGAGGGATAAAGGCCGATTGCAGAGGGTGGTGCGGGAGAGAGAGAGATCCTTATGGACATGTCCATTGTCTTGTGTGTTTGTCTTTTTAGTTTACTAAAAGCAAGAACGTGATCGTGGTCGAGCAAAAACTAGAGTGAACATCGGCAGGGTATTTCAGCTGTATGTGTGTATCAGTATGCTATGTTAGCTGATAATTTGTTTTTGCTTAGTCTCAAAGTTTGTAGTAAATCAATCATAACAGTTTAATTGTAATTATGCTACCTCATCTGTCAGCATGATGCCGGTAAATCACATTCAGTCTCTTTGTAAGTTACGTCATTGTTTTGGATGCTTGCTCGTTCATGTCCTTATGGAGTGTGTGCAGGAGCGTGAGCACGAACAACAGGTAGATGGCTGCAGTTCACTTTATGGCCACAGGTATCATTAAAAACAAGGGTTTCTGAATCTTACATACTGCAACTTTAAGAAAGTGGGTTTACTTTTTGTTTTAGTGTTTTGTTTATAACTGAGACTACTTACCCTAAAACATAGAATACATGTAGAGACAGAAAGAATATTGCAATTAATTATAAGAGATTTCAACTAAGGTAGCATAAAAAAGCAGAGCTACCAAACTATTGGTATTGGCAGATGTTGTTCAAAATAATCGGATGTCAGTATCAGCACACACATTTAGTATTGATGCATTACCAGTAGATTTACAGTACTGTACAAAAGTCTTAGGCACATAAGATATTTCGCAAAAACATCTTGTCTTAAGATGGTTATTTATATGTCAATAAGAAAAATACATTTTAGACTCCCAAACATTCCTTTTGCAAAAATAATAGAATAGAATAGGAGAAAAGGGAGCACTGCAATAGTTGGGGGCCATGCCCCCAGAGCTCTTAACAGAACATCGAATCGAAGAAACTTGGACAGCTTAAATAGATAGAATATCTGTGGAAAACTGGAATATTCTATAAGCCAACAACCAAGAAAAATAATGTCCAGGTGTATTTTGGAGAACTGGTGCTGTTTTGAAAGCAAAGGTGGTCACACCAAATATTGATTTAGGTTTTTTTATGTTTACTGGATTTAGTTTGATGTTAATTGATAGATATAAACTTTTTTTGAAGACATCCTCACTATGCAACATTTTTCACAAGTGCCTAAAACTTTTGCACAGTACTGTATAGGATATCAGATTCATACCGGTCAAGCTAAGGGGAGCAACATTTTATCAGTTTTGATGGCCACTACATCTATCATATAAGCCAAGTAATTTTTCTGTTGAGACTCATTATATATACATCTGTCTGTTTTCATTGCCTCAGGGTGCTTTGCTCTGAATCTATTTATTTCAGAGTCTCCATACAGATAATCAAATGATTCCCTGGCTTTAGGCAACAAAAAGTTTTTACTTAGTTTATCAACAACCAAATATGTGTTCAAAGACTAGGGCTTGGAGACTGAGGATGAGCTCTGCTAAAAATTAACGACATGAATACAGCATTGCACCCCAGAGACCTCATATCCTTACACACTTCATACCTGAAACTGAAAAACTCATTTGATTCATTCATATGAATGAATCAATTCGATGTATGATCATTATTAGTGATTTGACTGTCTAAAATAAAATTTTGTTCTAAGAATCACATTTTTAACAGGTAAATGGTCATTTCTGCAGATATAATAGGATTAGAGCCTCTAATAAGATCATATATCACTTATTTCTTTAAATGTGAAAACCGTTAGAATGCTCAGTTGTATTTTGTAAAAAGTATGGATGTCCTGCAGAATGCCTATAAGCATTGCAAGTAAGTGACATTGAAATGAACTGTGAAGATTCACTGTGCAACTCTGCCCTCTAGTGTTGTTCTGTTGATTCACAGCTGGAGACATCAAATGCATTTAAATAGTTTTTGGACACCCATCCATATAAATAATATTATGCGTTTTCATACCACAGTAAAATCCAAAGCAAATAAAGTGTTCATCAACTAAATACACCGACTGTACATGTACTTAATTTTTTGTGAAACCATCCTTACGTCAATGTTACCGATATTAATGAATTAGAGGTATTCCAAGATAGAAAAGTAACTGAAAATAATCTTTCAAAAAAGTGTCAGTCATTTATCCATTGCACAGATAAAGTATACAGATAATGACAAACAGGGCCGTATCTAATGGGGTGAAAGTTGGTAACGATTCTAGGGGCCCACAACAAATTTTAAACTGTTTTGAGTTTTTTTTTTTTTTTTTTATGTGAAAAGGACCCAGACCAATTGACAGTCAGGAGACCCAGAATTCCTTGCTACAGCACTGATGACAAAGATAGAAATAGGATGGATGGAACACTGAATTTGTCCTACTAATATGGTTTTTGCCTGACCGCAGCATGAATCTAGCATGAAATGTATTACACTAAATAACAGACAGCAAAGATAATTAAATAGATAAAAGATGTATAGGATCTCTTAAGAATATGTAAAATTAATACCAGCCTGAAGACTTGCCTTGCAGCCACTTTATCAGACCCAGCCTTTAAAGTCCACTGTGATCAGGACAGCAGAGATTTTAATGAGAATCACACCCACCTCTTTTACTTTCTATGTCATACAGAATCATTAATACAAACTGATATAACCACTGGCACACCCAACTAATGGTTGTCAAATGATTACTGCCCTTTCCAAAGTCCTAGAAACATGCCTGGAGCAGCCTGGCAGGAGCCACAGCTCTGGGAGGTCCGGGCAGGATGATCTGACCCATTTCCCCCAGCTTTATCAACCCTTTGCCCCTTAGCATATTGCAGCACTTCCTTGTTTAATTCATGTAGGGTTAGGAGAGCAATCTCATCCAGGTCAATGGGTTCTGATGTGGATATCTAGGGGTAGTTCTTACAGTCCTCCAATGCTTGTGGCGCTGAGGGTGAATGGCCCTATGGCTGTTTGGATAAGAAGCCAGTGAAATGTATGGTTGGAAGCCAAACATTTAAAGAAGTCATGCTGAGCGTCTTGACCTTTTCTTAATCATATGATTGTCGACACCAAAAGCATGTTCACTGCAATGTTAAATTGATTAAGAAAAACATTTGATTGCCAGAGAACAAATATTCATCATGTGGGATTGTGGGTAGCTTTTCTAATCAGTGACAACTTTGTAATGTTTGTAAAGACTGCCTATGAGTGTAATGGCTGTTACCAACCACAAGAGGAGAGCAAAAGACAGTAAATGTTTTTAATTTCAAAGGGCAGAAATCAAGTTAGGACAAATGGGCATACAGTTTAATCATAACAAATCTGAAAATTAACAGGTTAAATTTATTTTAAAATTATATTAAATCCATGTTCAGTTCCTTGACTGCACCATAAAAATCACTGACTTATATGTGGCAGGGGGAAAAAAGATCAGTCTTGCTGTCTTAACCTCTCTAGGGGCACCATAATGTCTTTTGAAACAAAAGACAAATAAACGTGACACAATCCAGCTAAGATGCAGATGTAAATTAGCCTGTGGCTAACTCTGGTACAATGCATCAAATTGTAATATTTATGTTTGAAATTGTGCAGGGTCCCTAATAAATAAAAAAATAAAAAGATCAGGCAGTCCTACAAAATTAAGCAAACAGAAAACAAGGGTCATTGTAAGAGATGTGACCAAAGTCCAGCTGAAAACTGACATCAACCGTCCATATATCAACGTGTTCAATGCTTCACAGATTTCTTTAGGTGAGTGGTCAGAAGAAATCTAATTTTTGAGAAGGGCCAACATGACAGTAAGTCACGAGTTTGTCAAAGTCATGTTGCAAAACCTGTAATTTTTTGAAAAATTGCATTCTTTGGCTTGGCATCAAAGTACTGTGATTGGTGCAAATGTTATTTATCCATCAAGTATGGTAGAAGCAGTATTATTCAGTGGACTTGGTTTTCAGCAGGAGAAACTGAGTGTTGTGTGGATAGAGCAGAATACAGGCAAATCCACAAGGAGAACCTGTTTCTGTCAGCTGAAAATCTGTTTAGGTTGATGATTCAGTGTGTAGTAGAAAAAAACAGCAAAAACTGGTCTGAAAAAGCAGAGAGGTATTCTGGACCGCTGAGCCAGAGTTAAGACAGAATTCAAAAGAGTTGTATGGATGATTGACTTGTAGGCTTAGTATTCCAGTGCCTCATTCATTCAAAAAATATGTATACAGTAATTACCTCTTTTTGGAGCCCAGTTTTGTCTATTGCATGAAATACAAAGAAAGTATAGTCAACTACAAAATTAAGCAAATTGTATGTCTTGGATATGAATACCTATTCTTGTAATTTAACCCTTGTGCTTTGTTTGTTTTGTGCCAACACATGTTGTGTACCTGATCAAAAATGGCCGGCCCACTAAGATGCTTTATAAATCTCTCATATTGCATATATTATCACAATATATTGCATTAGATATTTCTAACAACTTTTTTTCAGTAAATTTGACCAGTTTTTATCTCTTTTTAAAAAATATGTAAAAAAAATAAATAAAATAAATAAAAAAAAAATCAAGTTTTATTGATAGAAGGATTACTTAAACTGAGCTTATAACAGGCCAGTGGAGGACACACCCTGTTGAAACAAATAAATAAAAAATAATAATAACCACATGCTTGATCTGAACAAAATAGGTGTTATCTAATGCACAAAGCATAAAGCTGATCCTACCAATTCATAAATAATGCTTTTTTAATTTGCGGACAAATAAGAACTGTTTCATTCTCATCATTTTCAAATTTTTTATCACAACAACTATATTAAAAGTTGGTAAAACCACTGAAAAGATGTAATAGCCATGTGTTGTATATCGTTGTAAAGGTTTCAATTAGTAGAATTTCCATGTCACATAGAATCATTCATACAAACTGGTATAACCACTGGCACAAATTTGTTTCACTCCAAGCCAGAATCCAAACTGCAATGAGTATTATGAAATTTGCAAATAATGATCCTTTGTACAGTAAATAAGCCAAGAGTGAAGCATTAAATTGTGAGCTGCTTTTGATCATTTCATACCTTGAATAAAAGCCTTGTCTGCCTAGTCTATAAATTAAATAAATATTTAATTTTGATATTTCTTATATTTTATATTTATAAATGTATTTGAAATGAAAACATTTCATAAGCTTAATTAACAATATCTTTAATTTATCTCCAAGTTCTTCAAAAAACATTGTTTTCAAAACGACTGTCTGAAAATGCCCCCATCTGCTGTTGGTCAGACAAAGAGATAGTCGAAGTGGGTCATTCAAAACAAATGAAGCAATTTTTATAGCGCCACAGAAAGACAATGCTTACAGTTTTCGAGAAAATTAACCTATTAATGGCTTACTTACAGTTGTCTCTGCATATTAAGTTGGGATTGTAGAAAAAGTTAAAAAAAAAAAATACTTAATACTTACTTAAGCTTGAACTGTTGCCTGCTCGATAATGCCTAAAGTGCATTGTGCCATTTGACCACTTGATGGCAGAGATCTTCAAGGATGACCTCTTATTACAAGTTACTGTTTTTCAGCTTGCTTTTCCTAGAACAGTCTGAGATGTCACTGGTGAAAATCACTGCAGAGAATCTTTAGGGCTGGTTTCAACTGCCTTTAATGTTTCTACAGATTTTGTAATAAATTAAAGGGTACCTTACAGGCCTAATGACCACTATCAAATATGACTGTCTTGGGTGGATGACTTTACAGCTTATGCTACATGATTGAAATTCAAATTCTATGATGTCAGTGCATCATATTGATTTTATTTCTTCAAATGTCTATAGATGAAACAAACGAGGAACCTCTTTGTTACCTTGTGTCTTTTTTTGGGTGGGGGGGTTGAACCTCTGCCTTGCTTTAACCTATGTTGCCACTAACTGATCAAGCCTGGTAGTCTTAAGTGACAACTCAAAAGGCATATTCCCAATTAAAAAAAAATGTAATTGCTTTGCAGACACCAAAATCATGGTGTGAAAAGCAAGCAAGACCACCCTACATCTAACACTCTGATATATATATATCTACTATGACCTAGAGCCTAGATAATATGCCCTAAAATAATGTAATGCTAAATGTGTATTGATACAGTAATAACAGCACTATGTATTTATCATTTATTTAGTTGTTATTTTGTTTCCTCCCATCCTTGTAATTCAAGTGTGCATGCCATGGCGACATAGTTTTGGTAGCTTGCTAACAGCATCCATTTTAGTGAGAGCACCGAGCAGCTATCTTCCCCTTGACATCCCGGTCGATAAAATTCTCAAAGTGATACTGAACAGTAGATGTAAGTGCTCAACCTGCCATGTCACTTTGAGTCTAACAGCTCCTAGCTGTACTGTCTCATCTGGAAGGCTTTTGTGTCTCTGTCATGACGCAAGCATGCTCCAATTTGCATGCAAGACAATGCTTTACTGATTCAGCTAAATTATGTTTATAAAAATGCCCTGGAACTCTGGGATGGCAAGACTGAGATTGTGTGGGTCAGGTTTTGCCGACAATGTGGGGACCAAATGTCTCCACAAGGACAGCAAATCCTGAAATCACCTACAATGTGGGGATCAGTCAATGATCCCAATAAGGAAAACAGCTTAATATACATCCTACATAAAATCTTAATAAAAACAAAAAGCAAAAGTTTCTGTTAGGGTTAGGTTTAGTGGTAGGCAACAAAAATACCATTGGTTCAGAATAAAAACAATATAATTCAATAGAAAGACCCCACTATGATAGAAAATTACACGTGTGTGTTGACCTAAAGCTCGTGTTTTTCTATTTCTGTGTTTGCTGCTGATTTGCTCTGAATATACCCTTTGGGGTCAATAAAGTATCTATCTAGTAACTATGAACATGCAATGGCTAAGTGGTGCAGCATAAGAGCATGAATATAAAATGTCAGCCAAACATTTATAAGACCATAATTGACAGCAGTAAGAGTGCATGCAGCTTGGCATTTGCACATATTCGTGGCAGAAGCCTTAGACTCAAGCATTATGGCAACCATTTGAATACCCTTTGGCTCTCAGTAACTACAGGACAAATAAAAGTGAACAGAATTGCAGAGATACCAGAGAAGCTCTCTACTCTTCACTATGTGTCACATAGTCAAGATTCATACCAATAAAACCTTTAACAGTTTCAGAGATTAAAGACCCCAAGAAATTGCTTGATGATCACAGTTTTCTGCTGTGTTGACATATTTCCTATTTAAACAGGAAGTTTGGGTTGGACATATCGAAGGACTCACCCCCTTTATTTGACTACATTTTAAATAGCCATTAGGCTTTAGTTTCATCACAATCACAAGCTACTTGATGATCTTACGCAGGAGGAAGGACATTCTCATAATGAGAGATGTACAAAATGAGTCATCAATATTTTGTATTAATTTTCCTGGAAAAGAATGACTATACATTTCAAATGTGTATATCTGATAAAAGGAATCTTTGTCAATGTTTAGTACACTAAATAGATGACCTCAAAACATGCACACATGGACATTTATGCCAAAACAAAAACTCAAATGTTGCTTTCATAGTATCTTTAAGGAAAATGTCAGACATTAATAGTGATTTTGATCTAATACTTTTTCTCTTTATCTATCCATTGCATTCACTCTCCTTTTTTGAGTCCCTGATGTCGTAACATGGCAAGGCCATTGGTGCTCAGTGATTCCTAAAAGTGGCAGCTACAGGACACACTCAATTACCATTGGCTAACTCGAAGACTTGACAGCACAAAGCCACTGTGGTTACTCGCTGAGAAACAAAACACTCTGGCAATTCCATTAGCATGCTGGGTGCTTGCCAACAACTCTCTGCATTATGCTCCTTGGTAGACAAATTGGCAGTCAAAAAAGGTGTTGTGAAGGGGGCTAATTGCTTGAGTGCAGGGTTAGCCTGTATTTCATGCAAAAGTCGAAATGCACTGAGAGATGGGTTGACCGAACAACTGTACCTGTTTTAAGATGCAGTGATGAAGGTAATGCCTGAACACCTCTGGTAATGTCTACTGTTGTGGCCTGACTTATTCTTGTGAATGATAATTATAGTAATTAGTTTTAATTCATTCACACACTTCTAGAACAGCTGTTTAAATTAACCTTAAACTCATTCAGTCATAACAGATCAGTCAAAATTAACAAAAAATCAAGAAAGCCTTTTTTGTATCCATATTTACAACACTCTCACACTAGACTAAAGGCTTTAGAAATCAACATACAAGATTCACAAGCCAACTTTTAACAACATAATAACGGACTGTATCATGAACGGTGTCAGTATATGCATCATAAACTGAAAATGTGTGTGTTTGCATGGACACCAATACTCTCACATCTACCAAAAATCAGCATAATCAAAACAATCTGACAACGTAAGAAAACAGAGGCACAGAGAAAAAGTAGTGACCACACACTTGGCCAAAGCTGTTAATTTAAAAGCACAATCCAAAAATAATAAAATCCACAGAATATGCAGTGGTTGGCACTTTAGATAAAATTAATTATTTCATTTTATTAGTCATTTTCGCATTAATGTGGAAAACTGACATTACAAACGTGGCAGTGACAGCAAAAGTAGCACTTACTGTATGATGAGGGGAAAACCATTCAAAACACTCTGGAATCTGCAGATTTTGACCTCTGAGACATAGTTATGTTATCCATCAAAGCTGCACGATTGATTGAATTAAAATGAAATCACAATTTGTCCTTGCATGGTAGCACTTCACCGCAAAATGCTTTTAGGTCCTGATTTCCTTATTTCACCCTGTTAGCAAAACAAGCTGAATTCCATTTTCTTAGCTATGCTGATGAAAGTGGTTAAGAAATGTTTTCAATTGTAAGAGCATCTCTCTCTCTCTCTCTCTGCTTGCTCCATAAAGTTATGTTGCTATGGTTACAAACAGTGCATTAATATTGAACAATGATTAAAACTGACTGGAACTACCTGTGCATTCAACAGTTTGAACTGCATGTATTCCAACCAATCAGAATTAAGTATTAGTACGATGGTATAAACACATTAGAATGTGTTTATTTATTTGTAAGTTAGTTTATTTATCCATGTTTTTATTTTCAAATTTATAGATTGATAATTTATTTCTTTTTTTTTTTTAATTGGCACTCCAGGGCTTCCATACACAAAATGGATAAGTTGGTAAAATGCTTGTAAATGTGTTTACATGCAATGTAAATTATAGGTATTGGGCAAAAACCTTGGTGTGCCAATGGGTTTTTGCTTTAACCTCGTATGATCCTGCATCCTTCTATGTGGACAGTGTTTTGTCTTCACTATATGCTATACATAATTTAATTTAATTTAAACCGACTGATCTCAGTTCAGGACAATCTGGGCTGTCAGTAAAGGGTTAAACTTTTGACACCGGGGTCATGTGATAATAAAACATGGCGCTGATCTCAGTGAAGTTTGTCTTTTGGAGAAACTCCAATAAAACTACATCTGGTAAAAACCTAATTAAATTTTGACATAGAAACCTGTTTGAGTGAAAATGAGTCTGTAATGCCTGTAGTTTCTTCTGATATGCCGTTCTATAAATTTGAGAGATTTATCACGAAACGGCATGCTGTAAATCATCATGACTACTGATGTGGACTGTAGGCAGGGCCGCCATCAGGATTTATGGACAGGGGGACAACATTTTCCAAATTGGGATAGACGTACACTGCTTGTACATGCTCATTGCCAACCTGAATATTAAAAACAAATATTCTAATAAAGAGTGTTTTCGTTTTATTTAATAAAACAACAACAAAAAAAACAGCAACCCCTACTTACCGCGGCACTGCCCTTATCCGCACCCACCATCTTGTGTTACTCACTCACTCACTGTTTAGGGATGCTAGTCTCTCCCTCAGTGTACCTGTTCTGCATGGTGGGGATGCTCATCTCTCCCTCAGTTTCTGATAGAGGGTGATATCATAGGAAGAGTCTGATTATTTTCTTGCTGACTTCAGGCCTAAAAATGAGCTAACTGCAAGCTTTAGTAATTCCAGCAGGTTGCAATATAATTGCCTTATAAGTATGGATGGGTATCATTAGGTTTTATCAATACTATTACTCGATACTCCTTATCGGTTTGTTTTTATCAATTGTTAAATTATTGATAGAAATATATAATTTTTTAAAAGAATGTTGTTCCTAGAGTAGCAACAGTAATGTTTACAACAGCAAAGTCACTATATAAACTCAATATCTCACTGGAAACAAATCAAAAATGTCAAAAAAATAATTGTATCCAATGGCTGTAAAAAGCAGGGAAGGCTCTCATCAAGGGGCCGTGTTTGATGTGAATCAAACTGCGCACATATGGGTCAAGTGCAGGTGGACCTGTCACCGTCTTTGCTTACATAGCGCCAGGGAAAATTGCAATGTTTATTTTTTAATTTAGATAGACACCAAAACGTTAAAAAGAACCGTAATGTCGGAGCTTATCAATACTACGGTCATTAATAATTTAGGACTGGGGCCCGTTTAATATCTGGTTTTGGTACCCATCCCTACTTATAAAGGCATTTATATCCATCTATTATATTGATATCTTATCTAGTTAAGTGAACGTGCTAAAGTTATTTAAAGGTTAAGCTAGCTAGCTGCAGTTTTATTTGCTAGTCTACACTAGCTCCTCGCTTTTGCCATGTTCAGCTTCGCCTGTCATACCTAGTGCTTCATGCTTGGAAAGAAATTTGGCCATCACCTCTCTGCTTCTTTTGTTCACTTTTACTCTGTTTGCTTGCATTTCTTTTTTTGTACCCCTGATTTTAGCCTTTGGTGAGGCATTTTGATCCTCTAATCAGTCTCTGCTTTGCACAATGCACATTGTGTGAGTTCCGCACATCTGATTGGCCAGGTGTTTCGACCGAACCATTTTCACAATAACAGCGGGGGTGTGGGGTATCAGAATAAGATGACAAGTTGAAATGTGTTTTATGATAAAAATGTATGTATTTATCATGTAAATACATATGCATTCTATTTTTGGTGATATAAGTCAGTAAGTAAATTGTTGTGCTTGATCCCATTAAGGGTCAACTATAGACCTTTGCCTGGGCCCGCTTGGGCCCGGGGTCATATGTACCCTTTGACCCCCCCGACACTGGGCCTGACTGTAGGGCTATTTTTCCCTTAGAAATCCTCGATTTACTGTGCGTTATCACATTGAGAATTAATGGGTTCATCCAAAAGCTGAAAACGTATGCTTTCAGAGGCTTCAGAGTTAAGATGCATTTTAACCTGTTCTAAGGCAGTGCCTCCCTATATGAGGACATACATTTTTGGGAAAACTATTAAAATATATATATATATATATATATATATATATATATAATACATTTACAAATAATTGTTACAAATCAAAACATGAAATGGAAAATGCACAGGTCTCAGGAGGTTAAGAAATATTTCTTCATATGTACAAAATATTATTTCGACTCATCCCTCATTTTTTATTAATTATATTTTGGAGGGTTTAAAGACAGAAATGTGAAGCTTAGAAATTTATAAAAGCACATTTATTATTCTGTTAAAACTTGTGTATTATTTGAGCAGTAGCCTAACATTGTTCAAATCATAATTATTACAGTCATATAAGTGTTTTAAGGTTTACAACGTTACATTCCCACACACACATTGTCAGCTTTTTAAGTTTAAATGTGGTAAAGTCAGCCTAAACTGAGGTCATATTTTCTTTAAAGATACAGACAATATTTGGTTACACCAATCAAACGGCATACACAGACTGATGTCTACCTTCTCTAAATCGATGAGCAGACCTCCCATTGCTTCAGCACCCTTTATCCCATAAGTTGAAGTAATCAGTTTTCATCAGAGGTATAATTTACATCCACAAGAGGTCGATATACACACTAGTAAGCATTGCTGCCAGGGCCAGCACACCCCCTGGGGCTTATTTTTCCCCCAAAATGAATGCCACGTTTTTCAGCCAAGCAGCTTCTCTTTGCCATTTGTAGGTTAGCCCGGATAAATCAACCCCCACTTACATAAATCCAGAACAGTTCCTTTAAGATACTAAGATCAGGGAGCACATACCAGGCCAAGGATGACAGTATTGGAATCTAAATTAAGAGTCTGCATGTGGTAGAATGCTAGTCAACAACAGCCCATGAGCTTAAATGGCCCACATATGACATTCAGAGCTAATATCCACAAAAATGTATTTTATCTAATATTGTAACCTAAAAGGAACATATTTTTCATACATTTACATTATATTTTTAAACCAAATACTTTTTTTAAAGACTCATTTAAAAGATGGCAGAGAGAATTATAGCAATCAAAGAAATAAATTAGTAAATATATAACTATAAAATTATAACCCATATAACATAACTCCAAAAGAATGCTGTCCGAAATGGTGTGCAAGAATTGAGTGGAAGGCGATTGATTTCATTTCCATCTTCTCTGCCAGACAGGCAAGCAGGGTCTCACCAGATCAAGTTCACACACTCTATTATATGGCCTTGCCTTCAGCACACACTCTGTATATCTTTATAAATACTGGAAATGTCTATTTCTTCTAGGGATCAGAGGAATGGTTTTCATTTCATCCATAATATTACAGTCCAGGTGTATGTTTGTTTACCAAATTAAATATTGGAAAGACTATAGAATCCCATATGACTTTTTGACAGACGTTACACTTACAAAATCTCCTTCTCTGAATCTTAGTTGAGCTGTGCGATTCACATTAAAAAAAAAAACATTCTGAGATTTATAAATACACATTATGAATATTGCAGTCTATATGTATAAAAAATATATATATATTGTATGTCATTGTCATGATATATGAACACCAGCATTATGTTTCTGTTAATTCCATTTGTATATATTATTTTGACTAAACTAGGTGTTCGGTTGCAAATAACAGCTAATATTTTATTTTTAATTTCAATCTTTAGAAATTGGGGCTGATTTCTGATCAATTGCAATGACATGGTCCAACTGCTGGCGGAACTTGCACATGAATGCAACAATGCACAGTCTAATGAAGCACTCCAAAAGTGTAAACATGCCATTTAATTTAACAGTCAAAATAGTATTATGTGATGGGTTAAGGACTTAAAACCTCTAATATCTGTGAGCTTTCATTATGACCCAACATCTATGTAGTGATCACATCCATATGAATATTGTGGATCCATTAAATAAATGTATGATGGGAATAACCAGTGTACAGATTTTGAAGCCAGCATTTGTTGCCAGTTATGATGATGTAGAATGTTGCTCTAGGTCATTCGAGCAGCCCTCATAAAACGGAGTCTATTTAGTCATTGGGTCATTACTGTGACATCACGTGAGGGACTCTGGTTTTTGATTACAATAGGAAAGCATTTGCAGCGGTCGCCATAATGAAACCAAGCTCCTACTAGAAAGCCCACACTCACTGCGGTTATGGACCAGGTTTAATCAATACAGTGTCCTTCATCCTGCATTCAGGGCCGACCTTGGCAGCCTTTTGTCTCCTAAACGAGGGCAAAGAGCATGTATATGTGAATACATCAAGAAAAGAATTAAGGGTCCAAGCAAACTTCTTGCCCATAAAGAGAACTCTGGGTGCATCCAAACAGCTCAATAGGAGCCTAATGAATATATATATTTTTTTTTTATCTCAGCCTAATGAAATGTCACAGAGCCAGGATCGTTTGTAAATGTATTAGGGCATTCTAAAGAAGGCAGAAGGGTTAGAAATGTGCAGTTGAGGTCTACATTTTGATGAATCTAAAAAGTATAAATGATCAAGTCAGAGTGCTCCTAACATTATATTAAAAGGGGGCAACAGGAGTAAACAGGAGGGGTAAGTAATGTGAAACAGCAGGTTTACTTGGTATGATGTACAGATAATAGCCTTGAACAGTTTCAAGACATGGAAAGCCTAATTAGGAATTATCACCATTTAAATTTTCATAGAAGCACATCAGGAACAGATATATCAAATCAATAAAACCTAAACACAAAATCCATTGTTGGAAAACAAATTATTTACTGCATTACACTGTGCAGGACACCATATTTTGTGTTACAAAACATGAAACAAACTTTCATGTTTTCATGATATTATTATCAACTAACAAAAGATTATGAACAGTAATGTTAAATAATTCACTTTTCTAATAATGAATAAAGAAATTAGTAAAATGGCTTCACATCTTCCTCTTCTGGGTACTGATG
This sequence comes from Moxostoma hubbsi, assembly GCA_032164185.1. Classification (NCBI taxonomy): domain Eukaryota; kingdom Metazoa; phylum Chordata; class Actinopteri; order Cypriniformes; family Catostomidae; genus Moxostoma; species Moxostoma hubbsi. Next base: position 21,055,715 of record JAVLUX010000012.1, read on the forward strand.
TATAACACTACAGGACAAAGGGAAAAAAAAATATTTCAGTATTGAATGTGAAGAAATGAGCAGTCAAACATTATATTTGTTTCTGAAAAAAAAAGCATGCTCACAGATTAGGGCTGCAACAGTACACAAAATTCCCGGTTCGGTACGTACCTCGGTTTTGGGATCACGGTTCAGTACAGTTTCGGTACAGCAGGGAAAACAAAGAATCTTTCTTTAAATTATTAATTTAGGAAACAGTGGCTGATGGGCAATAATTCTTATTGTGAAGGCTCATTTAATATATGACTGCAATATGCAAATTTCTTCAAAGAAAATACAATACAAAATTTAAGAGCCTCTTATATGCACATAATAAAAGTAAAAAAATAAAGTGTGCAATTATAATAAATTGCAACAAAATGAAGACATTAGCAGTGGAGATTTCTGTCATTCCACCACTTGTACTTTTCACTCAATTTTCAGTTTTTTTTTTTTTTTTTTTTCAGGGAAATCAGAAGATCCACATTTTGTACAAACTTTATAATGGGGCTCAAACACGTTAAGCAGATGCTTAAATCCTGTGTTCTCGAAGACTGAGTATGGTCACATATCTCCAGCAATAAATATGCTGTTCGTAATCACTTTATCTCTGTCTGAGCTTGCAGAGAGAGGCTGCTTGTATGCCGTGGCAGGACTAAATTGCACAGGCTGTTTATGCTTTGCTCCTGTAAGATCAAGAGACACATGTGGATGATGTCGCCATGAAGGAGTCATCATGTTAGATGTGCTTCCTGAGACATTCCCGACTTTGGTGAAACAGAGCCGACACACAGCCTTCGTCCTGTTCACTACTCATTGCCCAATATTACTGTAGATTACCGCGAAACCACAATACTCACAAACAACAGATTTTAGAGACAGCGGTGGGTCTTCATTCTCTGGCTTATTTAAGTTTGCATATTTATATTTTGTTTAGTTCCACCACAGTTGGGAAAATAACAAGCTAGTTAGTATAAACGTCACATGCATTTATCTGATCCGTAGTTTCTAGTGTACCACGTGGCACTCCGTTCTGTTTTGTTTCTGTGTGGTCCCATTTTGCTCCGCAATCTTTTTTCATTTTAGTTCAACGTAGTTTGTGTTGTTTGTTATATGCTTTTAATATTGGTTTCACACATGTCAAGATATGTAATCGCTGTGTGACTACGTTTACCGTAGGACCTGTATCCATTCAGTTTAGCACAGATACATGTACCGTTGCAGTCCAAACACAGATAGTTTTAGAAACTTAATTACTTTTAAGAATGCACAGAGCCTGCTCTATGCAACAAAACACTAGAAAAAATAAAACGGGTACTAAAGAATACACAGACACTGCATACCATTGTTTCCTCTGAGAAATGCATCACCATATTTGTTCTTGAGCTGGCCATTGACATATTCCTCCGTCTGTTCCACAGCAATATTCATGTAGCCATCCAGGCAGGCAAGAACTCCTGAGAGAAAGATACTTATGTGATTAAACATCATATAAGGCTTAAAGATGAAGTGTGTAATTTCTGCACCACCGAAAGTCATAGCAAAAATATACATTGTTGTCAAACAGCTTTCTGAATATGCCCACTATCTGCTGTTGAACGAACAAACAGACAGTCCCGCCTAGAGCCTGTGGGATTTTTGAGGTCGATCCGATACCGATTTTAGAGGGGAAAATTCACAGATTACTGATATGGTGGCCGATATAGTTAATTTTTTAGCTGGAATGAAAACAGATCTTTTCTATGTGGATTTGTCTATGCAAAAGGTACTCAGAAGGCTGCTTAAATATTTTTATCAAAGACTATTTGACATTGTTATTATACATTGTAAACCATTTCTAGAAATGAACACTGAGAAAATAAAGAATAAATAAAAATACAATAAATAGCTTAAACGTCAGTACTTTGTTCAGTATCAGTCAATTGCTGACCATTAAAATAATAAATACAAATACAATAAATAGCAGTACTGTATGTTCAGTATCAGTCAATTGCTGACCATTTAAATAAAGAATTAATCAAATAAAATAAATAGCTAAATAAACATCAGTATTACTGTTTGGTATCAGTCAAATGCTGACTACTTTAATACTGCCAGTCAGTTAGGGGCAGGTTGTAAAACAAGAGGCATTTACACCTGCCGAGTCAAGAAGTTACACCGTATTCTGCTATTCAGGGGAAACATTTAACGGTGGAAAACCTTACATTTTATATACGCAATGACTGGAATTGTTTTCGGTTGAAGGGGGTACCAATCTGCGAATCCTGAACAAAACAGCTTGGTGAATACATGTTTAAACATTAGCTTCCACTCAGCTGGCAAGCAGTGAAAGTAGCTACAGTACATGGTTAGATATAAGCTTGTTGTCATGGAGAGTAAAAGATGGACGTTGTTTATTTTACTTTCCAGTATTGCGTCTCACCAACTAGGTCACTACGTCACCACAAGGACTTCGAGCGCGTTGGGAAGTGGACATTCCAAATTGGGGAGAAAAAAAAATTTAAAATACAAATGTTCCCCAAAATGGAATCACATTTATAATTTGCAAGATATGATTTATGCCTTATGTAATCCCATATATGCGCTGTACAGATATAAATTCATAAATACATCATATTAACCTCAGCCGTCCTGCCATTTACACCTGTGTTTTTAAGCCAAGAGTTCTGTGGAGGAAATTATGGGTTTTCGGTCACCCGTTTAGTCATGCTGTCATGCAACTTTTGCCCATGTGTAGTGTTTACACAAGAAGGATCAAAGATTATTTTTAAGATTAGAGTTAAAGATTTTATTATTGGCTGAGAGAACAGACTTGCTACAAAATCGGTTGTGATGTGTAATATACAGGTAGATATTAGGCCCGATCGGGCAAGTGACATTTCTAGCAACTGGCCTGAATCTCTCTCACACTGGCAGTCCTTATTGTTGAGCCCCAATTAGTAATACTGAAAGGGAAAATGATGGGGTCATTGTTTATTAACTTTCCAGTATGTATTTCACAAACTAGTTAGCAACTTAACGAGAAGACACTGCTTAACACTGCACCACTTAACTCTGCCCTGTCTGCAGCGCCACCGTTTCAAGCATTGTTTTCTGAGTAATATGTTCTGAAAAATCCCGCCCCCAACTCATGCTTTTTTTTGAGCCATTGAGCTTGTTTACATGCATCCATTTTGCGGGTTACTCCCAAAACATCAGTTTATTTTAAAAAAAAATCAGGCAAAGCAAGAAATCTGTGATTACATAATATTTGAAATAATCGTGTTATTCTCTGTTTTTGACATCAAACCGTGAAGAGGCATGCACACAACATGGTGTGCACTCTGGATAAGCCGGTAAGAATGCCAGTTAAGGTACAATGCTAAATTTACATGCAACACTAAATCTGGGAAACTGGCCAAAATCAACCCAAGTCACTCGGTTTATTTTTACAGTAAGCCGTTTATTGCCATACTCTGATAAATAAAAGCCATCTAATGTATTTACATGCCCACACACGTTATCGGCTTATTAGGCATAAATCGGTGAACATCGACCTCAATGTTGTTGAGTTGGGCTGGACGGGTTGCAACTGAGACATAGTGTTTAGAGTTTCCGAAAAATTTACCTATGAATGGCTTACTTTGTTGTCCCTTCATATCTGGGATGGGAGAAATAATTGAATGCCAAAAACATTACACACGTCAGCTTTAAAAGTGCCTTTTTGGAAAATTTCAGCCATAGCTGCATTAAATAGGATATACCAAAGGAGGAACTTTGAAAGTTTAATAATAATAATAACAACAACAACAACAACAACACAAATGTAGGTGTGAGCAGAAACTACAGGGACAAGCACTAAAATGGCAAACATTGCATGACACTAAGCACAACGAACAACTTAATATGACATGCACAACAAACAACACCACTTTGCCAGTTGCCCAAGGCAGGATCGAACCGGTACCTTTCCGTTTAGAATTTCTGTACATTAACAACTACACCACATGGCAGTAGTGAGAAAGAAAAAAAAAACAGCCCAATCCAACACAGCGGCCACTGTAATAGGTTCTAAAGTAAGTGGTGCAAAAAAAATTTTAAATCACCATGACGAGAGTAATCAGAACCTGGTCTGGGGGCTTTACATAACCCCTATCAGTGTGTCAAATAGTCACATTTTTCAATGTACTCTTCTTCGTAGTGCTGCCTTAAACTCCAAATTTGTACAGAGCGGATATCGGAGTTACCGTAGAGTTTGTCAGTTCGAACCAGTCTGGCCATCCGGTCAACAAGGTGTTTCCATCCACAGAACTGCAGCTCACTGGATGTTTTTCCCACCATTATGAGTAAATTCTAGAGACTGTTGTGCGTGAAAATCCCAGGAGATCAGCAGTTATAGAAATACTCAAACCAGCTCGTCTGTCACCAACAATCATCCATGCGATTATCTAATCAGCCAATCTTGTGGCAGCAGTGCAGTGCATAAAATCATGCATATATGGGACAGGAGATTAATTTAATGTTCACCATCAAAATGGAGAAAAAAAAAATGTGATCTCAGTGATTTTGACCTTGGCATGATTGTTGGTACCAGATGTGCTAGTTTGAGTATTTCTGTAACTGTAGCGCATTAGCGTCTCTCAGTGACAGGTGTTAATCACTCCATTGTCGTGACTCCCTGCTGAGTAAATGGCTTCAAAAACTGAAAAAACACAACCGTTTGTTTTGAAAAAAGCATTCTGCCACTGAGGTGGGGTCTTGTGTTCACATCAAGTGACCAATGAGCTGCTTTTTTTACTGAAGAATGGACAAGACGTCAAACTGGTGGGAATGTTTTCATTGTTTTATGTCACTAAAATGAGCCACAACAGTCTGTTTTGATTGGATGCATTTCTTTACTCACTTAAAGTTGCATGTGGACATGCGTTCTAGGACAAAGCCTCAAGTGGATAAATAAACAAGCACGCACTTTCACAAGGAAAAGTTACTCCATCTTCATGATCACTTTTTGTATTACGGCAGAAAAGACACAGGAAGAGAGAATGAAAGGTACCTGTTCTCAGTCACTTTTAACTTTAAAGTCACTTCAATTTTGAAACAAACAACAGTTGATCTTTATTGATAGCTTGTCATAAATTTCTGATATGGCCTAAAGTGAACTGTTTGTGAACTGCTCTGGAACAGCTGAAAACACTCACATGTCCCCACGTGCTTGGAGAAAATACAAATTTGACACGTTTTTACTTTATTTAATTAAATCATATTCTTTGGAGTTTGATAATCACATTAGGTCATATCACGATTCTTGTCTTTCCACCTCCAAATTTAAGACCTTTTTGTTGAAGATTTTGTTGAATAATTTAAGATATTTAAGACTTTTTATGACCTTAAATTCTGGAAGACTGTTTAAGATTTTAAGTATCCACAGGAGCCCTGTTATATAACAATTATATGTATAAATATGCATACCTTACAAGTTTGTACATTTGTTTTATTTTAGTTTATGGTGCTTTAAATGTACTTTTGAATAGTTCACTTTCCAAATGACACAAGTTTGTTGCCCAGCTCTTTGCACAATGTGACAAATGTTTTAAAAAAAATTAAAAGCGTTCTAAATAGGACATGTCTAACAAACAACCAAACAGCAAACGCTGCAGTCTCTTGGAGTAATATTCAGGGTTGCTGCAGAGTTTAAGACCTTTTTTAAGACCTAAACTAATTAAATTAATACTGTATCCCCATACAAACCCACACAATGTAAAAATAAATCATGAACAACAGAATCTTACTTAAATAGGCAGGGGTGTACATTCAACATGGCCTTAGCACTGCATATAAGTAAAACACAGTAAGCTGTATGTAAGTTTTAAATACTCAAGACACATTTTCCACAAATACATCACATTAAAATTGTTTTTTGTATCATTATATAAATAAATACAAATACGAGTTCAACTGATATTGGATTTTACTGATGTGATAGTGTTGAAAGAAAGAAAATTAATCTGCCACTAGTTTTTAAAATTGGTAGCCAATATTAAATGTTCTTAGTCTTTTCTTCCTGTGATGGGGAGGGCTAGACAAAGGCTACAGGAGTCCAAATTGAAATAAATTATAGATGCAGTTTATGGTTCAACCAAAACACCAATAAAAATAATAAAAGATCTGATTCAATGTGGGAACTTTTAACTTTAAAGTCTGAAATACACTGGGGACTCTTATTTTGAAATGTATGTGCTTCACTGCTTCTAGTTGCTCATTCAAAATTAAGACTTTTGTTGAATCATTTAAGATATTTAAGACTTATGATGACCTTAAATTTTGGAAGACTAAATTTATGATCCATGGGAACCCTGAATATTGAAACATTCCTGTGTATTCAAAAGCTTCAGGTTGATGAGCTGTGAAAATGGGGCGTGACAGTGAAGCGTTGAGAAAAGGTAGTCATTAAGTGACACCTTCCCTCCATTTTTATTCAGAAAATGTGACCGGCTCACTGATTTGGAACACGTTTGACGCATGCCCACTACAACTTCTTAGTGATACTCTTTTAGTACAGTTAATGACCGGCGCATGCGCCGAGGATGTGCACAGATGAAGTATGTAAGTCTAGAAAATATGGCCGGCGCCATAATGGAATTTAATTCATGCATTCTGTACACAGAGCAATCAGCAAAGCGGAAGCACCAAGTATACTTTTATACTTTGGTTTTGTCAACTCGAAACCAATCCTGTAAGCCTACTGTATTTACTGTAGTATAACTAGCTTCATGGTACCGGCCCCAGGTCTAATTCTTGAGTTTAATAAAATAATGGGGAGGGGGTGAATGACTTGAAAGTCTTCTTTCCTGTGTCAACGTAATTCCTATTAAAACAGGAAGTTGGGACAGAACACAAAGGGTTTGTCTCTACTTATGCATAGCCTGTCATTTATATTACAGCCATGAACCATTATTTGCCATTGCTATTACTACTCAGAGACAGGTGGCATCAGGGGGAGGGACAAAAATACACCTATGAGTGCAAGATGAGTAATTAATCATTTTGATTACATTTCCAAGATGTGAAAGCCTGTACATTTAATATTTGTATATCTTGTAAATAATAATAATAATTATATATTTTTTTTAAATATCTTATGCATTGAATACAGATGACCTAAAAATGACAGATAAAAGCAACAGAAGACCAATTGTGATTTCGTGGGGTCTTCAACAAATAAAGCCACATGAAAATTATTCAAACAATATCATATCACAAGATTTAAGCCACAATGCTATGGCATAACCAACAAAAATATTCCAGCTAATTGATCAACGTTAAGAGAGCTAGAAATGATTAGAAATAATTATATATAACAGAAGATGACCATGTATGCAAATCAAAGCATACTTATGCTATTACCTCTATAATCCACTCCAGAGTTGAGTTTCACCACCACTGGTCTTCCAATGATCTGCTTCAAGAAATCGCTTGGTGTCTGTTTCCGGAGACTCATTTTCACTGCAAAACAATACAAAGTTATTACAACTCGCTGTCTGACATTTATAATTCTCTGGCATAAGACAATTAAAAAAAGTGTATCAGCTTGCAAAAAAGTAAAATGCTATTTGGAGATGAATTATAACATTAGTTTATCGCTGATCGAATATACTAAATGTATGTTAAATTAAACAATTGAACCTTAAAAGTTGTGCTGTAGAGTGATTCAGTTTATCTGGATGGAGTGAGAATATAGCAATGCATTTAGCATTAACGCTTACTTAGCCTGCCAGCAGCATACAATAAACACATTGTATGTTACATTGTACACAATTTAACTCCAATTAATACAAACCTCGTTTAAAGTAAATTATAACATTTCTATTCAAGCAATATGTAACAGTCGCTCACCTCTATTGGTACTCAACGTTTCCGGCAGGTTTCGACTGAGTGCTGATGTGACCAATGAACTAAGGCGCTCAAGTCTATCTCATGGTGTTGACATCGCGCAGCCAATCAGAGGATTCGATACAAATTTTGCGTAATATTAGCGTACGGAAGCCGCCGAGGAACCTTTCATTAAATGGTCCAAATCGACACCTGTCAGCAAGGTAATGAAGCTGTGATCCTGTTGCATTACAGTGTATGTGTGTGTGTGTGTGTGTGTGTGTGTGTGTGTGTGTGTGTGTGTGTGTGTGTGTGCTACATTTGGTAACATGCTCTTTCCAATACCTAGCGAACATTTTCAAAAATCTTGATGCTATTAACACAACCTCAGTGTATGTAGACTGAACTGTGGACCATCATTTCAATGCTTTAATGCAAAAGACATTAAATGACCACATCTTTCAAAATTCAAGAAATATTTTCTCACTCAAATGCAACCATATTAAACGCTTGTATATAATATAATTTTACATACTGTTTTCAGTTACATTTTATTCAAAACAGTAAAATAAACTGAATTATACAGCAATATGCTATATTTCTATAATAATTTCATACTGATGAATACTGAACATTTAATAAAAGCAAACCCATTTGTAAAATCTAATAAAACCAGCTGATTTCTCATTTAGCTTATGACCAGCTGTTTTGCTTTATCAATATTGTCACCATCTGTACAATAAGGGGCCAACTTTGTATTGATTGTGTTATCCAAACATGGCAGACATAACAAGAATGGAAGGGCGAGGAAGAGAAAGACAACGGAGCAAGACAACTGAGAGGAAGACCCAAAGCGAGAGGTCTTCCCAAGATGTATCACCAGAGAAAACAATAGATATACAGTATATGATATTGATATAGATGAGGACTTGTGGCCAAATGCAGAGGACCGCATTGACTAGTACAATTTAGTTTTAGACTAGAGAATTTAGTTTTTTGTGTGTTTTAACATTATTATTTTTTTGCTGGCCTCTTTTATTCTATCAGAGACTATTTAGCAGAGAAATGAGAATGCCCAAACAAGAAGCTCTAGCACCCAAAGGTCAATGGATGTAGAAAGGAAGTCCCCAATAGCAAATCACATTTTAGATACAGACATCACCTGTCAATCAACTCGCTAACACGCATGCACATTCAAGCTGGGAAAATTTAATGTTTTAGCGTAATATGAGGTAAAGAAGCACAATTTATGATTAAAATACTATCCAATTTTTTTGTTGATTTGAAATGTTCTTTGATCGTAATCTTGACCAACTGTTTTTGATATTTTGGTCTTTCTCCATTAAAGTTGATAGGAGCTGCACTGTCATGACTGGAAATAGCCTTCTGCGAGCTTTCCAAAGATTTCCAACAATGGAATGACCTGCTAGAAAGAATTCTATTAAAAAAAGACAAATACAGTAAAGGCATATTGCACCATCACAATTGTGTGTTGTTAATAGAATTTTAACTGCAGTGCATCCTACACATCCTGTGCATGTGCATAAATGTTGGTTTCTTCTTTTTAAATGTTGGAATCTTGTCAAAAAATGCTGGCTGGTGTTAGTGTATTTTGTAAAAGACATTAACTGTTGCGTCTAGCTGTACATTTTAAAAGACAACTGTGTGAAGTGTTGCAAAATGGGTACTCAGAATTGAGAAAAGCATATAAACAATTGTATAAAACAGACAGACAGACAGAGTCCACTGCCGATTGTACTGTAATAGTTGAGGTGTAACTAAGAACATGTAAGAAAAAGAATATCCTGAGTAGCCAAAACAGAGAGAAACCTATCTTTTGTTCACAGTCAGAGAAGGGCATGCACATGAGAGACAAAATCATAAAACACTTCTGGCGAATCCAGACAGTTTGCTTGTAGGCAGGGCATTGGTAGCCCTGAGGGGGCTAGAGGTTAATTTGGTATCTGCCGCCGTGTTAAACTAAGGTCAGTGCTACAAGTCCTTAAGTCATAAACAAGTGTGGTTAAGAGCTGTGTACACACCTAGGCACAAGTTAATGAATATTCAATGAGTATTTTTTTTCCCTTGTTACCCATCAGAGTTCATGTCCTAAAGGATTGTTAAGAGGGCAAAAAATGTGATCTAATGTGTTTTTCTATTAAGGAGACCATTCATTTTAAAAACAGGTTGTCAGTAATAGACGTGACATGTTCTGTGGTAAATTACAATATTTTTTGAGCAGTGTGAGCTGACATGCACGCACACTATTGTGATCTCCTTGGTGTTCTACTGCAGCCCATTCTTGATTTTACTGGAAGAGCACCAATAGCTTGACTTGTTAAGTGATACTGAATAAAAACGCAAAGGCACTGTAAAGACACAACTTTTTTCCTTCACTATTGTGCCTGTTGCTTGGCAAAGGATGGAAAATGTTTTTTCTTAGCTCTAAGTCTGAAAAGAAGATGTTTTAACCTTACTGACCCTTCACAAATTTGCTGCTAAATATTTTCTGAATAGACGTGAACATACATTAATTGTATAGCAATGCTGATTGGCTAGAGATAAAAGAAAGCTTTCACATTACTCACACTATGAGCCTGGGAATAATCCCATGGCTACTCTGAATTACAGCTACTCTGTTGCTAACAGTTGCCCAGCAATGCCAGATGGGACAGTTTTTACTTTGCCTTCAAGATGCTGGTGAGCTCAGATGGGCAGTGACACAGTTGATTTGCTGGTACAACCTGCCTCACCTTTCAAAGCCCCCAAAGACCTGAGAGGGAGTGGAGGAAAAATGAAAAGATTACAGAGGCAGCTTCAACAGGGTTGAAACTAAATGGATTGAGATAGGAGGGGGGCTGTTAGGAGAAGAGAAATCTCTCCATGGCCACAGGCTGTCTCAAGGAAGAGGATGGACGGGCATGGAGAGGAGAGGCTAGAATACGCTGACCTTTGCGAGCCAGGCCTTTCTCTTCAGGGTCAAGTTGGATATGAAGGGGGAGATAATGGAAAATCCTCAAGGGAGTTTTCAAATGAAATCCAGATTGGCTGCTGGCATGTAGTTTTTCTCCTCCCCCTTTCCATGCCTTAATCCCAGCACTGCATGGGGGTAATAGTGTGGAAATGATGGTGGAACCTCAGTCACCTCTTCTAACACCAAGATTCATGCCTACTAGATATATGCACTGCACTACTGGCCAGGTTATCGAATACGAATTCAGGTACTGGGTGTAACATCTAGACCTTTGTGAAATACCTTGCTGAAATGAATTTGGAAAGCTGCCTTATATTCCTATATATACAGTACTTGAAATAAGATGATGTGAATGTATGAGATTTTAGAATTTAATACTTATATTTATAATATATCCTCACATATCTTCTTACATTTGAGATATAAAGGAAAATACATTTTCAGTTTGCAAAATTTTTAGGTTTTACATGTCCCATGTTCTGTAAGCAATTTGAGGTCTAACCTTGAGTGAGAGATGAACCGAAGATCTGCTCAAAATGAAATATTAGGAATGACTGTCTGTGCTGTCAAATATAAGTGTTAATTGCTAATTAAATAGCTAATTGCCAATGAAAGCTAATGAGGCACATCAAAAGATTATCTGTGGACTCCACCATTTTGAATATGTCTAATATACAGAGCCTTGCAAAAGTTAAAACCTGTAACCAATTTTCTCATTTTATTGAATTAAACACCCTTCATTGAAATGTTGTTTTCTGTGATACTGTCATTTTGGTGCTTTGCAGAGCTCATATGGTTGAGGGGTGCAACTTTAGTCCATTCTCAGTTAGTGAACTTTGTACAGTATCTTCTTGTTGGCCTCTGTGGTTTCTCTCACAGGTCTCTCTTGTTTGCACTGAGAGTTTGGGGGTACAGTCTTTTCAGTGTTTCCATGGTTTGACATAAAATGTTTACCAGAAGTTTGCAGCTCTTCTCCAGTAGTGGTGAACCTACAGAAAACCTTTGGCATCAGTGAAGAGTTTGCCCCAAAGCTAATTTGCATGTGAGAATTAATGAGTTGCGAATTTGCAGCAATTTTGTAGTGAATCTAAATTTGTTTGTAAGGGCATGGAGCGAAATTAACAAATCCTCATTGTTCCTTGCTTTTCACAAGTGTAACACCAAATGTAAACCTAATTAAAAAATCGAATCCATTAACCACAACTAAACCTAAGCATGAATTTAATAGGAAAATTACTTTTCTGTACCATGGAGGAAAGAAAACATCAGGGTTTGGAACCAAAAATGGGAAGTGTTGCATGTTCCCCTTCTGTCACTCACTCGATGTTGTGTCGATGTAGTGACACTAGGGGTCGATCTTGAGAGCCCAGATCACCTCGGATCTTTGAGAAAAGGACTTTGAAAATTGCTGAGTTGAATTTGCATGCCACTCCCCCAGACATACGGGTATAAAAGGGAGTGGATTCATTCAGATTTTTTTCTTCGGAGCCGAGCGGTTGTACCTACTGCTGTTCTATTCACCTCCACAGAAGCGTATGCTGTTGGATATATGGTGCATTCAAGCAGCTTTCTCTCCTTCTGCATGCCAACTGCAGATTTGCCCCTATGGGCTTTGACAGCACTATTAAAGAGTATATTTTCTGCTAAAAGAATATATTTCTTAAAAGAGCACACACATTGATGTTGAATGTCTTTTTTAAAGATGCATCTTTTTAAGATGCCTTTCCGTCCTTGTGTGATTCCTGGGTGCGATCGCTATCTCTCCGCCTCCAACAGTCACAGGCGCTTCCTCATGTGTCTGGGCAGCGATCACACTGAGGCAACGTTTGTGGATGTCTCATGTTCTCATTGCGAGTATATGACCATGGCAACTTTGCAGTCACGGCTTTCCTTCTTCAAATGGGGTAAAGCCACTCCAGTCACCCCCTGCGCTGCGCCTTCTACCCACAGGTATGAAGTCAGCCCAGCTGGCACTGGAGGCATTCTGGAGAGATCAATGGGCGTGGTTTCACTGGATAATTCCCCACAGACCTCCAGATCACCTGCATGCTCGTTTACCCCCGTCCAGATCCGAAATGAGACCAGCCCGACTCATGACCAGCTTGACGTCTCTTTCGGGTGCCCGCAAGCTGGATGAGTGTTCGATTGCTGCATCGGAGAGAGCACTGGCGATGTCGGATGCTGAGGACTCGACTGGGTTCCTGAGTTCGGGGCGCCGCCACCTTGCAATATCGTCTGTCGTCCTGGCGCTACCCTTCGGGACCTTTAGGTCTACGACGTCTCTGGCAACCAAAGCCTACATTGCTGCTGGACAGTCTGCCACCACCCTGCATGCCATGGCCCTCCTGCAGGTACACCAGGCCAAGGCACTAAAAGAACTGCACGTGGGTAGTCCTGGTCCCGATGTGCTGCCTCGCCATGCGGGCGACAAATGTCAGAGCGCATGCACTCGGGCAGGCGATGTCCACCTTGGTGGTCCAGGATCGTCATCTATGTTTTTCCTGAGGCGAAGACCCCCAGAGATGCTCAGTCGGGTCAGTGCTTTCCCTCCTGCAGGATAGGTATACGTAGCCACACACCATGATGCAGTGGACGGTAAGAGCCTAAGGAAACACAACCTTTTCGTCAGGTTCCTCAAAGGTGCCCAGAGGCTCAATCCTCCCAGGCCATGCCTCTTCCCCTCATGGGATCTCCATGGTCGTCCTGGGCCTTCAGAGAGCCCCATATGAGCTGCTAGAGTCAGTCGAGCTGAAAGCCCTCTCCTTAAAGACAGCCCTCCTGATTGCGCTCACCTCCATCAATAGGGTGGGGGACCAGCAAGCGTTCCTTGTCAGCGACACTTGCCTGGAGTTCGGTCCGGCAGATTCTCACGTGATCCTGAGACCTCGACCGGGCTATGTGCCCAAGATTACCTTGACCCCTTTCAGGGATCAGGTGGTGGACCTGCAAGCACTGTCTCGGGAGGAGGCAGACCCAGCGCTGTCATTGCTGTGTCTAGTGTGTGCTTTGCGCACCTACTTGGAATGCACGCAGAACTTTAGACGCTCTGAGCAGCACTTTGTCTGCTTTGGTTGACAGTGGAAAGGGAACGCCATCTCCAAACAGAGGCTTGCCCACTGGATCATGGATGCCATTGCATTGGCCTACCAGATCCAGGCCGTTCCTGCCCCTTTGCAGGTTTGAGCACACTCTACAAAGAGTGTGGCATCCTCATGGGCACTGGCCAGTGGCACCTCATCGAGATTTTCTGATTCGCTGTAATGTATATTCTGCGGTACAGTCTCCCTGTCAGCGGATCCATGCCTCCCTTGGGCAGAGCTCTCTCTGCCCTCGGTCACTGTGTACATGATGTCTTTTGGGGCATTGAGGGAGGTTACGTGCACTCTGTTGCACCTGCTATTATGCATGCATTAGCTTGCTTGCACCTGCATCGGCAGTTCACGTAACACGGTTCAGCTGTGGCATTTTTCCATAGGGTCCCATAGTGTCACTACATCGACACAACGTCTTGTGAGTGACAGAAGGGGAACATCTCGGTTACTGTTGTAACCTCCGTTCCCTGATGGAGAGAACAAGACATTGTGTCCCTCTTGCCACAATGCTGTACTAGCCGCTGAATTGGCCAGGACCGTGTCTCTGCTCCTCAGCACAAAACTTGAATGAAAGTTCATTCCAGCTCCCTTTTATGCCCGTGTGTCCGTGGGAGTGGCATGCAAATTCCACTCTCACAGGTATTTCACAAAGATCTAGATGTTACACCCAGTACCTGGATTCGTATTTGATAACTTGGCCAGTAGTGCAGTGCATATATCTAGTAGGCATGAATCTTGGTGTTAGAAGAGGTGACTGAGGTTCCACCATCATTTCCACACCATTACCCCCATGCAGTGCTGGGATTAAGGCAAGGAAAGGGGGAGGAGAAAAACTACATGCCAGCAGTCACAATTTTCATTGGCCTTTTCTCAAAGATACAAGGTGATCGGGGCTCTCAAGATCGACCCCTGGTGTCACTACATCAACAAAACATCTCATTCCCTCCATCAGAGAACGGAGGTTTCGGCAGTAACCAAGACTTTATTGACATTCTAAAGGCATTTGTATTGCGTAAGTAAAATTTTAAGAAACCAAGTTAGTTCCTTCTTTAAAATAAAGTGTTGTGTAGGAGGCTAGCAAAAATGTGATGACTGTATTGTATCGATTTGAAATTCTGTTTGTTAATTATTTGTTGTCTAAGGGAATAAGAGTCTTACCTTTTTGTGCACACCAAATCACACATTATCTTACAATGTTGCAATTTCATATGAAATATTATGTGTTTTAATGTGACTATAGCCTTCTTTACACTGCAAAGTTGGCAGAGAAGCTGCATCTGAAGTGGCATTTAGGTGAATTTAGAGAGACAGTTTAATGCTGCTCGGAGCAGGCATGAATCCATTTACACAGCAGGTACAAATGCATAAATAACGTTATGAGTTGAATATTTTAAATATAAAATTATGAATACGTGGAAACATGAAGTTTTACTTTTAAATGAGAAACTAAATTATGAAATATATGTTTTGTCCTCCTGGTTTTGTCATGACAACAACAAAGTTTAAGGCTGCTCTGATGCTGCACTTCATTTACAAAGAACCAAAGCAGTAAAGACGCCACACGTTGGCAAATTTCAGATATTCATTGTTGTTAAAAATAGCGTTTGATTGTTAGGGCTTAGAAATATGAATAATGCAACAGTAATTTGAAGTGGGATTTGTAATTTTGTACGATGTGAGAATTGTTATTGGCAGTCTTTTCTTTGCCATTGGAACCCATTACCTCTGAACTCTTGTTGAACTGTTTGTGCAGGCAGTGTATATGCATCTGTGTGGACGTTATATGTAAAGGCATAGAAAGTCTTTGTGCATTGAAGTCTGACGCCTTGCTGTGGTTTACCAGTTTCAGACTACTATATATATGCCCCCTCACCCAAAAGGCTCCATTAGAAGAGTGGGAACAAAGCCAAGCAAATCATCCAACATATCCCAGGCACAGGTAACTGATAAAAATGGAAACGCTCTTAGATATAATCTGAGCAGTACCTGGCACTTAATATGTTACTATGTTAGCCATGCAAGTATTCAGTTTACAAAGTCATTCCTGTGTTCCCAGCGGATTTTTCCCTAATGGTTTTATTGTAAGCAACTTCTGGACCAGATTTGTTGATGCTTGTGATGTTTTTTTCTCAAATGCCATGCTAGAGTGAAAATGGCTGGGTCACTTTCTGAGAATACCTGTGGTTTGATTGCACATTCTCCCTACATAATTACAGTGATGTAGGGAGAAATGTTTGTGACTGGAGGACAGGGAGGGCAAATAGAAAAGGAGCACTTCAAATCCATCAATATGTTTTGTGATATTGGGAACAAAGCCCCCTTGTTCTATGTTCATAATGAGTTCGGCTTGCATCTTGCAACATGTTTCTTATACAGTTTCACTGGTGATCTTGCCAGTTCATCAGGTTTGCTTATTGCAAACTAGGTTTGTGGACAGAAAATAGGATAGCACCTTTTTTCTAGAACGTATATACACACAGGGAGAACACATCTATTTTTTGAATAAGAGAATAATGATTGATGTACTTAAAGGTCCACTCAGTCATTTTTTCCTTATTAAAAACGTTCCACTCCTGATGAATTGCATCGTAATTTTAAAAACATATTTGTATAAAATCATGAGCACTCACATGAGATGAAGACAGTCATATCAATAACCTTTTAAAAGCTGTTTTATTTTATATGGAGAGGGTGTCACATTCTGTTGACTTTTGTTCTGTGCTTTTATGTTGAAATTCCTGTTTAGTTCCTGTTTCCTGTTTGGTTTTTGTAGTCCTTTGTAGTTCCGTTTTTTGATTGGTTTTCCCCTGATTGTCTCCCATGCCCTGATTGTTTCCCCAGGTGTTACTAGTTTTCCCTTGTGTATTTAAGCCCTTGTTTCCCTCTTGTCTGTTATTTCATGTTTTGTTTTGTGCCTAGTTCTCTGTGGTTTTTGTTGTCCCTAGTTTGCTTGTTTTTTAATTTAATAAAAAGCTGCACATAGATCCTCTCCCGTTGCCTGTCGTTACAGAGGGTCCCTTCATGGGGGGTGCCATGTTAAAATCACATGATCAGTTGAATACTTCTCAGTACTACTTAATCTCAGTAATTGCCTTGTAATTAGACATTTTCACTATTGGATTCATTTGGCTTGACTGTGAATAGTGAATTTCTACAATGGCTGATTTTGAATGCTGCATCCACACCACTAGGTGTCAGTGTAAGTGCAAGATGACACAAATAAAAAAAAGTTACTGAATGCAACTATGTGCAAGTCAGGTCACTTAACATCCATGTTTGTAATGCCTCCAGGCAAATTATGGACACAAGTAAATGTCCTTATGGTCTAAATTCCCTCTGTTTTCTCTGCATTTGAACAAAGTTTAGCCAAACACATCTGTCAGAGGACAGATCGTAGTGTTAGAATTTTTTTTCAAAATGTGTAGTTACTGTGTTTTGCCTTTGCAGGACAGTGATGGTGTAATTCTAGTCTGTTGTGTCACTGTTCTTCTTTTATTTGTTTTTTTCTTTATTTTTTTTACAGTCATAAGCATTAGGACCCGAGGAGTAAGACACATCTTCTGCTGCTTAAATAGCCGTAAGTCTAGCATAGCAATGGAATGCAGGCTTCACCTTTCTAAACAACTCGCTGGTTGTTCTAGAAAATAGATAAAACTCCTGGCTGCCAGGAACCTAGCCTTTTGAATCCTTCTCTCCTCGGGTGAGGGTCTCTTCTCTGTCTCTCTCTCTGTCTCTCCTTCTTTTATAAACACAAGCACTCATACACAAACTCCCACTCTGTCTTTTAACCACCAGTGTTTCCTACCACAGAGGAGTTGTGACTCAGAGGCAGGCAAACGGTAGTCTTTGCTAGCTGAATATTCATTGGACTGGGAAAACATGATCCTGAATTTTCTCATTTAGCATGTATATTGCAAGAAAATAATTTTCTTAATCAGTACTTTTGTCTTGTTTTCCAGTAAAAAAAATATGTAGTACATTTTTTGGAGACCTGGGTAGCTCAGCAAGCAAAGACGCTGACTACCACACCTGGAGTCACGAGTTCGAATCCAGGGCGTGCTGAGTGACTCCAGCCAGGTATCCTAAGCAACCAAATTGGTCCGGTTGCTAGGGAGGGTAGAGTCACATGGGGTAACCTCTTTGTGGTCACTATAATGTGGTTCTCGCTCTCGGTGGGGCGCGTGGTGAGTTGTGCGTGGATGCCATAGAGAATAGCGTGAAACCTCCACACTCGCTATGTCTCCGTGGTAACATACACAACAAGCCACGTGATAAGATGCGTGGATGCCGTAGAGAATAGCGTGAAGCCTCCACACGTGCTATGTCTCCGTGGTAACGCACACAACAAGCCATGTGATAAACTGCGTGGATTGATGGTCTCGGATGTGGAGGCAACTGAGATTCGTCCTCCATCACCCGGATTGACTACATCACCACGAGGATCTAGAGTGCATTGGGAATTGGTTATTCCAAATTGGGGAGAAAAAGGGAGAAAAAAAATGATCTAGTAATTTTGACTGGTTTAAGAATTAAAAACTAATCCTAGTATGATATTTGGTCAAATGCCTTTGGCTTCTCCTCAACAATGAATAATGAATAAGTATTTTTTTTTTTTAATTATGATATTTGTGTGATTCTTTTTGTATTTATGCAATGAAAGGTGGTTTGTGGTGGTTGCTAGGGTGTTGCTTGGACACTACTGAATGGTTGGTAGATGGTTGCTTATTGTCTCAAGTCAAAATATATCGTCCCCAATTCTTTATGATATCCTGATCCCTATATACTGTATATTTGGGAATGTTTTTCAGTAGAAGTCTCTTATAAATTAGCAAAAGATCCTCACTTATTTTTTGCCTGCCTGGTGGACATTTGTTCTGAAATAAAAAAATATTTTAGAATATAAACAATGATTCTGAATTTCTTTCATATTAGACACAATGTGTAAGTATTCCAATTACCAGCTTTGTTTAGTCAAAATGAAGAGCTAACTTTATATCTACTTAAAGAAATTTACCACCACTGGCACATAGTTGGTGCTCTTTCCAGACAAAATGATAAAAGCTTTGTTGAGTGTGAAAAACAAGCCTAGTAAAATATGTCAGTGATTATATGCATACTGTGCTGTAGATTTACTGTACCATACAGCAGGGCCGTGGTATAAGCAGCCACTTAGGGACCCCGAGCCACCAGAGGGCCCTGTAAAGCAAGGTGGGTTTTTTTCTTTTCTTTTCTTTTTTTTATATATGTGGAGAAACGTAGCCAGACCACTGGTAAGAAATTAATGTAAGGTGTGCTGCCTGTTAAAATGGTGTTCGTTTGTTGTCATGCTATAAATAGCAACCATTAGTTAGCTAACCTTTTGCAGTTGTGTCCCATATATTTAGTTATTTGAAGTCATTTAGTATTAATTTCTATAGTTATTTATTGTTAATTTATTGTTAATGATTTGTTAATTTATTGCATTTTTTTTTTTTTTGTATAGTAAATTTTTTATTTTATTTTAAGTAATATATTCACATTTATTGGAGACTATAGTGGTGTCATTCTTGAGTGGGCCTTGATCAGAGGTGGGGAGGGCTAGGGATGGGGGGCCTCCAAGTAGGATTTTGCTTAGGGTCCCCATATGCTCAGAAAAGGCCCTGCCATAGAGTCTCTTTTTTAAACCAGAACAGAATAATTGTTAAGAATGTTCTACAAAAATAAGGGTTAAAACAAGATATTACTTCTTTTTATGGTCAAGATATTGTGTCTTACTTTTCTTACCCCATTGGCAAGTTGTGTAAAATTAACTTAATTTAAGATGCAAGGTATTCTGTGAAGATAATTCTTATTAATATTTTTACTGGAAAACAAGCCAAAAATACTGATTTTTGCAGTTTATTTAACAAGGTGAATAAGGGTAGAAATAGAAGAGATCACATCACAATGTCTTGCATTAATTTCTTTATCGTCTTAAATGAAATGGCATTTTACAGAACATTCCAGAGGCAAGTTTGATGACTCAATAAATCTACCCCAGTCTCTCTCTCCCTTAGCTTGTCTCAGTGGAATGTCAGCTGGCAAGTGCCCAGACATTGAGACTTTGCCTTTCAGAACATGCCAGATCTTACCCAAACTCCACACTAGAGCTTTAGATGTAGGCAAGTAAGCACCAGTCCCCTTATCAAAGTGCTTGTCCAGCAGGGCTTATGGCTCACTGAGCCACTGATCACCAAATCCTCTGACCTGCTGTTTACCAACCTGACAGAATTGTCTGTCATAGTGAGACCTACAGAGGGACTGCATAGGCCTAAAATGTGATGTTAGAATTCATCATTTATTGTGTTTGGTCATGAACAAACATTCCTAAACTACACCACACCACAATGATTGTTAATATTTCACATTGTTATTTCTGGGAACATCAGAGACCACAAGGTTGGACATTTTTAGGACATCTTGATAGCACATATAGGCCTACCCTGCTTGTTGTGCATAGAAATAAAATTTATCTTGTAAATCTGTGAACAGGATTACAAACTTGTCATATTAAAGTAAGGGTTCACCCCAAAATTAAAATGCTGTCATCATTTCCTCATACTTTTGTTGCTCTGTCCAATTTTCTTTCTTCCATGGAACACAAAAGGATATGTTAGGTAAAATGTCAGGAACTGAGAGCCTCAGTCACTATTACCGCAATGAAAGTGAATGGTGACTGAGACTGAACATTCTGCCTAACATCTCCTTTTGAGTTATATGGAAGAAGGAAAGTCTTACGGGTTTGGTACAAAATCAGGGCAAGGAAATCATGACAGAAATTTCATTTTTGTATTAACTATCTTTGTAATCAAATTTCCAAATATCTAATCCGACAGTAATTGGGTTATTTGTACAGTGTTTCCTAAAACCTTTTGAAACACTGGATACATGTATTCTGGAATGCACCCACCAAGCAAAACCCACAGACACATACAGATAGTCCATAACAGCATTTATTATGTATAGTATAATGTGTTTATATACTGATGCAATATCTCTTCCGCTTGATGGAGAATTATGTACAATTCCCTTGTGTTTTCTGGCTCATGTTCATGCCTGGTCCTTGTTTTTCTTTTTCTTTTTTTAAATGCAGCACTACCAAATCTAAATAAAGAACTTAATGTTTTCGCTATTCAGCTGGCCATTTTTTATACCATACAAGCCAATGGGAACTGCCAGCACTTGGCTCTGTTGGTTTTATAATTTAATGTGTTTAATTATGACTGGATGGGCTTGATAACCTTCTGTGACTTTCAAGCAATTGTCAGCAAATGAATGAGATTACATGACAAGCACTGAATGACAGCGCAACCCAGTGCTCAGCTTTCCCGCCACTTATCAGACGGTAGCCTAGCAACAGATCCCTGACCTGGAATTGACCTCCACCTGATAAGGTCAGCACCTGAAGTGTTTCTCATTGGTGGGCCCAATGAAGAGGAGGAGGAGCATCAAAGATGGGGAGAGAAAATGAGAGAAACAAAGGGAAATGGAGAGAGGGCAGAAATCCCATCAGAGACAAAGCCATAGCCACACAAAAGCGTTGAGGGCTCATGTTACAGTGTGAGGATTAAAAGAGAACTGTAAACACAATAGGCTCTGCTCATAGTATTTCCCATATGCAAAGTGACAAAGCACATTTTGCCTCTTTTACGGAAGCACTGGAGAAATGGACATTTAACTCAGAGGTGCACAAACTTTTCCTGCAAAGGGCCTAAAATCAAACTTGATTGAGGGCAGTGGGCCAAAAGTAACTTGCTTTATAACAAATATCTTTTGAAAACCTTATGACTCTGTCATCCGTTTATGTCAGAATAAAATAAAATAACATTTTAAAATGGCATGTTTCAAAAAAGTTGCATGATCTCTACAAAGCATAATCTCATTCACATATTTCCAAATATTTTGGCTATTAAATTAACATATAATAACTAATACACCGACACAGAAGAGAAGATCATAGCATTTCTCCCTATTTGGAATGAGGAGCTTATATAAAAAAAACTTAGCAACTCCTTCATGCCAATTGAATAAAATTATAAAAAAAATAAACATTTAACAATGAACATAACATATATGATTCATACACCAAATGTGGTTAATGTTCTGTAAAATTATTATTGTATAATTATCAACATATTTTATTTAACATCAAGGCAATTTAACACACACACACACACACACACACACATATATATATATATATATATAATATTATTATTATTAATATTCACTACATTGTAACATTTGATATATATAATTATTATACGTATTTATATCAATATATAATTATACATAGTTATCTTTAAATATTAAAAAACTATATATACATATATATATATATATATATACACTGTAAAAAAATATCTACTTGGTTCTACTTAAAATCATAAGTTAAGCAGCTGCCTCAAAATTTCAAGTAAAAACAAAATGGATTAATGAATTGTTTTAACTCATTATTTTGATTCTTGTTAAGCTGTGAATTGCCTTCTGCGAGTCAAAATGACTATACAATTATTGTTGTTTCAACTTTGCTATGCAAGTTCAAAATAAAGTGAACTCATTAATGAGCATTCTGTTCACTTATCCCCATTAGTGGGTTCAACTTAGTAATTTCAATTAAGTAATGTCTTTGAATTAGGGTATCAAGTTAAGATGATCTAAAAGAATGTCTTGTTTTAACTTAACAATGAATTATAAAAACACAAATTTGAGTACAAAACATTTTTTTTTATTAAAACCAATGTTAAGACAATACAAGCTATACATAAACACTTCAATCATGCAATCAATACTTTTTTCAGTCTGATGGCTCTTCTCTTAGGTAGTGTGGCAGACCCAGCAGAGCAGCAGTCCTTCTCCTTTCGTTTGTGTCCTACAAGACAAAAATAAGCAGTGTTGAGATTTTATTGCAAACATCTGGTGCCCAATTTTACAATTCTCAGCTCGTCTACTCACGTCTTTCTTCAGACAGTCCACAGTGCAGGCTTCTTTGCCGACTTGGTCGCAGCTTCGTAAACTTCCAGCAGTCTTGGTGCCAGGTCATCAAGTCCGTCGAGGAACGACTCGAGAAGGTCTGTGCTTACGACTCTTTTGAACTCTGCCCGAACCTGAGGAGACAAAAAAGACAAAAGAAATTAGAGAAAAGATTTTCAAAGCATAGAGTCACAATTTAGTAAGCTAAGGTTGTCTGTTTTCAAAGGCTTTCATCCACTCAGTAATACTAAACACAATCCTCTCACTTATCTGTATGCAGTAGCACATTCACGCCACCATTCGCACTAAAAAAAAAAACATTTCTGAACGGACCACAGTACAGTATCAGACATCTCTCTAGTACTTCCTGGAGGGAAGCTCATACCATTGATATCCAGTCATTGGATTAAGTGATTAATCTTAGGCTGAGTGTTGTCTATTGTTACACCTGTCTCTCACAGAACATGGCCGGCTATCTAGCTATGACATCCCCAATGAGAGGTTGATCCCCTACGATCTCCTTTCTGTGCTTGGAGAACGTGGCAGACATCAGCTCATCTACCTGCTGGTGATCTGGGTCTTTTTTCAGCACTTCCACCTGAATTGGACTGCACAAGCACAAAGGACACATACTAAGACAAAATAGTAGGCTTCACAGACACAAAAGCAAAGTGTAGGTAGTTAGTATAATATAGGCAGGTATGATGTGTATGTGTGTGTATGATGTACCTCCATCATCCTCCGCTTTTCTTCCATGTCTTCATCACTCAGTCCTTCAGGGGGATCTGGACAGTAGTGGACCTCACCCTTTTTTTTCAAAATTCTTTGATGAATAGAAAGTTCAAAAGAACAGCATTTATTTAAAATAGAATATTTTCTAACATTATAAATGTCTTTACTGTAACTTTTGATCAGTTTAACTCATCCTTGATTAATAAAAGTATTGATTTATTTTATTTCTTTCCCCCAAAAATAAAATAAAAATTCTTACTGACCCCAAACTTTTGAACGGTAGTGTTTAATGTTACAAAAGCTTTAGATTTCAGATAAATGCTGTTCTTTTGAACTTTCTATTCATCAAAGAATTTTGAAAAAAAAAAAAAAAAAAAAAAAAAAAAAATTGTACACAACTGTTTTAAACATTGATAATAATAATGAATGTTTCTTGAGCATCAAATCATCATATTAGAATGATTTCTGAAGGATCATGTGGCACTGAAGACTGGAGTAATGATGCTGAAAATTCAGCTTTGATCACAGGAATAAATGACAGTTTAAAATATATTAAAATAGTGTTGTTTTAAATTGGAATAATATTTCACAATATTACTGTTTTTGTTTGTATTTTTAATCAAATAAATGCAGCCTAGGTGAGCAGGAGATACTTCTTTTAAAAACATAAAAAATCTGACTGACCCCAAACTTTTGAACGGTAGTGTATTTGGCCTTGACATACGGTCTATCAGAAATTGTGTTTTCTACAACAGTTTACAATGAAAACTGGTATCGTCTCAGATAAAGCTTTATCAACCGTCTCTGACTGAGCTAAAAGACTGAACTGCTAGCAAACGTGTTCTAGCTAACGTTAACGGTCGCTGAAATGTGCCTCGCTTAAATGACATCACAGTTGTTGCACATATCAAAAGGTAACGATAGCTAACGTTAATCACGTTATTGGCTTCATCAACACACATTCTTAATATCTACAAATCACGAACACTTACCAATAGCGAACTTGTTCACGTCAACCCGACTCGTCTTGTCTGACGGAAAAATGACGCACCCGGCCAATTGAAGTTTGATTGCTTGCTGGCGCGTAAACTTGTTCGTCTCGAGGCCTGGCTTCGTCGGTAGTCCCCCGCACATGCGCAAAGAGCTGTCCTCCACTCAATCTGCAACCACCAAAAGACTTGTACCCCACTCAATTTAAAATGGCAAGTTCATTCAAGCACCTGGAATTTGTGATTCATTGAAGTAACTTATGAACCTAAATTGGAAGATTGAAAACTCAAACAATTGAGTTGAAATTTCATAACACATTATTTTATGTCTGAGTTAATGACATATATAAGTTATCATAACTTTTTGATCAGATAATTTTTTACAGTGTATATATAATATTCAATATTCAGATAATTAAAATACTTTACATTCCAGTAGCAGAAGAGTTAATCATTGATAAGGCAATACAAAAAGCGGCTTTAGAATACAATGTTCCCCGTCTGGGTAACTAGGGGTCTCTCTTGAGCGCTGAATATGCCTCTGATCTATGAAAAAAGGCCAATGAGAAGTTGGCAGACAGTATTTGCACACCCCGCCCCCGGACATACGGGTATAAAGGCAAGGAAATACTTAGAATTCATTCAGAAATTTTCTTCAGAGCCGATGGTTGTGTCTGCAGTGAACTGCGAGTCACACACCCATTCCTGTTCCTCTGATGCTCTCTGCTGTTGGATATACGGTGCACTACAGTGGCTTTCTCCTTCCCTGCACGGCAGTGCAGTTTGCCCCTGGGTGCTTCGACAGTGCAAGAGCTTAAAAGAGTTGTAAAAGAGTGATATTTCTTATAAAATAATATTTTCCTCTATTAGAGCAATACAGAGCGCCGTTGAACATCCTTTTCAGGATGCATCTTTTTAAAGATGCCTTTCTGCCCCTGTGTAGTTCCTGGATGCGGTAGAGTGCTCTATGCTTCAGACAGCAACAAGCATTCTCTTGTGTGTCTGGGCAGCGATCACACCGAGGCAGCGTTTGTGGATGGTTCATGCTCTCACTGCGAGGGCATGACCATGTCAACGTTGCTGTTGTTGCCACTCCAGCCACCCCCCGCACTGCTCCTTCTTCCCACGGGATTGAGGGCAATGCGGCTGGCGATGGAGGCGATCTGGGGATGGCAGCGGATGACTCCCCTGGGCTGCCACCTTCGGGCCAGCACGTCCAGGCTGAGGTTGACACTCAGATGACCGACATGCTTTCCCGGTCTGCTGCCAGTGTGGGGTTGGACTGGAACCCTCCGTCCTCCCCACAGCCATCGCGTTTGGATGACAGCGATGACTCCCTGGGGTCTGGGCGCTGCTCACAGCTTCGCACCCAAATTCTCTTATTTCTGCAGGAGAGGCTGGAGGGGAGGTTGTCCCCTTCCATCCTAAAGGTGTATGTCGCTGCTATCACGGCCCACCACAACGCAGTAGACGGCAAGTCTTTGGGTAAGCACGACTTAATCATCAGGTTCCTAAGAGGCGCCTGGAGGTTGAATCCCTCCCGGCCAAGCCTGTTCCCCTCCTGGGATCTCTCGGTGGTCCTCGCAGGCCTCCAGAGACCTCCCTTCGAGCCGTTTGAATCAGCTGGACTCAGGGCCCTCTCTCTTAAGACTGCCCTGCTGATCGCGCTCGCCTCCATCAAGAGGGTTGGGGACCTGCAAGCGTTCTCTGTTAGAAACACTTGCCTGGAGTTTGGTCCGGCAGACACATATGTGATCCTAAGACCGCGATCGGGCTACGTGCCCTTCGTTGCTGTGTCCGGTACGTGCTTTGCTTACCTACTTGGACCGCACGCAGAGCTTTAGATGTTCTGAGCAGCTCTTTGTCTACTTTGGCGGACAGCGAAAAGGGAACGCCGTCTCCAAACAAAGGCTTTCCCACTGGGTTGTGGATGCCATTTCATTGACCTATCACACTCAGGCCATGCCCACCCTTGCAGGTCTGAGCACACTCAACAAGGAGTGTTGCATCCTCGTGGGCACTGGCCAGGGGCACCTCCCTGGCAGACATATGTAGAGCAGCGTGTTGGGCAACACCTAATACCTTTGTGAGATTCTACAATCTCCTGGTTGAGTCAGTATCGTCCCGTGTTTTATCATGTCCGAGCCAGTAGAACTCAGTAACAAGCTGACGGTCTGACCGGGTGGATCGCTTGCACCTGGTGCCCATTGAGGTAAAATTGTGCACTTTCTTTCCCAGGAGATCCCACTCATTCGGATCCCTTGATGATTCCTCCCTAGCCCTTTGGGTCCGCAGTTCAGTGGAGGAACTCGCTGACCCAATCCACTTCGGGTACTTTATCTACCCTGTACTGGATTAGGTGCTCCACTTCGACACTCCTACGTGGACTCCTCCCTATGTGTATTGTCCGCAGTACAGTCCCCTTACGAGTACACCCGCGTCTCCCTTAGGCAGTCCCAGCTGCCCTTCGGTCGCCGTGTTGTAGCAACTCCCCCCTCCTAGCGAGGCTGGATCTACCACTGCGCCACTTTCCACATGCCGCCTAAAAACCCATGTGATGTATTCGCCACTCTTACCTCCCCTTCTGGGCTGGTGTGGTCTCCGCAGGGTCTTTTCCCCTGAAAGAATAGGAAACTGGGTAAGACCCCCTTCCCTCAATGCGTGTAAGGGCCCCGGCCGTTTCTTGCTCTGTGCGGAGAAACATAGAGAGAAAAGAGGACCAGTCAGGCTCGGCCCATTCCCAGGTTGGCAAGCATCGCCTTGTTCCCCTGTCTAGGGTAACCAGAAGGATCCCGATGACTTTTTTGGGGCATTGGAGAAGGGTACGTGCAGTCTGACACAGCTGGTTACCTTTGCACGTAAAATACCTGCCTGCTCCCGTGTCAGCAGAACACGTACACGGCTCAGCGCATGGCATGATTTAAATTGGACCCCTAGTGTCGCTTCTTCGACACAACGTCGAAGTGAGCGACAGACGGGGAAAGTCTAGGTTACGTATGTAGCCCTGATGGAGGGAATGAGACATTGTGTCACGTAGCTGAGCCGAGCCACTGTTTTGGCCAGACCATTTCCGGCACCTCAGAAAAATCCTGAATGAATTTGACGTATTTCCTCACCTTTATACCCGTGTGTCTGGGGGCGGGGTATGCAAATACTGTCTGCCAACTTCTCATTGGCCTTTTTTCATAGAGCAGAGGCATATTTGGCGCTCAAGAGAGACCCCTAGTGTCGCTTCTTCGACACAATGTCTCGTTCCCTCCATCAGGGAACGGAGGTTACATACGTATCCTAGATGTATTGTTTACTACCATATTATTGATCATAACTCAATCATTGGTATATAGTTCACAGCAATCCATTTCACAAGTGAATTTGTCAATCAGTTGCAGATTTATTATGAGGACTTGTTTAAAGGCCCATCAATTTACACCTACGTCAGACGTTTTGGGTGTGTTGCGTCATAAACATAAAATGTTTAGGTCACTGTGTCAAGTTAAATATTGTTTAATACTCAATCTTTAAACACATCTTGACATCCCTTAGTTCGCATTTGCACTCCTTCAAGTGTTTTGAACACAAGAACGTAACGCATGTTTGTGTTGTTCTGCCTACTGAAATGTTTTCTTCACTGTATAACCTGCGTGTTGCCCATACAGCTGAAATTTCAATTACTGCACTCTGAAGTAAACAGGTGGTACTACAAGTTTGCATTTCTCAGGACTCTTCCTTATTATGGTCCGTGGGCATGCGATTAATTGCGTTCATTTTTAATTGACAGCCCTACTACAAATATACACTCACCTAAAGGATTATTAGGAACACCTGTTCAATTTGGCTGGTTGTGGTGGTGTAATGGTGTGGGGGATGTTTTCTTGGCACACTTTAGGCCCCTTAGTGCCAATTGGGCATCGTTTAAATGCCACGGCCTACCTGAGCATTGTTTCTGACCATGTCCATCCCTTTATGGCCACCATGTACCCATCCTCTGATGGCTACTTCCAGCAGGATAATGCACCATGTCACAAAGCTTGAATCATTTCAAATTGGTTTCTTGAACATGACAATGAGTTCACTGTACTAAAATGGCCCCCACAGTCACCAGATCTCAACCCAATAGAGCATCTTTGGGATGTGGTGGAACGGGAGCTTCGTGCCCTGGATGTGCATCCCACAAATCTCCATCAACTGCAAGATGCTATCCTAACAATATGGGCCAACATTTCTAAAGAATGCTTTTCAGCACCTTGTTGAATCAATGCCACGTAGAATTAAGGCAGGCCTGAAGGCGAAAGGGGGTCAAACACAGTATTAGGATGGTGTTCCTAATAATCCTTTAGGTGAGTGTATATAAACATACATATACATGCACATAGGTATTCTTGAAAATGAGTCTTTAAACAACAGTGTAAATATCAATTCATACAGAGTGACTAATTTACACTATGTGTAAATAGCACCTGCCACACAATAGTCTGGTGGAAACACAAAACAAAATTACGCAAACTGCTCACACTAGTGTTTTTGCAGCTGTAGGGTGTAATGACCATGTGGATGTGCTTTTATTCGGGTGGACGACCTGGTTTCGAATCTGCTTTTTGTGCCACTTTTTCTCATATGGTTTATGTATTTCTATACAATAATAAATAAAAAATAATATTGAAGTTACAGTTATGTTCGGGGAGGTGAGAGTAGGTTTGATCTTGGTAAAAATAACCATTGTTTTACTATAGTAATATAGTAGTAATCAGTTAGGGTTCGTTTTTTTTTTTTGTTTTGTTTTTTTTTTTTGGCAGAAGCCATAATTTTAATGTAACTAACCATGGAGTAAAAATACTTCAGTAATATGGTGTTCATATAGTAACCATGTTTAAATAGTTTTGGTTACTATGATTTTATTTAATAAAAAACATTGTAATACTATGGTTACTGCAGTAAAACCATGGTTAATTTTTGTAAGGGACATTTAGGGTTAGGTTTAGGGATTTGAGTTGGTGTGTGGTGTCTGTGGGACAAATAAACACAACAAACACACTGCAGTGATGCCACTATACTCTATTGTATATTATTATTTATTTAGGGGTACAAATAATGTCTGCCACTATTTGCACCATATCTAACACTACTGTGTATGCACATAGTGCAAAGAAGATTCACTTGGTTGTTTAAAAAACACCTATGACTATTTGTGCTTAGTGCAAATAGCATTTGCCTAATTCATATGGTCATTACTCATAATTGTTGCAGTGTTCTATTATACTATGGCATTAAAACTATCCTGCAACTATCAAGAAGTGATACTAATCAGTGTATTACCACCTAATGCACATGCACTAAACACACAAATGCACAAACATACAATGTTTGTTTGTCATTGGTGGTGATTTTTTGGATGATGTACATTAGCTTAGGGCTAACTACCTGAAAAAATCTTTAAGGACAAAAGAAGCATGAAATGTGCCACAGTAATCAAGTAATTAAAATAAATTAAAGTCTCCGAGGGTCAGACACTCTATAAGGTAGAATAAATGACTGCAAACTAATTGTCTTTTATGAAATTATTTTTGATCACAGAGCTTTAAAGTGCAACTGGAATTGCTTAGAAAAGGTCTTGGACTAAATTAAAAGGTCTGTGTTTTAGATGGACAGTACTGTGATTTTAACTGAAGAATAACCCAGATGTACTGGTAAATCCAGAGTGAAATGAATACATTTGATTAGAATTATTATTGCTAAATGCAATTAAATATGCACTCTGTACTTTTTTCACACTTTTTTCTTTATATTGTGCTGGCTGATATGGTAGTCATCCTGGATTATGCTGACACCTGACAGAGTGGATGAAGCATGATAGAAAAGCATTACCTGATTACAGACCAATGAGGTAGTGCTTTCTCATAAATATAAAATATATTTCCCCTGTAGGATACATTTCAGAAATCTAATGTAAAATACATTGACTTTTATTAGGCTGCTCGACTACAGTTTTCATTTCATGTGAGTGTACTATTCAAGTCTTAAGGGTTTAAAAGTTTTAATGAGGGGGAAAACTGAGTGCACCTAAATTATAATAAGAAAATGTTAAAACAAATTACCTGATGACATTTTCCAGATATCAGACAATATTTTTTTTAAT
The DNA here is from genome assembly GCA_032164185.1 of Moxostoma hubbsi. Taxonomy (NCBI): domain Eukaryota; kingdom Metazoa; phylum Chordata; class Actinopteri; order Cypriniformes; family Catostomidae; genus Moxostoma; species Moxostoma hubbsi. The sequence goes on from JAVLUX010000012.1 coordinate 21,086,492, forward strand.
ATTACATCTATAAGTGTTTTCCAGTTTTCCAGAAATGGACTATACCTCATTTCATTCTAAATGTCCCGTCAACCTGACAACATGCATTAAAATAAAGATCATCATTTTTGACAACCAATGCCAGCTCAAGGAATCTGCTGGAGCACTGAGGTAGCTCAGAGACAAAGGCCAAGAAAGGGGTTGACCTACTCTGTCATAGATTTCAGGAGAGGAGGAAGAAAAAGAAATCTGCTCATGACTAATTTCATTCTTGGGGGTCACCAGTCAATGCTACGTGTGCTTAAACAATAAGACTTGAGCAGACTTAACATTCCTTTTCCCATTAAAGTAATAACTCAGCTAAAAATTAAACTTCTGTCACTCATTACTTACTCATATGACTTTCTTACTTCTGTGGAACACAAAATGTGATTTAAGAAAAGAAGAAGTCTTTACAAGGTGATTTGCCATATTGAAAGTGAATATTGACTACGGTTTGTCACGCTCGGAAAAAACCCCCACTATAAAATCATATAAATTAATTAATACAGCTCTTAAATCAAATATGGTAAATACGGCAATAACATCAAATCTCATTGGTTCTAATTGAGTCTTGTAAGCAAGCGTCTTGTTTGTTGAACAAGGTCTGCAGGCTTTTTTTTTGTGAGGTATACTACCAGTGCAAAAGGTCAGAGAGAAAATGTAAGGGCAACCACCTGCTTCTGTCATGCTGGGAGTGAGAAGAGAGGGAAGGGGGACAGGTGGCATGCCGGAGAAGACACTGGCACCAGCTTTCTCCTGTAATAATCTCTCTATTTAAAAGGTAATTTCAGTTGGACAAAATAAACAGCTTGTTATCTTGAAACTAAACATTGCCATACCTATATAAAGCAGCTATGCTTATGTATACAGACCCATTCATGCTGTGTGTGGATAATAGAAACATTTTGTGTCCAAAGTTAAATCATGATTAGCTTTTAATTTCCATTGTGGTAAAGCCAAATGAATTATTGTAATTAGAAATCATTTACTTTGTAATAAGTTTATGGTGGATGTTTTTTCTTCCCAGAATCCCAATTATGTTTTTTTGTCTACCTAATATTATAATATAGGAGTAACATTTTCAGTTCTATTCAAAGTCAAATAGTTTTCACAATAAATATCGTTCTTAAGCAGCTTTACAGAAAATAGAAATGAGCAAGCAAAAGTTAACAGTGGCAATTAAAAACTTCCAGATATACAGTATATTCAACTTACACATATTATTCTTGAACATTTGGATGTTGCGAGAAAGGACAGATGAACACTTAGAAATACTACATTATATGTAGATATGGTGTTTATTTGGTGTTTGTTCTTAATGTTATAATGCATTTAAAAAAAAACGTTTTTTATCCACGGACCCCCTTGTGCCCCGTTGCAGCCCCCTGGGCTTCCCCAGACCTCAGTTTGAAAACTCCTATCTTACACTGCAAATAATTTATGTTAATTTATAATCAACACTTTACTGTGTTCACAGGCAAATTAAAAAGAACGTTGCAAGAATTATTTACTGGTGTGATATCCGTGAGACCCTTGTGTCCCATGTGGTAATTAGAGATAATTTGGAAGGCAAGACAAGATTTGGAAGGGTTAAGGTACAGTCTTGTTTTCTGATTAACATCTTTAAACAAATCAAGGGTTCTGTTTATCTACTAATAGGCATATACAAGTTTAAATTAAAGGAATAGGTCACCCAAAAATTTTAATTCTTACATTGTTCCATCATGTTGTTACTGGCTGTTACCTCAATAACTGCTATGTCCATAGAACACTATCTCATAGTATGTTATGTTTACATTTGGCATTTTTAGAAAATGACATATTTGCACTACTGTGTACTGGTCGGCGCTGCACTGTCTCTTACTGTGTCTATTGTCCTGTTCATTGTCAGTAATTTATTGTACTGTCCCGTACTTTTTGCACACGTTTGTACGTGCACTTTATATAGGTATTTTATTTAGTCTGTGTAGTCTCATGTGGTTCTGTGTTTGTCCTATGTTGTTTTATGTAGCACCATGCTCCTGGAGGAACTTTGTCTCGTTTCACTGTGTACTGTACTAACTGTATATGGTTGAAACGACAATAAAAACCACTTGACTTGTTTCAAACTGATGTGACTTTCTTCTGCATAACAGAAAACATTAAAATAACTTAATGAATGTCATGTTTGCTGAATTCAATACATTGGTAGTACATAGAGCCTCATTTAATGACTCACATTAATGCTTAATAAAACACACAAAAATGACATAAAAGTAATCCATATGAGTCGTCCATAGCATATCAAGCCTTCAGAAGGCATGCGATCACTTTGTTTGATAAATAGGCTGGAACACTGTGTTGTTGGACAATGTTTAGGTATATGCAGGGCACAAACACATGATTTAATACAAAACTACTGTACCTTATAAAGTTCAGTATATGTTGTGTTATTTAGTAGGGGGTTCACCCTCGTGAGAATTGTTTTTACAGAAACAGCAAGTATTAAATTCTGGTGACTTTGAGCAGCTTTTTATTTCTTTAGCATTTTAATTACTATATTGTGTAGCAAATATGTATGGTTTCACAAAATTACTATAAATAAATAAATACATTTCCTGCTGAGTTAGTACACGGTCCTTTGTTGTATGCCATAGTAGGGTAGACTGGGGTTGGCTGGCTACAGGGGTTGGTTGGCACGAAAAAAATCATGTCACTAACCCTCTCATGGTATATTCAACTCAGTGTTCCTAACACAATCTTGCATCCTCCTAACAAAGAGGAAGACACAGCAAGGAGTTGAAAAAGAGGTAACCCAAACCACTACTTTTGGCCTCAGGGAGAGATATACCTCTTTATCCAAACTCCTTTATCCACTACTGAAGCACCTGAAATTCATTTAGCTTTCTAACAGCCTGCACTGCTGAGACATTTTAATAAGTAGTAATAACGGCAACAGACAAAATGAGTTGCTTCAGAGAGCGGCAGAACAATCTCGCTTATCAATAACGTAAAGGAAACATAATTAGATGGACGTCTGAGACTACCTAAAATTTTGGCAAGGAAAGATATCAGATTAATTTAGCATGGCTAATAGCAGAATTGTATTTTTCATATCTGCATTGCAGATAAAATAAAAAAGAATATAAGAAGGTGTAACATTGAAACCTATGCTAACATGACAACATAACATGCTAATGAATGCTAATGTTTTTTATGTGTGAAGTAGTGGTTTACAAATACCTGTGAGAGTCTGTATGACATCTTAATTTGTAAAGCAACACTCCAGCGTGAATAAAAGTGTTAAAAGTATCGAGTTGAAACAGATATGTCAATGGAAATGGTCTCCTTTCTTTTGCAGATGTTTGTCACTGTCAAGACTGTTTCATAGAGTGCCCATTTAAACATGATGTCTGTTAGGTGACCTTTAGGTTGCTACCAAGTGTGAGGTCATGCTGCTGTTGCCATGACTACTATCAGCAGATTGTCTGCTTGCAGGCATTACCTCAGCTGCCTGGCATCGGCGGGGTTACAGAACAGACCGTGACCTCGCCATGGTGACTAAACTAATCTTAAACAATAACAAGCAGCACACACACATACAGGGGAGATTTTGTAAGATGACCATAAAATGTGTAACCAAATATTAAACCTTATATTACTATATATTAGTTCAAGATAAAGGGGAATGAGCTGGATTTTTGAGACATGACAAATGTTGAGTTGTATAGAAATACACTGCAGAAAGTACACTGAAAAAAATTATGTGTTGGATTTACTTAAAATATACATGTATTGAACCTTTGTTAGATATACACAAATGCATCAGTTCATTCAACTTTATTTACTTAAAAAGGTATGTCACATGAATAAGATTTAGAACATTGTTTCTAATTTAAAATGTATTGATTCTAATTAATTGAATTGCCTCAAAAGAAAATAATGCCCAAGGTCATTAAAGGGAATGTTCACCTAAAAATTAAAATTCTCTCATTATTTATTCACCCTCATGAAAGCCCAGGTGTTTATGACTTTCTTTCTTCACCAGAACACATTTGAAGAAAAACTGAAAAATAACTTGGCTCAGTAGGCCCTTAAAATGCAAGTGAATGGAGATTTATCTTTTGAAGCTCCATAAATCACAGACAGACAGGATAAACGTCATTGATATGACACCAGCGGTTAAATTAATGTCTTCTAAAGCAACACAATCACTTTTGGTGCAAAAAAGATCAATATTTGGGGATATCATAAGGGTCCGTAAATAATGAGAGATTTTTCATTTTTGGTTGAACTATTCCTTTAAACTTGATTTCCTGAAGAAGTGCAGATAAAACTGCGCCTTAGCTATGCACATTCAATTGCACAAAGTAAAATGAACAGAATCCAACTTCACCAAAGGGAACACTAATCACCTAATGGTGAGTTTACATCTAATTATTGTAAAACAACAGCAATAATACCAAAAAGAGCTAAAACTCTCCATGAATTCTTAATAACAACAAATTAAATATCCAAATAAGTTAACCAAATAAACATGCTTACATTATTCAAGCACAGGTGCTTATGGGTATTCCCCACAACCTCAGTTCTGTACTTGATCGTTTGAGTTAGTAGTACTTGAAATTTTAATTTAATGGATTTTTCTAGGATTCTAGGAATTATTATTTAAGTTCACCTATAATTGCTATTTCTAGCCAAAAATGTTTTACAATGTAATTTTTTTTTAAATGTATGTTTCTTTAGTAGAAGTAGATTTATTTTCATACTTTATGGGTGTTGAGCTAACAAATGTTTTTTTTTTTGTTGTTTTTTTTTTCAGTGTAAGTAATCTAAAAATTGTGCTATGTGTGCTATCATTTAAATGAACAGACTCTATGCAAGTCAAAAATATTATATAATATGGCTGAATAAACCTGAATATGTTAGGTTATATCGACAACAGTATTTTTAATGGTCAGATCAGTTAGAAATAGCTCCTTAATGTTACAACTGTACATTTTTTCAGTTTATTTAAGAAAACATTATATCGGACCCCTATATGTGGATGAGAACCTCTCATCACTTTTACTATGGTGCACACATAAACACTGTACCACTGAGGTCCAAAAGTTTACAGTTGAGCAAAGCCTCTCAGTGGACTTTGAGGGGGGACAATGAGGCAGCCATATTCTAATGAGCAAACTACAAAGTGTGTGTCAGTCACCAGTGCAGAGGCGAAGTGGGCTAATTTGGGCCTGTGCTAATTGCCACAGTAACGAGCTGCACGTGTGGATGGTTGCGAGGAGGATGGCAGCATGGCACGAGGGAGGATACAGTCCTCCTAACACCAGAGAGGTGTGAAAGAACGAACTTGTCCAACAGTAGGCAGACTGCTGGAGACCAGCCCTGAGTGGGGAACAGCCGGCTGGTTCAGTGCTATGCATAGAACAGAAGATTGCGTGTGTCTGTGTGTGTGTGTGTTGATGACTGATTTTTAATCAGGTTGCATTGTAGTTGTTACTGTATGATGAAGTGTAATAACACATACACCTCTATGAATCACTATTTTCTGAAAACAGTCATTGAATGACTGATTCTGAATGAAGTTACTTTGTGGTTACTATGTAGTAAAGTATAATAAAATATAATTCTCAATAAATCTTTTTTATTATTATTTGTCTACACTCCCATCTGAATCAAAGTTTGTATAATTTATTTTGTGATATGCCTGAAAAGGATATTCATGCATATCACCATATTAATTGTTCTGATTTGGGGGTTTCTGTATGAAGATTTAATGTAATTCAGTAGCTAGCCAGGAAAGTTACCATTTTAAATAAATGTTTTTTTTTTTTCAATAAGACCAAAAAATTACAAATTCTTAAAATAATAATATGCTAATTCATTTTGTATTCAATTTTACATTTATCTCATTATATCACATTTGAACATTTGCGATAAGAGCAATTTTTGTAAATATATAATTTTTTCCACGCGTTTTAAATATGAATAAGTCACAATTAACCATTTTATATTATGCATATAAAATCCTTGGTCAGTCAAGTATACACCCTGGAAGCTTGGGGGCACCTTGTCCCTTTCTCGCGCGCGAGCTTCTCTCTCTATGAGCGAGTGTGTGCGCGCGCGCGCGCGTGTGCTCTGCTGTTGCTGCCCTTTGATCCCTGCATTAGTGTTAGTTAGGGGCTCGGAGACACACACTTACAGAGAGCAGCCATAGTCAAGACACGGCAACAACAACAGCACCTCCTCATCTACTCTTCCCTATTCCCATCAATACACTTAACCGAGGACAGCCAGGTGCACGACAAGTCCCTGCCACCAGGCTCCCTCGTGAAATTTCAATGGGAAAAGACATTTTTTCTTCTTATCCCTAAACAAGAAGGAGAATGTGATAAAAGGAGGAAAATGCCAAGGAGGAAACAGGAGCAACCCAAGCGCCTGCCTTCACGTAAGTCGTTTTCTCGCTCGCCGCGATTTTAGCTCTTCTCCGTGTGTTTTGCGCAGTAGTTTAGGGTTAAAGAGGTGAACAGACAAAGGCACGGCGTAGGTTATTTCTCCTTTTTTAGGTCTGTGCTAGGCAGCCATGTTGGTGATGAGGGGGCTAGCGGAGCGAGTGCACTAACGGTGGCTTTAATATCAGACAATCGATAAAGGTCCCGTTCCGCCTAAAGGTTGCGTCCAGTAAATCTCGCGTTCTCGCCGCTTATTTGGCGCTTATGGCAGCGCGTGTTTTCTTATATGTATCCGCACGAGCGAGGCTGAGTCGCGCGGAAGGGAAAGGGGGAGGATCTGGCCGCAATAAAATAAGGGTCAGTCGGATCAGACTGCGAGCCAGACTCAGCCTTCCATCCGTGCCCCTGCCTTTACTTAGCTCGAGGGCTATCTAGCACCAATCCGCAACTTACGAATTCGCCCGAAAACACATTCGTCCAACTTTCCCCTTCCGCGGTTATCTGTATGTGTGTTTGTGTGGGTGAAGCTCAGTGCGCGACTTTTCTTTCGTTTGACGAGCGCTTCGCGGGCGAAGCGGTATTTTTTTTAAGCTGAGGTATTTTCTTCCACCCCTCCCAGTTCTGTGGGGTTCATGTCTGCAGGCTGCCTGTGTCAAAGCCATGGTCGGTCACCTGAAGTTCAGGGTTTTTTCCTTCCTCATGCAGCCATTCATTACAGACAGTCTGCAATCAATAGCGCGCAGAGGCGAAACGCTCTTTTCTCTCGCTTCGACTCGTTGCGCGACGGATATTACTCTGGTTGCGGTTGGAATTGCGTATTACGATATTTGTTCATTTGACCCTGTGTAGCTGGATGTTAAGATTGTGCTTTTATCAGTTTAGTAATAAAGGGATGCAGTTGCTTGTGTCGGACGCTAGAGGGGACATGATGTGGACTGTGGAAAACATCGATCACAGGAATTGGCTTAATGTGGCAGGCTGCACGTTCAGTACTGTATGCACGAGCAGCCGTGCAAAATACATGTTTATGTGGGTTACCGTTTACCAGCGTCTATTGGGACTGTTTTGAAAGTGGTGGATTTTTTTGTTCTTTCTCGAGAGTTTGCCGGTCTCTGAAAATTGAAAAATACTTAAACTTTTTGCATGTATTTTAGCTTTTCTAAAGTTAGAAGGCTGTTATGTTGGTTAATGTGTTTTAGTGATTGATATGAAATTAGAATGTATTAAATGTCTATGGATATGTTGCAATACATTCAAAAGTGAAGTTATTTCTTAACTGTAACTGACCATCCTCAGAAACTATTGCTGATTTTCTTGAAATATTCATTACTTTTATGAGATCTCAGTCATTGACGTTTAACTACGTAAGAAAGTCCACAAAATCTCTTCCACATGCATAAAAGCTAAAAATCACTCACTCAGCAAAATCTCTTCTGAAGTTTTGGTGGCTCCCCACACAGCCCTCTCATGGAGCCAGGGAGGAGTGATGTCACATTTCAGTTGTATTTTCTGTTTGCTTTCATCATGCTTTAAAGGGACCCAAAAATGAAAATCCTCTCATCATTTACTCACCCTCATGCCATCCCAGATGTGCGTGAATTACTTTCTTCTACAGTACACAAACAAATATTATATTTTAATATTTTTAAGAATATCTCAGCTCTGTAGATCCATATAATAAAGTGAATAGTGACCATAATTTTGAAGCTCCAAAAAGCACATCAAAGCAGCATAAAAGAAATCCATATGTAAAACAGATCAAGTTCATGGGCAAGGAAGAGGCGAGAAACCGGCTTGACATATAACTTAAAGGTTTAATGGAAAACTCAAAAGACAAACACATAAGACGACTGACATGTCTGTGAACGATCTCTCTCTCCCGCACGTCATCCGCGAGTGGCCTTTATCCCTCTTGACGGCTTGATCAGCCTAATACGGGACCAGGCGTGCGTAATCACGCCCCGGTCCCGCCCTCCACCGTGCCACACCATACAACTCCAGTGGATCATTTTTTTTTAGAAGTGATATATTGGATGTGGGTGAGAAACAGATCAATATTTAAGTCTCTTATTTTTACTCTAAATGTCCACTTTTCACTTCATCAATCCTCTTCTTTAGTTTTTTTTTTTGGCGATTCACTTTCTTCATGCATATCGCCACCTACTGGTCAGGGCTGGTCAAAGGTGAAGATTATTAGTAAAAAAAGGCAGTTAAATATTTATCAGTTTCTCACCCACACCTATCATATCGCTTCTGAAGACATTGCCATGTGTCGTATGGATTACTTTTATGCTGCCTTTATGTGCTTTTTGGAGCTTCAAAGTTCTGGTTACTATTTACTTGGTTTGCATGGACCAATAGTGCTGAGATATTCTACAAATCTTAATTTGTGTTCTGCAGAAGAAAGAAAGTCCTACACATCTGGGATGGCATGAGGGTGAGTAAATGATGAAAGACTTTTCAGTTTTAGGTGAAATATTTCTTTAACACCTGTGAGCAGAGAGCCAGATGACAGGTACCATACTTGATATAAATGTATATCACCTGCACTTGATTACTATATACTGCCAAAGTAAAATAAAATTCCAAGTGTAGGGCTGTGCAAATGGAACTTACTCTATGTGCTGAAACTATTTGTTTACTTTGCATCTGGTATTCCTTTCATTCAGAGCATTTCTATGTAAAGGCAATGGCATACCTCTGTGCAAGTATATCTTTCACTTCCCTTTCTTAAGCGTACCTAGCTGAATTCATGAGTATTACATCATAATGTGCATGGGTCAAGACTCACAAGAGGGTATTAAGGCTTTGATACAGTCAGATGGTCTTCTTGATAGTTAAATATGACCTTTGGCTTTAGTGCTACAATGAAATCCATTGGGATTACAAAACTACACCTTTTATAACACTGATGCACACTCCTTTTTCCAGAATTCACACATTTTATTCAAACTGCAGGTCATGGTTCACCAAACTTCCTGTACATTAATCCAGACAAGGGAGCCTAGGTTAAAATGTTCCACCCTCGTTAAGCTGTTTTTGTAGGATTTCCACTCAGAGGTGTAGAGGTTGGCTGAGGTTAGCTCTTTTTTCCCCCCTTCTCTACTGTTCTTTGTCTTATTCGCGGACCACCATTTTGTTGAAGTACATAGCCGTATCATTCTTTCATCCTGAACTTTGCCATCAGCTAAAATGTCTCCCAATGGGAGCCAGCCATTTCCATTATATAAACATGATCCTTAAGGTTATCTGCATTTGCAAATGGAGGAATTGGAGCATTGCACGGATTTCTGCTCTCCATTACAGACCCATGGCGGAGTGTGTGTGACTGGGTGTCTCTCCACCTTACCGTAATGGTGGGTCACTGGCTCCTTTCCACTCATCTATGATTATAATGACCTTGGCTGGGCCAGGGCTTGAAAACATTGGATTAAGGGGAAAGGAAAATGAGGGGAGGTTTCCATTTCACTCTTGGCATCCGATTTGTTGGGAAAATCTGCCAAGAATACCCCCCTCCCTTCTTCTTCACCTCCTCCTCTTTCTCCCCCCTGCCCAACCAACTTGATCAGGCTCTCTCACCGGAGTCTGCCCATTTGAGCTTGAGCGAATAATGATACACAGGCTTTCCTCTCAGAAATGAATTAAAGGGCAGGGGAAGGGTGGTGGATGCTCTTCTGAGCAAGTGCTTACATAGAAAGGGGCCTCAGCCAGGCATACTGAACCAGAACATTTAGATTAATTTGGCTAGTTGGACTCTCTGGCTTATTAACCAAAGGTCTTGAAGACAACATGTCTGTCTCTCCTTCAAAGCCCTCAGTTAAAGGTAAAGTGTGTAATTTCTGCATCATAGCATCACAAAATGAAATTGCAGGTATAAACTGTTTAAAACTGTTTAAAAACACTATTATTAACAGTATAAATCCTGGTGGTGCAGAAATAACACATTTCTCTTTAAAGATGCACTCAGTAATGTTTTTTATTATGTCATTTGGACATACACTGACATCAAGGGGCATGGATGCGGCATCATTTATAGGAATAGTTCACTCAAAAATGAAAATTCTCTCATAATTTTACCCCCATGCCATCCCAGACTTTCTATCCTCTGCTTAACACAAATTAAGAATTTAAGAAGAATATCTCAGCTCTATAGGTCCAAACAATGCAAGTGAATGGTGACCAGAACTTTGAAGCTCCAAAAAGCACATAAAGACTGCTTAAAAAAATCTTTAGAAGACATGTTATAGGTGTGTGTGAGAAACAGTTCAATCCTAATTTTAGTACTTTTTTCACTATAAATATCTTGCATGAAGTATGCGAAACGCCAAAAAATAAAAAAAATAAAAAGAAGAATGTGGAAGTGAAAGTGGAGATTTATAATGAAAAAGTATGACAATTTGTATGACAGTTAATCATCATGATCGTGAAAGCCCTATAACAGAAAATGAATCCTCATTGTCATAATTATTTGTTTCACAATTAATTGTCAGCCAAAATTAATAATCATGACAGCCTTAATGTAGAATAAAACATTTGATTTTTTTAGGTAACTATTTTTAGCTTTTATTAGGTAACAGATGTGACTGGAGTCTTCATCGCATGTTAGTGGTCATAATTTATACATAAGTTTCAAAATGACTGTTAATTTCAAAATACTGAGTGCACTTTAAATCAACACACTCGCATGGTAATATTTTTTTCTGTAACTGCGAGACACGCCTTTGTCTGTCTGCTATATGAGGCACTAAATACTTTAAATGAAAATAAGTCCAAACACAATCTTTTCCCCCATCCAAGTCTCAATCAAAGCCTGAGTGGAGTAAAAGTGCCTGAGTGGAGTAAAAGTGCTTGAGTTGGGTGATTTTCCGCATGTTGACAAGTCACAACATGGAGATCTACTGCTCGAAGTGGTGGCCCAGCACTGAGTAATAATCATCTCATAGCAGGCTTTCTGTTGGCAGTGATTCACAAGGAACACTGGTTGAGCTGGGGGTGGGGTTTGGGGTCTGCTGGAGAGCTCCAGGCAACCTTTTGTGTTGTTGTACCACAGAAGTGTAGCCATCCCCTCCAGCAAAGACATTTAACAGGCAGCTAACACTAGGCCACACTGCACGAGGGATCGAATAGACAGGTCTGATGCAGGCCCGAGCTGCAGTGCTATGCCAAACAGTGATGTGATTTATGAGTCATTACTCTGTGTCTGTCTTAAAGAGGAGATGAGGCTTACTGGGCAGAATGTAAGATCAGTCTGTTTAGTTGAGAGTGAATTGGAAGAGGCAAGAGGTTATAATTTCTTTAAACGGTTTTTGAATTGTCATATCTTAGGTGAGGCATTAAGATGTCCTATTGAAGGCATGAGGGTGATGAAAACTAAGTGCATCCATATATGGCGTGTGAAATTCTTTCAAACCAAGCAAAGGCAATAGGCCAGTTTTAAATCAGAATGTAATGCACTGTAATGTTTTCTTTTTCCCAGCTTGAAATGGACTCCAAGCCACCTATATTAAATCCATTGCATTCAGCTATAATAGATTGTCCCCAACCCATTTTGTTACCATTAAAGAAATGTTCAGAGGTTCAATACAAGTTAAGCTCAATCAACAGAATTTGTGGCATAATGTTGATTACCACAAAAATACATTTTGACAAGTTCCTCCTTTTCTTTTAAAAAAGCAAAAATCGAGGTTACAGTGAGATACTTACAATGAAAGTGAATGGGGCCAATTTTTGGAGAAATGTGAAGCGTATAATTTTATAAAAGACCTTGCATGAATTTTTGCATATTATTTGAGCTGTAAAGCTGTTTAAATTGCAATTTTTACAGTTATTTAAGGGCTTTAGGGGTTGTTGACATTACATCGTCATGGTAACAAAGTTATAAAATTGGCTATAACACACAGAAAAGGTTAGTAAGTGATTTGTCACACTAAAATCATGTTTATATGCATATCCTTATTGTCTTGTGCTATTGAAAAAGAGAGTATCTTAACATTAAACAACTTGCTCCCATTCACATCCATTGAAAGTGCTTCAATGTAACCTCGATTTTTGCTTTTTATAAAGAAAAGGAGGAATGAGTCAAAATCAATTTTTGTGGTAATCAACATTATGCAACAAATGCTTTCGATTGAGCTTTACTTGTATTGAACCCGAAACATTCCTTTAAGGCTACTTGATGTTTTTTTTCTTTCTTGTTGCGATTGAAAAGACTGATTTCACACCAACAAAGTAGCACTGAAACAAACTGTCTCAATCAGTTTGAAATGTTGAACTTGACAATTTTCACTCACTGAGTTGCTCTTAATTATCAGACGATCATAGTAATTATACAACAGCAGTAATGATGGTAATTACTATCATTGTCATCATACATCAAGAGATATTGGAATGACAATGTAGTTTCAAAATTAACTGGGTATATTTATATGTTATATGATTGCCAGGATTCTGTTGAGCATTTAATGCTTAGGTTAAATGTAATAAGTGCTCATAATGCTTAAATTAATATAGCCTATAAAATCGAAATGTAGTCAAATGCTATTTTCCCCTGTTCCCAAGAAAGTGCGCTTGATTAAGCCCAAAGTATACTTCAGTTTTAACAAGAACGCTTAGCGTCTGCATACAGTCGAATGCTAGCATTTCAAAGTATACCTAATTTGACTGAGTGCATACACAGGCAGTTGGCACATACGTGGTATATGACTGCTATGAGATACTGGACTATTTATCTTCAGGAGTTTACAGTCCTAAAGATATCTTTCTTTATATTCCTTCAGACTTGAGTTATACAAAGGCTGGGATCTCCTGACCACCTCACACACGTGCTCTTAACTTGCTTATCCACTGTTGTTGTTTCCTCCTTCAGCTCTTCATCGTAACAGCAAAGACTCAACTGTGTTGCCACCTTGTGGATGTTCAGTGCTCAAGCACTCTACTGATGACGAAAATGTAATTAATGATTCCTGTAAGCGGATACTCAGCATTTGAGTCTAACCAAAGGATACTTTGGGCTTTACAGTCATCAGTTCCTAAATTTAATGAATTCACATAGCACAGTGATTACCAACCAATGATATGCGTTCTTGGAAAGATTTTGCTTTTTCTTTTTAACCTATAAAACAGGAATGACAAATTAAATGATAGGGGTTGTCAATAAATAATTGCAAATTATGTAAATTTTTAGAGGACTACGTGCATTGAACCCAATATAAAGAGACCAGATAGAAGTTAATTGCTGTAACTCTTTTACTCTATACATTTTGAGTCATCACAGTCTGTGAAAAAGGTTAAAGTGATTCATTGTGTTATATTACCCATTAATTAAAAAATCATTTACAATTGGGTTTCATTGCTGCAATTGGGTTTCAAATACAGCTGCTAAGGGAGTGACGGTAACGTCAGTAACATTTTACATATTAGGAAAAACATTGAGCCATATGAAGAAGAAGCTGTCTGTCGCATTATTTAATCAATCAGATAAGAGTAAACTGGTCAACAAAAAACTCATTTGATTGGTTGCAAGAAGCAGATAGACCCCCCTTTCCCCTCGCGTTTGCAAAACTCTTTTGAGTAAGAAAGTTGTGTCAAAGGCGTGAGCAGAACAAAAGGGAAGACAAATAAAATAAATATCTGATTATTCCTGGAAAATATTTTTGCCACAAACACAAGCCATTTACACAAACAGACTTATTCTACTAGAGGTCAACCGATTATGGGTTTTGCTGATACCGATAACTAAGGTGGGAAAACAGATCTAAATATATCTAAAATAGATATATTTTAACAATTTAGAGTATGAATGAAAAGTTTCCACTCAATGTAAAATAGTACTGAACTTTAGTAAGTATTACTTTCCATGGTGATACTTTAATAAATTTCTCTCACTGGTACCTTCTTCAAAAATGTAGTAACATAAAGCAGCCTTACTAAGCCAAATAGAGACCGTATGCTTCATCACTACAGACAATATTTCTGATTTTATTTTATTTTATTTTATTTTATTTTCATATTAAGTCTATGATTGAAGTACAAGAAAGGGAGAGATAAAAAGGCATAGAAATAAAATCAACTCAATTCTTTTCTTTTTAAAGGTAATTTTAGAATGGGACTGACCATATTATTTATCCATGTGCCCCCAAGTGAATATCAAATTTATATTTCAGATGTATAAATTGTACCATGCTCTTACTTTTTTTTTGTACATAACTACGTCATAAAATTTGGAACTTTGGACAGAAGTTCATTTTGTCAGAATGAAGAAAAGTCTGGAAATCTTTATAGTAAAAACAAACAGAAAACTATAAAACTGTTCCTGTACACGTGCATTCAGTCAATGTAATTTCCTAGCGCTTGGTCTTCTGAAGCAAGAGAATGGCTGAGCAAAAGCAAAAAGTCATACAGCATAAGGTTGGCATTAATGTCTGATTTACTGCTGCTGATAACACATTAAGAGAAAAGGTAAGCAGTTTCCAAACAGCCAATGTTAGTTTCCTCTCCACCTTATTGGCAACGCTATAGTGATTAGTTATAAACAAATTAATTATCAAACCATCAAATTCATTATCAAACCATCTTTGGTTGTTTTAAATGACTGATTTATTGTACCATGACAATACAAATAATGTGTATTGTATACATAGTCCATACCTTGTCTTTTCTCTGTCAGTGTTTTTAATCCCATCCTGCTTTTGAAGAGACTGTCTCTATAAATAGGCTAGTGACGTTGCACAACAAACTCCATGTGGAGTAAGTGATTGTTTTTATTTAACCTGTAGAGGGCACAATTATGCTGTTGAACCAAGCAGTTCAGTCTGTAGGACCCTCCAGAGAAATTAAACCAAAAATAAATTGAAAACTTTAAAAGTTGATTTTAGCCTATCTGTAAATCTGATATATTACTTGACCTCTAGATTCTAAGTGGTCAATCCGTTCATGACTCCCT
The DNA here is from genome assembly GCA_032164185.1 of Moxostoma hubbsi. Lineage (NCBI taxonomy): Eukaryota > Metazoa > Chordata > Actinopteri > Cypriniformes > Catostomidae > Moxostoma > Moxostoma hubbsi. The sequence goes on from JAVLUX010000012.1 coordinate 21,101,888, forward strand.
TTCTTTGCTTACATATTGCTGATTGCAGATTTGCTATTTTTTTTGGCAATGTTTAGGTGCTAAAACAGTGCCAAAAGTGTAAGCGTGAGTCAAAAGAATACAGATAAAATGTAATTTAAATTCGATATATGCAAAGCATTTTAAGTATTGCTAATTTTGTTTTCTTATGCTTGCAAATTGATTTACAAATTTACAAAACCTTCTGTGTTCATATAATTAATCTTAATGCTTGCAATTTGAGTTGTGTTTTCACAAATCATACATGCAAATCTTTTATGCACTATTTAAGGTACATTTTAAACAGCATAGTCGCTGGGAAAACTGTGACATGTACAGACATAAATTAGCAGACTTTTCACACATCACCACCTTTAAAAAAGTATCATGAATTTACTATAGTATCTCTAACTGTATTAACAAAAGTATTTTAGGCAGAGATATATTAATAATAAATATTATTTTACTACTATAGCTTTATTAAATTTATGATATGCTACATAAGGGGTGTAAATGAATATCTTTTTTTTTTTTTTTTACAACTATGGCAGCTTTAAATGTTAATATTTTGTAGTTATTATTTTTTAAATATGATTAGAGAACTGTCTTTATTGCAAAAATGCCATAGTTTGTTTTATGGAAATCATGTTACATGCTTGGTTTTACCTGAGGTGACCATAGTTACAAATTAGGGGTGTCCATGGTTAACCGATTAACCGATTAACCGTTAAAAATTGCGTAACCGAGTGAAACATTTTGCTCGGTTAAGTGGCGTCAATGGCGTGCATTGAATTTAGTTGTAATACATTTTTGCACCACCAGAGACTGCCAGAGCGCTCCCAGACATTTGTAATGTCCACAAGAAGTAGTCTTGACCAGTTAGGGTTAGAAATCTAAAATCTGTCACAAAGAACCGGCAAAAGTAATGATTATGAATATGTAAAATATAGCAAGGAGATATTTTAATTATTTATTAATAAACAAGTCTTTTCTTTGTCCGTGTCATTTGCAAAGATGAAGTTGACGATGCTGACTCGCGGTCTTCGAAGTAACGCACCAGAGAGAAATGCACATTTCTTACGGATTACATAAGCAGAGAGCAGTCTGTGTCTGTTTTCTTTAGTTTTGAATTATTTGTGAGGCAAGGCTACCTTATACACTGAGTTTCGGTTCATTTATGAGACGAGCTCCAGTTCACGCGGCAGCGCCTCCGCTTTGTGATTATATCGTCTGCTATATTTAATTCTTATTTATTAAATCCAGGCAATTGGTTGATGAAACATTGATTAAAATTAAGACACAATTAATACAAAACGAAATTCACTTTAAAGAAAGGTTTTGTGCTTTCTGTTTGATGTCTCTGTGGAAGTTTTAAAGCATCTTTCAGTGCCGCTTTCAGAGCGCTCACGTCCGTAACATTGTGTTTTCCTCGTATGCGAACTGAAATGAATATCAGTTCATGGATTGTGTGTGTAGGCTATAAGAGAGAAAGAGAAAATGCCAGTATTTCATTGAGACTTGAGATTAAATAAACGGCTTAAGTATTGTAGATCTTGTAGTATTCATTTTCACATGCAGTTACACATTGTCGGTTAAAAACAAGAAAGTGGCTGGTAAAAACATTGAGTAGCTGGTAGATTTTGAAATCCACAGTGTCCGGTGGACAAAAAAGTTAATTTCCATCCCTGGCGCACTACGGAAGCTAAAAGAGGCCTTGCGTTATTATTATTATTATTTCTGTCTCGTTTTCTCGTGATCTCGACATAACTAAGGTTGTTTTCTCGTGATCACGACTTAATTTTCTCGTGATCTCGACAAAACAAAAAAGTTGTTTTCAATAAGGATATCTGGATGTCATTGACAACTTCCAGATTAGTGTCAAACACCTTAGAAGACTATCACGTCTACAACTTTGTCGTAGACAATAAAGTGACCCTGCACGTTTGGTTAATTTCATTGCAAGCCAACTTGATGGACCGGGACGTCTGCATGACTGCGGTCAAGCCAGCCGTGATTTAGATCCGAGTGCGCGCATATTGCAGTTCTTGACACCTGTTGAGTGCAGAAGAAAGCGAGTCTTGCTATATTGACGAAAACGCGTTTATTAAGTGTTTGTGATGTGCTGCCTGGCGTTTAGTAATATGTTTGATTTAGCCTATGTGAAAGGTGCCTAACTTTACATTTATATATAATAAATTGTACTTTTCTGCCAAGGATCTCTCATTGTCCTTCATACATTGTAGGTCAATTAAAAACTGTATAGAAAATTAAAGGGAAAAACAACTTTTTGTTATGTCGAGATCACGAGAAAATTAAGTCGTGATCACGAGAAAACAACCTTAGTTATGTCGAGATCACGAGAAAACGAGACAGAAAAAAAATAATAACTCAAGGCCTCTTTTAGCTTCCATAGGCGCACACTATGGTTAACCGAGTATTAACCGTTAAGGGCCTCGGTTAACGGTTAATGAAAAACTTGAAAACATGCAGCCCTATTACAAATACCACTGGTAAAACTATTAAAACTATAAAAACCATGGTACATTTTCATTATGGCAAATGCAAAATTTTATCAAGGGCATTAAAGCCTGGACCTTTGTGAATTATTGACAATGCTGGTTTTCCTTCTGTTTGCCTTAAAATTTCCAAGAGATGACTGACCTTAAATCAACAAGAGCCTGATGAAAGGAGTCCCAATTCAGTTGTACTGTCAGAATAATTTAGCCCAATACAATATAAATTAGGTGTTAACTTGTTTCTTTTTGTAGATGTCATAGATAACCTTCATATTGTTGATACCAGGGAATTTACATCTGCATACAAAGCCAAGTGTCTGTCTTTAAATTTCATTAATTTTATAGGCCCCAGACCCCCACCAATGCTACTAAATGAGGTGCTGGTGCCAACAATCTCAAATTTCAGTTTGGAGCCTTTATATGAGTTATAATAAACCAATTTCAGGTTGTGGAAACTTGAGCCTTAATGATGTGACTGTGGACATAAAACTAAAAAGTTTGGGAACACTGTCCACAAAGCAGACTTCACCTCCATGTCTCTAAGATAGACTGCATTGTCCAGCACATAGAGCATAAGTTTAACTGGCAGACTAGCAGTTGTACTCCTAGGGTTTTTCTGGAGAAGGGACTGTTTTATAGCTGAGAAGATTAAAAGTGCCAGGAAGGAAACAGGCACAAAGTAGTGGCACCCTGAGGTATCGACAGCCTCCAAGGGAAACGCTATATCATCGGCAAGAGTAGAGGTATTTGGCCGCTTTACAAAGGCGAGAAATGATATTCATGATGTGAAGTCATCTCTGTGAAAGCTATTGTCACTATGTCTGAGGCTGATTTACGAGGCTTAAAACGTAGGTGAGTGCCTAAGACCTACTCAGCCTCTTGTGTAAAAAATGTCCTTTGCATTTGCAGATGATTTTACAGGATGTTTGATTACTTCCGACCTTGACGCAGAGCTCCAGTATTCATGTCTAGTTGTAATGACAAGGACAGTAGCTGTTTTAGGATGTGTCTGGGGACCCTACCCTATTTGAGTGAATAGTTCTAAAACCCCGGAAAATACTCTATACTAGTATGTGAACACAGACGCTGCTAGCTACACAGACTCCTTTTTTGGGCTGCACAGTTAATCGTATATCACAATAAAATCACAGAATGAGCATGTGTGAATTGTAAACCACAGTAAGCTATTTTATTTATTTTGCATGAATATATTAATTTGCTATTCTGATTGGTGCACATCTTTTGCACACTAACATGATCTTGGTAATTAGAATGCAGTGCCCAAAAAAGGTACCAGTGACGGAACAGAACAGGTGAACAAATAAAAACAAAAATGTATAAAGAAATAATTGACGCTACTATCGTTTACATCTATATACCTACAGGTGTTATCTACTTATGCAAAGACATTTTTTCCCCTACTAAAATGTTTTTGAGCACAATTTTGTTTAAATGTGAAGTCTATGAATAAGGAAAAACATTTGCCAAAATCACAATTAAAGTCGCAATATCTATCAAAAAATTATATGTAGTTATATAATTTTTTTGTCTATATTTCACAGCCGTACTCCGTTTTGTGCATTATGTTCCAAAATGTGTCAGACCATGCAATTCATAACATATGTGTTGCATTCTCAACGGTACAGCAAGGGGCACTAACACTGCACCTAGTATAAAATTTCTGCTTCTACTTTTCTCTTTCAAGTCAACTACTGTAATTGTGGAGAATATTGCTGTGTAAGATAGAGGTAGTGTTTAAAGGTGCATGTAGTCATTTTTTTAAGTATGTCAAAGTAGCTTAACTTGGCTTACACTAACATTTAGTGGCCCGAATGCTGCATCATTCAAACACAGTAGTTTTATGTTATCTATGCCTGTGATGGAGGAGGAGGGCGTGGCCGAGCCTTGATGGAGCACGGGAGGGGCCTTATCTTGCTCTCCCACTGATAAGATTATTCAGCACCAGCCGCGCTCAATCACAGCCCGACCACGCCCTCCTCCTCATCACACTCTTCCCCCACCCGATTCAGGCCAGGGCGCCACTGGTCTGACTAACCCCCCCCCCCCCCCCCCCCCCCCCCCCATCACTGGGGGAGACGCTGCCCTTCCGGCCATTCTGTCAGCCAGTGGACCACCCCGCCTCCTATGAACCTGGGGGTAGAGACGTGGCGAGAGCGAAAGGGCGAGCAGAGACACAGAGCGAGAAAGGAGAGAGAGAAGAACTTGCTCGCCGGCTCCCGAACATGCTGTCGCCCGGTTCTCTCTCCTGGCGGATGGCAGCGAGTTCTCAGAACACTGGCAGACAGAACCGCTTCTCCCTTTCTCAGCAGACGTCTGCGTTGCCTCTGGCTCTCGGTGGCCAGCAGCGACCCCTCTGTCCTCAGGCAGATGGCCGTGGCTGTTCCCCTGGCAGATGGCAGCAGCAAGGACTCTGCAACAGCTCATTCCTCCTCCTTCTCAGGTTTTGGCACCATTTTAAAAGTATAAGGATGGGCAACGAGGAGGTGGGAACCGGCTGAACAGCCAACATAAAATTTTAATATCAAACTCAACTTAAAGCCAACATATACAAACATGCAGCGCAGCCGTGAGCGTTTTTCTCTGTCTTGAACCATCGATAAGGCTGCCCCTTATCTTGCTCTCCCTCTGATCAGCTGATTCAGAGCTGGCCATGCTCCATCACGGCCCAGCCACACCTTTCTACTCATCCCAATACAATTGTAGAAATTCACTATATGCACAGTATGCCGGGATTCATTTAATCCATGAATGAAAGTATCCAATAACAGGGTGGTTACTGAGATTATTTGAGTAGTATTTAGCTGTTCATGTGATCCTAACATGGCTGCCCCTATGAGGGTGCACCTGCCCCATGTAGAATAAAAGAGCTTTTATAAGGCTACTAAAATGAGTCCTCATCTCATGTGAGTGGTCATGATTTTATACACGTTTCAAAATTAATATTAATTTCTTTAGAAGTAAAACTTTTTAAATGAGGAAAAAAACCTTTAAAGTGTACCTTTAATAACTTACCTGATTTTATTTATGTTTAAAATGGCATTTATAAGTGCAAATGAATAAACACTGAAGTAAGTCACATTAACAAATTGAAGTGACTAAACAAAAAACAAAACAAAAAAACAAACCAAGGTCCTGTATAATCCTGGGAAATTTGTAGGCTTCTTTATTTTTCATACATCTTAAGGATGGGAAATAATATCTCTTTTAAAGACTGAACAAAAATTTTTTGGAATTCATATATTCATAAAATTTCAGAATAACAAATTTACTGAGAACCAAGACTTACCTGAATATTAATAACACATGCTGCATCTGAATATCCATGTGTAACTATATCATATTTCTTGCATAATTTTGAAGTGCGGATTGACTGGACACTTAACAATCCCATAATCCCTCGAGAGCTGAGGTGACGTCAATTTTTAAACACTGGATTTAAAGGGACTGCGCTGAACGCGAGTCTGGTGGCTCTTATCAACTGTAAGTGCTATGCATACCAGGATGATTGTTCCTTGTGCTCAAGTTATGCTTGTTTAACAAAACCAGAGTAGATTATTTTCTCAGTTGTTGTTCTTACATCATATATTTGTGTCATGGGTCAACACCAATGTCCCTGGATGAAGTATGTCAGAATTCTATTCATTCTACTCGCATGCAAACCTTAAAAAAACTTACTGTTTTGACGGTAGAGAACTGCTTCCTCTATCAAATACAGAATGCTACACATTTGTATTCTGGATAATGGAGGAGTCAGGAGGCAGTGAACTGTCAACATGAGTCTATCACTTTTCAGTGTCGATCACCAAAACCTAAACAAAAGGGCACTCAGTGGCCAAGTGATCACACAAAGGAGTCAACAATTCTTGTAGCACACACAGGAACAGTCTCTTTCTCTGTGGTCTTTCTCTGTCACTCTGACGCCTCGTGCACCTTTTTAGGTCTCCCTTCACCATCCCTACAACAAGAAACCCATCACCACATACCCCCACTGCCCGACTCATGCCAGGGCAATATCAGGCTTATATATAAATTAAGGGAAAATAAAGGGGAGAGAGAAATTAGGAACATGTAAATGTGACCGGGGAGAGGCGAGAATACATCTGTGAATTCCGCTTGCAACTTGGCCACATCTGTGAGCTGCGACACGGGAGTCACCTCTGGCCAGAGCTCCGCCCTTTCCGGGACTACCGTCACCATGGCCATAGGGAAAGCTTCTCTCCATGGTTTTCGGGGTTGAGGTGGTTTGACGAGCCACGCCCGTCCATTCGCCTAACCTCATAATCAAGATCTCCGACTCGCTGTGTGACGTCAAAGATTGCTTGCCACTTGGTGAGTAATTTAGTGCTTAAGGAGGGCAGCAATACAAGCACTTTATCTCCCGTAGTCGAGTGCCCCTGTCATACAGTTGATGTTCCTGAGCTTGGAGCATATTCTTCTGTGTTAGTTGACCCAAAGTGTGGAGTTTTGCTCTAAGGTCAATAGCATATTGCATTTAATTTTTGCTGTTTGAAGGTCCCTTCCTGCCAAGCTTCCCATGATGCCGAGCACGCCACACGGCCGATGCCCATACAGCAGCTCAAATGGGGAAAACATTGCTTGTGCAACTCGCACTTATCACAATTTCTAGCATCCTTATGTATGAACATACAAATAATATTTTTTAAGGTTTTATTAAATATTTCCACCAACCCATCCGTATGTGGGTGGTAAAGATTGGTGCAAATCAATTTATTACCTAACAATTTGTACAGTTCATGTAGTGTTCATGTAATAAATGTAGTGCCTTGATCAGTGAGGATTTCTTTTGGAATCCCAACTCGGGAGAAAATTCTGAAGAGTGCCTCCGCAACACTACATGCTGATATGTTGCGCAGGGGCACTGCATCTGGATATCGCGTTGCATAGTGCACCAGAACCAATATAAAGCGATGCTCATGTGCGGTCCATTCTAATGGCCCGATGAGGGCCATGCCAATGCTTTCGAAGGGCACCACGATTAGCAGTAGAGGACACAATGTCGCTTTTGGGTTGGCCGGTGGATTCACCAACTGGCATTCACGGCACGCTGCACACCACTTGCAAACGTCCCCGTGAGAGACAGGGGAAGTGGGGGACACCGACAAAGGGAAGGGAGAGAGAGAGAGAGACAAGGAAGAGTTTCTGGATTGCTGCCTCCTGGAAATGGCATCTTGTAGTCCTCGGCAGCCTGACAGCCTCCTCCAGTGACACCAGGTGGTGGCACTAGACCCACTCTGCCATTCCCTGTGGAAACTGGGAGATGAACTGCTCCAGTGTCACCAGTTCGACGATATCCACAGCGCAGTGGGTTTCCTCAGCCAGCAACATTTCCGACAGACATTCCGGGGCTGTTGTGCAAAAGCAAACGGCCGTGTTTCCCAAACGTCAAAGACCTAAAATGCTGTCAGTTCTGTTCAGGACTATGGCCAACCCATTGCACGATGGCCTTCTTCAAAGCTCGATATTCAAAGAGGTAGGCAGCAGAAAGCTGATGGGTCATTAGTTGTGCTTCCCCGGAGAGGAGGGTGAACCGCCCACTGGTTGGGTCGCCACTGCCACACCTCAGCAGTTTTCTCGAACAGACCGATGTAGGATCAAAGCTTGGTCCCATTTTGATGAGGGACATCGTTGATGTGGGCTCCAGGGTCACATCTGCAGCCCCCTCTCTGTCCATTAGTCTCTGGAACGCTTGTCGGTCCTCCACTTGAGCCTGGAGCAGGAGTTGGAAACCTGTATCTCCATGAGGGCCTGGGGTTGTGTTTGCTGGATGCTAGCGACGGACTTGATCCCCGACGACGTTATCCTCTAATAAATACTGGGTTTCGGCACCACTGTAACACATTCATATTCTGGATAATGGAGGAGTTAAGAGGCAGCGAACTGTCAACATAAGTATTTTATTACTCTTCAGCGTTGATCACCAAAACTTAAACAAAAGGGCACTCAGAGGCCAAATAATAACACAAACGAGTCAACAATTCTTGTTGAACACACAGGAACACTCTCTCTCTCTCTGGTCTCTCTCTGTCACTCTGACACCTCATGTGCCTTTTTAGATCTCCCTCTGCCATAACTACAACAAGAAACAGGTGTTAGTGATAAGCCCTTCCGCAGAGAGACACACGACCATGTTCCCATCACCACACAGAACATACTGTGACAGTTTCAGACACAGGAATGTACTACTTACACAGACTTCTAAAGGTAATTCTATTGCCCCCTTGAGTTTTGAGGTTTGTTACCACCACAGTAACGAAAGAACGCACATTAAGAATGCTCAACTGGACCGCAAACTGTGTAAATGGTCTTGCATAAAGTATGTTTCCGGCTAAGATTGTGTTGATTCTGGCCATATTATTATTTCAGCTACTTGGTCAACTGTAGAACGTTGAGCATTCCTTCATGAATCAATACACTCTGTCTGCACCGGGTGCACCGCCCCACAACGGCTTGCTTCTAAAATTACCTGCAGATAACAGGAACCAATCAGCTGTAAGCTCAAGTAGACTTTAGCACTTGTTAAATGGGTGAATAACCTGCATTGGGTGAAAAATATAATTATTGTAATAATGTTATTGTTGCTAATACGGAGTATAAATGAGCCTCTTAAATTAAGCACTAAGGTTAACACAAAATTTTGGCTCTCCCTGCTCTTTAAAGGTTCAGTTATGGTTGTCATAGTGATCATATTTTTTGCAATCATTTGTCATACTCGAGGTTTGAATAAGATGCACCTATGTTTGCAACGGTATGAGATTTTCACGGTATGATAACAGTTTCAGAAAATATCATGGTTTCACGGTATCACGGTATACGGTATTACACAATTACTATTATCAGTGAAAACAGAAAGGTTAATTATTTATTTATTTTTGAGCAAACCTTTTATTATAATTGAAACTTGAAACCATTTATTTTATTGATGTGTAAAGTCTCCCTTTTGAAAATAAAATAAATAGAAAAAATAAGAAAGCTAACAGAATTATAATAATAAATCCAATTATAAACATGATAAAAATTGAACTATAACATGTTATATAACTAAATCAAGTTAGTTTATATGTTAAATGAACAACTAAATGAAAAATAACACCAGCTGTGTGAGCTTTTAAAGTAATGTCCTATGATTATTAATAATTAACATATACTGTAGATGGCTCCTGTCTGTACCCTTAACTCAGTGCTTCTCAACTGGTTTTGCTTCAGGACAGATTTTACATTGGACATCAAGTGGAGACCTGCCATAGATTAAACATAACCTGTATTTAATGAATCTTGGGTTGCATTTCCTTTTATGTTGCATAGTTTTGTTCATGGTTTTCCAGTACAAGGACATGCATCATGTACATTATTTTTGTTGTTGATGTCAACGTTTGACTTTCAGCACACAACTGAATAACACCGGCTGCATGACTATGATAAATGAATACTGCAAGAGTTAGATTAACATTCAGGTGTGAAGGGACTTCAACATTTCTCAATTGCACAAATAAAAAATACATAGACATATTTGTCTCTGGCTTGCATTTGCTCGCATGTCAATGATGCCGAGATCTACTTTTATATTTAATTTAATCACTGAGAAGGTTTACCTACAAAATTAGTAGCACCAAACATCACAAGCAGCCTCAAGAATGAACACAGAGTAGCCGTATAACACTTTTCCTTGAGCAGAATATTGCACTACAAATCACTGTTTGTTCAAAAGAGAAAGTGAGACGTGCATGGTTGCCAGATTGCACAAAATAAGTATAACATTAGGCAGAATATTTCCAATTTGCGCAAGTATAAATCTCAAACTGGGGGTGTTACGTCTCTTATCTGGCAACCCTGATCATGTTAAACACTTGTGGAGATGGGTTAGGTCCCAATGCAAGTTAACTGAAATATCCAATAAAAAAAAATAAAAAAAAGATTTTTAAAAATAATTTTTTTTATCATTTACGATAAATGAGCCGCGGGCCACATTAAACCATGTGGAGGGCCTGATCCGGACCGCGGGCTGTATGTTGCCCATGTCTGCTTTAGCTGTTTGCGAGATTATCATTAAATCTGCCTCGGCAGTACTAAATAGTCTATCACTTGGGCGGCTGCCAAAATATCTTCAACGGGAGAACCGTGGCATTGCTCTTTCCCTGCTGTCCGCGTCCCAGTCCGAATAGACCAGATGAGAAACACTGCTTTAACTCAAACACACACTCATGTCAGACCTCCTCGCCTTGCTTCTCTCTGACATTTTCTCCGCTACATTTGTGTGTGACGCAAGTTGACGAGTCAGGCAGACAAGGAAGAAAGAAGATGCACACGTGCATGTGAGATACTCCGTCCAGTTGCATTTTTTTCTCAATACCGTAGATAAGAAAATGTACATGGCATGATAACCATAAATTTTCAAACCATGGTATACCGTGACACCGGTATACCGCTGCAACCCTAGATGCACCTGGTTACACTGCCTTGATGCAGAAGCAAAGAGGAGAGGTGACCAGCTATTCTCGTTTACTCAATTGACATGGTGTATCTTCAGACATATAGGTGCTGTTTCTGTTATCTCACTTGTATTTCTTTATCTTTTGAAAAGTGAGATGGGAATCAGCTTGACATAGAGCACTAGCGCTGAACAATGCAACGTTAACCATTGGCTGCCCTGGCCACCGTTTAAGATGAAGATTGGAAAAGGAATCAGCTCCTCTACTCCAGGACCTGCATGCAAATGAGTTTAGCCTCTCCTGCTGTGCCATAGATTAATTCCCCCACTCTTCTCTCCTCTCCATCTCTAATGGCTGAAAAACTGCCTCCCCCATTCTTCAGGAAGAAACCAGGACCAATCCTGATTAGTGCACTTGTCTTGAGTGACAGGCTTGGATCCAAACAGGCACTGCCATGAGTGCTACTGCCAAGCTGCTGTCAACCCAGTATCACTGTAAAAAAGCCATCCCTTTACTTCAACCCCCCTGTAACCACACACATACCTCCTTCACTCTCCCTCACACCCCCTCATATTCTCTCTGTCTTTCTGGGTGGCTGGTTAGTCAAACTTGGCTGCATCCCTTGCCTGTGCTACTGGGACAAAGTGTGATTTACAGTAGTTGGAGAGTTTCCCTGTCAGCTCTAACCTGGGTTCATGCTATCTAACTGAGTAGGTGGCAGTTAAGCTGTAGCAACAGCATATTGTGGTGTGAGCGTCCATAGCACCTAGCTGAATCCACCCCTGCTTCTTGTCCCTATGGTATATACACAGAGCATTACTTATTATCTTGTTTTTGTGAGTTGCAGGCACAGCGAACCACCTATTTTGTTGTTTTCTATGATTTGGTTTTCTACAGTAAATGTAATATCTCTGAGCTCTGGGCTCCATGCCCCACTTTTATGCCCTTATAGATACATTATAACAGTGTAAAAAAGATCCATTAAAGTGATTGCTTACCCAAGAATGAAAATGATGTCATCATTCACTCACCCACATGTTGTTCATCGCCCATATGACTTTCTTTCTTCAATGAAAGATGTTTACCATGATTCCCATGATGGCACTATGTTTGCATCTGTGAATGGTGACTGAGGCTACCATTCTGCCTAACATCTCATAATGTGTTCCATGGAAGAAAGAAAGACTTGGAAATGGAACAATGAAGTGAATGAAGGTAATGAATGATTTTAATTATGAGTGAATTATCCCTTAAATTACCATCTCAGTGCTTCTCATGATCACTATGAACACAGAGCTGCCAACTAGGTTAGTTGGTTTGTGATGGTACATCTAAGATTACTAGTCCAGATGCACTCTTTTTTTTTTGTTCAGTCTCTATAAATGGAAGTTGGGGGAAATAAACAAGTGTGCAAAAGGGTGCTTCATCTGCAAAGAGGAATTTCAGAGGTCTGGAAGCCAAAGCCATCTCGATCTCTTCCAAGAATACATCTCCTTCCTGTTTCACCTCTGGCACCATGCCCAACATGCCCACAGACCACTGAGGCCATGCGGAAAATATGCATATGGTAAAATGTAGTATACTTTGCTAATACATGCTGATGAAGGCCTGTGATAATGTGGATGATTGTAGGTAAAATTAGTCTCATATGATTGCCAGATATTAAGGATGGTTATTACTATAAATCTGCGTAAAATATTGTCACCATATTTCACATGATGTGATACACCAAGTTTTAAAATAGATTGTTGTGTTTATCTTGTTTTCTTTAGCTATAGTGAGTAAGCCCTTAATTTTCGATTGCTTATTTTCATATGAAATTCATTTAGAATAACTTGGAAGTTAGCAATGCTAACAAGGTTTTAATACACTGTTTTTTTTTTAAGATCATCTTTCAAACTTTAGAAGTACTACCTGCAGGTCAGAATATAAAAAAGGTTTAATGCCTTGAAATGACAAATAATTATTATTGAAATATCAGTATTCGCTGACAGTTTTAGGATTCAGTATCGTAATGAAAGAATATTGCTATGCCATGATATGCCAACCTCAGTCAAACATGACCAGTAACTGATTTGTTTAAAAATTTGTTTTTCAGGGTTTATTATTCATGATTTATTAATTTTCAGGTATCAACAGTAGTTCTGGGAAAAAATAACAATTGACTGATTAATCACGATCTTCATTTAAACAATCACAATATTGATTCTGCAATCCAAAGATTTTTTACTCTATGCACAACCCTTAACATTTGAGTAAATCACTCGCATTCACAACCACATTTCTTGCTATGGGACTAAAAATATGATTAGCTACTGACTAGTACATTTTCAGATTTCACTCACAAGTGATTGAGTAGTATATTAGCTAAGAACTTCAGCACTGATTTATTCTGCACTTTGAGAGTAAAAACGTCTAGGTTACTGTCGTAACCCCTGTTCCCTGATGGAGGGAACGAGAAGTTGTGTCAATGTAGTGACACCAGGGGTCTCTCTTGAGAGCCTCAGTTGCCTCTGATCTTTGAAAAAAGGCCAATGACAATTGGCGACCAGAATTTGCTTTTCCCTCCCCTGGACATACGGGTATAAAAGGAGGGAATCGTTTAGTCAGTCATTCAGGTGTTGCACTGAGGAGCCGAGAATAAGGTTTGGCCATTACAGTGGTTGGTACAGTGTTGTGGTAAAAGGGACACAACATCTCGTTCCCTCAATCAGGGAACGGGGGTTACGACAGTAACCTAGACGTTCCCTTTCTGTCACTCACTCAACGTTGTACTGATGTGGTGACACTAGGGATCCCTATCCAATAACGCCACAACACTGAACAGTGTTACGTGAACTGCTTTTGCAGATGCAAGCAAGCTGTTGCGTGCCAAAGGAGCAGACTGCATCAGGCTGCACGTAACCTTCCCCAAAGCCCCATAAGACGTCATACTGTATACATTTTAGGTTCCCGGCATCCCTGGGGGGCAATCGATGTGACAAGCATGGGAGCAGGCCACTCCAGCCGGCCGCTCTATGTTTTCTATGGATGCGGCTGGGGCCATCTAACGCTATACACACATCGGGGAAGGTGTTCTTTTTCAATCCTATTCTTTCAGGAGTAAAAGACCAGCACCTGTGGAACACCTATTCCTCCGCTGAATTCACGAGTCAGAAGGCTAGGGAGGAAGGACATCCAGAGAGCACAAGTTTTGCAACTCTAAGCAGTTGATGTGCCAACATAGTCGTGGTCCTGTCCAGGAGCCGGCAGGGGCATGCCCGTTGCTCGCAGCATCCCAACCGAGTTTGGAGTTGTCTGTTGTGACCATGAGGCATCTGGACACCTGCTGTAGGGGGACTCCTATCCGCAGAAAACAGAGGAATGTCCAGGGGTTGAATAGCTAACGGCAGGAAGGGTGAAAATCACATGGTATATGCCGTGGCGCCATGCCCATCTCGGGACTCGAGTCTGATGCGAAGCGGTATAATGTTGAAGCGGTCTCTTATGCATCAACCCGAGCGGCGCGACCACGCTGAGGATGCCATATGCCCCAGGAGCCCCAAACTAGTGCCTAGTTTGAATGAGGTGAGGCAATTCAGCACCGACTGCATGCGCTCGCTTGTGAGGCGCGCTGTTATTGAGACTGAGTCTAACTCCATGCCGAGAAAAGAGATGCTCTTAGGCGGGGAGAGCTTACTCTTTTCCCAGTTGACCCGAAGCCCTAAACTGTGTGCCTGAGCACCTGGTCCCTGTGGGCACACAATAACTCTCGAGAGAGAGCTAGAATCAGCCAGTTGTCGAGGTAATTGAGTATGCGGATGCCCACTTCCCTTAGCGGTGTAAGGGCTGCCTCTGCAACCTTCGTGAAGATGCGAGGGGACAGGGACAAGCCGAAGGGGCGGACCTTGTACTGATACGGCAGGCCCTCGAATGCGAACCGCCGAGTTGGATGGTCCTAGCCAGCCAGCACGATGGGTTGGAAAGCCTCCAAGCTCCATGCGAGGGGCACTAAGGGGACAATCGCATTTGACATACCTGGTGGGGCTTCTCAGCGAGGGGAAGCAGGTAGTTTTGCGTTGGGATGCAAGGTTGTGTCCTGAGGCACCGGTGCTGAGAAAAGACTCAAAGCACTTACCTTGCTCTGCGTACCCAGCATGGGGCATGTTGGTGACTGAGGAGAGGGGTCCTATAAAGATGTCCTCTGACTCGTCAGAACCGGCCGGCAAGGGGTCTGGAGGTGTGGAGGCTAAGGGTCCGCATCCAAGGTGGCGGATCTGTAAGTGTGCAAGTATATCGGCCAGTTGGAGTGCCGTTTCTTTTCAGAAAGGACATCGACCCAATGTCGAGTGAGTGACCGAATGGGAATGTGGTTTGACTCGTTGGATAGCCTAAATGACCAAAGTTCAGTCATTAAACTTTATGTGGTGCAAGATTAGGTTCTTTGAACTAGATATCTGTTAGCCAATTGGCTTGCTCACATATGAAATGTTAAGCCAATTGGCTTGCATGATGTAAGCTGATTGGTCCTTTTATAGGTGTTGAGTGTCCAATCAACTTGTGTCTCTCTCTTTGTCTAACATTTTAATTGTTCAGTTTTGCAGATAAGGGTCAGATTTTACTGTAGCACGCTGCCAGAGTTTTTTCCTGAAACTTTCCTCCACCCCAGCTCCACATGTGTAGATCTGCTACATGGGAATGTTAATAAGTCTATTTGTGCAGAAGCATGTTATACATGTTTGATGCAGCATGTCATACGTTTTGTCTAATTGTGAGGCAGCATTTCCTCATGCTTAACTCTGTATGTCTGTGTATTGTGTAACAGTAGCAAGTCTCTATAGCAGCATCTTAGCAGATACTCTCTGCCAAGACCAATATCCTATCAACATATCAATATGTAATTTTTTATCAATCGATATGTCATAGTATGAATTGGTTAGGTGTTCACGAAACATCTTTAGCTGTTTTAAAAGAGGCTAAATACACAGCCGTTCAGGTGGATTTATGCAGGCTATTTCACCAGTGGAGAACAGTCATGGTAAAGGTCTGGGACAGTGATTTTGTGCCACTATGAGATGGCACCATGAGGTGCTGTTCACCCGAAGAACGCAGGCTTGTGTAGGGCACATAAGTTTGAAGTAGTGAGTTCAGATAGTGGGGTGCGAAGCTAGTGGTTGTTCTGTAAGGAAGCTTCAATGCCTTGAACTTAACGTGAACAACCATTGTCAGCCAGTGCAATTTGATCAAGAGAGGCGCGACGTGCGCTCTCTTGGGCTCATTGAAGAGCTCTCGCTGTCGCATTCTGGATCAAGATTGACAGTGCATGTTGGAAGGCCTGCCAGAAGAACATTGTAATAAAGAGCTTGGACGAGGAGTTGTGTAGCATGCTCCGAAAGGAAGTGCCTGATCTTCCTAATATTGTACAAGGCAAATCTGCACGATCGTGCAGTCCTTACGAAGTGGTCTGTATGCACTGTTTAAATTAAAAGTACCTGAAGCAATTTGACCACCGCATATACAAATTAAAAAACGATTTTTTTCATAGTTTGAATTTCAGGATGACATTGACATTATTTGAAAGCTGAGACAATAAACAATAATACAAAACATAATTAGTTTTTTGACCAAATTACACATTTTCCAAAAAACGTCCCGTTGCGACTCATTTTGATAGAGCGCATCACATAAATATTATTTATGGAAATTCAAGACATATTTATTGATGGAATTCATGAAATGTGTCAAATAAAAAGTAAAACATTTGACTATAATGCTAAAAAGCTAATGATAAAGTATTTAAAAAATTTAGATTTTCCGGGAGGTTCCTAATTAGAAGGTCCCCTATATAATTAACTGCATTACCTAAGAGGTCATTTCTTCCATAGGTAGGCAAAATGGACATTAAACATAAATTAATCGGAATGGAATCAAAAGAAGAGTCGAATCGAGAGCTTGTGAATCAGAATTGAATTGAATAAGGAAATCTTCAGCAAAATAGAGTTGCTTTGTTGCCAGTATTGCTTTGTAGTGTCTTGTGATACATAAACTCTATTGGGTTTTTGAAAAGTATACATTGGATTCTTTTTTTATGGGGTGGGATTAAAGTTTTTCATCTCAGTATTTTCACATCATACATGAGCAATGAAGATATTTTGCTAGTTTCTTGATTCACGTAGATTGATTGCCTATTTTCCTCAAGATGTATGGGTAATAGTGGAGTGTTCCTAAGAGCCCCCTTATTAACAAAATTACTTCACACCTCTTGTTTCTGCGTTAGTCACTCGTGACGACGTGTGGCTTGTGGTGGCAGCAGTGCATTCTTCCCACCATATTGCTGGCCGCTGGCTAATAAGCTATTGTTGACCGGCGGACAGGCTCATTAGCATCGGCTGTGGCAACCCCCGCCAAGGGCCCAGTCGACCACTTAATTACTGCCACCACTCTTTATCTCCCCTCCAAAATGCACCCCCCACCCTCCACACCGAACGATCGCTACTGGCACTTGCTTCTACATTCCACAGAGCTTGCTGGGAAACTATAGATTCCAAAGTGGTGGTTAGTTAGCATGTAACATTCAACAGCAAATCTCACTATGAGGCACTGCAATATCTCTGATAGAGTTAAAGCCATTCGAACTGAGCCTCTCATGCGAGACTGTGCGAGCGTGTATTTTCATTGGCATCAGTGGAATATTGATGGCTCCACCCTGGCTTAATCGACTAATGGCCTCTCCTTCTCTCCTTCACTTTGCTGAAGCAGCCTCCCTCCCACCCAGCAGAGCCTCTCAGTGCCTTTTCTGTAACCTCTGGGTCAGGCAGGCCGATTTTTATGCCTGACTGAGTCGCAGAATATCCTCAGTGTATTGGTAGGAAACCTTACACAAGTCATGTGGTTGCTGGCCTAAATAGAGAAGAGTTAACTGTATAGCTACCATTTTTTTAACTATTTTAGTGAATCTCATGAAATTCATAATAACTCAAGGTCCATTTGTTCTTGTAAAGAACAAAGAGAATCAACAAGGTCCTTAAAGGAATAGTTCACCCAAAAATGAAAATGATGTCATAATTTTCTCATCTTGGAATCTTTCCAGCTAGACTTGCCATGATATCATAATTTTCACACAGAAGTTTTACTTTCAAACCGACTAACACCGGTATTACCGCTGGTTGGACGCTAATAATTTCTATGGGTTAATTTTGGTTAAGCAATATCCTACACAATAATGCAAGGCAGCTTGATTTCAAACTTTGAACTTTATTTTTTATTTATTTTAACTTAACATTCAAATGAAAGTGAAAAAAATTAAGTGCAATTAAAATGTGTGTTGTAAAACTTTTTGAAAAATGGCTTTTCAAAAGTTGTGAAGGGCAACATCTCTTTGGCAACGAACCTACTTCATTTCGTTGCAAATATTTCGGGCAAATACATCACTTATTGTGGGTTGTTGCTGGTTTAATGTTGGCGTTTTATTACCATTCATCCCAGAACCCAGTTTAGCTGCTTCGGAAGGGTAATGACTTTGAAGGTGTGTGAATGCATTTGCTTTGTTCCCTCCTAGGGCTGAGTGATATGCAAGAAATATGTTCACAATATTTTTATAAAGAACCAAAAATATCACAATATCATTTACGTTGTCAACCCCCTGGCTTAGGGATTGGTGAATATTCTTGCTTTAGTGATTTTGCATTGAAAATTTTCTGATCATCTGTTCTTAAAAATATTCTAAAGTGTGTTTATTTAAGCATGTGTCTTTGTGTCTAACAGCATTTCTTGTGTCATTCTGAATCCGAAATGTCTTACAGTTACCCATCCTGCACATTATATTCGCTACCTGTAATTAAACATCTTCTGTCAGTGTGCGTACTTCACTACCTGTGTAATTTGATACGTTGATAAAGCACATCTGGCTTTCAATGCATTATTTAGGTTCATTTATCATGGGTTGCAAACTCTTCATTAGGCATCTATTCTTTATTTAAAGCTATTCTATTCATTAGGCTGTTGTATTGACATTGGAAGTTCCATTCTTAATGTTTCCCCCTTTTACCCAATATAATATTTCACACCAGTGTTGTCCCTTGTACTGGTAATACCAGTAACACCGTACATCTTGGCAACACTAGTTACAACCCTCTGTACTCTGTTATTTTTTTTTGTGGAGCACACTTTTTTTTAAAAGAATAACATGAGTCTTTTCCAATTTTTGACAGTGACATAGTGAACATTGTCTGTCAGGCTTAAAAAAGGACAAAAAATAAATAAGCACTATAAAAAGATTTCCTTATGACTCATGCATCATTTTCCAAGTATTTTTAAGTCATATAATAGCATTGTGTGAGGAACAGGCAGAAATATATGTAAATATTCACTGATAATCTTCCTCTCCACTGCAGCTTTCAAATCAAATATGGCATCTTTGGCATAGGTTTAACCTCAAGATATTTAGTTACAAGATTCTCAAACTGTTGAATGGAATATATTTGTGAAGATTCATAAAAAATATTTTTGTGTGTTCCACGGATAAACAATTCAAGCATGTGGGTTTGGATCGACATTACATTTTTATATTTAATAGTAAATAATGAGAGAAATTTTATTTTGAGCAAGCTATTCCATGAAAAGTTCCTTTTTAGAGTCTTTTTTATTGTATTAAAAAGAGCAAAAAATAATATTCCATACATACTTTTCTACAACAATATGGAAAAATTACAGTATGTTCTGTTCTTTTCTGTTTTCATGTTCTGTTGAGCTTATGGTTTGCATTTAGCATGTGTAGGGTCATATCCACAGCAGCACACAATCATAAGCACAGTTTAGCCTCGAGAGAGACGAGAAGTGAGTTTCAGCGTGAGTGAATGATAACAGATTAGGACCACAGTGCCTCCCGCAGCTGTTCTTCAGGCCACACAAAGTCATCCTCACCATTATGCCATTAAAGGAACTTCTCAAATGCAGAAGCCCAGTATCTTGTCACTCATCCCAAACTTTCAGGCTTGTTGTTGTGTGATAGCATTGTTGCTGTTGCAGTAAACTACCAGGGTTGTGTTCCCCTTGTTCAATCCGCTAGTGTGATGCTCTGTGAGTGTGTATATGTGTGTGCATTAGAGACAGGGGGTTTGTTTCAGACAAAGTCATGCAGAACTCGGGCCCAAGCCGTGAACTTGGGAAATATCAGGCCGCTCACGGAGTGGCTTGCCTGTGTCTACTTTTCCTGTACATCGAGGAACAAGAGTAGCGGGTGTAGCACAACCTAGCATAACCTAGCATGTCAAGCACAGGTTTCAGTCCGAGTTTCTACTACTTCCTCAGAGACCTCTGGTAAGCAATGTAGCCATTTCTCACTAGCAACATTATGGCTATTACTGCCTGTGCTCCCTGGTGTCACATGGAAATGGGTCATGCCTCACATACTTCACTGTTGTGCTCAGGTGACCGAGAGCTCAGTCAGTGAAGCACACCAGTGATGTGTTTCAAACACTCAATTCCCCTTTCTACAGAAATAACGCTGGTTTTTGAGCCAAATCCAGGGTTTGGTGTTAGTGATTTGTGAACTGCTGTCAGAGGAACTGTCCTGTGCTTCCACTGTCTAGGCCAAGGGTCTTCAACAGGGGGTCCACGGTAGTACTGCAAGGGGTCTGCAAATAATTGTTTGATCCACCTTGGCATTCGTAATAATCACTCGCACACGAGCGACAGCGAGAGATACGAGTTTGAATTATCGATATGTTGAAGTCCTTCACAGCTGCATGCTAAATCTTAGTGTGACTAAACAGTGCTAGTCAGCAGAAGCGCGCAGCCCAGACAAACCCTTCACGTACCCACTGCCCATCACAAGCTACTCAATGCACGACACACATCAGGTTCCGCAGCACTGCAGTGGAGGGTCACATGAGTAAACGGGTCTGCTTTGCGTTGGTCGTGCTGTACTGTTGAGCAGATGACAGCCTGCTTTCAGAACAATAGCTTACTTGCCTGGTGTCAATAAATAGTTACCGCTGGGATTATCAAGCTGGCATACAGAGTCCTTAACGTTCCACACACACAAGACTCTCAAATCAGCATAATTCAAGGTGCATTCAGTCATTGTTTTCTTCATTTCAAATGTTTACTCTATGAAATCAACAGTCATTTTAAAATAGATTAAAAAAATCGATCACTCACATGAAATGAAGACTCCACTTTAGTAACCTTATAAAAAATGTTTTATTCTGCATTGACATGGTGTCAGTTTTTCTTTCTTTCTGTATGTCTGTCTGTCTGTCTATCATCTGTCTGTCTGTCTTTTCTTTCTTTTTGGAGGAAGTTTGGAACGGGGATTTACAGGGGAATTAAAAATTGTCACTTCATGTCAAAAATGTTACAGACCGGCTCCATCTGTTTACCCAACAAGGGTTCCTTGGCATGAAAAACGTTGAAGACACCTGGTCTAGGCTACTACCCAACCTGCCCACAATTTTTGGTATTTCTAATTGCTAAGCTTTAAAGCAGAAAGAAATAATTACTAGCATTTTTGACAAATATGTTTTAAATGGTGTACACTCGCATGAAATAAAGACTCTAATCATATCAGTCTTAGAGAAAAGCCTCTTGAGCCTTATTTGCATTGCTACGAGTCAGTAAAATTAAACAAACACAAACATCTCAAGTAATGTCAGTTTCTACTGGTGCTTTCACACTTGGTTTGATTGCTTGGGCCAAACCGAGTTTGCTTCCTCCTCCCTCCACAGCCCCTGCTGGTCTTCCTTTTCATCATATAATTTTAACATGAGTATGCACAGCAGCTGTTTAGCACTGCAGCTAGGTAACAAGTCAAGAAGTCATCAGCTTCGCTGTGTAGTTAAAATATTCATCTCTTTGGATTTACCACTTGTGTTTGTCTGCCATGGATGCATTGAGTGTGCAATGATGTGATGAATGTTAGCGTTTGTCTGCCGAGAGTCCGCTGAAGCGTTGCATTATGTCCGAAAGGGGATTTATTTGGAGACAAGCAGCTATGAGAAAAGCATTATGCTATAATAAGGAAACACTTTACAATGAGGTTCCATTCGGCAACATTAGATAATGCATTAGGTATCGCGGACAAACAATGAACAAGATATTCTTTTCAGAATTTCTTAATCTTTGTTAATGTTAGTTAATAAATATAAAAATGATCTCGACGGTGTTGTCGAAGAGGCCGAACTGGGAGACAGGGGCGTTGAGGAAGCGAGCCTTGTAGGTCTCACGCATCTCGACCAAGTTCAGCCACAGATGACGTTCCTGGACCACGAGCGTGGCCATCGCCTGCCTGAGTGACTGCGCTGTGACCTTCGTGGCTCTGAGGGCGAGGTCGGTCGCTGAGCGCAGTTCCTGCAGCACATCGCAATCATGGCTACTCCCGTTCAGATCTCTGAGCGCCTTGGCCTGGTGGACTTGCAGGAGGGCCATGGTGGAAGCGGCATGTCCGGCGGCGCTGTTGGCTTTCGTGGTCAGCGAGGATGTTGTCCTACAGGCCTTGGAAGGGAGCACAGGGCGACCCCACCAGATTTCCGGGACACAGGTGGAGCGCAACAGACCTATTCACCCGGGGAATCACCGTGTACCTTTGGGCCTCTCCGCCATCGAGGGTAGCGAGGGCAGATGAGCGAGTGGGTTTGTGACGGGTGGAGAGGGGTGCTCTCCACAATGACGTCAGCTCATCATGCACCTCCAGGAAAAACGGGACTGAGGGGGACCCCAGGAACCAGTCATCCAACCGTGATGGCTGTGGGGAGGACGGAGGTTTCCAGTCCAAGCCCACGCTGGTTGCGGCCCGGGAAAGCATGTCGGCCATCTGGGTTTCAGCCTCAGCCTGGTCGTACTGGCCCGAAGGCGGCACCCCAGGGGAGTCATCCGCGTCTGATGCCGTGCTCTCTGATGCAGCGGCGAGCTCATCCACCTCGAGCTCCAGAGGATAAGCAGGCTGGTTGTGAGTTGAGGCGCTGTTGCCTCGAGCACAGAGAGTCAGAGAGCACTCTACCGTATCCAGGAACTACACAGGGGCGGAAGGGCATTTTTAAGACGAGTCCTGAAAATGATGTTCAACGCCACTGTGTATTATGCTCTTTTAGAGGAAAATACTCTTTTAATCAAAGAAAATCACTCTTTTAAAACACTCTTTTAAGTTTCTCTGCGCTGTCGAAGCGCCTAGGGGCAAACTGCACTGCCATGCAGAGAAGGAGAAAAGCCGCTGTAGTGCATCGTAGATCCAACAGCAAGCAGAGTGTCAGAGGAAGAAAACAGGAATGGGTGTGTGACTCGCAGCAGACTGCATGCACTACCAACGGCTCTGAAGAAAATTTCTGGGGGAAGGGTATGCAAATACTGTGCCAACTTCTCATTGGCATTTTTCATAGGTCAGAGGCATATTCGGCGCTCGAGAGACCCCTAGTGTCACTTCTTCGACACAATGTCGAAGTGAGCTACAGACGGGGAACTAGACGTTCCCATGCATTGTGAAATCTAAGTATTGCAGGTTCAAGCATTTGTGTAATTCCAAACATTAGTAACAGTTAAAAGTTATTATACAAATCTACAAACGTGGCACAGAATAACAGAAAAGGAGGAGATTACAGTGTTACAGGAAATGTAGTAATGCAATATAAGATGGATTGCCAACCACCAATAAATATCACAAGAAGAAATACTTTATGGATCATGAACAAGCATTTTAAATTAAATTGTACATAAAGAAACAGTAATAGTGTTATGTCAGAGTTGCAGTTGTGTTCAGTTGATTGCTGCATTTCATTGTCAGTGCTGTCTTGTTCGGTACACATTGATATCATATTAGCGGGATAGCTAACTATTGGCTATCGAGCCGGTTTCCATGACAGCAAGGCTATATAGCCACTAGCGTGCTAATGTTTCCTAATAGGCTGATTTCATGACTGTGATCCTGTTAGCTAATTGCATGTATAATTTTGCCAAACTGCTTGCGTTTTTAGCAACACCTGATCTGATTGTCTAGATGTAGAACATCGGATAAATATAGAAAACTACCTAAAGATTTATCACTGATATCATTTTTTTTTTTTTTTCATAAATATTGAACGCCCAGCCCTATACATGGACTGGTTCTAGATTGAGCACTGGAAACCTGTTGGTGGAAATGGGCATTAAACTCGCTCCGCCTCCTTCCTCTTAAATGTGCGCTCAGTAACTTTTTGTTTGTGTCATTTTGGACTTATCAATTATTTTCAGCTACAGATGTCATTATAGAAATGCGCTATTCACAATCAAGCCATGATTAATTTAATCAAAGAGTGCAAATGCCGAATAACAAGACGGTTACTGAGATTGAGTAGAATTCAGCTGGTCATGTGATTCTAAAACTGCAGCCCCCATGAGGGCATCCCTGCTCCATGTAAAATAAAACAGCTTTTATAAGGTTACTGATATGACTAGAGTACTTATCTCATCTGAGTTGTCATGATTTTATACACGTTTCAAAATTAAATAAATTTCTTTAGGAGTAAAACTTTATCCATCCATCCATCTTCAACCGCTTATCCGAAGTCGGGTCGCGGGGGCAGCAGCTCCAGCAGGGGGCCCCAAACTTACCTATCCCGAGCCACATTAACCAGCTCTGACTGGGGGACCCCGAGGCCTCCTCCCAGCTGGACATGCCTGAAACACCTCCCTAGGGAAACTCCAGGGGGCATCCTTACCAGATGCCCAAACCACCTCAAATGACTCCTTTTGGCGCAAAGGAGCTGAGGCTCTACTCCGAGCTCCTCACAGATGACTGAGCTCCTCACCCTATCTCTAAGGGAGAAGCCCTCCACCTTTCTGAGGAAGCCCAATTCGGCCGCTTGTAACCGCGACCTAGTTCTTTCGGTCATGACCCAGCCTTCATGACTGATTCTCCGGCCAACCTCCCGCTCCATTGTCCCCTCACTCGTGAACAAGACCTCGAGGTACTTGAACTCCTTCACTTGGGGCAATACCTCCTTCCCTACCCGGAGTACGCACTCCATCAGTTTCGCTTTATAATGGGGAAAAAATGACTGAGTGTACTTTTAATGATTAGGGATGGGAAGTTAACAGGAAGGCCACACTTGCACACTAAACCATATATCAGGGTGTGTTTTTTATTTTCTTTGATTTTCCAAGTGATAAAAAGGTGCTCTGCAGTATTGTCATTTCATGGTGTAAGGTAGCATGGGGTCGTTCCAGTTGCCACCGCTCTGGACCAAAGTAAGCAGTGCTGGCCAGATGTGTGTTGACTGTAATGATCCCTATGGGTCGACGGGATGCTAATGCCTGGCAGTGACTTTTCCTTTCCCCTGTAAATAGAGAGCTTACTCGCCAGGCTTATGCTGGGGTCAGTAAGGTGAGACCAGCCTTCATGTGTTTGAGCAAAAGGCAAAGAAATGCTCAATTTTTCTTTTTATTTTGTATAATTTTTTTACTGATCATATTGTGATGTCAGAAGTCCTGGGTCCCTTTTCTGCAAAATCTCTAGATTCTCTAGATCCCTCCTCCTTGCACTGAGATGTGAGAATTTGATTTGGGCAAGTGAACAGTTTTCCATGTGCAGGAGAATGTAAAACCGTTTAAGTTTTGACATCCTCCTCATCCAGGCTTGTTGTTTTTTTTTTTACATGCTTTTGTGGTGGGTGTGTTAATATGTATCAGGAATATTCATATTCTTTGTACGCCCTTGTCTGGCAAGCTGTAATGTTTTGCTTATGAATATTGATACATGAAGTGTATATTAATGACCCTTGCTGACCTTAACCCTATCCTTATTGGCTCCCTGGTGGTATCAGCAGGCTCATAAATATTAATCCAGTTCTGTAACCTCCATTACCCTAATCTTTGCTGTCTTGCCTCCCGGAAGGGCCTGTCACCATGGTAACATTTTTACTAGACCCTGGGAAAAGATATGGTTAAAAAAATAATAAAAAGGGAGTTATTCCACTGTGCCTTGTGAAAATCTTAGATGCTCAGCACAGGACAAATCTGGATTGAATTATATTGCTCATCTTTTCAGAAAATATTTATTTTTCACCATACATTTTAGTCCAAATGAGAAAGTCAGTTGGAAAAGGTCAATGGATAGCTATAAGACTGTCAGCATTGTGGCCACACAAATTCTTCATCAAGGATGTTACATTTATTTATAATTGTGCAATTATGCTTTTTTAAAAGATGACACATTGGGAACAGTTCCCCCCTAAATTAATTATTTTTCAGTATTAACTCACCCTCCTCCAAAATATATTCCACTATATTCCATGTCTTCTTAAGCCATATGATGGCTTTTTGTAATAGACAAATTAAAATCATTATTCACTTTCAAGTCAAATCATATATGCAACTAAGTATGCAGCTCTCAAATTAAAACAGGGATTTAAAGGCACAGGTTTGAAGTTACAAGACATACAAGAACCAACAACAACCTTTATTAAGGTTTAGATGTGGTTGAATTATTTATGACAGAATCAACATTTTTGGATGAACAATACAAAATTAAATGAAAATGAGATATTTTAAATGTTGTCTTGCCAGAAAAAAAAATTCTTATTCGGTTTTCTATGCTTCACAGATGTGGACACGGTAGAGGATGGAGGGCCAGAGGGTTGCTCAGTAGAGGAGGACAGCTGGTTTGGGAATACCTCCGACAGCCCCTCCGAATCGTCCTATGGTGATGTGCAGGATGAGCTTCGGGTTTCCCCAGACAACATCCCCCGACCGGACCACGACACCTCAGCCGAGAGCTCCCTGGGTTGTCCCACACCAGTTCAGCGGGTCTCACTGGAGCTGCTGGGTCTGGACGGTGGGGTCCTCTCAACCCAGGATGCTCTGTCCTCAATGGTGTCATCTCTTTACGGAGACTCCAGCCAGGCCCTGAGCAAGCCGCTCAGCAGCAACCTACGGCGTCTGCTGGAGGCTGGCTCGCTGAAGCTTGATGGAGGGGATCTGACCGGGCGTGGAATGTCCAGAGGACCAGAGTCACCCCCGGTGAGCTTGGTAATATCTCCATCTTCACATCATGCACAGCAGCTGAGTGCACTTGCTAGGAGACTGGCTAAAAGCAGCCACAACAGTGGCAACTCCAAATCTGCCTCACCCACATCTGTAGCAACTGTCAAACAGGAGCCCTGTGACCCATTTGGCCCCAACAACGGCCCTAGCTCAGGCAGCAGTGGCTTTGTATGGGTGGGCGTGGCAGATAAATGGTCATATACTGGTTGCTCGGTGCCCAGCGGCAGCAGCCTATCACCAGACTCGGCAATCCAGAAGTTAAAGGCGGCAGCCAATGCTGTGCTTCAGGACAAGAGTGCAGTGGCCTCCTCCACCTCTTCATCCTCCTCTTCAGTCACCTCCTCCTCCTCAATGGCAGCCCTGGGTGCTCGCTCAGATGATGCAGTACGCTTTGAAGCATTCGCGTCTCCCTTCAGTCAGCAGTCAGCCAGCTCCACACTGGCTGCCCTCTCAAAGAAAGTATCTGAAAGAAGTCAGCAGCATGTGGGCTCATCTGATCATCAGCCCTCAGCTGGCTCCTTTCTCTCACTGGTTTCCATGACCTCCTCGGCAGCTCTTCTAAAGGAGGTGGCAGCGCGAGCAGCAGGGAACCTTCTGGCTGATAAGAAAGAGCTGTCTTTAGTATTAGGAGACTCCGAGGATGTCAAGCCACTGTTAGACAGGAACCAGAAGGTGCCCACCCCAACCCAGGCCATGGACCTTCTGCTGCCAACAATCCCCAAGGGAAGGGCCAAGCCCAGCAGTCAAGCAGGTAACTGTTTATTCCTTAAACAGATTCTTGAAGCTTTTTTTGTTTATTTGTTAATTCTCTCTGGGAAATTTATATTTACTACCAGGTGAATTGCACATGCTAAATTAAATTGCACTAGCTAAAATGGAAGTTTTTTTTGTTAAGAAATATATATACTGTATATATATATAAGCAATATCACACAAGATTTTAACTTGAATTTTCGAATTAGAATTTGTAATATTATATTTAACATTCTCAGTTAACACATTTTTCCTCTGCAATATAGCTCCTAAAGTAAAAGTATGTTGTTTAAATGAGTTTTAAATATTTATGTTGGAAAACTAGCCAAAACAAAAACAGATACATTTTTTTATTTTGTATCAGTGATGGGGGGGGGGGGGACAACTACTCTCTTTTACCTTTTTGTTCACTTCGATCCATCTTGAACTCACAAAAAACAAACTCACAAAAAACAAACTTAATTAAGCTGTATATTGCTGATTTTCTTTACGATAAGAAACACGCAGTGACACATATATTATGATTCAATACATTGCAAGCCATCACGTTATAATCTAGGTGCAGCAAGCGTGCGGGACAAGCGTCCCCGCTCCAGAGTGTGCATCAGCCAGGATGCAGTTTCATTATCTTCCCCTTAGATCAGGTCACTTCACGCGACTCATAGAAGTGGCGCTGACCGCACAGAGAAATGCCAGTTTTGGAGTTTGTACTTATTTACATGACCTGGTTCTTTATTATTTGAACTTTAATAAAGGATGCATTAAAGATATAACATCGGTTGCTTCCATTAAAGATGCTCAACATGCTGGTGTCAGAAAGAATGAGACAAAAGATCCAAGTGCGGAGGCAAGGAACAGCTTATTTATTAAACACAGCACGAGCTGGTGAAGCATCAGGGGTACACCGGCTGCAGCGTGGAGGAGGAGAGTGTGTTTGTAGGCTTGTGTGCTTAGTGGAATTGTAGAATGCAGATCCATGAGGAATCCTCT
Source organism: Moxostoma hubbsi (assembly GCA_032164185.1). Taxonomy (NCBI): domain Eukaryota; kingdom Metazoa; phylum Chordata; class Actinopteri; order Cypriniformes; family Catostomidae; genus Moxostoma; species Moxostoma hubbsi. The sequence goes on from JAVLUX010000012.1 coordinate 21,130,602, forward strand.
GGAGAGTGTTGTGTTCGTAGGTCTGTTTGTCATGGTAGTGTGAGGAGCAGATCCAGTGTAGAGAGGTTACCGCTGAAGGAAACTCATGAGAAGCGTTGAGGAAAGCGAAGCAACAAGCTGGAAGGTAACCACAATCCAGGCCTTAAACTGCGAAGACTGGCAACCAATACAGAGAACATGTTACAAGACATACTAGGGTAGAGAGAGTGGTAAGGAACAACACTCAACAATAATCAAACAACAAACACAAAACAGAGTGAGGTAAATATAGGCAAGGGAACTAATAGCGATCAGGTGCTGCTCTTTGAAAGCTGGAGCAATCAGCTTTCTCATGGCAACACTCAAGTTGCCCATGGCAACGCTGATTACACAAGCCAGCGGCACCTGTATCATCAGAGGAAAAATGTAAACACAAACTGGAACTTGTATTTTTGTATAATTTCCTCATACTTTGCAATCTACATCACCTGAAGCTGTTTGGAAAGTTTGGAGTGCAGCTGGATTGTGAGCGTCCTTGTTACTTTCGTAACCTCCGTTCCCTGATGAGACGAGACGTTGTGTCGATGTAGTGACACTAGGTGTCACTCTTGAGAGCCTGAGACACCTCTGATCTTTGATAAAGGCCAATGGGAATTGGCGAGTGATATTTGCATGCCCCTCCCCCGGACATATGGGTATAAAAGGAGGGCACGTGCATACCACTCATTAGGTTTTGTGCTGAAGAGCCGAGAATAAGGTCCCGGCCATTTCAGCAGGTAGTTCAGCATTGTGGCAGGAGGGACACAACGTTTCGTTCCCTCCATCAAGGAACAGAGCTTACGAAAATAACCAGGACATTCCCTATCTGTCACTCACTCAATATTGTGTCGATGTAGTGACATGAGGGTTCCCTACAAAAATGCCATAACTAGCTGAACTGGGTTACTTGGATCAGTGGTGCGAGAAGTGCAGACTGCTGTGTGCCACATAGCTAGCGCAGCGGTCCAGCCAGTGTCAAACAGCCCTTTTGGGGACGAGTCAACTACACAATAGGATAGGGACAGGCAAGTCCAAGTCGTGCCTCTTTTCCCTCTTTTTTTCATTTTCTCCCCAGAAAAAGAGAGAATTCGCTAACCGACCGGGATGCCAGCATCCACGTGTGAACACAACACGTCCCGAGAGTGAGCTAGTGCAGCCGCCTCAGGGCGACTGCTGGGCAAAGTCTCTGTTGCCGAATAGGCTGACCTGGGAGATAGGGGCGTTCAAGAAGCGTGTCTTGTCAGCCTTGCGCATCTCGACCTGGTTCAGCCACAGATGCTGCTCCTGGATCAACAGTGTGGACATCTTCTGCCCGAGAGGCCGCGCCGTAACCTTCGTTGCCCAGAGGGCCCGGTCAGTTGGCGAGCACAGCTCCTACATCAATCCCGGGGTGGAACTACCCTTCTGCAGTTTTTTCAGCACCTTGGCTTGGCGGACCTGCAGGAGAGCCATGGTGTGCAGGGTAAAGGCGGCTTTTCCGGCGGCGCCATAGGCTCTAGCCATCAGGGAAGACGTGAACCTACAGGCCTTGGACGGGAACTTCGGGCGCCAATGCCAGGTGGCACAGGTGCACCGCGAGCACCTTATCCACTGGGGACAGTGGACCCTGCCCACTCCGCCATCGAGTGTAGTGAGAGCGGGGGAGCTGAAATATCGGGACCGGGTTGAGAAAGGTGCCTCCCACGAACTTGTCAGCTCTTTGTGCAATTCTGGGAAGTGGCAAGGGTTCAGGGGAGAGCGGAGGGTCCCTGAGCTCAACAATCGTGGCGGCCCGGGAAAGCATGTCCGTTATTTCACCGTCCACCTTTGACTGGGCGACCACACAAGAGGGAGGAAGCCCAGCGGAGGTTTTCATGTCAGACAGGACAAGCCCACTTTCCGATGCTGAGCTCGAGAGCTCATCACCTTCACGGGCACCGAATAAGAGCTCGAACTCTCTCTAGGACATCCACTCATCCGAATGTCTAACCGGTGGTCCCATTGGGGTCCCCGATTCGCCCCCAGTGCTCGCTGTGCTGGCCTCATACACGTAGGTAGAAGGACTGAGGGAGGGAGCCGCTGGGGTGGCTTGATTTCTTATGAAAGCGAGCTGCAACCATGCCATGGTCATTGCCTCGTAATGAGGACATGACGCATCCACGAAAGATGTCTCTGCGAAACTGATAGTTTCAGCCCTTGTGGACAATGTAATGAATATGCACTACAAACCTACAGTATTTATTAACACAATATTTTACAATAAAAGCTTTTATGACTCAACATAAATTACTGAAATTCTCACTCAAAAGACATCACGATGCAAGTTAACTATGCAGTACAGGCATGCAATTCTTCCCTCATGTAAACTAGATTTAATGATGGTTTAGTGTCTAAAAGAGTTCAATTATCAACTCTTGATAAGCATCTCTTTATTTATATCAGTCATCCCAGGAATGTTTTTATTTAGAAATCCAGAAATCACTTTATTTTAGTCACACAGTGCAAACAGTACAGATGCAATGAAAACTCAAAGTGTGTCTCCCGATTAAGTCACACTTATGTGAAACGGGTGATCCTCTGTCCTCTGAGTAGCTGGCTAGCAGCTAGTTTGTTTACAAATATTAGTTGTGTACCCCTCTCCTTTCTCTGTGCTTTGTGCGTCATATGTTTTTGACCAATCGCAGGCTACAGCACCTCCCATAGTCCCTATATGCCCCAAAAGTACTTAAACTGTAGTAGGAGCTAGAATGTCCCCTAAAATGGCTTTGAGGAACTTTTGTTGAAAACAACAAAAAGCGCTAGTTCCAGGGAAAGGTATCTAAAATAGGGTTTAGTACCTGCAGTGGGAAAGGACCAATATATGCATACAAGTAAATTAATATCTGTCTCACTCATTGAGACAATCAATCACATGGTCAATGAATTAAGCTTTCACAAAGCACATAAAAGTTTTCTATGATGTTCTAGAGATATGATTTACATTTTTAGACACTTAGTTGTTTAAACGGATATCCATAAATCCACAGATTTATACTGTCAGAATAAAGCCATTAAATGCAAAAAAAGCATGATATTGCATATTCATGATATTGAATATTTTGCAATAATTACGAATTGTCTGTGCTACACTAATTTTAATCTGAGCATCATTGACTTGAAGGAATCACCTCTGCACTTGTCTGTACATCTAAATAATATCTTTATAGTTTTAAACAGTCTTGGTAAGACTTTGATTATTGCAGTACATTAGAATGTGTTGTGTAGTGATTTAGTAGTGCCACAATGTCATGCTTCGTCTGCGAGAGGTTGGCTGCAGAATCTGGGAAAGGTCTGTTAGCACGGTAGGGGTTTGCTGGAGTTGGCAGCATGTTCCCAGACCCAGCTCATCTCCCGCGGATGTGGAGCCTGCCAATCGGATGCAGGCAGTGTTTGCGCTCCCTATAGCATGAACCATCGGAGACCTTCTCAGCAGATTCCCCCGAAATTTAGAGAGTTTCCATTCAGCACAGGCTTTGGGTAGTATGTCTAAGATATGACTGATTGTTTGGAAATTCTTGAAGTTCTGTAGGTTACACTCAATCAGGATTGATTGAATTTCAATCAATCATAATGATATGGTTGAATCCATTTTACAAAATGGTAGACAACACACCTTTCTATTGTCCTCCCTCTTCGAACACAACATCAACATATTGAGTGACCAGTGTTGTCCAATTTGTAAATGAATTACTCTCATGAGCCCAGATCTTTTTTAATGAATCGAGTCAGAAAGACTCAAATTAGTCCTAGCTAATGAGTTGTAGGTTTGAAACCTGTCTGATAGCTCACTCACTAACTGAAACGGTTGAATTGAACTGAGAATACAATGTCTAACAAAATAGATGTCTAACAAAATACAATTAAAAAAAATGTTACTGAAGGCTTAAGGCTGTAGGCCTACATATGGCTTGTCAAAACCAAAGCAGTTTAATTACTGAGTGGTTGTTCATGACAACGTGTTGTTAAAAATTTACATTCAGAAAGTTTTCATTAAAAAAAAAGTTAAAAAAAGTCAAATATGTTATCGAAAACAGTATATATATTTTTTTTTAATAAATTGATATTATCAGGTTTGAGGTGCTTCTTCTAAAGTACTAAGATAATCATTTGAATAGATTCTTATTAAAATAATCTTAAAGCAAGCTTAAACATTAAGTGGAATTTGAACCATAGAAAACAGGGCTGCGGACACACAGAGTTCTATCATATTTATAATTGAACTATATTTCAAAAAAGAGTAGTGTAGAATATGTTGTAAGTGACTATGATAGAACATGTTAGGAAGTGTGAAGCTTAAATGCCAAATAAGAACTCCTGAATTAAAATCATTATTGAGTGTCACCTAGGCCTAGTACCCTCACTGTAATATCTGAGAGACAGACACATTCAGACTATCTGTTCATTATTAGAACAATTCCAAATGAGAAAAAAATTTTGAAACCTGGTAATGGCTCCTATTTCTTTCCCTTGATACCAAAGACCCTCAGTCATTTTACTTCTCGAGCGGTTTCCACCATGATCTCCTCGCCAAGAGAGGTTGAGCCACAGATGGTGGTTTATTGTTGCAAATAGGCAGTCTCGAAGTTTTACACCCCAGGTCAATGAATGCCTGAGCAAGGTAATTTCACCAAACACTGATTACCAGATGTTTTTCGAGGAACACGAATGGAATACTTATGAAGCCATCCTGACAGGCCCTCGTAGAATTTTTAATGCAATCATGCCAGCTTCTAATAAGACCAATTAAGCCCTAATGGACACCGGATATGGAGCCAACAACAATAATCGGCTCACTAAAAACATTCTTGTGTTTGGCTTCCTTTGTGAGATGCGTCTTTGGCATTGATCGGTGTAATCATGCCTCACAATTTTAATATCAGTCACACAAATAGATAAAAGGTAAAAGTCTGCTTAGCCTATTTGTCATATCCAATGTTATCAAACTTCATTAAATTATCAATATCTCAATATTATCAATATCTAATATTGTGGCATATTTGCCTAGCTAATATTTCTATGTTGAAATAAATAATTTTGGACTGGTTTATATTGATGTATTTTTTAATTTAAGATTTGTTTCCAGAGTTTTTGATTTATTAAAAAAGAAAATAATAAAATGAAATTAAACTGATTATAATTAAGCATATGTAATGAAAACTCAGAGAGGTTGGGATCCATATGCGGTTTTTATTTAGAGGTAATTTAACCAGAGAAACACGGGCAACGACTTAGCTGGCAACAGAGTTCGTGGTCAGTGAAGCTTCAGCTCTGGACAGGTGATCAGGTTCGTGGTTGGGGCAGACGTTAGATCAGGGCTGGCGGCTATATTCGAAGTCAGACAGGCGTTTGGTCGGGGCAGGCGGCAATCAGAAGAATGGTCAAGTTCGGGCAAGGTTGGCTTCTACAAGAGACAGGAATACAGGTAAGTAACGCTCAGTAATGCAGCCGGGGCAAACAAGACTTCGCAATGAGGGCACGGGGAAGCAAGGTTTTAGTAGAGAGGAAATGATGGGCAACAGCTGTTAGATAATCAGTGCGAGTTAGAATTCAGGTGAAGCGGATCGGTGAATGGGTGCGTCTTCACTGGCGTTCGTAACAGAGCCCCCCTCCTGCGAGCGGCTCCAGAAGCGAGGATGCGGTCGGCGGCGGGGTCTACCTCGAGGTCGTGGGGCTGGTCTGTCTGGATTGGCTCGGTGGAATTCGGTGATCAAATTGGGATCGAGGATGTCATCGGCTCCGACCCAGGATCTTTCTTCCGGACCATAGCCTTCCCAATCAACCAGGTATTGTAAGTGGCCACGAAGTCGTCTGGAGTCCAGTAGGCACCGCACTGAGAAAGCCTCCTCGCCGTCAATGAGCATGGGGGGGGGGGTGGAGTTTGCTTCCTCCTCGGGTTGTGGAGCAACGGCCGGTCGTAGAAGAGATACATGAAAAGTAGGAGAAATGCGATAGTGAGGGGGCAGTTGGAGACGAAAGGTCACCGGATTAATTTGTTTTGTTATTCTGAAGGGACCCACGTACCTGGGGCTAAGTTTCTTGCAGGGCAGGTGGAGACGGAGGTCCCGCGTTGAGAGCCAAACCCACTGTCCAGGAGAGTAGTCGGGACAGGGACGGCGATGGCGATCCGCTTGCTCCACTGCTCGTCTTGTGGCTCGTCGGAGATGTACGTGAGCCTTGTTCCACACGGCCTCGCTGCGTCGTAGCCAGCTGTCAACCGCGGGCACTTCCGAGGGTTCGCCAGACCAGGGGAAGAGAGGAGGTTGGTAGCCTAGTATGCACTGGAAAGGGGTGAGGTTAGTGGAGGGTTTGAGGATTGAGTTTTGTGCGTATTCGGCCCAGGGGAGGTAGCGACTCCAGTCGGATTGATTTTCATGACAATAGGTACGTAGGAATTTAGTGATTTCTTGATTTAGGCGCTCAGATTGTCCATTTGATTGGGGGTGGTAGCCGGAAGTGAGACTAACGCTGATGTTGAGTTGGCGGAAGAATGCTGTCCAGAGCCTGGAGGTGAACTGGGGTCCCCGGTCTGAAACGATGTCTTCGGGGAGGCCGTAAAGGCGGAAGACATACTGAAAAAGGAGTTCTGCAGTCTCGAGAGCGGTCGGGAGCTTGGGTAGGGGAATCAGGCGGCACCCCTTAGAGAACCGGTCAACTACAGTGAGAATGGTGGTGTGCCCCTGGGAGGCCGGAAGATCGGTCAGGAAGTCGATGGCAATGTGTGACCAGGGTCGTTGAGGTAAGGGTAGTGGCAGAAGGAGACCTGATGGTGCCTGTCTAGGGGATTTGGCCATATTGCAGATCCTGCAGTCGCGGATGTAGGAGGCTGTGTCGGATTGCAAGGTTTCCCACCAGAACCGGTTCCTTAACAGTCGAACTGTGGAGGTGATGCCCGGATGACCTGAGCTGACCGAAGAGTGGACCCAGCGCAGCACTCGCTCCCGAAGAGCCGGTGGCACGAAGGTCCGGTCGGGTGGACAGTTGAGCGGTGGCGGGTTTGTTGAGTTGGCCTGGGAGATCTCGGACATAATGTCCCACTGGACGGGAGCGAGGAGGAGCGTGGGAGAAATGATGGGCTCGGGGGTACAGTTCTGGGGAATCGGGTCATATTGTCGGGAAAGGGAGTCAGCCTTGGTGTTCTTTGTCCCGGGTCGGTAGGAGATGGTGAAATTAAAGCGGGTAAAGAAAAGGGCCCACCTGGCTTGCCGGGGGTTGAGTCTTTTGGCGGATTGGAGGTATTCTAGGTTTCTGTGGTCTGTGAGGACTAAAAACGGGTGTCTAGCTCCCTCCAGCCAGTGCCGCCACTCCTCGAAGGATGCTTTCATGGCCAATAGTTCGCGGTTGCCCACGTCATAGTTGCGTTCGGCAGGGGTCAGTTTCCGTGAATAGAAGGCGCATGGGAATAATTTCGGGGGATTTCCCAGGCGTTGGGAGAGTACGGCTCCGATGCCGGTGTTGGAAGCGTCAACCTCGACCACGAAGGGGGTGCTAGGGTCTGGATGATGGAGGATCGGGGCTGTGGTAAAACGCTCCTTCAAGTGGTCGAATGCCTGGAGCGCATCGGAGGACCAGTGGAGTCTGGGTCGGGTGGTTTTGACCATGGCGGTGAGGGGTGCGGCGACCGAGCTGTAGTTCCGGATGAATCTTCGGTAGAAATTGGCAAAACCCAGAAAGCGCTGGAGCTCCTTGACAGTGTCGGGTCGTGGCCAGTCAAGGACAGCGCGCACCTTGCCCTCGTCCATCGCTACTCCTTCAGGGCTGATGACATAACCTAGGAAGGAGACGGATGTCAGGTGGAACTCACACTTCTCAGCCTTGGCGTACAACTGGTGTTTGATGAGCCGTTTCAGCACCTCCCGGACGTGGGAGACGTGTTCCTCCCGAGTGTTGGAGTAAACAAGTATGTCATCGATATAAACAATAATGCACCGGTTGAGCATGTCCCTGAAGAGGTCGTTGACGAAGGACTGGAAGACAGAGGGGCTGTTGGACAGGCCAAAGGGCATGACGCAGTATTCATAGTGGCCGCTTGTGGTAGAGAAGGCTGTCTTCCATTCGTCCCCCTCCCGGATTCGGATTAAGTTATAGGCGTTGCGCAGGTCGAGCTTGGTGTAAATCTTTGCGTTTCTTAGTTGTTCTAGTGACGCAGGGACTAGCGGGAGTGGGTACCTGTACTTGACCGTAACATCATTCAGGCCGCGGTAGTCAATGCAAGGACGTAGAGAGCCGTCCTTCTTGCCCACGAAGAAGAAGCCGGCTGAGGCTGGCGATGTGGACGGGCGGATGAACCCCTTTGCTAGTTCCTCCTTTATGTAGCGCTCCATGGCGTCTGATTCAGGCTGAGATAGGGGAAAAATCCTGCCCTTGGGTGGTGAGGCGCCGGGTAGGAGTTCAATGGCGCAGTCGTTAGGGCGGTGGGGGGGTAGCTTCTGGGCCTTGGATCTGCTGAAAGCTTCCCTGAGGTCGGAGTATTCTGGTGGGATTTTGTTGGTGTCATCTGGCCCCCTTTGGAAGCATGTTGTACCCAGGGAGGTTGGATTTAGCAGAGTCAGGCATTTGGAAGAGCAATCCGGACTCCATTTTGTGATTTGGTCGTCCCGCCATGAAATCTGTGGGTTGTGAGTACGTAACCAGGGAAGACCAAGGATGACCGTGTTGTGAGGGGAGTGAATGACGTAGAAACGGGTGCGCTCAGTGTGAAGCGCCCCTACCTGCAGGGTGAGGTCCACAGTGGAGTGGCGGACTCGGCCGGTGCCCAGCGGTCGTCCATCTAGTGCGGCCACTGTTAAGGGAGGATCACAGGGAGTTAGGGGAATAGAATGTTGGAGGGTAAAAGCTTTGTCGATGAAGTTTCCTGCCGCTCCAGAATCCAACAGCGCCCGTGTGTCGACGCTGAGGGTTTGGCTCGAGAGCCTAGCAGGCACTTCAAGGAGTCTGGTGGAAGAGGTGGTAGAAATAAATAAACTCACCTCTGGCTGTCGAGAGTGAGCTGGACGGACGGGGCAGTTGGCTCGCAGGTGACCCGCCTGGCCACAGTAGAGACAGAGGTGGTTGGCGAGGCGGCGCTGACGCTCCTCCTGGGTCAGATGCGCCCGGCCCAACTGCATGGGTTCGCTGGTGTCGCTGGGTGGCGGTGCTGGAAGGGAGGGGCCGGACCAACGGGTTGGTCGTCTGGAACGGAGGAGGTTGTCAATGCGTATGGCCAGAGAAATGAATTGGTTGAGGGAAGCGCCTTCATCGCGGCAGGCTAGTTCAGACTGTAATTCCTCCCTCAGGCCCCTGCGGAAGGTCAGCTTGAGCGTGCTCTCCGCCCAATCGGTCTGTGCAGCTAGAGTGCGAAAGGTTAGGGCATAATCTGCAGCCGTACGGCTCCCTTGGCGGAGTGCCAGTAGTTGTTCCCCCGCGCTTCTACCGCCCTCAGGGTGGTCGAAAACCTCCTGGAAACGTTGCAAGAAGGTGCTGAAGGGGGTTTGGCTCAGACCCTGATTGGTCCAGAGGGCGGTGGCCCATTCGCGCGCCCTCCCGGTGAGCAAAGAGCAGAAGAAGTGGGTCTTGACGTCATCAGTGGGGTAGAGGGCTGGTTGCTGGGACAGAAACATTGAGCACTGCATGACGAACCCCTGGCACTGGGCAGGATCGCCGTCAAACTTTTCTGGCATCGCTAATCGAGGGAAGGAGGCGGCGCCGAGAATGGGCGGAGCGGCGATCGCCTGGCTGGCTGGAGGCGGCGCGGGAGCGGGCTGAGGAGCGGGTTGACGTAGCTCCTGCACGGTCCGCATAAGTTCCTCCATTAAGGTGGTGAGACGGCCAAGCTGATGTTGATGTGAGGCCAGAAGGTTTGCCTGTGCGGAGAGTTCCTCGGACATACGGGAAGTTACCGCTGGATCGGTGATTGGCGAAGTCTTCTGTAATGAAAACTCAGAGAGGTTGGGATCCATATGCGGTTTTTATTTAGAGGTAATTTAACCAGAGAAACACGGGCAACGACTTAGCTGGCAACAGAGTTCGTGGTCAGTGAAGCTTCAGCTCTGGACAGGTGATCAGGTTCGTGGTTGGGGCAGACGTTAGATCAGGGCTGGCGGCTATATTCGAAGTCAGACAGGCGTTTGGTCGGGGCAGGCGGCAATCAGAAGAATGGTCAAGTTCGGGCAAGGTTGGCTTCTACAAGAGACAGGAATACAGGTAAGTAACGCTCAGTAATGCAGCCGGGGCAAACAAGACTTCGCAATGAGGGCACGGGGAAGCAAGGTTTTAGTAGAGAGGAAATGATGGGCAACAGCTGTTAGATAATCAGTGCGAGTTAGAATTCAGGTGAAGCGGATCGGTGAATGGGTGCGTCTTCACTGGCGTTCGTAACAGCATAATTAAAAAGCTTATTTTGTTCACAGCATTTGTGCATATAATAGAAAACTTCACACATTTTAAAGTACCAAATAACCTTGTAATATGCATACCAAGTATGAAGTAAATCTTAAAATGGTGGTTTGAAATATTTTGCATTAACTCTTCACCAAAGGCTTAGTGTTAAACTGCATTTCCTGCAATAATATAAAATATAGAAATAAACAATTTGCTGGTTTCTTTCAGGTTCACCTGAGGATGGAGGAAAACCCTTTCAGTGTCCTGTGTGTGGTCTGCTCATCAAGAGAAAGAGCTACTGGAAAAGACATATGGTGATCCATACAGGCTTGAAAAGCCACCAGTGTCCCCTCTGTCCCTTTCGCTGTGCTCGTAAAGACAATCTCAAGTCCCACATGAAGGTGACTCCAGTCAGTGAGAATGCAAATACTTATTCCATAAATCATGACAAAATATCATAGCATCAATATGTAGATCAGTAGTTCTGGTGGGTCACGGGTGGATCTGATGGGTCATGGACAGCAGGAAAAAACAATGTAATAAAATGCAGATAATCATACAGTCATGCATAAAATGCATAAGCCAATTAACTTCTTAGAATTGAGGAGAAAATGCTTCCCATATCTTTTATTATTGATATCGAAGGCAGTGCTTCCAAACTCCAATCCAATTCACTTAGAAGAAGCTAGCCAAATTAGGCAGATGTCAACACGGACTGGCTGTATGACATGCTTATCATCCTTAATATCCATGAACAAATCTGCACAAGGTAAAAACAAAACATACAATCAATACTAGATTAAATATTAGTTCACTCACAGCAAGGATAAATATGGTTTGTGCTGACCACTTTTTGTGAATTATTCAAGAGACATTTAGAAACCAAAATTGCCATTTCATGTCATGCTAATCATGTTACATATTGTTGGCCCTTTGCTGTTCATAGTAATATTAATACATTTCAAAGTTTGATTTTAAGGACATTTTTATTTACTTAAATACTATAAGCAATTTGAGAGCCAGTTGAGAACCACTGACCACATTTACATGCACTTAAGAAAACGGTTTAGTCCAGGGTTTTTGCAGAAAGCAGCATTCTGAAATGTCATGTAAACGAGAACACAGACTTCCTTATGCCATTTCAAGTTTTTCCTCCCGGAGAACATGGTTTATGTGGTAAAAACCTGCTTACTCGATGAGTGCTCATGTGCATGAACAGACTGGATAACAAACATCATTGTATGGAGCCCAAATCAACACAGCAGAAAGAATCTTTTATGAGGTTACAGTGGGAAAATCACATACACTATACCCATTTATATACTCAATGTAAAATATTGACTGTCACTCATGTTCACGTTAATGCATTTGTACATTGGGGAAACCCCAGAGTTTTATGTAAGAGGGAAGCCCCACTATCACAGTGCAATTATGCTACAGGTAGTGATAGATAGTTACAAACACAGCAACATAGCAACAGTCGTCTTTGGATCCCATGTTTGTTATTTACTTCAGCTATGTAGGTAAATTACATTGCTGTTTGAAAGCTGCTTTCTGACTAAGCTGCAAGTGTACAGGAATAAAGCTTTATGTTGCTTTCTCAATAAACAGCTTTATGGTGTCCATGTAAATGTAGTCACTGATGTAGAGAATCTGAATGATGCAAAATGTATACAACTTATCCAACCAGTCACTTTGATTAATTTGATTAATAGAGAGTATGAGGATTCATCTTTGATGTGTATCATCTAACCCCTCTCCTGTTCTCAGGTCCATCAGCACCAAGACAGAGGCGAGACCTTCCAGTGTGAGCTCTGTCCCTTCACATCCTCCCGCCACTTTAGCCTCAAGCTGCACATGCGTTGCCATCAGCACTTTCCCCGTCCCGACCTCAAAGTCAAAGAAGAACCCGGGACAGACACAGAGGAGGGCGAGGGACTGCTCATAGGGGACGGTGGACTTGCTGGCGATCAGGCCATGAACACAGACGCTTCCACGTCTCCCACTTTCAGCCACCCGGATGGTTGTTTGCTGGCCTCCCCTGGAGAACCCTCAAATCACATCCAGATCAAGGAGGAACCCCAGGAGAGGGATGTGTCTGTGATGTCCCCCTTCGCCCTCTGTAGAGAGCGACCCAGCAGCAGCAGCAGTTCTCTGGACCTGTCTGGGCTCAAATCCAGTCCGCCTGGCCCTGGACCTACAACTGCCTCACTCTTCAGCACAGACATCACCACCAAGACGGCTACAGACCTCCTTATGAAGCTCTCAGGTAAGATCTCAGCTAAATGCTAAGCCACAGTTTTTGCTAAAAAAAAAAAAAAAGCACTGTGACAGCTTGAGATGCAGGATTGTGTAAACCTGCTTAATTCATCCATTTATAATTATTGTAATTACTAGGATGGCTGAATTCTATAATTAGAGATTGGCAGAGGCAGTAGAATTTGAGTTTGCTAAATGGGGTTCCAAAGCCAAGATTCTGCAGGATTGTGTCTCTGCATGATTAATACTTAACCTCAGTTATAGCTCTACCATGGAGAGCCTGTTTAAAATAGATGTACTATACAGTCTTGCTACCTAATCCTGTCACACCTTGTTTTTTAGTTAGTTCAGTTCATTCTGTAGTTTTAAAATAGACCTACATAATTAAGGATGACATAAAAAGGGAACACAGGTAGGATGTGATTTATTACTGTTCTTGTTGAGGACATCAGGTATCCTAATCATGGAAGTTTAAAATTGTGATTTCCAGGCCTGGAAAAGTCATGGAAATGAATAATATCTTACAAAGTCATGGAAAAGCCATTGCATTTTCTATAGACAATATACATGGTTAACACTTTACAATAAGGTTCCATTTGTTAACATTAGTTAACAGCATTAGCTAACATGAACTAACATATACATTTTTTAAATCAAAAGAGTTATTAGTTAACATATGTTATGCACTTTGAACTAACACTGAACAATTATATTTTTATTAACTAACATTAGCTAATATTAAAAAATGCAGTAAAAAATATATTGTTCATTGTTTGTTCATGATACTTAGTGTAAAGTGTTAACTATAACGTTTTCTTGTTATGCTCTACTCTTAAATATTTCACGAACAAACAATAATGTATATAATATGTTTAATTATATGTAATATCAAAAACAGAATAATATGGTCCAGGTTATGCTTAATATGTTTCCAGAAAGGAAACAACACTGCAGACGATATGAATGCATTAATTAATAGCATCAGTTAAAAAGCTGTTTAAGAGTGAGATTTGGCTGATCAAGTACAAAACATAAACCCAACTTTAGACCATTAACACATGTTGTGGTGGAAAATATAGGTAATTTTGAGACAGCAGCAAGATTGATGCGAGATGGCTGACCAGTGGTTGGCCAGGATGTCGGAAACAGGGTCAGTGCTCCTGCGCTTAATGCAGAGTAATTAGATTGAGATCTCGGCATGAAGAAAAAAAGAAAACCTTCGGAACATTAGATTAATTAAAAATGTATGCATAATTCATAATTAAAAAGGCATCCATAATTGGAAATGATTAGCGGCCTCAGCTCCATCGCATGACCTCTTGCCTGGACGCATGGGGACTATTCCAGCTTAGTTAACTCCATCTCCATCCTTGTGGAACGTGCAGAGCCCATGCTCGATGCATTGCTGCCACCTTGTCGCCCATGGTACCGTTTTCCTAGACTCCCAAACAAGCGAGTTTAGGTCCCAAAGGATTAGATAGACTCCTTTAACAATGTCAGTCTATAGTTGAGAGACAGCAGAGATATTTGCAGTGTTCAATTTAGTCAGAGGCAAGACACTTCAAGACACTAAAGTGCTGGTTTATACTTCTGTGTCGAACGTAGCACCAAATGTATGTAAACTCAATGCAATTACTTGTAAATTGTACATGTTATTTAAAACATTGACAGCTCATATCATTATTATATAGTATGTACAGTACAATTTCATGAGATATTAATTGATCATTTTTTTAATTTTTAAAAAAGTAAAAATGTGATTATAATAATTATGACAAAAAAATGTATTTAAAAATAAACATTCACTTGTATATACTTTTTCTAGGCTATTTAGGGCTTGGTGATAGGACAGTTTAATCGGATATCGATGATATATGATGATTATCCCGATACTGATATCAACGCTCATCAACAGACGATGTTTAACAATATCGGGTAATGACAAAACCAAGGAGCTGGGAAGTCGGCAAAAATATTAAATAGTAGCACAGGGTTTAAAATTAGCACCTAGCTGCGAGTCATGACCTGCCAAATGTGGGTTGTCTATTTCATGCGCACTGATGGGTAATTTTTCTCATCTATCCGCCACTGTCGTGGGTGACCTGCAAGATGTTTCAGAGTGACACATTACAAGAAGACTTGATGACAATAACGTTATTATATTTTTTTAAAAACAGAAAAGCCGTTGATGCGCGTGTTTGATAAACGGTTTGTTCAGAGGTGAGCAGTGCAAGCATGGCTCAAGGAACACGTGAATGTAAAGAGTTCTCACTCCTCTATTTCAGTTTGCAAGAATAGTACCATCTATGAGAATACTGCACATGACCTAAGACATTCTCAGGAGGTGCTTGGAGTTAAGTTTGCTTTATTTCCACAGAAAGTTTGAGATTAACATGCATTTTGAGCCCTACTCTGCAAGTTTAAAAAGGATAAAAATACAAAAACACCTTGAATCTAAATCTTTTTTTTTTTTTCAAATATCAATATTATTGTTACATTTATTATTTTCTTTAGATCTTAAGTAATTGTCCACCTGTTGTTGTAGATGGATACTTGCATGAGGGCAATAAATGAATTTATTTTGAGAGCAAAATCAATAAGGCAAAAATATTAAATTCACCCTCGGCAGTGGGGTTGACGAAGTAATCAGATATTGCAATATTTAAAAAATATATATATCGTGAACATATTTCTTGCATATCACTTAGTTATATTACTTGTTCTGCACCTGATCAGCAACAATGTCGCCCATTTATTTGTGACGTTTTCTTATAGAGAAATGTATTTGAGTAACAATTATTATTTACATTTTGATCATTTATTTGGATGAGAAATAATAATGTGCATTTTGCGATTTGCATCGAGATTTAAGTACATATTATTTATTGTACATGTTGTCTGCCATGCAGAAAGAAATATCAGGCATATACTGTATGCTTGCTCTTAAGTGGCCTAAATTATTATAAATATATGGGCAAACTTTTAAAAAACATAAATATTTAAAAACATAAATAAACGAAGAACTAGATTGGCCAACACAAAAAGGGGTGTCATTTTAAAGCGTAGACGCTGGACTTCACAATGCATATAGGCCAGGGTTCGGCAACCTTTTTGACAAGGATTGCCATTTATTGTTTGAGAAGCTCCAAAAAAAATAAAAAAAATAAAAATTTAAAGTAAAAGTAGTCCATGTCTCTCCTATATTATGTTCCTGTCTTCTAAAGGTGTACAGAAGCTTTGTGAGTATTTTACTGATAATCTTTCTCTCACACAAACCTATTGTATGGCTTCAGAAGACTTTTTGGTGCATGACAGGCTGGTGAATATTTATTCCATTGAAAATATTTGTGTTACATGGAAACAATTATAGTACATGGGTTTTGGAACAACATGAGGGTGACTGTTTAATTACATAATTACAATTTTTAGGTGAACTATTCCTTTAAGTTTAAAAACAGTACTATATTGTTAATGTAAGCACTTGGTTTCCACCAGTGAAGGTGGCACAGAGTTTGTGCACATCTTTAACATTTCTTAAGCAGTATCTTGAGGGTTGTTTGCAATTGCTTAATATCTACTGTTGCCACACACCCTCTTGTGTTACATGAGGGAGAGTGAGACAGTGATAGAAACAAAGGAAATAAAAAAGGGAAAGTAATTAGAGAATAAAGGAAGAGGAAGAAGAATGAAGTGAAAAACAGCAGACTAATGCATTTAGAGTTCCCTCGGTGAATCACACACATGCACACACACACACACATGGGGTGAACTCTCACTGACCTCTGACATAATTGGCCTATCATTTCTTTGGACTGCCTGGCTCTCCTCTGAGTTTTAGACCAATCCGCTTTGATTTCCCTCCATGCTGACACAACTGTCAGCCATCCAGCCACGATACACATTTTAATTTGGAGATGAAAGCCTGGAGAAACGCTTTGAAATGCAAGGCTCCACACATGCTTGCTGGACCTAATTCAATAATGACAGTTCACACATTGTCTCTTCCTCTGTGACAAAGTGACACCGGGTGTGACTCTGGTCATAGGCGAATAATTGGCCACTGCAATTCTGGGAGGTGTTCAAATTGTGGAATCCAAGAAAAAAAAGGTGCTCTCCATTCCCATTGTTTTTGTTTGCACTAGTTTAATTTGCTCCTTGTAGTCCCAGCAGTGGATTTCCACATGCCCTGTGTCTGAATATACACAATTCCTTACTGTACAGTATACAAAAAGCAGTGTGTCAAACGACTATGTTGTCTGAATAAGTATTCATTAAACAGTAGGGGAACAATACCTGGATGATCTGCTGCATCTGCTTCTTCTGAAGAGATTCTTCTGAAGAGAGTACAACCACTGCACACTTTGTTATCCCATAATGTCATCTTAGTTGAGGAGCTTAGATTCAATGCATTGAATACAAAAAGAGGGAGAGAACTGCAAGTCAGGTGGGTCTTTTCAAGTTTAAGTGCTATAGGTACCAAGAAAGTCGTTCTTCATGGTTAAATTGTACTTGTTTAACTACACCTGTGAAAATTATTTTCAGATTGTTGTTAGTATGTCATAGGTCCAAGAACATGCGTGCCACTGCCACAGGACAAAGCCTGTGTAGTATGTTCAGGATTTTTTTTTTTATACAGGGTTCCTGTGGACATGAAAAACCTGGCAATATCAGGGGATTTTAACATTACGTTTTCCAAGCCTTGATGGAAGTAGCCTAACGAAAATTAAAAAAAGTTATTGCAATTTCTATATTGAATTTACAATATTCTAGTTATTAAATGCATATTTTAGAGTTAAAGTTGCTCGCAAACCTTAACGATGTTACGTTTGTGAGCAAAGCATTTTTTTGAATTATTTTTATTGAATCAGTCTAGAGTTATACATTAGCGAATCAAGTCAATATCAAAATAGTTTTTATTCATCAAAAACTCCATTTTTATTCATTAATCACAAACGACTGAAGAAATGATGCTACGTTTATGTAAATTCGATGTTCACAAAGCATTAGGGCCGTGTTTATTCTACATACCTACATACCTAAAAAACATACTTTATTAACGGTTGAGAAGTTCTTTGAATTCAGTACATACAGTATGGGAATTCAGATGCACATACTGAATGTAGTTTTACCCGTCATTTCCCACATTCACCAGGCAGCGATTCCTCTTGTAAGTGACCCCTGTTGCACCCATCATCCAGCATTGTGTAGCTGCACCCTTGCTGCTTCGTGTATCAAAGCCTGCCGTAGCAGACTGTTGGCTCTTGTTGCCCCCTTAACCTGACACGTTAAGCCATCCTCGGCTGGAGCGGTGACCAATTGTCAGAGCTGGGAGCTGAGCTGCATGACAGAGGTGGAAAGCTAATGAAGTGGTCCAAGAGTGGGCAGCCACAACAGAGTGAGAGGTGACAGGGTACTGGACAAGCGCCCAGCAGAGAAACGAATCAGCCCACCGAGAGGAAGACAGGAGGAGGAGGAAACAAACTGAAACCAGATGATGGCAACGGCAGATGACAGTCTTAACAGCGAGAGCAGAGATAGCCCCGGTGTTGATGTAACACTGACCAGGGACACTGACACTCCAGTCACAGAAAGAGAGAGAGAGAGAATAGAGACAGTGAGAGAGAGAGAGAGAGATGGCAGCTGTTTTGCCAACCGTTAATGTGGAAATGTTTTCCCCTTTTTGAAAAGACCGACAAAAATTTGGCTGGGCTAGCACTGAATATCATTCTGGTCTAAGCTGGTATTTTCAGCAGGGTAAGAATTCCATGGTAGCTTTATGAGATAAATTTATGCTTAAAATGTGTTGATGACAAGAGGTCATTTGAAAGATCAAGATAAGACACTTGGGATCATCCTTTATGAAAAATGTTAATAAAACAGTGAGTAAACGAAAAGTGCTCATTTTCGGTGAACTTAATCTTGGTATTTTGGAGACATTTGTGATTTGTGGAAAAAAAAAAATCTTGGCTGGTGGATTAAGCTGATAAATTATTCATTGCTCACTGTAACATGAATTTGAATGGAAATTTTGCTCTAATTTTAGTGGCAAACCGAAAGGTCACCGGAGTGGTGTGACTTTGTATCTCTGTGCTCACGTCTCTAGCTTGTATTTTTCTGCATGTCTTCGAAACAAAGGGCATGTGTGCGTGTGCCGCACGCCCTGTCCCTGTCTGATAGGACACGCGACCCGATGCGCTGTTAATTAGAGGATGCCCTTCCAGGTGCTGACTGGGCTACGCTAAGTCCATCAGCTGACATCTGACTGGTGACATTACCAGCCGGTGCCTCCACATACACCACCTCGATTGCTGCTTGCACTCACGATGTGAAGGTCGCAAACTCTCCCAATGGCTCCTGACGCTCTTTAGCTTGAGTAGTCATATGCTGTCCCCTAACCTGTCTCTACCTTCGGTCCTGTTTAGGATGCATGTTACCATTAATCAGAGTCATTGGAGTGAGGCGGTAGTCCACCCGAGCAGATTGATGAGAGGGGTCAGCGCTGTTGTGGATGGTGCATGTACAGGTTTTTGGGGTGGAGGGGAGATCAGATGACTGCGGAGGGGAGTGCAGTACAGACTGGAGGGGTGAGAGATCACTGCTGATCTGTAAGAGAGATGAAAGGAGGAGCAGAGAGTGAGGGAGGCTGGGAAAAGAATGGGCAGGCACTTGCAAGGAAAGATTGACAGTAAAGGAGAGGAAGTGTGATACTGAGATACTGAGATCAGACTCAGGTGGAACTATTTTTGGCATTGTGAACTGCCTAAGAGACTAGTCGACTAATCAGACGAAAGGATGCCCTTTATAATTAGGCTGGTTTAGAGTTCACCAGACCCTAATTGGACACCTTTCTAAAAATACTTATTTAATGGTGGGTGGATATAAATTTTGCTGTACGGGTGTAGTCCAATTATTCTAACTGAACTCAGCACGCATAATCTGCGTATGCACCTGAAATTGTTTGCTCTATTAAGTGGGTCCACAACCTGGCAACACTCAGAGTTGGGCCATTGCTTTCACAAAGTAATGCAAGAACCAGACATAAATGCTAGTGAGTAACAGGAGACAATGGTGTACACAAATAAAGGTGGATGTGCACATCAAGAGCACATGTGGAGGTCAGGAGAAACCTGTATTTGTATAATTAGAGTCGGAAAGACTATAAAGACATCTTCATGGGCCTAAACTCCTGAATAGAAAGAAAACTCCTGAAATAAAAAAGACCTGTGTGTACATCTGAAACCAGGAGATGGTGTGTGTGAGACAGAACCAATTGCCTGTGTTCTTTTCCTGGCACTGTGACACTGATAGGAAGTGGCTCCTTGTCTTAATATTAATTATTCATTGAAGCCTGATTAGAAATGGCCCACTTTAACAGCATAGTGAGTGAGAATATCAATTACTCTCACCAAAATGAATGAAATAGGCAGAGCTCTGTAATGCTAAAGAAATAGATCAGCACCAATAATGTTATGCTTAAATACAAAATGTCAACACAAACACACTGTTAGATCTTCACACCAGATGAAATAGGCAGAGCATGTTCTATGTCCTTCATAACACACCACTGCCAGTTTAAAGGTCCCTTAGGTCTTTCAATCAAATCTAGAGGTCACGTTATCTATACTCAATCTGATTTATCAGCTAAGATGATTTAGCTTATTGCTTCTTTATCCATTCGCTATCTTGTCTCCTTGGAATGATTCCTTCCTTTTAATATGGAGCCCAGATCCAAAGCAAGACTTCTAAACAGATTCAGCATCAGTGAAAGCGAGTTAAAAAAAACACACAAAATAATCTTCTGCATTGGTTCTGAGACTTATTACCAAGCTTTCAGAAAAATCCACATCTTTGAGGTACAATATTTTAAAGGTTCACCCCAAAAAAAATTGTTGTTACATTACTGAATAACTTAATTTTTTCACAAAAATCAAACAGAGAAGTTAAGCAGAATTGATGTGATGCTCTTTTCTATACAATAAAAGCAAACATTAACCAGGGGCTAGCTCCTAAAAGGACAAAAAAACGACAATAAAAATACAATAGCTTTGGCTTTAAACTTGCCACATAAAAACAAGTTCAACTAGGTTTGATGTCAGTGACTCAAAAGGCTTTTACATTAATGGTTTTGTAACCAAACACACTTTTTTGTCTTAATTTTTAAGTCAAGTTTGACTTAAATTTTGGTCTGTTACACAAAGCTACTGCATGGCCTCAAAATACTTGTAACATTGTCATACAGAGTATGAGCAAATTATAGACTAATAACTAAGCCTTTGCATTTCATGTCGCTGTCAACAAAAACATGAGAGCCAGGAAATGGTTTATAACCCTCTGTTCTCTTTCTCTTGCCCTACAGCAGCAAACCAAAAGGAGGCCCTAAAGGGTCCATTCTGCGTTAAGGAGGAGCCCCAGTCGGAAGAAATCCTGAGCTCTCAGAGGGGCCCCAGCTACAACTTCTGCCAGGAGGGGCCCCTAGGTGCCACGAATCAACGAGAGGAGGGCAGCCCCATGTTGGACAAGAGCAGCATACTCAGCCAGGACATCAACGTCAAAGTGGCCTCTGAATTGCTTATGAAGCTGTCAGGTCAGCAGATGTATTTTGTTGCATGTGTATTTTCAGGAATGCTTCTGTGTCTGTGAGCTTATGTCTATGAATGCAACAGAGGAAACTCAAAAGGCTAGAGGACTGAGTGAGTGGGTGTGTGAGGGAGAGATGCGTGCTTTATATGTTATGTATCTTTTTTTCAACGAATGGCTTAAGGTCATATTTAGAGTAACCTTCACAATACACAACTACTAAGGTTAGAGGAAAATCAACAAAAGATCATGAATTTACATCATGAATATAAAATATCTATAAGTTATGTAAACTTATCAGGATAACCATAAGGTCACCATAATATCCATCATTCATATTTGTTTGCACTTATTTGTATGTAAAAATCATATGGCAGTCTTTCTATCTATCTATCTATCTATCTATCTATCTATCTATCTATCTATCTATCTATCTATCTATCTATCTATCTATCTATCTATCTATCTATCTATCATTATATCTAGTCTATTACAGAGGATGATCAGGAGTGCTTCAATCTAAAACAGTTTAGTTGACAGGCACCACACACAGCTGCTGCTGTTCCCTCCCTGTGATGCCTTACACTTCAGCATGACTCAGCCTCGCCAAGAGAGAGCTGCTTTTCACACGTGTACTTTCTGACTGCACAGCCCCAGGTCACGTTTTCCCAGAAAGAGAGGGAGTGAGTGAAAGTGTGTGTGAACTAGAGAAGCAAGACATACTTACTGACATACTTTCACCTCTTTTTGAACGTGTTTGCATATACGATTATTGTAACAGTAGCAAGAAGTATCATTGAATTAAGAGCTGAACAATGATGTTACTGTCTATGCTACTACCTAACCTCACCACAAGCATACCCTACCATGGTCTTTGTTTACACATCCTATGAGTTTTGAAAACTTAAGGCTAGGGCTGTCACGATTATGAAATTTGTCTGATGACTAATTGTCAAGCAAATAATTGAGATTATGGCGATTAATTGTCTCTTTTAGGCCTGTGTCGATTAATTGTCTCATTAAGGGCTTTCACTATTAATTGCCATATAAATTGTCATATTTTTTATGGTGTTGTTTTTTTTCTGCATGTGTGCTTCATACACCTTAATAAGTAATTTTTACATATTTACTTCTACTTTGAGGCCAACAGTTATTTCCTGTTCAGTCAGTTAGGATCAATCAACAGGAACACACTGGCGTGCAGAGTTATTAGCGAGCTGGTGCAAACTTACCTACATCTGTAATCAAATCTATTAAAATACTCTTAAGTGCCCATTCACATATCTGCCCAAATTAAGATACTCCTATCAACATTCTTTTGTCTGTATTCTGCCCGTTGAAATTCTTTTATACACCCATATTTGCAGTTGTATCAGTCACCATAAATTACAATAACAGAGTGTAATCCATGCATATTATGGCATATTGCATGTTAGCGTATTAGTGCCATTAATGCACAAGGTAAACATTACAAATTAAACATTATCTACTGCAGATTTATTACTTTAAATATTCATCAAGTAGCTAATACAGCTTCTTCTACTGATCTTGTGTGAATTCTACTCAGAATGAGGCATGAAGTAATTGATAACACATTCTAATGTCATATTAGTTGATGTTTTACATGTAGTCTTGAGCATCCTCATATTTAAATGTACCTCTAATCACCTCGTCCAGCAGTGAGCCTGGTGTCTGAATGTTTGCAAACAGTATGTTGCTGCGCAGCTGTTCAAACTTCTTTTTGGCTCTAAACGAAGGACAAAAAAAAAAAAAAACACTTCTCCGTAAGTGTGCTGGGGCCTTTATTTTCATTCCGTATTAGTGGGTTCGGCATCTTAATATTTCAAGCTACTTTTTTTGCAACAGGGAAAATAAAGATTTTTTTTTACATTTGATTCAGTGCATTTATGCCATTATGATCTGGTATTTATGCAATCATCAGAATTTTTTTAAATAATGGATACAAAAAAAATATATATATATATATAATAATATGGCTGAAGCCACTCTGCATGGAACCAGGATGTCTGTCAATTGAATGAGAGTCTAATTGCCAAAGTGGGCTTTTGCAAGTTTCATTGATTATAATGGGAGCAAAGTTTTGTGCAATCTAGTTTTGCTTGATATTGTTGAGATATTGTTGTTTTGAAAACTTTAAGTCTTATCATGCCCCCAGCCTCTGACATTAGAGGTTTCTAGTTTGAGACCTGCACATTTAGGGGCTGTTGCATATGCAGTTTTTCCCACCGGAGCCACCGGTTCAGCAGTATAAATAGACAAAACGTTTCCAGATCAGCTCCGTCACCAGCACTCAATTGGTGAAAAGTGGTATCACAGTGTCTTTGAGTGTTTCTGTAAGTGTGTAAAGCTCAATGACAAATCTCTGTGATGTCCCACATCACAACACTCTGTGAGCCACCATGGGAGTCTCTTTCCTACACACCCCAACTCCAGGATGTGTTTCCTCAAACTTTTTCTCTTCTCATCTCCAGAGGCCAAGAACAGGGACCAATTAGCCTGTTTGTTGTCAAGCTGTGAGGCAGTTTTACACAACATGGCCTCGCAGATCCGTCTCAGCAGGGCCACAGCAGAGTGCAGACATGCAACCAAGTGGATCTAAAAAGCCGTACTCCACTAGTTGCAGGATGGGGATCAATGCCATGGAAACAATGATATCGTCTGTGGTTCTTTGTGTGTGTGCATGTGATGCAGTGGTGCAGTCTTGAGAGGTCTGTCTGGGAAAGTCATCACTGTCTTACTTGTATGCTCATAACCACACTGCCCTGCTGACCGAGGATGTCTTGGCAATCCCCTTACTCATTTTTAAAGGAATAATTCACCCAAAAAATTTGAATTTTTATCATTTGCCTACACTCATTTTTGCAAACAAATATGACCATGAGCCAGCACCATTGTGTCCCAGAGGACTGTCCCTGTAATGTGACTGTAAAGTTAATGGTGAGATTGTATGAAAGTCATGCAAAACAAAATTCTCTAGCCCTGGTTGTGCAATAAATATAAAAATGAGGGATATACAGTTAATCTGAGGTTATTCTAAAATGTAAAATTCCTTCGGACACCAAAAAGGATTTGTATGCAATCAAACACAAGGTGATTTAATAAATAAAGAATCTAAAATCTAGAATCAAAATGTTATAATATACCATTTACTCACTTTCCTTCAACAATTAAAAACATGCAGTATTCTTTGTATTAATCTTAAAAGGTCAGTGTGGGATATTTAGATCTTCTGTTTGTCACACATCTTCTTGTTATACAAGTTCGCCAAGCTTTTGTACGCAGCAAACAAAAAAATTATTTGCATGAGCTTGTGTTTCTGGTGTCCCGCTTTTGGATGAGTATGAATGGAAGTGTATGGAGTGCAATGTGTAGTGTGGACACACCATTATGCTGCTTTGACATCAGTAAGAATGCCTTAAGATATAAATGTCTCTTTCGTGGTATAGATAGCAGCTTCCCGTTTTGAAGCGTTGCATCACTTGATTCAAAGTAGGTCACCTCCTCCACCCCACCCCCCCATCAAACCAGTTAACAATGTGTCGACTTCCCCCACATCTGTTTGATGCTCGCTGTTTGCATCCTGGGGCTAATTACCACTGCCGTGTTAGTCCCACTGCACTGATGGTTCCTGGGTTTCAACAGATGGACCCTGATGCGGTGCTTCACCGGGGAGTACTCTGGACCTAAGAGAGGACTGATTTTCTCTCATCCTCCACAATGCAACCTGTCTCTGTCCCTATGGATGAGATACATCCTAGTGCAGCTTTTTCCCCCAGGAGGATTGTTTCTTGACCAGAGCTGCATTTCCTAAAAGCATTGTAAGCTAAGTAGATTATAGAAACCATTGGCACCAAAACATAAGCTTGCAATGCTTTTGGGAAATGCATCCCAGGTCATCTCCTCCTTCTCTACCAGGATCTTGGCAATAGATATTAAACCTACAACCAATTAAAGGCATCATCATAGATCCTGGCAATAAGGCTACAAGACCCAGGCCAGCCACAGGAGCTGCTTTGGGCTGCTTTGCCATGACCTCACAAATCACACCTAAGAATCATACCTTAGCAAGTTAGATTTAAGTGTCACATTGAACCTTGATTGCAAAATTTCTTGGGTGAAATATAGTTATCTCAATGAGAATCCGCAATAAGGAATTTCACCTGATGAGCTTTCTTGTGGTGATGAATTTTCCCAATGTAAATTTTGAAATTTCAGAATGCAAGGGCCTCGAGTAAACTGTCAGCTTTAGTGTTAACCCCACCACTGCATTGTGTTTACGTCAAGTATTGTAATGCGGCACTCAAAGTTCAAACAGTTTCAAGTTTGACCCAATTGCCGCTGACAAGTGGACGCCAATGATTACCCAACAATTCAGATGATGTATCATTAGGTGGCCAGTGACAGCGCTAAACCCAAAATGAGATGTTCTCTGTAGTGCTTTTCATTTGAAGGTCAACGGACTCTTGATGTAGCCAATGAATGGTGCGTTGAAACCCCAATGCAAGTCATGTGGTAGGGCTATAGTACTCACAAAAAGCAGTGATCAACAGATTATGCATAATAATGGGAACATTGCTCACAAGGTAATTTGAGGCTTTGAAACTCTGCAGCTAAAATCATCAAAGCAAGAAATCTAAATACAGATTTCAACCTCACTAATCAACTTGCCAGTTGTTGGATGACTTGTTGACAATCCTGACCCATCTCTAGTTTGAAACATTATCCGCACCACTTGTATTTTACAAAATTGCCAGAAGAAGACGATCTAGACTGCCGTTTCTCCACATAAAATGAAACCACTGTGAGGCCTGCATGGCTTTTTGACAATTTCCTCCAACACGCACAGTCCAAGCATCCCTACAGTAGCCTCTTTTGGGCCATGAGTAGCAGTAATTCTCTCATACTCTCTCTGGCTCAGCTGAGGTGAGTGTTGCATCATGATGTGATGAATTATTGAGAGACTGTTCGGCAGCTGGTCTGGGATCAGCTCTGCCTTGTCTCTTTGCGGGCTGCGGTTGCTCAGTACCTCTTTGAAGTGGCTGAACTCTTCACCTTGTGTCTAAGCGGGTCATCCTTACTGTCGGGCTAGAGGAGACATAGTGCAGAATGACAACCTCGTTCTCTATCCTTCTCCTTTATCTTTCTCTTTAGTCTTTTTCTTCTTCATCTTTAGATTTTCCTTTACTAATGCTCTGTTTCAAAAAGTAGTGAATGCGATAAGGTCAGTGAAAAAATAAATCTAAGATGGTGAACAAACCAAGAGAAATGTTGATTTAAAATATCATCATATATTTAGTTCAATACAAAAAACTGTTGATAAAAATGCATAAACCTAATTAAAAATGTACTACTTTTCCCCCATATTTGTGTCCTATGTATTTTGTGTATTACAACATTGTGATGATTGAACTGTGCTGTGCACTGTGCTGAGGATGAAATGTATATCATTTGTATCGCGTGCATAAGACTAGAATGTACAATACATCTGTATAGTCTATTAACCGTGAGTTCATATGTACCGGTTCAACACAATATCCACTATGACTGCTTACTGACACTTTTTAGTACGGTCAACTCCAGGCACATGCACAGATGATGCACAAAGACATATACAGGAACTTGAGGGTAGAAAAACTGTGCTGTGCACTGTGCTGAGGATGAAATGTATATCATGTGTATCATGTGCGAGATGCTGTGGCATACGAAAAGTAAACAAAATATTTCTGATTTTAGAAGGCAGCTGCCATGTGTGCAGCAGTTTTTGGAAAAGACCTGAAGTCTTCCCACTGGTGCATGTTTTTGTTTTGTTTTTTAATACTCTGCTTTTTCCTTTCCTCTATCTCTCTCCTCTTACTTATGGCTGTACCCCCACTAATTTTCCCTATGGGTACCCCTTCTGTGTGCATCAATTTTCTTTGTCTACCGCTCACTCCATCTCACCTCTGATTTCATATTCTCAAGCTACTCTATGGTGCATCAAAGTGCATGTGACAAGAGGAGTTTGCATGTGTTGAATGACTAATGCTCTAAGGCCTGTCAGATTGTTAAGCATGCCAAATGGTTGCATCAGGAACAATGGTTGATTCATGTCTTCATTGTCTAAATTAGGGTTATGAAGTTTGTGGCAATGTCTTTGTCACTATCCTTCATCTGACACATCTGAGATGTTCAATGTAGAAATATGGCAGGGGGAATGTAGTCACATAATGTAATTACACAGATCATTTTAAAAATGCATCCATTATAAACTGCACTTAGATGTTGCAGTTTACTGATGATGTGATGAAATACTATATTTACTAGGGGTGTTCAATTAAATTTCCAAGAGGTCTGGTTTCTAGATTTACTTCCCAGCAAATGTCAGAACCATCATAACTTAAACTATTGTGCATTTCAGTAAAGTTTTGATTGGCAACTATAATACCTTGTAAAAGTAAGAAATAACAAATCGGTAATACCTGCTGCTTTGTTAATTACAGAATTGCAAATATTTATCGAGTTCTATATATTAATTAAATTATACTTTATTTCTATAGTGCTTTTATAGGATGGAATGGTGCCTTAGGAAGCACAATTGAACAAGCCAAAAGCAATTGAAGGAAAACTCCGTAAGATGAGAAAATAAAGTGTTTTCTGTGATTATGATTCTTGAATTAATACATCATGAAATGCATCTTTTTATAGTTTATACACGCTTTATATCTGTGTGGAGAACAACTGCTATGTGCATAATTACATTAGTGATAAACTCTGAAACTCTGGAATGTGGTCTGCTGATTGGAGACTTCTGGTATGTGTATGTGGTCTCCTGCCACCTTTTATTGACAGAGACAAGAAATTATTTAGGACCCTGTTGAAAAGCCAGCATTTCTGGTCAGCATCATACATTCTGTTTTGGATGCTGGTCCCCATCATGGAGTGCTCACATCCCCACCAGGCTTCTTAACTATCTTTACAAGCAAGACTTCTTCAGTAAACCAGTTTCACCAAAATACCATTATTTATTTTGCTGGCGATCACCAGCTAGACCAGCATTAACCTGTATAAACTAATTTTATGCTGGTCTTTTTAGCAGGGGAGAGATAGAGTGGTAATGGTATCAGGACACGATGCAAGCCAGATTTGAGCCTGCATCTTCCTCATGAGCACTCCAGCCCAAAATGTCTGTGGAACATGCTCTAACTCCTTAGCCAGAGCGGATGTGTTTTCTGTTGTTTGACATGAGTTTGCGATGGTGTAAGACTCACAGCGCTAATAAAATAGAAACAGGCAGAAATGTATAATAAGCTAGATGGCTAAACAACCTCAGTTTAACACCAGTGCACTTTTCTCCCCAATTTGAAATGCCCAATTCCCAATGTGCTCTAGGTCCTCGTGGTGGCGTAGTGACTTGCCTCAGTCTGGGTGGTGGAAGACGAATCTCAGTTTCCTCCACGTCTGAGACCATCAATCCTCATATCTTATCATGTGGCTTGCTGTGCGTGTTACCGCGGAGACGTGTCGTGTGTGGAGGCGCCCCACTGAGAGTGAGAACCACATATTATAGCGACCACGAGGAGATTAACACAACGTGACTTTACCCACACTAGCAACTTGGGCAATTGGTTGCTTAGGAAGCCTGACTGGTCAATGAGAATGAAAGGATGAAAAAATATGTATTTATTAGGCATGTTACGCCAGCAGAGAAGGCTTTGCTGGCCCAGAGAAAACACCACTGTTGTATTTATATATTTTACAATATGGCTATTTTGTGTGGTTGACCACACAGTGGCCCCAAAAAAAGTATTTGGACACTTTTGCACACTTACGTCACACCTAAAATTGTATTCATTTTATTGCATTAGAATGAAAACATCAAACCAAGTGGCATATGCAAACAAATTATGCGCAAGGCCTTTTCTCAGAACTAAATACACTTTTCCGAGCCATTTCTTTTTCCTGTACTGGTAACCAAATTGTCCCAAAGTGAATTTCAATTCCAGTCAATTCCCCTCAAGTTCACATATTTGTCTTAGCAGACTAATGTTCCACAAAGTTTGACAACCAGACAGTGTCAAAATGTTGTTTGCTGGGTTTGATATATTGATATAAAATGAAAAAATACATTTAAACATTTTTAAATATGGCTTAATTGTCCAATCACTTTGTGGAACCTAACACACTGGCTATTTTGCATGCTTTAAAAACACGGTAGATTAGAAGCGTTTTCACAGTATGTCAGCTCATTTACCCTCGGTGACCTGCTCCATACATCACTCTTTCTGTGTACTTGTGTATAGATGCCTTTGAAAGCAGTTACTGACGTTGGTGATCCCGAGGCGAGAGTGAATCGCTCTGTGTGTGTTTGTTGTGAGACTATGTGTCCCCTAAATGACCCCAGCCCTCAATCTGGCTCCAGGCACTTTATTAAGGGATTAACGGGCTAGTGGTTGTCAGTGTCCTCGTGTGACAATGGCTCCTCAAGCTTATGACACCTGGGCACACTACTGATCCCCACAGCCAGACAAAATTCATATGATTACACCCCTCCACCCCATTCCCAGCTGTCAAATCAAGCTTTGCTACCTCTGAGAAGCATATGCCATCTACTGCTCGGCTGTAAATACTGTCAACGTCTTAACTGATAAGAGAAACAGGCTTAAATTGTGCAAGGATTTCTAACTTCTTTTATTCACCATCTTAAATCTAAAGTGTGTAATTTTCTGTTAAAATACTTTCTCATATACATGCCTAAAATTTAATTGCTCAGAAGTTGCTCTTATATAGCTCCCAAAGGAGATTTATTGGAGATCTCTGTTATGTTTGATTGAATGATAAACTCACATCAGAGTTAAGATATTTCTCCTGAAATGTCTTAGAAGAAATAAAAATAGATGCATATAAGACAATTATTGACATACTGTCAAAGAATAGAGCTATGAAATTAATGTGGATAGAATAGCTCAGATTATGTAGTCTTTAAATTACAGCATTTGGAATAATTTGTTGATAAATGTAAAATGTTCAAAAGAGTTCACATTGAAATCTCTGATATTTGTTTGCAGTCTTTGGTATTTTGGCAAATCAAGGCATGGTTAGAGCCGTTGTGGAGACATCTAAAACTCTAGACAGACACATGTGAGATTATGGGGTCTTTTTTTCAGGAGAAGCAGGAGTCTCAATTTGATCTCCATTTAATGCCTCTGCTATGTGGGCGAAACAACTGAGATCTCATCTGTAATGTCCCCTCATAATTTTGTAGTTTACATTTCTTTGTGGCGCTATCAAAATTTGCTCTTTGTTTTCAAAGAGCATTCAGCCTGACACAGCCACATTGGCTCAAAAGCATGAGTTTGGGGCAGGGCTATATGTTTGTTTTGCCATTGGAAGATGGGAGAGTGTTCATAAAAACCTGTTTGAAAACTGTATATACAGCAGAAGTAGTAAGAGTTGTATGCTAGTATACTTGCGAATGTAGCCAAACATTATTTTTGCAGTTCTATGTGATGCCACTAGAGGTGCAGAAATTACACACTTTAGATTTAAACAAAGGGAACAGACCCCTTATTTTCCTATATCAAAAAGATGGACTGAGTTTACAAGTGCTGGTTTTCATTAAAATAACTGTCGAGACCTATGAGCTCACTGAATGTCTGTCTTGTTTGTCATTTCATGACATTGGCATCTCATCTGAGTTTGTGTTTTAGGCTAACCATAGAAAGTTCCTGAAACCTTCAGATGTTTGTAAATATACTGTCTAGCTCACCACTCATTATTGTGTTCTGCACAATGCCACAGCATTTTATGACCACAAAATTTACAAACACATACACACACACACACACATACAGGATTGTGTGTGTTCAAATGATTATAGTCCACTTTTTTAAGAGACAGACTAGCAATTGAATCTGGTGGGAGTTGGTTTATATTAGCCTTTACTCCCTCTTTTGGGCCCTGGCTTAGCAGTGAGTAAGAAAAGGTCATTCTGACTCATTTGGACCAAATTTCATACATTTTTTTCTATTTTATTTTTTATTCAAATTATAGACATCTGCTTCTACTTTAACTGACTTTGGTAAAAGCCTTATCTAAATGATGTCCTTGACTCACTAGCAGTTTAAAATTCATATGAGTCACAATACATTGCATATAATAGTGAGTTGCCATCGGCCAGATAGCTAATGGGGTACAGAATTGTGCCCAAATTGTTTTGTTAATAATAGGGGTGTGTAAAAAAATAGTTTTCCCGATGCATCACAATCTGCATTTGAACAATCTCGATATTGATTCTTATATCCCAAGATCGAGCTTTCACTCAATGCTCAACCCTCTGCAATGAGAGGAAATCACTCCCAGTTGCAGCCAAATTAGATATATGTGAATAAAGTTAATATAGTTGTCAACTGGCTGGTAAATGTTTACATTTTACTCACCAGTAATAGTTTTGTCCTGAAGTGTTCATCAGTGAGATCCTTTCACAGAGTAAAAGTTGTTCCATGCAATGTGTGTCCAAGACGAGATCCATGCAAAGGATTTGTCATTGAATACTGTCTCTTTTAAAACACTTTCTGTTCTTTACAGTCAGTTGTTGATCAAAAACAACTACAAAAGTACCGGTTTTAGCATGTTCAACATTTCAACATCTCATTATAAGTACATTTCCATTTCATTTTGTGAAAATGGACATTACTAGCATGATTACCTTTTTAATGTGCAATACAATTTATTGAGATATCTTTGTTTTTTCAGAGAATAACAAAGACACATGCCTCCAGAAGGTCTTGGTGAAGGCGGAGCCTATGGAAGTGGACCCACCCATTGAATTGGCTCCATCCTCCTCTCATCTGCTGGGCTTCGGCACTTTAGGGGCATGTGAAAAGAAGGAACCAATGCTCAACCTCCCAGATCGTTTGCCCTGCCCTCAAAATGACCTCTTCTCCCAGGACATATCTGTCAAAATGGCCTCTGAGCTGCTTTTCAAACTGTCTGGTAAGTTGAAATAGAGGGTGTATATGAAACAAAGGCCATGTATTTAGGCCTGGAAATCAGATTTGTCTTAGTTGATTGGATCTCAAGTGTTCAGATGATATAAATTAACTTTTTGCACTAGGCATGTAATGATAAAAATACGAAGAAAAAAAAACTGTGCCCACAAATGTTTCGCTCAAAATTATTCAAGGATATGACATAAATAATAATAAATTACACAACATTGTCTGATGTTGGCAACAAAAAACAGCTCTATAAAGTAACTTAAAATATCAGCACTTATTTTTATTTGTATTGTTGAGAAAAACTATTATGGACTCACAATTTTCAGGTTTTGTGTTATTCCTTTTTTATCCCGTTTCTTCCAATTTGGAATGGCTACTTAGTAGGTCCTCATGGTGGCGTGGTTATTCACCTCAATTTGGGTGGCAGAGGACAAGTTTCAGTTCTGAGATAGTCCGTGAATCTTATCACATGGCTTGCTTTGCATGACACTGCAGAGACTCACAGTAAGTGGAGGCTCATGCTACTCTCCGTGATCCACACACAACTTACCACATGCTTCATTGAGAACGAGAACCCCTAATCGTGACCACAAGGAGATTACCCCAATATGACTCTACCCTCCCTAGCAACCGGGCCAATTTGTTTGCTTAGGAGACCTGGTTGGAGTCACTCAGCATGCCCTGGATTCGAACTCGCGACTCCAGGGGTTGTAGTCGGCATCAATACTTGCTGAGCTTCCCAGGCTCCCTTTTTTCTTCTAATTTTTTTCTTGAGTAAAATGAATTTGTCTACACTCTAGTCATTGATATTTGCATAGCACTTTTCACAATTTACATAGTTTCAAAGCAGCTTTATAGAAAATCATGCCTTAATGTCTTAAAGCCCGTATATAAAAAATGTTTGATGTACTGTTGCGCCGGGACACGATACCGATGTCTGGGAAATTTGACAAGCTGTAACGCTACAATCTACTTTGCATTTGCCATCGATCTTCTCGCCTATGTATTGTGAGTGTGTTGCAGTTTCCTGTAAGCGCTCAGCGCCTCATCTCTAGGGGGAATACTGTTTCACAGCTCTCAATATTGCACTGCTTGTTTTTAATTACATTATAATGTGTTTGTTTATGTATTGTACGATTCATATGGTAGTGAATCGTGAGCGTCGTATCATACAATATTTTTTGCACCCCTAGTTTACACCTGGTAGGAATGTGTCTCAATTGTCTTTTGGGCTTGTGTTTCATTGTCAATGGCAAGTTCGCTGCAACGGCATACTTCACACATTACTCTTACTACTACTGCTATATCAATCTATGGCAGAAATAGTAAGATTAGTATCGTAGTATGCCATTACCAAGGTGTTTATTCTGACACCTCCTGTTCCACTAAACTCTCACAAATATGTGTTCTTACAACAGTACATCATGTTTATATCATATATTTTGTTATTATAATAACAGGCTTTTATTGGACTTTCTTCTTGTACACAAAGCAGGCACTGTATTAAACAGCAAATAACACTTTCAAATGAACAATCTTTCTGATTATTTAATGTAAAATTCATGCATCTGTCTACCTGAATCCCACTTCTGCAATAATGAAAGCAAACATCACATGACCTGCCATGACTGGTGTTGGTTCAGCACACACCTATTGGTTCACCATTTCTCCCAGATATACTTGAATTTTAATCCAAACGTGATGTTTTGAGCAAAATTCTTATTTTAATTGAGTATCTGTATTAAGTCAACTTTGGATGTGCATGCTTCACTACTTGTGAGTAGTATGCACTTTTGCAAATTTTCAGATCGGACGGCTCTTTTCTTTCACGTTTGTTTTACATCTCAAACCAGGTCTGGTTCTACAGGGGTGCTTGAGGGTGCTAAGTACCCTTTCAAGATATGCACAGAATTCTGACATTTATGTTACTCCATCATTTTTTGCATGTGCAAGATCTCACTCGCTCGCTCTCCTTGTATGCACTCTGCAAGCGCTTAGAACTTTAGATTGCTTGCTTGCTTTTCCACTTATTCCAACAAGTTCCACCTCCTGTTTCAGGATTGGCTATTAGGCGCTGCTTAAAAGCATTCTGTGATTGGACATTAGAGGTAGCTACAGCAACTGTGAACATTTCAGTGTAAATGCAGCAGAAGAGCCAACAGGCACAATGCTCCAAGTTCAGTACACACGTATGCATATGCTGTATACTGTAGTTATCATTAAAAGAGATATTTACCCCATGGATTATAGACATACCAGTAATACTTTATGACTAAACTAAATTAATGTAAGTTTTTCAGAATATATAGTAGGGATCGTGTAATGCCATGGAATTCTTTAAAAATTAGTTTGGACTTTTTGCAGTTTAAAACAATTGAGATTCAATATAATGTGCATTTAATTTACCCAAAACTATAACAGGTGACCTAATTAGCCATGTTTCCTTTTTCCTTTCTTCTCCTTAATCAGTTTTGCCATAAGGGTAGTTTTTAATCTATTAAAAAGAGCATACTGAACATTTTAAAATTTGAATTGCAACAGCTTTGAATTGCAAACATAAGCATCTTTTCAAACTTAATATCAAGAATAGAATTTAATTGAATATGTTAATTTATGCAATATTTATAATATTCATAATGTTTATAATAGAAGAGGCTGTCATCACACCTGACATAGGCCATGAGAAAATGGAAAAGAACACACTAAAGAGGAGGGAAAAATAACGTTAATGTTTATTAAAGTAAATAAAGAGTCATTTAATTATAACAAAAAGAAGAAGGTTCGGCAGTTGCCGAACCATGGCAGACTGTAATATGATCAAAATTTATTTTAATAAACTGCTTTCTCAGAATATCCAGTTGGATAGAGAGAAGTCAAATTCAGTTCCACCAAAACTACACTAATATGATAGTCTTAAAGAGTTTTACACATGGAAGAGATTAAATTAAAATGAATAGTTAACCCTCTGGGTCTGATGCTGTTTTGGGCCTTGGAGAAGTTTTGACATGCCTTGACATTTGTGCTTTTATTCAGTTGCTTAAAAACACACTAATGACTAAAGTCTGATAACACTGTATTCAGCACAAACTGGGCTACAATAATATGTGAGCAACATGTGTGTACATGTTTGTATTTTTGAGAAAATAACGTTTATCCGTGGTTTTTGAAAAAACTAAATTTTTAAGTAATTGAAATAAGGCCATATGACACATACTAAACAATTGTCCACAAGCCTTTTGAGAACTGGATCTTGTAGCCTATAGTTTTTGCTACAAAATGATGTGAAAAGCATCCTGATCACTCATTCATACAAAACAATATAGTAATTGAACTTTTGTAAGACACTTTTAGTGCTAGAAAGGTCATATGCGAGGAGGCGTGAACTATCATGAATATGGATTGTAATTCACACCTGAGGAGACAAAAGACCCTTCCTCTGGGCCTATCAATGAGGAATGTGACAGAAAGAGAATGAATGTGAGGAGTCTTAATGATCAAAATCAAGTTTTAAGTTAAAAGAAGTAAACTGACTATACATTTTCTTTACTTAAAGACTTTAGACATACACTACCGTTTAAAAGAAGTCTCTTCAGCTCACCAAGGCTGCATTTATTTGATCCAAAATACAGTAAAAACAGTGATATTTTGAACTATTTTTACAATTTAAAAGAATAGTTTTTTATTTGAATATATTTTAAAATGCAATTTGTGATCAAATCTGTATTTTCAGCATCATTACTGCAGTCTTCAGTGTCACATGATACTTCAGAATCATTATAAGATGGTGATTTTCTAATATGGGCATATTTAAAGTGAATTTTACTCATTTAACCTGAACACACAAGCTTGGTTGATGATAATGAGGAAGCATAAACACTAGATACAATATAATCTAAACATTCATATTATTTTTATATCATATTTATATCATACAGCATACAATTTAAATACCTGCTTTAGCCGAAACAGAATTTAAATGTAACTAAAACTTGCTTATTAGGACATGTTTCAAATTTCAATACTCTGAATCCTGGCTGGCAAATCTGGAAACAGTCCCACTAGTAAAATATGTACATGTTTATATAAAATAGCATGTCAACTAATGAAAACTAAATGACTTACTTGTCTGAAATTGTATCCTCGTCTGGATCAAGTCACTCTTCAAAATACAAACGTTCATCGTAGTCCCGCTCTTCTTCTGAGGAAAATTGTAACTTTTCGTTACTATCCAGGAGTTTTCTCACTTGTGTATCATGCTGTCTTTCAAACGCGCAGAAAAATGAACAAACTTGTTGTTTTTAAGGCACAGTCGGGGGCGTTTACCATTTGATTTGATCGTCTCAGCACATTAGCGTATGAATGGCGCTCTCTTGCTGGTGAGTGTGATCACATTAGAGATAAATTAGCTGAGCCAGGAAAACTGTACATCGCTTTGTTACATACAGATTTGAATTTGAATTGTTTTATTCAAAAGTAGACATTTTAAGCTTTCTTTAGACCTATGTTTCGTGTTTATGTGATTAAGTATTCGCAGAGTTTCAGTTCATTTTTGTGACGTGTTTCAGATATATGCTCGCAAACCCAGAGACTGCTTACAGCTCACACTTTTTATTTTCTTTATTTTACAAAAGCACACGGTTTTATTGTTATTGTGAGTGTACACAAATAAAATTAGACCCTTTATAGTCTCTAATGATGTCTTACATTTATCTGTATGCCCAAAAATGACGGATAATTTTTTATGTTGTTTCCGCTGTAATGACAGAAAAATCCAGCAGGACGTGCTGGTGCATTTAATATAGACCATACTAAGTGACCTAGTAATGGTTAGATAGCTAGTAAGCTAGCAAGACCATATAGTTAGATAGCTAGTAATACCTATTGACAGAGTACAGACTTTACAGGAGAGAGAAAAAAGATCTGCGCTCTGGAAATGTCTTACAAAAAATATTGGTTCTTATTGCCTAAATGCAGCAGCAGAGGAATAAAAAGGGACGTTTCAGCCCAAGGCCTTCTTCAGTGTAGCTTTTGAGTACAGAATTAAAAATAAATACAAATAAAATGTTTAATAAAGGTTAAATGAAAAAACGTCAACAAAAGGGCTATTTAGGTGTGGTCATAGTGTGTTTTACATTTCCTTAAAAAAAATTCCCTTCTTCTATTCCTCCTGTTCCCCTTCTGTGACTCATTTGACGTTGTGTCGATTTAGTGACACTAGGGTTTGCTCCTGGGAGCCCCAGGCATCTCGAATCTTTGAGAAAAGGTCAATGAAAATTGGCAAGTGGACTTTGTATGCCACTCCCCCGGCATAAGGAGCTGGAATACAAACACTCATTTAGACATCTTCTTTGGAGCCGAGCAGTTGTATTTCACTAAGCTGAATTACTCTACCAGCCATTCATCTCTTGCTCTTTCGAGCTGTTGGTTTCTACAGAGCATTGCAGGGGCTCTCCCCCTCTCGCATTGTTGGTGTGCAGAGAAACACCCCCAGGTTGCTTCAGCAGCAAAGAGCATATTTTCTAATAAGAAAAAAGAGCATATTTTCTCTAGAAGAGAAACTTACGAAATGAGTGGCACTTACGAAAGCGTCTTTTTCAAGATGCCTTTCCTGGTTGTGGTCACTATCTCTCTACTTCTGACGACCACGATCGCTGTCTCACGTGCTTGGATGCTACCCACGTGGAGAAGGCTTTTGTGTATGGTTCATTCCCCTGATTGCGAGAGCATGACCATGGCAACATTGCGGTCGCAGCTATCCTTCATCAGAGCGAAAGCCACCCCAGCGGCTCCCCGGCTCAGTCCTTCTACCTACGGGTATGAGGTGGAGTCAGTTAGCACTGGAGGGTGATTTGGGGACTTCAATGGGAGCTTCTCTGCCAGGAAACCCCCCAAAGACCTCCCATTCCCCATGCTCGTATGCCCCGATCGAGTTCTGGTATGAGATGGTGGGCTCGTGAGGAGGATGAGCTATCGATTGCAGCATCGGAGAAGTCTTACGCAGAAGACCTGGCTGGACTCCCACCCTCGGGTGCGGTAGCCCAGTCGCAGGCTGACGCATAGCTGGCAGCATGCTTGCATGGGCAGCTGCGAACGTGGCTGGGGTGCTGTGTGCAATGGGCACGCAACCGCCGGTCCTTGGACTGGCCCCTGACTGCATTGGCACATCAACTGCCTTGAGATGCTGGTGGTATTGCTTGACCTGTGGAGGCTATTGCCGTTGATCCGGGGAAAGCACAACGATGATATCATACATCAACCATCAAGGCAGCCTACACTCTCGTCGAATGTCGCAACTTGCCCGCCGTCTCCTCCTCTGGAGTCAGCAGCCACTCATACCTGGGCCACCTCAACAGCACAGCGGACGTGCTGTCGTGGCAGGTCACTCTCAGGGTAGAGTAGACTCCACCCTCTTGTGGTCCAGGTTATTTGGAGTCGATTCGGTAAAGCGCAGGTAGACCCGTTCACTTCCGAGGCTCCCCTCGGCACAGACGCTCTGGAACACAGCTGGCCCCTAGGGCTGTGCAAATATGCATTTCCCCTATGAGCCTACTTGCACAGACGTTGTGCAAGGTCAGGGAGGACGAGGAGCAGGTCATCCTAGTGGCTCCTTATTCGCCCACCCAGACTTGGTTCTCGGACCTCACGCTCCTTGCAACAGCCCCCTGGCAAATTCCCCTGAGGAAGGACCTTCTTTCTCACGGTCGGGGCACCATCTGGCACCCATAACCAGACCTCTAGAATCTCCATGTCTCAGACTTAATTGGCCTACCACCTGCAGTGGTAAACACATCACTCAGGCCAGGGCCCC
Organism: Moxostoma hubbsi; assembly: GCA_032164185.1. Classification (NCBI taxonomy): domain Eukaryota; kingdom Metazoa; phylum Chordata; class Actinopteri; order Cypriniformes; family Catostomidae; genus Moxostoma; species Moxostoma hubbsi. The sequence goes on from JAVLUX010000012.1 coordinate 21,169,635, forward strand.
CTCGATGAGGTGCCTGTATGACCTGGAGTGGCGTCTGTTCGCTAAGTGGTGTTCTTCCCGACGCGAAGACCCCCAGAAATGCGCAGTCGGATCAGTGCTTTACTTTCTGCAAGAGAGGTTGGAGGGACGGCTGTCCCCCTCCACCTTGAAAGTGTATGTAGCCACTTTATCTGCTCATCACAATGCAGTAGACGATAAGTATTTGGGGAAGCATGACTTGAGGTTAATCCCCCCAGGCCGCGACTTGTTTCCTCATGGGACCTTTCCGTGGGGCCTATGGGGAGCTCCATTTGAGCCCCTGGAGTCAGTTGAGTTAAAGGCGCTCTCCTTGAAGACTGCCCTCCTGACGGCACTCATCAAGAGCATAGGGGACCTGCAGGTGTTCTCTATCAGTGAACCGTGCCTGGAGTTCGGTCCAGGTTACTCTCACGTGATCCTGAGACCCCGACCGGGCTATGTGCCCAAGGTTCCCATGACTCCATTCAGGGATCAGGTGGTGAACCTGCAAGCGCTGCCCCAGGAGGATGCAGACTCAGCCTTGTCATTGCTGTGTCCAATGCGTGCTTTGTTCATCTACTTGGATAACATGCAGAGCTTTAGGATCTCTGAGCAGCTCTTTGTCTGCTATGGTGGACAGCAAAAAGGAAACACTGTCTCCAAACAGAGGATCGGCCACTGGGTCATTGGCGTCATCGCTATGGCATATCACGCCCAGGACATGCCGCCCCCTGTGGGACTGCGTGCCTATTCTACCAGGAATGTAGAGCCTCCTGGGCTCTGACCAACAGCGCCTCTCTAGCAGATATTTGTAGAGCAACGAGCTGGGCAACACCTAACAGCTTCGCAAGGTTCTGCAACCTCTGGGTTGAGCTAGTTTTGTCCCGTGTTGTCAGGTTCAAACAGGTAAGTCACAGGACAGTTGGCCGTGTGTACTGGTTGGGTGTAGCGCCTTTCCCCTCCCTTAAGGCATAGACGTGCACTCCTTCTTCCAATCACATTCACAAAATTGTAGACCCTGGATGTCCTTCCTCCATAGCCCTTTGAATCGCAAGTTTTCGGAGAAACACGCCGCCGGCTCAGTACGTGTGTCATTAGGCCCTGTAATGGGGTAGGTGCTCCACATGCATTCATTATCCCATTGATAACCCTGTGTGATGTATTTTCTGCAAAAGGGTTTCCCCACTGGTAAACTGTGTCTTCCTTAAGCAGAGGCCCCTCTGTCCCCGGTCACCATGTTTGTAGTAACTCCTCACCCTTCCGGTAGGATCTACCATGGGACCCATCCTCATGACATACTTCCAACCTGGAGGGGTGTGGTCTCCGCGGTGTCCTCATCTTGGGAGGGACACCCCCAGACGTGGACTTTATATGGCCCCCGGCTGAACAATTTCATTCCCTCTAGGGAGAAAAAAGAGAAGAGTCAGTGGCTTGGTCAGCCGGTCCTTATTTTTGGGCAGTCAACTTGTCCCCGAGGTGCAGGGGACCATTTGACGCGCACGAGTGCGTTTGGGGAAGCTGACGGCCTGGTGCACTGGCTACGAGGCACACAGAGCTGTGCCCGACTCGCACCGCCAGTCCACATAACACAGTTCAGATGTTGTGGTGTTTTCCATAGGGACCCCTAGTGTCACTACATCGACACAACGTTGAGTGAGTGACATTAGGGGAACTTCTTGGTTACTGATGTAACCTCTGCTCCCTGATGGGGTGAACGAGACTTTGTGTCCCTCCTGCCACAACACCGAACTACCTTCTGAATCGGCCGGGACCTTGTCTCGGCTTCTCAGTGTGAAACCTGAATGAGTGTTTGCATTCCAGCTCCTTATATACCCGTATGTCCGGGGGCGTGGCATGCAAATTCCACTCACCAATTTTCATTTGCCTTTTCTCGAAGATCAGAGATGTCTGAGGCTCCCAGGAGCGAACCCTAGTGTCATTACATCAACACAACTTCTTGTTCCCTCCATCAGGTAACGGAGGTTACGTCAGTAACCAAGACGTTTTAATTAGTAGTATTACTGGTGATAATATCAGCCAGTTAAAAAATTCTGAAATTCTGGCACATTGTAATGCTGTGATCCTGGTGAGCAAGCAAACTGTGAGTGCATGCTGAGTGGTTATGAGAGGAGAGTGTGTGAAAACTATAGAGTTACATACATTTCAGAATCCTGTGCAAATTTACATTCAAATAAATTTTATTCGAGCACAAAATTGATTTGCTCAGAATAAACTTTACATAACCTTCAAAATACCTTATTTACGCTCAAAATACCATCTTGTGAACGGAACATTTTTGTGCACTCAAAATACCTTCATGCGTGCAAATATACACAAATATAACTCCAAATCTACGGACATCACTTGCAGCATTAATGCTCAAAGAAAATGTAGCAATAAAAAGATTACAAAAAAAAATAAAACAAAAAAAAAAATAATCAAAGGCAGTGTAGTTTGTGTAGTAAATATTAAGGTAAGATTTCATCAAAATAATAATAATAATAATAATGACAATACATCTCCACTTTTATACAGAGCACCCTCACTATTTACAGAAGCACCCTCAACAATTTTGATCTGGAACCGGGCCTGCCGCAAGTCAAAGCAGTGAGCACACAAAACTGCAGCATAACTGCAGCGTAACTACAGAGTGGCAGGCTTGTGATGAGCTTACACACTGGCACTAATATAGTAAGTGAATACTATTTAAAATATTTCTTTAATAACGGCTATTAATTATAATATGATTTTAGCCATTGAGAATTATTATGAATTTGATCGTGTGAAATCTAATGTACAGTGCAGTTTCTTCTATTTTTGTTTATTTTGTTTTAGATCTTCAAACAAGATATAACCTATAATGTTGATTAATCTAAACAGAAAAGAACATAAAGTGTAGCTATAAAATGCTGAAATGTCTGGATTCATTCAGTTTTAATGAATAGAAAGGGTGTTTGTGTTCCAATCACTGCATGTGAAACTTGCATCAAGTTCATCAGATATCTTTTTATAAAAATGGTGAGTAGTTCGCTCCAGTATTTCATATTGCTTCATAAAAGGGTATTATGTGGTTAAACCAAGATTTGGTGTGCTTGTTCACTGTATTTTTTGTAGAGTTCAGCACAGTATAAATTGGCTCAGCACCAAAATTCTAGTCTCACTGCCACGTCTGGTATGCTCCTGCTACATGGCAACGCGTGGCTCACGCACCCAGTATGAATACTCAGACTTGTTAATATGGGTATGGAAAAACATGCTCTGCTTATACACTGCTTTCACTAGTAGTGAGAAACAGGCCTAACTGTCAAAGTTTTAAATTCTTGTTTTAGCACAGTGGTTGATAGACAAATGAGTAGGCTGTCCTTCGATGTCATTCGGATATGACAAATAGCATTTACACTACAAATGTGATTTGGTCACAATTGTTTCTGAATGTGCTTTTAGTGATCCTATCACCAATGTTTTAGATCCCGTTCACAAAAGTATTTAACGCTGTTCACTTGTGATTGAATCACCCAAATGGTTACTACTACTAAGCTGTTTATTTTAAACATACTCTTTGCTGTGACAGTCTTCAGGTTTCTTCTCCATCTTTTGCACTGTCACACACACTAGAGAGTGGAAGTATATTTGTGGTGTTAAATTGTGGCAGGATTGAGCTTTGCTTCCAAGCGTATTCTGAGGATTAGCAGAGACAAACCTGCACCCAGCGCTCCTCGCTGCCAGCTACGACTCTTTTAAATGCCATCTAGCACCTCGGAAGCCACAAAAAAAATAAAAAATACTCCTTCACACAGACATTTATACACAAACCTCACACACACACCATTCGCACCCTCCTGCCCACCCCATGGGAGTAGTGTGTAGCTGCAGAGTGTGTATGAATAAGCCCTCAACCCTAGACTCCATCAGATTGTTCTCAAACATTCTGGCTCAAGCACACTCAGTTGCACACATTCCGTTGTCTTTCTCTCTCTTTCTCTCCTTCTCTTGCTCCTGTGCAGCATTGTCACGGCAACGCAGAGTGCCCTTCCATCCTCTGTGAGCCATGTGACTGAGAGGGTGTCAGGGAGAGGGAGCTTAGGAAGTGCCACCCAGGATGCAAGGTCATTACCAGACCACCAGAAGAGAGAGAGAGAGAGAGAGAGAGAGAGAGAGAGAGAGAGAGAGAGAGAGAGAGAGAGAGAGAGAGAGACAGAAAAGACATATAAGAGAGACTATTCTCTTTTGCCATGTGCTTTGTTCATTTTATATGCAGCTCAGCAAAACATGGGTTTAAAAATCTAACTATTGCAATGTGGGTTAATGGTCATTTGTTACCCATTTCAAAATTTAGTTTTTGCTTAAAGGGACAGTTCACCCAAAAATTTAATTATTAGTTATTTTCTCACCCTCAGTTGTTCCAAAACTGTAAGACTTTCTTCTGTGGAACAGAAAAGGAGATGCTAAGCAGAATGTAAGCCTCAGTAACCATTCACTTTTTATTGTCACTCCCTAATAGTACAACATCTCATTTTGTGTTGCACAGAAGAAAGGTCATAGGAGTTTGAAACATCATGAGGGCGAATACATTATATCAGAATCGTCATTTTTGGATGAAACTGGTTAACAAAATTAGAAAAACAAATAAAAGATAATTTTACATCTACTGGTAACATTTTTGTTTCACAAAAAACTCAATTGAAAAAAAAAAAACTAAATTGTATTAGTTTTTCATCAATAATTAATATAGTTTAAAAAAAAATTGACAATGTACTGTTTTTCTTTTTCAGAGAAAGTAAGTAAAGCTCACGAAAACAAAGACAATGCATCATTTGGTATACACAGGTAGGTTGTTGTGCATCAGTTCTGCTGATTATCCTATCAGCTGCCAGCATTCTTGCTTCTCACATTTAGCGAATCAGTGTGACTCTAACTCTTACGGTGGTGCTGTGTGTTTCCAGCACTTTCGTAGATGACCACTTTAGACAATCACCTTTCAGTGCACGCTCCAAGAGCTCTTCCCCAGCTGAAGCTGGTTCTTCAAGCAGGGTTGCCCAGCAAGGTGAGCCCCTCTTCTTCACACTAGTCAAGACCTTGTACTCACTCACACCTACACAGATCTAAGCATATATGCAGGACTATTATAGTTTTGATTTTTTTTTCTATTCTATTCTGTTTAGTTTTGTTCTGTTCTATTTTTTTCTTTTTTTTTCTCTCTCTCAATTTTTTAAATTAATTTGAAAGTCCTTTTTCGTTTTTGTATTTTTTTATTTTTTTTTATTCTATGACAGTCAGTTTTAGTGAATTATTTTCAGTATTTTCTAGTTTCAGTTAAAATTTACAATATTACACAAACATGAGTGCTGTTGCTCCGTGCAACAGCTTTTTCTTTTATAAAAAATTTCAACAACCATTTAATTAATATTAAATAGTTAAATATTGATAGTTAGTTTATACATTTCTTCTCCACCAGCAAATATACGTAATACAAAAAGAAGCCAAAATATCTAGCACAACTCTGGTTTTGAATTAGTGAAATTTAATTCTTAAGCAAATATTTGTATTTGAACAAATCTTATCTTATTGTTCTCTTCCATTTTTAATGACTTGCTCAAAACATAAAAGTCACTCCTTTGTCACCTTTTATCTACAGTACTGGTGTAAATATACAATGTCCAGAAATATGGTTACTGAACGAACCAGTAAATTAAATCAGAATGAACAATGAATCAAAATCATCTCAACTATTTGGAAAGCCTTGAACACCAATCCAGTCTAATCAGATTTGAGAACCGGAACTAACTGTTGTATAATATAATAATATATATTTTTTTTCTGTTTGTTTTGTTTTCTATTCTGTTTTATTTCTATTTAATGTAAAAAAAAATCATTCTAAATTAACAATCCTTTTAATTTAGTTTAGTTTTTGTTTGTGTTTTACTCTGATTTTTAGTTTTGTTTTGTTTTTTCTAGTTGTGTTAGTTCTAGTTTAAGTGTTTTCTAGCTCCCCTTCTGTCACTCACTCGAAGTTGTGTCGATGTAGTGACACTAGGGGTCGCTCTTGTGAGCCTGATTCCCATTCAGATCTTTGAGAAAAGGCCAATCAAGATTGGTTTGCGGCAGTAGACCTGAAGGACGCGTTCTTTCACGTCTTGATTTTGCCTCGACACAGACACTTCCTATGGTTCGTGTTCGACGGCCATGCGTATCAGAACAGGGTCCTCCCCTTCGGCTTTCCCTGTACAATCGCGTCTTCACAAATATCTCAGAGGCACCCCTTGCCCCGTTAAGGGAAGTGGGCATCCACATACTGAAATACCTTGATGACTGTCTGATTATAGCGCACACTTGAGAGTTACTGTGTGCACACAGGGACCTGGTGTTCACACACCTCAGCCGTCTAGGGCATAGACCCCAACCTGTCTATGTGTCCAAGGTTCCCACAACCCCTTTTAGGGATCAGGTCGTGAGCCTGCAAGCGCTGCCCCCGTAGGAGGCAGACCCAGCCTTATCGTTGCTGTGTCCAGTGCGTGCTTTGCGCATCTACTTGGACCGCATGCAGAGCTTTAGACCCTCTGAGCAGCTCTTTGTCTGCTTTGGTGGACAGCGGAAAGGGAACGCAGTCTCCAAACAGAGGCTTGCCCACTGGATCGTGGATGCTATTGCGTTAGCCTACCAGGTCCAGTCCGTGCCCGCCCCCTTGCGTGTTTGAGCACACTCCACGAGAAGTGTAGCATCCTTGTGCGCACTGGACAATGGCACCTCTCTAGCAGATATATGTAGGGCAGCGGGCTGGGCAACACCATACTCCTTCGTGAAATTTTACAATCTTCGGGTTGAGCCAGTCTCATCCCGTGTTCTTTCAGGTATGAGCAGGTAAGTTTCGTTACATAAACAGCTGGCCGGGTGTATAAATTGTGTATAGCGCCTTTCCCCTCCAGGTAGGTGAAGCCATGTGCTCTTCTCCCATGCATTTTCACGACTTGTGAACACTGGATGTTCTTCCTTCTACCCCTCTGACTCACGAATTCAGCGGAGGAATCTGTAGTCAGACCAAGTACATGTGCTAACAGGCCCTGTACTGGGGTAAGTGCTCCACAGGTCTCGGCTACCCTAGTAACCTCCTGTGTGTATTTTCTGGGATACAGCCTCCCTCTTTTTTTTCAGTAGACCCGCGTATCCCTTGGCAGAGCCCCCTCTGTCCGGTTGCTGTGCTTGTAGAAACTCCTCCCTTACGAAGGGCCGGACCTACCACAGCAACTCTTCCATGTGTGGCCCCCATGGGCCCATATGACGTATTTGCCACTTTCATACCCTCCACCTCAGGGCAGGGTGTGGCCTCCACAGTGTCTTTTCCCCCTGAAAGAATAGGAATGGAAAAGAACGCCTTCCCCGGCGCATTTTATGAGCGTTTAAAGACCCCAACTGAATCAAATTTTCTAAGTGGAGAGAGAAAGACTTGTTGAAAGGCTTGTTCTTTCATACTGGATATGTCTCCTTCCCCCCCTCAGGGTTGCGGGTAATCACACAAAGTTTTGGGGCATCTGGGGAGGCTCCGTGCAGTCTGAATGCATCTGTTCCTATGCTCATAGTAGCTTGCCTACACCTGCATCGGCAGTTCACTTGACTAGTTCAGCCTTTGTGGCGTTTCATATTGGGACCCCTAGTGTCACTACATTGACACAACGTCGGGTGAGTGACAGAAGGGGAATGTCTCGGTTACTGTCGTAACCTCCGTTCCCTGATGGAGGGAATGAGACGTTGTGTCCCTCTTGCCACAGGCTGAACTGCTCTGCTGTAATGTCCGAGACCTTGTCTCGGCTCCTCAGTGCAAAACCTGAATGAATCGGCATACCGTTCTCCCTTTTATACGTATGTTGGGGGGAGTGGCATGCAAATTCAACTCACCAATTTCTCATTCGCTTTTTCTCAAAGATCTCAAAGAGAAGGTGAAACGAGCTCCCAAGAGCGACCCCTAGAGTCACAACAGCGACACAACTTCTCGTTCCCTCCATCAGGGAACGGAGGTTATGACAGTAACCGAGACGTTTCAGTTGAATTTTTCAGTATATTTGAGCAAGATCACACAAGCAAGAGTGCTGTTGCTTCATATACCAGTATGGCTGTGATTTTTTTTTTTTTTTTTTATACAAATCAACATTTAGTAAATAATAGTAAGCAATGAAACATTAATATTATTAATTTGTTCATGAATGTCTTATCCATTAGTAAAAACAGTTCCATAGAGCCAAAGCATCAGGCACAACTCCAGTTTCTGCAGTGCTCTAAATACTCTGTTTTAAACTAGTGATGTTTCGTTTGTAAACAAATCAGTGTTTTGAACACATTTTTTAAGTGAATAAAGCATTCTTGTCCACTTCTATTATTTCGGTGGTGAACAGCTTAATTTTTTAGTTGTTCATAACATTAAAAACGCTTATTTTTCGCAACCTACTGGAATGAATATGCAGTCTCCAGAAATGGTCACATAAAGAATATCAGAATAAAAGATCAGAATAAATTCACAATGAAGTTAGTGGTAATTTTTGTTTTTATTTTAGTTTGTTCTTAGTTCAGTATTTAATTTTTTTCCAATAATGTCTTTGGTTTTATTTCAGGTAACGATAATGTTTTCATTTAGTTTTTCATTTCAGTTTTCTTTAATGAAAATAACACTGCATACAATCCACCTCTCTAATCTAATACAAGTCTACTGAGGCCCCTTGTGCTCCCACCAAGCTTTGAGACCACTGCACTGGGCAGCTGGCACTCCCTGCCTCCCTCTACTGGCCCCTCTGGCAAAGGGTAATTAGCTTGTGCTTGCCTGGCCTGATTCCCTACACCAGTTAATGAAAAAATGATTGGGTTTTTCGTGTCCAGGGTGCATGAAAGTTAATTCACTACACACTCAGACATGCGTTCGTTCTTACACATAGACACGAAGTGAACATGCACAAATCACATAAGAATGGCTATGAAGCTTGTCTACCTCTTTATCGCTCTCTTTCTCCCTCACTCTCTCTCTCTTTTTATTTTGTTATTTTCATTGCTAAGTGTCCAACACCTTATAACCTGGTGTGGGCAGTAACTCCCACTTCTTAGTTGAAAGATCTGTCATTATTTATTTTTGTTATATTTAGCAGAACAATCAGTGATTGAAAAAATAAATAGCTCTAAATAGTTTTATATTCATGCCAAACACAGACTAAATCAGCATTTGTTTCCATGTGTGTCTGCATAGCTAATTTGAACATATTTGTATAAAAAATGCCTTTATATTGCTTTTGGCTGTGTCAGATAAACATCATTGTCTGCTTCTATATCTTAATATTATATGTTTCACTGAATTGCCTGTTAGTGTATTTAAGTTCCTTGGGTCCGTGTGTCGTGTATGTGTGTGTGTGTGTTAAAGACTACTTTTCCATCCTTGCCTCTTGCCCCGAGTCAACTCCAGCAACACCGCAGAGACTGTCTCATCTCTTTCTAATAACACTAATTAAACCATTAACAACTTCAAGGCATTGATGTAGATACTCTAGTGCCTACATTAAGCAACATGGCCTTTGCTTTTTTGCAGGGTCGTGAACTCTGTAACCCTTACTTTTGACCCCAAACTTGTAAACTTCTTATATTGAGGATGCCTTTTAAAGGAATAGTTCACCCAAAAGGGATCATTCTCTAATTGTGTTCAGTGCTCTGTGCATGTGTCAAGCATGAGGAAGAGTAATCAAGCTTGAAATCATGATTGACCAGAAAACTGCAAAAGGCAAGATTAATAGTAAAAAAAAAAATAGTTACATTTTGGTCTGTTTTTACACCCAAAACTGACTGTATCGCTTCAAAATGCGTGGATTATACCTGTCAAGTCATATGGATCACATTGATCCTGCCTTTATGTCCTTTTTTATTATTATTATTTTTGAGCTTGAAAGTGTCGGAACAATTGACTTGCACTGTATGGTTATAGACCTGATTTACAGGTCATTTTTCTGTGAAAATCTTGACATTCGTTGTACAATCAAAAGTGCTATGTTAGAAGCTGATTTACAGTGGCTTGAATGTTTAATATAAAATCAATGCAAGTCCTCACATGAGCATGTGTGCCATTTTGAACTTATGATATTTGTGGGTCCTTTTTTAAGCTTAAGAAGTGAGTTAATATCAACTGCCATTGTATTGAAAAGACAAACTGGAATATTTCTTAAAAAGTTTCCTTTTGTATTGCACAGAAGAGAGAAAGTCATAGAGGTTTGACAGAATTGGGAACTATTCCTTTAAGAAAGTCTTTGTGGAGAAACCAGCATCCAAAATTCAGCATATGCTGGTGACAAGCCTTGCAGGTCTTTTTCGGTAGGCACTTGAGGAGAAAAACTTAGAAAATAGAGAGAGGAAAAATGCATCAGTAACAAGAAAATTAAGGTATTAGATGCTAATCATAACTCATGTTCACAGGCATCCATTTACTCATGTCCCCCCACTGAGGCATTGTGGGAAGGTGCCATCTTTTCCCTGGCAGTCCCCAGGCTCTGTGTCACACCAGAGCTGTCAGCAACACATCACGCTGCACCACTGTTTGGTGGAACATGAGTCAAATGCATAGGTTCTTATGAGCAGTTTGACTCAGTGAAACTGTGGGCCTCATGGTGACGAGGCTGATTCAGTGCCCTGTGTCTGATTGTGTGTTGCCTTTTTCAAACTTACACATAGATTTAAGCAGAGGGCAAAACGCCCACTGTTGTTTTAATTAAAGCTCATGTGCAGTGCAGGTCACTGTGGGGGATGGCTGGGAGATGCCACACACATGGCAAAGTTATTTAATTATGTGGTTTAGCCATGCTAATTGCTGGTATTGTGGCACTACTAATCGAGTTGAAGCTTTAAGATTCAGATTTGGTCGAATCATAATACATTAATGTGAAATTTGACATCAACAAGTGTTCAAAAGTGTCAAAGGCTAGCAGCATGAATTTGAATGCTAGGCTAAGCTGGTTTATGCTGGTTTGGCACTGGTTTAGCTGGTAGATTAGCCAAGTTTTTCACCAGCAAAAAATGCTGGTTAACCAGCTTTGACTTTCTGATGAATCAGTTGACCAGTGGTGGCTGGCTAGAGGGTCTCCACAGTCTTGGAAAACTCAGAAATATCAGGGTATTTATTTAAAAAAAAAAATTCAGGCATGGAAAAATCATGGAAATAAAATAAAATAAAAACATAAATTGAAATTAAAATAACACTTTACAATAAGATTCTACGTGTTAACATTATTTAATGCATTAAGTATTATAAAATAACAATGAATTCTATATACACTGTATATATATATATATATATATATATATATATATGTGTGTGTGTTTGTGTGTGTGTGTGTATATATATACATATTACCGGTCAAAAGAACCTCATTCTTTATTTTATATATATATATATATATATATATATATATATATATATATATCTATATATATATATATCTATATATTTGTTCCCCGTCTGTCGCTCACTTCGACGTCATGTCGAAGAAGCGACACTAGGGGTCACTCTTGAGTGCCGAATATGCCTCTGGTCTATAAAAAAAGGCCAATGAGAAGTTGACAGAGAGTATTTGCATACCCCGCCCCGGACATATGGGTATGAAAGCGGGGAAATACGTCGAGTTCATTCAGAAATTTTCTTCAGAGCCGATGGTCGTGTATACAGCCAGCTGCGAGTCATACTCCAGTTCCTGCCCTGTTCTTCTGACGCTCTGCTTGCTGCTGGTTCTACGGCGCACTTCAGCGGCTTTCTCCTTTCTCTCCCACAGTGCAGAGAGTTAAAAGAGTTATATTTAAAAGAGTGATTTTGTCTATAAAAGAGTTTTTTCCTTTAAAGGAGATTTACACAGCGGCGTTGAACGTCCTTTTCAGGATGCATCTTTTTAAAAAGACATTCCGCCCCTGTGTAGTTCCTGGATGCGGTAGAGTGCTCTCCTCTTCAGACGGCCACAGGCGTTGTCTCGTGTCTGGGCAGCGATCACACCAAGGCAGCGTTTGTGGATGGTTCATGCTCTCACTGCAAGGGCATGACCATGGCAGACTCCCGTCTGTGCTCGAGGCAACAGTGGCTCACCTCACGGCCAGCCTGCCTATCCTCTAGAGCTCGGGGTGGATGAGCTTGCCGTTACATCGGAGAGTGCGGCGTCTGACGCTGATGCCTGCCCTGGGCTGCCGCCTTCGGGCCAGCACGCCCAGGCTGAGGCTGACGCGCAGATGTCTGACATGCTTGCCTGGGCTGCCGCCAGCGTGGGGTTGGACTGGAACCCTCCGTTCTCCCCACAGCCATCGTGGTTAGATGACTGGTTCCTGGGGTATGCGCGCGCTCACAGCCTCTGAAGGACGCGTACTTCCACGTCTCAATTCTGCCTCAACTCCGACCCTTCTTACGGTTCGCATTCGACGGCCAGGCGTATCAGTACAAAGTCCTCCCCTTCGGCATGTCTCTGTCCCCTCGCGTCTTCACGAAAGTCCCAGAGGCAGCCCTTGCCCCGCTCCGAGAAGCCGGCATTCTCATACTCAATTACCTCGACGACTGGCTTACTGGGCCACTCTCGAGAGTTACTATGCTCTCACAGAGACCAGGTGCTCGGGCACCTCAGAAGTTTAGGATTTCAGGTCAACTGGTAAAAGAGCAAGCTCACCCCGGTCCAGAGCATCTTTTATCTCGGCATGGAGTTAGACTCAGTCTCAATGTCAGCGCGTCTCACAAACGAGCGTGCGCAGTATGTGTTGCGGTGCCTTGTCGCTTTCAGGCTGGGCACAACGGTCCCCTTAAAACTTTTCTAGAGGCTCCTGGGGCATATGGTATCCTCCGCGGTGGTCACGCCACTGGGGTTGATGCATATGAGACCGCTTCAGCACTGGCTTCAGACTCGAGTCCCGAGACAAGCATGGGGCCGCGGCACACACCGTGTGACGATCACCCCCGCCTGCTGCCAAACATTCAAACCCTGGTCAGACCTCTGTTTTCTATGGGCAGGAGTACCCTTGCAGCAGGTGTCCTGACGTGTCTTGGTTACGACTGACGCCTCCAGATTGAGTTCCTCAGTTCAAGCCTGTTCCTGTCCTGGGATCTCTCAGTGGTCCTCTCGGGCCTTCAGAGACCCCCCTTCAAGCCGCTAGAATCAGTTGTACTCAGGGCCCTGCTGATCGCTCTCGCTTCCATCAAGAGGGTCGGGGACCTGCAAGCGTTCTCTGTTAGCGACACCTGCCTGTGATCCTAAGACCACGACCGGGCTATGTGCCCAAGGTCCCTACCACGCCCTTCAGAGACCAGGTAGTGAACCTGCAAGCGCTGCCCCGGGAGGAGGCAGACCCAGCCCCTTCATTGCCGTGTCCGGTATGTGCTTTGCGTACCTATTTGGACTGCACACAGAGCTTTAGGTGCTCTGAGCAGCTCTTTGTCTGCTTTGGGGGACACCGGAAAGGGAATGCTGTCTCCAAACAGAGGCTTTCCCGCTGGGTGGTGGATCCCACCTTACTGGCCTATCGCACCCAGGCCATGAGTCGGTTAAACTCAGTAACACGCTGACGATCTGGCCGGGTGAATCGCTTGCACCTGGCGCCATTTCCCTTGGCCGAGGTAAAACTGTGCACTTTCTTTCCCAGTAGATCCCACCCACCCGGGTCCCTGGTTGATTCCTCCCTAGCCCTTTTGGATCCGCAGTTCAGTGGAGGAACTTGCCGACCCAGTCCACTATGGGTACTCAAATCTACCCTGTACTGGAATAGGTGCTCCACAGATCGGGACTCCTACACGGACTCCCCCTGTGTGTATTTTCTGCGGTACTGTCCCCTTACAAAGTGGACCCGCGTCTCCCTTAGGCAGTTTTAGCTGCCCTCCGGTCGCTATGCTGTAGCAACTCCCCCCTCCTTGAGGTTGGATCTACCATTGTACCACGTTCCACATGTTGCCTAAAAAACCCATGTGATGTATTCGCCACCTTTACCTCCCCTTTCGGGCAAGTGTGACCTCCGCAGGGTCTTTTCCCTCTGAAAGAATAGGAAACTGGGTAAGACCCCCTTCCATCGATGCATGTAAGGGCCCCGGCTGTTCTTGCTGTATGCGGAGAAACATAGAGAGAAAAGAGGCCCAGCCAGGCTTGGCCCGTTCCCAGGTTGGCAAGCATCACCTTGTTCCCCTCTAGGGTAACCAGAAGGATTCCGACGAATTTTTGGGGCATTGGGGAAGGGTACGCGCAGTCTGACACAGTTGGTCGCTTGTGCAAGTGAAATACCTGCCCGCTCCTGTGTCAGCAGTACACGTACATGGCTCAGTGCATGGCGTGATTTGAAGTGGACCCCTAGTGTCGCTTCTTCGATGGAGGGAATGAGACGTCGAGTCCTCCCGACCACGTCACTGAGCCGAGCCACTGCAGTGGCCGGACCATTTCCGGCTCCTCAGAAAAATCCTGAATGAACTCGATGTATTTCCCCGCTTTTATACTGGGGCGGGGTATGCAAGTACTGTCTGCCAACTTCTCATTGGCCTTTTTTCAGAGACCAGAGGCATATTAGGCGCTCAAGAGATACCCCTAGTGTCGCTTCTTTGACACCATGTCTCGTTCCCTGATGGAGGTTAAAAACGTAACCTAGACGTTTTTTTTTTTTTTCGTTCACATTTTACAATTAAAGTAAAAGTCATCAAAACTATGGAATAACGTAAATGGAACTATGGGAAATATTTTGTGACTAAACAAAATCAAAAATAAATAAAAACTGTTATATTTTAGCATCTTCAAGTAGTCACCCTTTTCCTAGGATTTGCAGACAAGTACTCCTGACAGTTTGTGCCAATATGGTGGCACAATTATATTTTTGTCTACAAAACTAATTTCAATCATTTAAGCGTACGCCTTCAGATCAGAAGATTTTTAAGATCGTGAGAAACATTTCAGTCAAGTGTTTCAAAACTTTTAACAGGTAGTGTGTGTTTTATATATATATATATATATATATATATATATATATATATTAGGGCTGTCTATTTAACGCGTTAATTCAGTGCGATTAATTTTACAAAAATGACACGTTAAAAAAATGTACGCAATTAATCGCAATGCCCCCGGATAAGGAAGATTCCTTAGAAATGCAAGCTTGTAGTACCACCTGTTTACGCCAGAAAGCAGTAATTGAAATTTCAGCTGTATGAACAATGCACAGTTTATACAGTGAAGAAAACAACCCACAACACAGACATGCGGTATGTTCTTGCGTTCAGAACACTTGGAGCGCAAATGTGAACTAAGGGATCTCAAGATGTGTTTAAAGATTGAGTATTAAACTATATTTAACTTGACACAGTGACCTAAACATTTATGTCGCAACACACCAGAGACGCTACACAAGCATGTATGACGCATGTGTAAATTGACGAGTCCTTAAACAAGCCCTCATAATAAATCACCAACTGTCTGACAAATTCACTTGTGAAATGGATTGCTGTGATGAACTGTATGCCAATGATTGACTTATGATCAATAATATGGTAGTAAACAATACATTTTATTCTAAAGCCGCTTTTTGTATTGTCTTATCAATGATGAACTCTTCTGCTACAGGAATGTATGCATTTTAATTATCTGAATATTTATATATATATATATATATATATATATATATATAATTGTTAAAGATTTAAAGATAACTATATAATTATTTAATCATTATATATTAAATTATTGTTATATGAGGGGCTTTCTCAGCAAATATTTGTATATGCGATTAAATGCGATTAATAACGTTTAATTAATTGGGACACCATATAATTCATTCAATTTAAAAAAATTGCGATTGACAGCCCTAATATATATATATATATATATATATATATATATATATATATATATATATATATATGTGTATGTACATACATACACACACACACACACACACCCCGATCAGCCAAAACATTAAACCACTTGCCTAATATCGTGTTGGTCCCCCTCGTGCTGCCAAAACAGCTCTGATCCGTCGAGGCATGGACTCCGCTAGACCTCTGAAGGTGTCCTGTGGTATCTGGCACAAAGACGCTAGCAGCAGATCCTTTAAGTTCTGTAAGTTGTGAGGTGGGGCCTCCATGGATCGGACTTGTTGGTCCAGCACATCTCATAGATGCACAATCGGATTGAAATCTGAGGAAATTGGATGCCAAGTCAACACCTTGAATTCTTTAATTTTCCTCAAATCATTCCTGATCCATTTTTGCAGTGTTGCAGGGCGCTCTGTCCTGATGAAAGAGGCCACTGCCATCAGGGAATACCATTGCCATGAAGGGGTGTATGCGGTCTTTAACAATCTTTAGGTAGGTGGTAAGTGTCAAAGTAACATCCACATGAGTTATCAGGACCCATGGTTTCCCAGCAGAACATTGCCCAGATCATCACATTGCCTCTGTCGGCCTGCCTTCTTCCCATAGTGCATCCTACAGCCATCTCTTCCCCAAGTAAACAATACACACAATCCCGGCCATCCACATGATCTAAAAGAAAACGTGATTCATCAGACCTGGCCACCTTCTTCCAATGCTCCATGGTCCAGTTCTTGGTCTCATGTGCCCATTGTAGGCACTTTCGGTGGTGGACAGGGGTCAGCATGGGCACTCTGACCGGCTGCAATGCACTGTGTGTTCTGAAACCTTTCTATCATGGCCAGCATTATGTTTTTTAGCAATTTGTGCTACAGTACCTCTTCTGTGGGATCGGACAAGATGGGCTGGGCTTTGCTCCCCACGCGCATCAGTGAGCCTTGGGCACCCATGACCCTGTCGCCGGTTCACCGGTTTTCCTTCCTTGGACCACTTTTTGTAGGTACTAACCACTGCATACCAGGAAAACCCCACAATACCTGCCATTTTGGAGATATTCTGACCCAGTGGTCTAGCCATCACAATTTGTCCCTTGTCAAAGTCGCTCAAATCCTTATGCTTTCCCATTTTTCCTGCTTCCAACACATGAAATTCAATAAATAATTGTTGCTCGTCACTCTTGAAAGGTGCCATTGTAATGATGTAATAAATGTTATTAATTTCACCTATCAGTTTTTTAATGTTGTGGCTGATCAGTGTGTATATATATATATATATATATATATATATATAGTGTGTATTTATTAATATTGATTTATACATTCACAATTGTTCATTGTTAGTTCATGTTATCTAATGTAGCTACCCAGTGTTAATTTTAAAGAGATAGTATAAAAAGCACATAACTGCATCATAAAACTTCTCCATATGACTCCAGTGTTTTAATCCATGTCTTCTGAAGTTTTATGATAGGTGTGGGTGAAAAACAGATAAATATTTAAGTAATGTTTTGCTAGAAATTCTTCTCCTTGCCCAGTAGGGGGTGGTATTTATGAAGAATATGAATAACCAAAAACATATGAAGAAGAATGTGAAAGTGATCTGTTTCACACTCACACCTATTATATTGCCTCTGAAGACATTGATTTAACCACTGGAGTCGTATAGATTACTTTTAGTTGATTTATGTGATTTTCTTTAACTTCAAAATTTTTCACTCATTCACTTGCATTGTATGGACCAAAAGAGCTGAGATATTCTTCTAAAAATCTTAATTTGAGTTCAGCAGATAAAATAAAGTCATACACATCTGGTATTACGGTGAGTAAATGACGAGAGAATTTTCATTTTTAGGTGATCTATCCTTTTAATGTTACCTAATAGAACCTTATAGTGCGAAATTTCTATAATTTTTTGTAGTTGCTCAGCTCTAAAATATTTAAATGGATGAAAATTGCTCTGAATGCAATGTCTATAACATGATCTTTAATCCAAATCCATGTCCATTAATCATGACCGACTGAAAAAGTCATGGAAATTCATTTGTGGGTACCCTGAAACTAGTTTTATGAAACCTGGTAGAGACATCAGCATCCAAAACACAACAAATAATGGTGATTAAAAATAATGGTCTTTTCAACAGGGAAGCAGGGTTGAGATGGTGCGTTGACTTAATTCAGATGTGGGCCAGATAGTTTATTGTTAAGAACACTTAGTGTCCCTACTTTTTCCGTTGACATAAAACTGAAGTATTGTGCCAGAGGTAAGTTATACATCAGCTGTAAAATCAAACAGGTGAGATAGACATCACTTATCATTATGTCTTTGAAAATAATGATGGATTTCAGCAACGAACCACAGGATTAATGTCTTGCATTAGTTTTAACAGCTCCTCTAAGAGCAATTAAAACCTTGGCATCGTTGTGCATGATAACAATGAAATTCTCACTGTGACATTTGCTTGCCATTTAGATGTACATACAGTATACCTCAGAAGAAGTAAGGAGTACCATGTTGAAAAGACTGGCATTGCTGGTCACCAGCATGTGTGTGTTTTGGATGCTGGTATGCTGGCATCCCCTACCAAGGCTGGTGTCCCTTTATTAGCTTATCCACTAAGCTTCAGAGAGATTATGCTGGTTGAACATACTTTTTTGCTGGTGAACAACATGGCTATGGGGGTCCACAAGCTAGACCACCTCCAAACCAGATTGGACCAGCATGGTGGTTTAAGCTGGTCTTTTGAGCTGGGTAAAGGACACATTTAGCTTGAAAATTACATTGTTCTCTGTGACATCTTAAGTAAGCATTTCAGACAACCCCTCCCATTGGACCACTCTGAGAGTTGTCTGGAGTTTTGGGTTTGGTCGTTGGTAGATAGGAGCAGCTCAATGAAAATGTCATTCAGGTCTTGTGTCTAAGGCCACTGCATCTGCTTTTTAATTGCCACCATTAAATCCTCTCTGATATGCCAAAAATATGCTGGTTCTTCCCAAACACTTGCCCCCTTTTCCTTGCAATGCCCCCATCAATCCTGGGACTGCATTGCCTATGACATCATTTGTAAAAAAATAAATGTGCCTATTTATGTGCAAACCACAAGTCCAAAGGAACAGACACACACCCGCTGCACATCCAAAAAGCATGTTTATCAAGCATGTTGCATGTTTATCAAGCGGTTCAGAGTGCCACGGTATATACATTGCAAAAAAAAGCCCTTGAGCCATTGATATGACCTACAAACACAAAACATGCATATGAATGCCTTAAAATGATTGATGGCTACTTCAGCAAGAATTTTATAGAAGTTTGGCTCATAAGGAAACATTGCTTAACATTCGGCATCCTCTCTGTCTGGTGCATAAAAATAATAGCCACGCGTTCGTATTGCACCAGACGTCCATTTGGGGGGACAGTGTTACATGATGATGGAATTTTTCTTCGGTTTATATATTTATTTATCTATTCATTTATTTATCCCACTCTATCCCTCTTTCTTGAGTGAGAGAAGGTGTGGCGCAGCATTTTAATTTGATGTTGAGCTAACCGCCTTCATCGTAGGTTAATTCTGCCACTCTCCTCCAGAGTGTGGCATGCTCTCTCTCTCTCCCCTCTCTTGCTATTTTAATGAAAGGTGAAAAGGGAGCACACAGTCCAATGTCAAGATAAAAACACCTTGTTGGCTCCCTGATCTGGATGCATGGACACATCGACATAATATTAAAAAACTGTAACAGAACATGCGCCTGAACTGTCGACAACCTCCATGTCTCATAGAACAAGGGGATTTGATGATCTCGGATTTACTTGCAATTATTGTAGTCTGCCTGTCTCACAAGAGTAAAAATAATTCAAGAATTTCAAACAAATTAATTAGGGTGCATTAGCACTTTTGGTGCACACCCGAGTTCGAATGACATCAAAGTTTGGGTCATTTGGGTGGTGTGAGCGCTGTTTTCCGAACTCGAGTGCGTACCCGAGTCTGCTTGAAAAGGTGCTCTAGGGTATGGTTCATGTGAATTCAAGTATGGTTTGCTGCTGAAATTAATGTAACCGTACCAAATTGCAGAAGTGAACCCCTATTAATGACATATAATTTGCTCCCGATCACAATTATTATGGCATAATGAATTTAGCAGCTCACATTCTTCACATATCTTGCAGTGCATCCATGGGCTCACGGCAGACAAACACTAATATTCTTCACATTAGTCATTGTCATTTTGTGCATGTTAAGTTTTATTGGTAAATCAAGAGATGAATACTTTAATAACACATTGGAGCTGATGTCGTCTTGAGCTGTTTACTAGTTACTAGGGCTGTCAATCGATTAAAATATTTAATCGCGATTAATCGCATGATTTTCATGAGTTAACTCGCGATTAATCGCACATTTTTATCAGTTCTAAATGTACCTTAAATTAATACTTTTCAAGTTTTGAATACATTAATCAACATGGGTGTGGACAAATATGGATGCTTTATGCAAATGCATGTTTATTATTAGTGAAACCATACTCAACATAGCATGAAGACTAGACATCTATCAAAGGTCATATATGTTTTTCAAAGAACTTTGTTCATGTCTATTAAACACATGGGGAAAAGAATATAGAAAAACCACAGGTTCCCATTATTTCTCTTTCTTTGCACTGAGCCAGTTGCTCAAACAGACGAGCCTGTTTACATTTTCAGATGACAGGGCAGCTCGCTTTTTCTGAACAATATTTTAAACTCGACGTGCTGCGGTGATAACTTAATTCACATCGACAATAAATGCAGACAACATTTGTCTTGTCGACAGAACCATCAGACATCGTTTTGTATATGAATTTTCCGTTCAGAAGACCCAATTTTCTTTCTCCATTTCTGTTTGCTGCGGAATTCTTTACATCTATCACTTTACGTGCATCTCTAACTCTCCAACTACGGGCTAGGCCACGGGTCAAACAGATATTGCGCGTTGCGTTAATCGCGCGTTAAAAAAATTAGTGTCGTTAAAATGAATTTTAGTTAATGCGTTATTAACGCGCTAATTTTGACAGCCCTACTAGTTACATTGGTAAACAGCTGCCAATTATACTCATGTTGATGACGTAATCAAACCGCGGTTTGGACCCAAAAAATATGATGTGAACTGTGGGGAAGGAGGAAGGAAACAAACTCTGGTTTGGTCCAAGCAATTGAATTAAGTGTGAAATCATCTCAAGGATGTCTACAGTACACAATCACAAGAGGTTTATTGAAACAATTTTTGAAGATTGCAAATTATTCCTCATTTAATCTGATAAGTTGATGCTGTAGCAATTTCTTTTTGCATTCTGTTGACTGTGTAGATCCAGAGAAGGTGAGTGGAGAGCCAGGAAATGGACTCGCTCATTGGAGACTCAATGAACAGCTCTTTCCCTGCCCTATATGCGGCAAGGTGTTTGGTCGCCAACAGACCCTCTCCAGACACCTGTCCCTACATACAGGTGAGACTTCATACACATAAATACAGTCAACATGCACAACAGACTCTTGCATTATGATCCAGTTAGTAAAAGTAACCACGTTAGTGTTACATACTGTACACTACCAGTCAAACTTTTGGTTTCTCGTGATCTTAAAAACCTTTTAATCTCCAAGTTAGTTCCCCCTCTGTCACTCACTTTGACATTGTGTCAAAGAAACGACACTAGGGGTCTCTCTTGAGCGCCGAAAATGCCTCTAGTCTATGAAAAAAGGCCAATGAGAAGTTGGCAGACAGTATTTGCATACCCCGCCCCGGACATACGGATATAAAAGCAGGAAATCCGTCGAATACATTCAGAAATTTTCTTCGGAGCCGATGGTTGTACTGCAGCGAGCTGCGAGTCACACACCCGTTCCTGTTCCTCTGACGCTCTCTGCTGTTGGGTCTATGGTGCACACCCGCAGCTTTCTCCTTCCTTGCACGGCAGTGCAATTTGCCCCTGGGCGCTTCGACAGTGCAAGAGAATATTAAAAGAGTGATATTTATTTTAAAAGAGCAATACACAGCGGCGTTGAACATCCTTTTCAGGACTCGTCTTTATAAAGATGCCATTTCCGCCCCTGTGTAGTTCCTGGATGCGGTGATTTCTCCCCACCTCTCACGGTCATAAAAGCTGTCTCGCGTGCCTGGGCTGCGCTCACACGCAGGTAGTGTTTTATGAATGGTTCATGTTCTCAGTGCGAATTTTTTGTTGAATTTATTTTCACATTCTCAGTAACAGAGCTATTTCCTTTGTCTCTGGGTCACCTGGCCCACAAATGCCATTCTCACGGCACTCTGCTGCCAGATCTCAGCAGTCCTGGCATCCTGGATGCAGACCACCCGCCTTCAGCCCCACGACTGTTCCCCGGCCGGCCGGTTCCAACAGTCTAGAAGACTCCACCTCAGTCACTAACCGCCCCCTGCCGGGTGTGCGGAGCAAGGTAAGTGCTTTTCAAGATGAGTCTGTTCTCAGCACCAGAGCGTCGATACGCGTCTTCGCCTCCCTACGCCGCTTTACCTGCTCCGCCCCACTGTGAAGCCCCACCAGGTATGTCAAAAAAAAAATCGTCCCCTTGGTGCCTCTAGAATGGAGTTTGGACGCATGGCTCTCACTTCTCAACCCGTCTCACTGGCTGGCCTGGACCATCCGACTCGGTTACGCAATTCACTTTGCCAGGCCTCCGCCCCCCTTCACGGGTGTCCGCTTCTCCGCAGTACACGGCGAACATGCCAAGTCCCTACGCGGTCTCTACAGCGCTTACTTCATCGAACCCAAGAAAGGCGGCGGCTTACGAACAATCTGGGACTTGTGAGTTTTCAACCGAGCGTTGCACAAACTCCTGTTCAAAATGCTCATGCAGAAACACATTTTAACCTGCATTCAAGTCTAGATTGGTTTGCAGCGGTAGACCTGAAGGACGCATACTTCCACGTCTCAATTTTGCCTCGACACCGACCCTTCTTACGGTTCACGTTCGACGGCCAGTCGTATCAGTACAAAGTCCTCCCCTTCAGCATGTCTCTGTCCCCTTGCGTCTTCACAAAAGTCGCAGAGGCAGCCCTTGCCCCGCTCCGAGAAGCCGGCATCCGCATACTCAATTACCTCATTCTGACCCACTCACGAGAGTTACTATGCGCTCACAGAGACCAGGTGCTCAGGCACCTCAGCCGTTTAGGGCTTCAGGTCAACTGGGAAAAGAGCAAGCTCACCCCAGTCCAGAGCATCTCGTTTCTCGGCATGGAGTTAGACTCAGTCTCAGTGTCAGCATGTCTCACCAACGAGCATGCGCAGTCAGTGTTGAGGTGCCTTGCCACATTCAGGCCGGGCACAACGGTCCCCTTAAAACTTTCCCAGAGGCTCCTGGGGCATATGAGACCGTTTCAGCACTGGCTTCAGACTCGAGTCCCGAGACGAGCATGGCGCCACGGCACGCACCGTGTGACAATCACCCCCGCCTGCCGCCAAACACTCAAACCCTAGACAGACCTCTGTTTTCTACGGGCAGGAGCCCCCTTGCAGCAGGTGTCCCATGTCAGACAGCACAACTGCGGTAGCGTACATAAATCGCCAAGGCCACGACTCGCCCGTCGTCTCCTCCTTTGGAGCCAGCATGACTCAAGTCCACTCACATCCCCGGCAACCTCAATGTGATAGCAGACGCGCTGTTACGACAACACTTGCCCGGCGGAGAGTGGATGCTTCACCCGCCAGTCGGTCCAGCTGATTTGGGAAAGGTTTGGCAAGGCCCAGGTAGACCTGCAAGGTCAGGGAGGATGAGGAAAAAGTCACCCCTGCGGCTCCTTATTGGCCCACCCGGGCCTGGTTCTCGGATCTCATACTCTTTGCGACAGCCCCTCCCTAGCAAATTCCCCTTAGGAAAGACCTTCTTTCTCAGGGACGGGGCACGCTCTGGCATCCACACCCAGACCTTTGGAACCTCCACGTCTGGCCCCTGGACGGGATGCGGAAGATCTAGCTGGTTTACCACCCATGGTCGTAGCCACGATCAACCAAGCCAGAGCCCCTTCTACCAGGCAACTTTACGCCCTGAAATGGCGCTTGTTTGCGAATTGGTGTTCTTCCTGTGCTGAAGACCCACAGAGGTGCGCAGTTAGGTCAGTGCTCTTATTCATACAGGAGAAGTTGGAAGGGAGGCTGTCCCCTTCCACCTTAAAGGTGTATGTTGCCGCTATCGCAGCTCACCACAACCCAGTAAGCAAGTCCTTGGGTAAGCACGACCTAATCATCAGGTTCCTAAGAGACGGGCCTCCAGAGACCCCCTTCGAGCCGCTAGAATCAGTTGGCTCAGGGCCCTCTCTCTAAAGACGGCCCTGCTGATCACGCTCGCTTCCATCAAGAGGGTCGGGGACCTGCAAGCATTCTCTGTTAGCGACACCTGCCTGGAGTTCGGTCCGACAGACACATATGTGATCCTAAGACCATGACCGGGCTACATGCCCAAGGTTCCTACCACGCCCTTTAGAGACCAGGTAGTGAACCTGCAAGCGCTGCCCCGGGAGGAGGTAGACCCAGCCCCTTTTTTGCTGTGTCCGGTACGTGCTTTGTGTACATATTTGGACCGCACACAGAGATTTAGGTGCTCTGAGCAGCTCTTTGTCTGCTTTGGGGGGCAGCGGAAAGGGAACGCTTTCTCCAAACAGAGGCTCTCCTACTGGGTGGTGGATGCCATTTCATTAGCCTATCGTACCCAGGCCGTGCCCCCCCCCCGCGGGTCCGAGCCCACTCAACAAGGAGTATGGCATCCTCGTGGGCACTGGCCAGAGGCACCTCCCTGGCAGACATACGTAGAGCAGTGGGTTGGGCAACACCTAATACCTTTGCGAGATTTTACAATCGCCCTTTCCCTCGGCCGAGGTAAAACTGTACGCTTTCTCTCCCAGGAGATCCCACCAACCCGGGTCCCTGGTTGGTCCTCCCTAGCCCTGTGGGTCCACAATTCAGCGGAGGAATTCGCCGACCCAATCCACTGCAGGTATCTCAAGTCTACCCTGCACTGGGAAAAGTTCTCCACAGATCAGGCCTCCTACGCGGACTCCTCCTGTGTGTATTTCCGCGGTATGGTCACCTTACAAGCTGACCCGCATCTCCTTTAGGCAGTTTTCGCTGCCCTCCGGTCACTATGCTGTAGCAACTTCCCCCTCCTGGAGGTGGGATCTACCACTGCACCACCTTCCACATGTTGCCTAAAAACCCATGTGATGTATTCGCCACCTTTACCTCCCCTTTTGGGCAGGTGTGGCCTCCGCAGGGTAAGAAAACTGGGTAAGACCCCCTTCCCTCGATGCGTGTAAGGGCCCCGGCTGTTCTTGCTCTATGCCGAGAAACAGAGAGAGAAAAGAGGCCCAGCCAGGCTTGGCCCGTTCCCAGGTTGACAAGTGTCACCTTGTTCCCCTCTAGGGTAACCGGAAGGATTCCGACGACTTTTTTGGGGCATTGGGGAAGGGTACGCGTAGTCTGACACAGTTGCTTGCTTGTGCACGTGAAATACTTGCCTGCTCCTGTGTCAGCAGTACACGTACACGTCTCAGCGTATGACAGAAATCTATTTGTTTATTATTAAAGGCTTTGAACATGCTGATTAATAAAACTAAATTTAGAAAGAAAAAACTTTATGGTCTAAAGGCGCTCTGGAAACATGCACCTCATGTGTGAGGAAGCAGGTGTGGCCTGGGACAGGGCATCAGTGAAGTGTGTTTCAGTGCTAGACAAAAATATTCAAGAACACAGCACAGAAAGATCAGATATGATGTTACCGGCGTTGTTGTTTTGTCGCTCTGCTCACTAGAGCCGATGAGAGGGCGTAACTGTCGTCATGATGTCTTGCAGTCAAGATGGAATCAATCTGGTGTAGGGTGCACTGGTTGTTTAGATCAGTTTTACTATCAGATATAATTAATGTTTATTAATTATTAATTAATAATTAAATTAAATAATAGAATTTAATTAGTTAAATTCTATCCTCGGGGCACCACTCTTTTCAAGAGAAAAATGATAGTAAGTGACTGACCAAATCTCATAAATTCTACCCTGAAGATTTTGTATTTTGATTGATAATCAAAATAATAAAAAAGGAGAAGAAGCTAGTTGACTTATTGCCATATGAATCCAACAGTATTCTGGTTACAGTTGGCTTCTAACAGCAACAATTTAACAATACTGAAGTAATATAGGAGTTCTTGACGTGGCAGAGGCTGGTTTCAACACAATATTCAAACAAACAACTAGGAGTACTTATTATAATATAACAAGATTCATTATAATCAAACAGCAATGAATATTGCCAATACTAGATGAATATAATACAAAAACATAAAATGAAAACTAAATTGTGGAGCTATATGCTAGAGTATGTATGTGTGTGTGTGTGTGGGTGTGTGTCTAGATTCGATAACAAAGACACAAAATGTGGACTAAACTCCACGTGTGGAACCAGTTTCAAAATGGAGGATCGGTTTCAACATTGAGAACTAGGTTCAAAATGGCGAACTGAATTCAAAATGGAAACTAGTTTCAAAATGGAGGATTAGAACGTAAAGGGCGGAGCCAACGATTATTTTAATGTGTAGGGAAAGAACGATGGCTGGATCAGATCCAGAACAATAGAGCTTATACCACGTGTGGTATACACATAAGCAGACACACAAAGGAACTGAACGAAAAAGGCGGGAGAATTTGAAAAACACCAGCCTGATTCGGACATAACCGTAGTGCTGCTCGCTCTGTGAATTTCAGTGAGTGTGAGAGAGAGCGAACAAATAGGGTTCATGCAATTTAACAGAGGAGACACGCTGGTAACTGCACGATTGAATCGTTAATTTAGATCATTCAATAAAATAAAATTTCCCCAAAAATGACGATCTCATAAATCAACACAGCAATCAGCTATCGTAGTTAAACAGACAAATGTAACAAAACATCAAACATTCAGCAATCAAATATATATGATTTAGTTTCATAAGAAAAGTCACAGTTTCTAAACTAAATCTGCCCAGATATCAAGCCTTAAATCCTGTGTGATTTCAGCAGGGTTGTCTGTTTGAATTCCTGTTGCATTGAGCGGTCAGGAGAAAACGATCTGGATTTGGTCCTTTGTTTTACACTCGTCAGCGAAAATACGCGTCTCTGCGTTATTTCTCGGGTCAGGTGATGGAGAGAAATGCAGGGAGGTAGTCAACGTTGATAGAAAACGATTGAGAAGGGAAGCTGGTCGCTACATGACTGGAACAAATACTACATGACTGGAACAAAGCTAAGTTAATCTTACTCTACCGTGGCCAAATGGTGAGGTTAGAAAAACGTGGTCTCTATTTGTCCAGAAGGAGGGAAATTCCTTTGTGTAGATACGTCTCTTTAGAGAGCGAAATCAAATCTCTACGCTAGTTTTGTTAAGAAGATGACGTCATTGGTCATAGGCCGCTCTTGGGCGGGACTTCCCATGCAGCTGTGAAGCATTCTGGGAAATCAAGTTCAATGTCTCACTTTTTATCATAGAACAATGGCCATGCTGTCTCTGCAGACATCGTGGTGACCTGCGTTGCGGGGGCAATAACAACTTTGTACAGTCTGAGTCTGCGTTTCCACTGACATGGAAGAAATCCGCACAAAGCCACTCCCAATGCTAGGGAACCTGCTGCTGTCAATTTTACAATCCACCTCACGAGCTTGACGCTCGGCATCCATAGGAAGGAATTGAAAGCGCTCGCTCACATTCGCACACTATGCACCAGTGGAAACATACGATAAGATAGCCAAACTGCTAGCGTTTTTAGCAACATGCATGTCTAGATGTAGAACACAGGCTAAATATAGAAAATTACTCAAATCTTATCGTCAATATCATGTAGTTTTTTTATTGCGATAAATATTGATATCGTTTTATCGCCCAGCCCTACGTCAGGAATTGTGAAAAACTGAGTTTAGATCTATTTGGCTAAGGTGTATGTAAATTTCTGACTTCAACTGTATATAATGGATAGCATGTATACATTACAAAATATAAGTTTGAAACTTTGAAAAATGCATCTGGAGATCCTCTATTGGTCCAGCTGTCTTTAAGCACAAAAACACATGGAGGGTTGAGCTGCCTGCTTGTTGGTTTGACAACGCATGCTGCCAGCACAGCTGGAGTGCTTACTGCCTCCTACTACATCAAGGTGGTACATCAAGCTTGAATTGCTCCAATAGTAGGAACAACCTTTAATTACAGAATTAACATACAGATCAAGGCATGATTAATTGCACCAAAAAAATACCCTTCTTTGAGTCTAAATCGGATTACCCAAAGTATTTAACTAATACACCAGCACTTTGAGCATAAGTCTGGAGATATACTTGCATGTCGTTCCATTTCCTTGCGTTGCGTTTCCGTGTGTTGCTTGGTTCTTTGGCTCTTTGTCGAAAGTTTTTGTCTGGATGGCTGATGGAAGACTCTCAACTCCCATTGAGTGTGTGAACTGTAGAGCAGAGAGCGAGAGGCTTCCTCGGTATTTTTGTGTGGTACGGAGGATTAGGAAGAAGCAAGAGAGCTGAAGAGAGGAAACCAAGTGACGGTTCAAAGAGAGTGTTTCAAGAGAGAAGTTCTAAGAGGGAGTTTTTGACATTTGAACTGAAATTGTCCGCACCCCAAAGGTGTCCTGAGCCAATCAGAAGTGGCATTCCAAAGTCACATGGTCAACTGGTCTGTCGCTTTCAAAGTTGATTTATAATCCTTTCTGTCGAGAATCCTTACATTCTTCCCACTCAAAATAGTGAATATTTAATCATTAACTTTTATATCTTGAAAACAGTGCAAGAGACATGACATTCGTTGTCATCGACATTCTCTAAATAAACAAGCAAACATTTACATACTAAATGTGACATGCTTTCATGAATATTACACGTGTAAGTAACAAAACATGAAAATCACTGGTTACAAATACAAATGGTTAATTCATTGGTTTTACAACATGGATAATACATTACACATTATTAGAAACCTGATTGTCAGGGTATATTATCTAGTTAAGCCTTGAATAGATACCATTCTTAGTAGAATGAGATGAATCATACAAGAGTAAAGATTATAATCATTGATTTGTCAGTTATAAGTGATTACAAATCACTACACATATTATAAAAGGTATATTAGGCTATAATCATTAATTTGTCAGTTATAAAAGTGATCACAGGTGATAAAGTAATTTTCAGGATAATCTAGCAAGGCTAGTTTTTGTTTACTTTGCAGAGATGTCCCGATCGATCGGCCGCCGATCAAAATCAGCCGATATTCGTCTTAAATCGGCGATCGTCCGATCGTATCTAGATTTAGGGCCGATCTTTTTTGCAGCATGCAGGAAATCACACATACACTGCTCCTCTAATGAATGAGTGCTTTCTCAGCCCTTGAAGCATGACAGAATGGCCTATGGAGGGTGAGTTGTTGGCAATTCTTAGCATTCACGAATTTAAACTTTCAGACATGATGTAATTGAGATGAATATGCGTTTTTTTTTTTTTTTTAAATGTGTAAGAATTACATGTGTATAGGGTTTTTCCTGGCTCAAAATGAGGTGGAGGTGGTACTATACTGATCAAAAAAGTGACGTTAAAAACGTAAACATTGGCTTTCCGTTAATGCACTACTAATGACCTGGCAACTAGTGTTAATTTTGTCTGCTGTTTTTTAATTTAGTCTTAGTCTTAATCCTGTGTCAAATGTACTTTTTGTTTTTATCATATTTAGTCAATCTTATCCTATTTTAATTAATTTTTTTAGTCAAGTTTTAGTTGACAAAGTATGGTTTTTTTAATGTAGTTTTAGTCAATGAAAACTGTTGACATTTTAGTCATAATTTAGTAACATTTAGTCATTTTGACATTTTAATCACTGAACACTGTAAACATTTTAGCCATAAGAGTATTATAGATAAGCATTTGTCAATCTAGTCTATCCAAAACCAATATATATATATATATATATATATATATATATATATATATATACATACATACATACATACATACACACACACACATTTTATTGTTGTTGTAATTTTAGTGTTATTTTTCACATAAGATTGATCTTATCAGGATGATCTCATCAATGATGCAACACGTTGCAAGCTGCAGACTGCGGGGGTGAGAGACGAGCGTCTCCGTTTTAGTGCGCGCATCACCCGGCGGAACTTTAAATCTCTCCCGTCTCGACTCCCGCTTAGATTGGGTCTCTTCCGCGACTGGTTGAAGCAGCTTTGACCGCACAGAGAATGACAGTTTTGGAGTTTGTGCTTATTTACATGTACGCTCTCGTATTATTTGAACTTTAATTAAGGATGAAATAAAGATATATCACCAAGCTGTGATCTGTGTTTCTATCAGACACTCGAGCTGCAGTGCTCCTCTCCTCTCGTGTGTCATCATTATAGTTTTATATGATCTCAAGTTATGGTAAATGACATCAAGCGACTATTCGACAATGGAATTATTTTATTATTATTAGTGAGATTTGCAGTTACAAATGACAATCCACCAAGTGCAACTTTTGTTAGTGTTTTCCATGAAGACACCCACCCAGGGCCAGCTCCTGCCTGCTATGCTAGGGTGGGCTGGGGGATATTATAGGTGGGCATTTGGGGGGTTTACTCAGACTGCTAATTGAAATGGCACGACATGGCATAATTGTCCAAAACATAAGACTCAATATAACTATATTTTACATATATTCCCCATATTAAAAAATATATATATAAATAAATAAACTGATAAGCATTATATATAATCATAAGATTGAAGTGGGCCCTGACAACTTTACACTTTCAGAGTAATTAGAATTACAGCCTTAAAGCAGATTACAAAGACAAATCAGAGTCCCCATGACTGCAAGGATGGAGTGGAGAGAAATAATATCAAGGAGGAAAATAAGGATGAAGTGAAAGGAAACGTATTAAATGGAGAGATCAAGATTAAGAACCTCGTTGATGATGTGTGAGCGGGAGAAAGAAATAACTTGCAGAACTCCTGCAAAATATAAATGTCTAAATAAAATAGATTTGTAGACTTATTTTATGTGTTTAAGGTACAGTGTTATTCATCTATTGAGGAAGACCAACAAAAATAAACTATTTACGGGCGCAGGATTGGTTGCTAATTCATACAGAATATACAAACCAAAAGTCAATCAGATATTTGGCAATGTTAGAGTGATAACAAAACGTGTCTCTTTAAAAAAAAAAAAAAAACAGTTACCAACAGCTTGCGGGTGTGATCAGGACAAAATGCGAAAGTTGCAGGCGGGAGCAGGAGAAAATATAAAACATTTATTTTTGCGGGAGTAGGACAGAAACTTGCGGGAGCGGGTTTGAAAATCCATACCTCTACTTTATAATTCAGGTCCAGTATTTCACGAAGACCTGCAGCGTGCTTTTGGGTAGCTGATGTGGAGGGAGAGGGAAATATTTGATAAGATGGAGCCTGATACATCAATAGCAGCCCCATGGTCACAGCACACTGAGACAGCACCAGGGTTCTTTATGGTCATTAAAACCTGACACATTACAGAAAAATATCTCTTATTGCCTTTCTCGGTCGCGTGATGTCTCGGACTCTCTGGTTTGTAGCAGCTGCTTTTTGAGTGTTGTTGCTTTCCTCAAGCTGATCGGGACATCCCTAATTGTGGGTCCATTCGGTCTCTGCTGAGCTAAGAGAGAATGTCTTTGGAAGATGTCCCTGGGGAGAAACAAATGTTTCCAAACTGTGTTAGGTCTATGTTGATTTCGGGCCTTGGGACTGTCTTCGCGAGACTCCATTTCCTGATATGGTCGCGGATTTATGCATTGAGGCCAGAAAGTGTTACTTGGCCATTTGGTCTTACAGAGGGTTTAAGTTTGTGGAACAAAGAAGGGTTTTCTTATTGGTCAGCTCTGTCATTACAAACCATGGTTTGAGATTAAGCAGGCATGGGATAATCGGTCTCCGTCAGCAATTTAGGTGCCATGGATTCATTTTTATGACTATCTAATGGAAGGTGGGGGATCTCTCTGATCTGTGGAATGTGGTGTTGTGTTCATTTGATTTCTTTGTTCATGGATAATGCTACATACATACATATACATATACATATACATATATATATATATATATATATATATATATATATATATATATATATATATATGTATATATATATATATATATGAAATCAGAAAAAGCTTTATGGCCAAGTACGTTTTTTACACATACAAGAAATTTGTTTTGGTGTTGTAGGCGCATGTCACACATCCTCTAAATATAAGAAGTTAAGAGAAACAAGTATTAAAATATAAGCAATATAAATATATATACACAGTATGTATTAAAAATAAAAATAAAAAGAGCAGTACAGCAGAGTAAGTACAGTGGCATGTAAAGCCAGGAGTGGAGTGTGGAGAATGTCAGGGTGGGTTCCAGGCCTTGTTGATAAGGCTAGTGGCGGATGGGAAAAAAACTGTTCTTGTGGCATGAGGTTTTGGTCCTAATGGACCTCAGCCTCTTGCCAGAGGGGAGTGTCTCAAAGAGTTTGTGGCCAGGGTGGGAGAGATCAACCACAATCTTTCCAGCACGCTTCAGAGTCCTGGAGGCATACAGGTCCTGGAGGGGCGGCAGATTGCAGCCAATCACCTTCTCTGCAGACCAGATGACACACTGCAGTCTGCCCTTTTCCTTGGCAGTGCTAGCAGCGTACCAGATTGAGATGGAGGATGTGAGGATGGACTTGATGATGGCTGTGTAGAAGTGCACCATCATTGTCTTTGTTAGATTGAATTTCTTCAGCTGCCGCAGGAAGTACGTTCTCTGTTGTGCTTTCTTGATGAGGGAGCTGATGTTCAGCCCCCACTTGAGATCCTGGGAGATGATAGTTCCCATGAGGCGGAAAAACTCCACAGTGTCAATTGTGGAGTCACAGAGGGTGATGGGGACTGGTGCAGGTGAGGCTGAGTTCTTCCTGAAGTCCACAACCATCTCCACTGCCTTTAGAGCATTGAGCTCAAGATTGTTTTGATTGCACCAGGTCACTAGGTGGTCAACCTCCCACCTGTAAGAGGACTCGTCACCATCAGAGAAGAGTCCGATGAGGGAGGTGTCGTCCGCGAACTTCAAAAGCTTGACGGACTGGTTACTGGAGGTGCAGCTGTTAGTGTACAGGGAGAATAGCAGAGGAGAAAAGACGCAACCCTGGGGGGATCCGGTGTTGATGGTCTGTGAGTGTGTATATATATACACATACACATATATACACACACACACACACACACACACACACACACACACACACACACACACAGTTGAAGTCACAAGTTCTAAACTGTGAGAAATAGCAAGCATGAGTAGGTATGTCCAAACGTTTGTATTGTAGTGTACAACATTCACCACATGTCATGTGAACTTTCCTGGCCAACTTTATTAATCAGTTAACTGCAGGATAAGTGCATCCGTTGTTGCAAAACAACAATCAGCCCAAGTGACTGAAGACTGGTTTGTGTAATACTCTATTAACACACATTCAAATACATGCACGGCATTGTATGTTGTTGTTAGGACGATTAATGCCCTAGGTAAGTAAATAAGGTTCATTGGACTAGATCACCCTTCCTTTAAAGAGATTGGACTACTGATTAGTCCTGGTGGGAAAAGTGCCCAAGTAATTACAAAGCTGTAAAGAAGTCTCCTAGAGCACTAAGCTCCCCTGGAGTGAAGCACAACCATGACCAGCCTTGCATGATCCTGGAACAATCGCGTCCCACAGGTCTCTGAAGAGCATTAGTGAGTCGTCTGATCACGAGCCAGCCAAATATATCTGACTGGACTACAAAACAAATAAATAAAGTCCAGTGGGGTCAGAGAGCCTTAAGATCTCAGAATAGCACAGACGAGACAGATTCACCAAGCATCTCAACTTACTGACCTCGTTTACATGCACTAAAGAAACCTGTTTATTCCAGGGCTTTTGCAGAAAGCATCGTTCTGAAAAGTCATATAAACTAGAACGCCAATTTTGTTATGCCATTTAAGGCAATAAGAGGAAACGAGTTAGGACACCTAGAACACAGCTTAATGTGGCCATGTAAATGCTGTCCGCGGAACAGACCAGCTAACAAACGTTATAGAATTGAGGCCGACATTTTTTTTTATCTGTTTACTTACATCTGGTTATTTATATTCCTTTCCAAAAAGAAATTTATTCGCCAAATTTAATGCTGCGAAGAACATACCATGATGCATGTTAGCTGGGATACCGCTTGATACTAGCTACTTTTAGATAAAAATGTGGCTACGAATGGTCATTTTTAATTAGGGCAGTCAATCGATTTAAATTTTTTTATCAAATTAATTACACGGTGTCCCGATTAATTAATGACAATTAATTACATTTAATCGCATATACAAATATTTGCCAAGAAAGCCCCTCATATAACAATAATTCAATATATAATGATGAAATAATTATACATAGTTATCTTTAAATATATATATATATATATATATATATATATATATATATATATATATATATATATATATATATATCTCCACCATCCGCCATCAATCAGATGGAGATTTAATGGAGGTCAATGGAGATTTATTATGAGTGCTTGTTTAAGGACCTTTGTTTAAGTGCTTTGTGTAGCGTCTCGAGTGCGTTGCGTCTTAAACATAAAAATTTTTGGTCACTGTGTCAAATTAAATATAGTTTAATACTTATAACACATCTTGAGATCTCTTTGTTTGGATTTGCACTCCACCAAATGTTTTGAATGCAAGAATGTAACGAATGTCTGTTTTGTGCTATCTGGTTGTTTTCTTCACTGTATAAACTGCACATTGTCACACAGCTGAAATTTCAATTACTGCCCTCTGGAGTAAACAGGTTGTACTACAATCTTGTATTTCTCAGGAATTTTCCTTATTATAATCCGGGGGGAGTGCGATACATTTTCTTAACGCGGTATGTTTAATAAAATGAATCGCACTGAATTAACGCGTTAAATCAATATTCCTATTTTTAATATATACATAATTATACATTATAAAATGTGCATTCACAAATTGGAATGGCATGCGGCTATTCTTTTTGGGAAATAATAATAAAAAAAAAAACTATAATGGACAAAAATTTACTCGTTTTAGCCTCAAACATTATAAACAGATAAATAAACAATAAATAAACATGGCCTAAATGTATGCTCAAAATTACTTTGGACTGAACATTTTTGCATTCCTTAAATATTTTAAATAGAAATAAAAGTAGGCTATGTTGCCTACTTAATTTTACTGCCAGTCGATTTTGAAAATCACATTATGAAGATCTTCTATTGACAAAACAGTCTTCCTTACTAGGAGCTTTTGTGTGTGTGTGTTTTGTCTCAGTAGATGAGAGGAAATATAAGTGTCACCTCTGTTCATACGCGGCTAAGTGCCGGGCTAACCTCAACCAGCACCTCACCATCCACTCGGTCAAACTGGTGAACACAGATGCCGAACAGATCTTTACTGCTGTGACCACCGATGGCCAAGAGCTGAAAAACTGCCCCTACTACTACAGCTGCCATGTCTGTGGCTTCCAGACGGAGTTGAATGCTCAGTTTGTTAGTCATATGTCTCTGCATGTGGACAAAGAGCAGTGGATGTTCTCGCTCTGCTGCAGCACCTGTGAGTTTGTGGGTGTGGATGAGGCCGAGATGAAAGCTCACATCGGTTCAGGGCACGCAGGTAAGATTTCAACCTTCTTACAGTTTAGACGTAGCATATTGGTCTGATCTCCTTTAAAATGTACATGCTTGGTAAACCTTGGCACAATTTCATGATGTTTCTTTTCTTTCTTTTTTTTAAGTTACTGCTGAAATTGCAACTTCTAAAGATCTGAGTGTCAGGAGGGGCATTTCATATTACAAGCCGTTTTTGTATTTATATTTGCTCAGTTTTGCCACGTTTATAAAAAGATTATGGTTTTTCAGCATCAAGACATATCATAGCATTTCAAAATCTGTTTGTTACCTTGCAAGGTGTAGCTAAAAACATTAACAGATGTTAGTTCGAGATAAGTGCCATACGTAATGTTGCTGTAGAGGCGGAGAGTGTTTCTGCTGGCATTTAGCAGTGTAGGTAACTACTGTTGCAGGTATTTATTGACAGGTTGAGGGCAATGGTAAAAATTAGATAAGACATTTTGCTTAGCTTTGCCGAATGGGCCAAGAAAGCATAACGATTGGAACAAATCAACTGCCATGTGTTTGCACCTTCCTCTTAAAGGTGGTACTGAAATACTTTAAAGCACTTGCAAAAGCAGTAACTACATGTTTTGTCAAAATTGAGCTATAACCTAAATCAGGTCTTTTAGACTATGATCTGTCCTGTGATAGATGGATTTGACTCATCTATGCTCCGATTTAGAGTAAAAACAGTGAGATGTGGCTGGACAATCAAGCCATTTTTCTGAAGTTTCAGTGTCTGTGTAGATACTGTGCTTTGGCTTTTTTTGGGCAGTATAAGTAAACCATTTGTAGACTGACTCTCCTGAAAAGTGTAATCAGTTTGAGTCTTGCCACTGTGTGGCTCTCTCAAAACATTTCTTGGTTCATTGAGCATTCTCACATGTTAATTTCTGGCTTGTATGTCAGGTTAATTTTAGTCAGTCAAGGAACTGACTGAGAGTTTGTGTTTGTGTGTGCAAGGCGTGGTGTTATTTGACCTAAGGAGGCTGATAAATCGATAGCCGTAGTTGCTCACAACTAACCACCGAAGAAGCCCAACACGGCCACATCTTCCAAACTCCCTCTTACGCCACTGCCATTTTACACTGAGCTTGAGTCCACCATTGACAAGACAGTGAACTCTGAGAGTGACAGCAAAAGAACAAGTTGGTTTGTCAACTACGATTTAGCACCCAGTCAAAGACACTCCTTGCTATAGATTGGCTGACCCCGGATCAGCACATATCAGCCTGCACTTCTTTGTTTCCTGCTTAGGAATGTCTTAGGAAGATTGTCTCCATCAGAAATGCTTTGCTGTATACTGCAGGTGTTCTGCTAAACCCGGACACTAATTCATCCTGATATTTAGAGCAATGTCCGACACTCATTTTAGCCTAATAGATGGTGTCCAGTTCACTCATGGAGATAAAGTAATTTTCTTCAGATGGAGTTCATAATGCACATGAGTCACACAGCACATCTGTATTCAAAGATGTTATTGCGGCTGACAAAAGATTAAATATTACCAACTACTCTGTATTCTGCATGTACTCTTTCAAAGGAACGGAAGTCTTAACATGTAAGCGAAGCATGTGTGTGAGTTTGCATCGGCCATTTCGTGAGCTCTGAGAGCACTAAGGGAAAGCCATGGCCCAAGATGCTCCCGCCATCTTAGCTGTGGCGGCCCTGACCTAGGCAGCCCCCCTCCCCTGCTGCTCTCAGGCACAATGGAGATCAATAAGAGCACAGGCTTGAGTGTTCTGGCTGCTTGGAAACTGAAGTCATGCTAAAGCCGCAAGAGTGCCTCTTAGGGAAGAGAGCCCTCCTCCCGACTTTTAAAGGAATAGTTCCAAAAATGGAAATCCTGTCATCATTTACTCACCCTCGTTCATCATCTTTCTATCTTCTGTGGAACTCAAACAGAAGTATCATTGCACATTCAGTGCATCTGCGGGAGAGAAATTTAAGTGTTGTTCTGTGCATGGCAAGTTTTTGTGGTAAATCCTAAGAGACAAACTTTAATACTTAACACAGTGACATCTTTTCTAGTTGTTACCTAGATACAGTGGTAAACAGCTGCCGCTTTTATTCATGTTGATGACTTAATCGGACCGTAGTTCAGACCAAAAAAATATGATGTGAACAGAGACCAGTGGGGGAAGAGGGAAGAAATGTACTCTGGTTTGGTCCAAGCAATCGAACCAAGTGTGAAAACACCCTAAGTGTTACTGCATTCAAAATATATATATTTAAGTAAGGTTGATGATGTATTTAAAAACTGATGATGTAATTTTTTAATTTGTCTCCTCTTCACCTCGCCACTGCTGTTTATAATGTATGTGCTGTCTAGCAGTTTGACAGGTTTGACTTCTTCCATTTAATGCTTTTTCTGTAGAATTCAAATGGGTCACATAAGTTTTGTGTTTTCTACCGGCCATCACAATATCGAGTGAAATGTGACTGAATCACGCAAGTTTCGCTTTGTGCTGTCACAGAGCTCTTGCAATTTTATCTCTGGAGCGCGCTGGTATGCGCTGTGGCAGTTCGCACGAAAGCACGCTTCATTTGCCCTCCACATATGTTCGTGTAAGTTATAAGAGGCGTGAATACCATTAAATATCCTTTGGCTTCCACTGAGTCGCCCGACATTCACAAAGTTCAGTGCAGGAAAAATCCTGAAAAATCTTCACCCGCCAAAGTGGTTTGTAAGAGTACCTGCAATGGCCAATTTTATTATATTATATTAGTAACATTTTATTTGTTTAATGTTTTAAGTTTTTTATATTATCAGTATGTCAAAAATTTGCATTTTTTGAAATATACATTATCATGTGACCAACAAGTGCAATAACTGATTTAAGTTTAAAAAAAAAACAAAAAATTCCTTTGGACATGACTTAAAATAATGTCTTTGCTTGAGGTTCAGGAAGAGAGTCAGATCTTCATTCAGTAACTGGTCTAATGGATTCAGTGAGTTAATTTAGTGAAGGATTTGCTGGACTTGGCGAGTCGCTTGGAATGATTCATTCCAAAGAACCGTTTTTAATTAGTCATACTAGTCCCACGCTATATGTTTGTTTTGCGAATGTTAGTGGTGGCATTATTTCATGGTATATACTCTTTTTTATCTCATATTCAATTCAAACTGCAAGCTTCCAACTCAAGTAAAATACATTTTCTTTTGCCATGGCACTGGAAATTGAGTAGTGGCAAAGTGCCACTGTTGAAGAGACATGCAGACAACACTTCAGAAGTCAAGAATTTCATGGTAAAATAACTTCAATTTCAATTTGAATATGACGCACAAGTTGCATGGAATACTTTTATGACACTTTGGGTTCTTTTCTAAGTAAATATCTACTGCTTTTGTATGGATATATAAAGACATCCTTCAAAATTAGGTTTTAACCGATATGAGGATGAGTAAATGATGACAGAATTTTCATTTTGAACTATTCCTTTAAGGGTTAATTTCTCACTGCTCTAGGCGTGCATATTCCCATCTGGCTCACTGGGTGGAATCCGATCAATTGTAGGATTTTTCTGCCTTTTCCTTTACTCATTGCATAATTCATTATCATACCTTGAGTGTTGAAAGATGCTCCTATCTAATTCACTGCTGGCTTAAGCTAAGCCAGGTCTTTGATACCTTCATGTCATTAAATACGGAGGTTGTCTGTTATTCAGGAAGTGACCCTCATTGTCTCTTTTTTAACACACACAGGTCTCAATTCCAGAAGTCCTCTCAGTGAGACCAAGAGCACCTCCTCCTCTCTTTCGGCCCTTAGCGACTCCCTCAACAGCTCTGAAGGTGGAGATGTTGCCCAAGGTAATGAAGAACTAAAAAGCCTTTTGGCCCCGCCTTCTTCTGCTGGCAGCCAATCAAGCTCAGGCCCAGGAACAGAGGAAAAGGCAGAGAAAGGTGAGATGGACCACTTTAATGGGTCAGAAATATTATTTATAAATATATAGGTGTATAAATAAAATATATATAGATGACAACATAAAAGCCAGTTATTTAATTTTGGAAACAACATGTTTTCTTTATAATATCATGTTTAATGTGTTTCTCAGACAGTATTAAATGGGTCTTTACAAGTGAAATTATATAGCTACCTTTATATTTTAGGAAGGGAGTCAAATATATAATCATATTTGGATTCAAAAAAGTTTAAATAACCCTGGATAGAATGCTGTTTTATTTTTAATGGGACGGCTCCAGGTTGACATTATATTTCTGTTCGAATTCAGTTTATCTTGGTCAAACCCATCAGATGTTATGTAATTCAGTTCCTTTATACTTACTCGTGCCGACACAATGAGGTGATATTTAGAGATGGTAATGGCACCTAGTTTCTCCCTCCCTTCCTGTCTCATTCTCCAAGGCTTTGAATGCGTGTTCTGCAACTTTGTTTGTAAGACTCGGGCCATGTACGATCGGCATCTACAGATCCATCTGATCACACGTATGTTTGAGTGCGACGTGTGCCACAAGTTCATGAAGACACCCGAGCAACTCATGGAGCACAAGAAGTGCCACGCTGTCCCCGCTGGAGGGCTCAAGTAAGGAAAGCAAGTACAGCATGCGCCTCCCCCACTACCTTCACAAAACCCCACCCCCACCCCCATCCTATTTCAGCCCCATCCTCTCAGGCAGCACACAGCCCAGGTTTGAAACAAGATCTATGCAGGAGCACAGCTTGAGGATCAGGCTGGATTCACCACAGAGGGTATTCCTGATATTAAGCAGTGCTTCTAGGTAATGCCACTGTACTGTAGAGCCAATAAGAAGCATGTTATAGGCATAGGAAGTTCCTGAATGTGCCTACAATATCCATATACAAACACAACACTATCTAACTAAATTGTATCTATCAGACAGATCTGAATAGACTGTATACAAGGAATGTACACACAAAATAATATACTGTCATCCTTTACTCATCCTTGTGTTATTCAAAACCAGTGTGGCTTTGTTTTCTGTGAAACACAAAAAAGGAATTTTGAAGAATGTTCTGGTCACCTTTTTCCATTCAGTTACTATGAATGGGGACTGGAGCTTTCAAGCTTTAAAAAGCACTATAAAAGTATCATCAAATTTGTTTCTATGACTTGTGTGCTATATTCCAAATCCTCTGATACCACAAATAGATTTAAGTGAGGAACAGACCAACATTTAAGTCGATATTCACTGATAATCTTACCCTACAGTGAGCTTGAGAACTGCAACGGCACTGAATCAGTGAGTTGAACTTGAAAACAGGATCTGATTCACAAATCTTTTAGACTCTGACAACTTAAAATAATCAATGCTTCTTTCGGTGCTTCTGCTTCTCGTGCAAAGGAGAGCTAGGGCGTATGAAAATAATCATTTAAAGGAATGTTCCGTGTTCAATACAAGCTCAGTCGACAGCATAATATTGATTATCAAAAATATTAATGTTGACTTGCGAGTTGCAAGTGATTGTAGTACAAGTTTCTTTACAAAAAAAAAAGCAAAACTCTGGTTTACAGTGAGGCACTTACAATGGAAGTGAATGGGGGGGGGGGGGGGGTGAAGTGAAGTTGTCTGTGTGAAGTTATAGCCAATTTTACAACTTCGTTGCCATGACGATGAAATGTCAACAAACCCTAAAATGACTAAAAATTACAATTTAAACAACTTTACAGCTCAAACAGTACATGAGTTTAAACAG
The DNA here is from genome assembly GCA_032164185.1 of Moxostoma hubbsi. Classification (NCBI taxonomy): domain Eukaryota; kingdom Metazoa; phylum Chordata; class Actinopteri; order Cypriniformes; family Catostomidae; genus Moxostoma; species Moxostoma hubbsi. Next base: position 21,210,874 of record JAVLUX010000012.1, read on the forward strand.
AATAATTATTGTAAGTGCTTTTATAAAATTATAAGCTTCACATTTCTGCGTTTAAATCCTCCAAATATTGGCCAATTCACTTCCATTGTAAGTACTTCACTATAACTTTTTTTTTTTTAGTTGAAAGAAATTTTTGTGGTAATCAACATTATGCCACAAATACTCTCAATTGAGCTTAACTTGTATTGAACCTGGAAAATTCCTTTAATAACAACCTAAATTTCGGTCTGTTCCTCACACAAAGTTATTGTATGTCTTCAGAAGATTCTGAATATCCATGAAGCCTTTAAAATATATGGATCACTTTTATGATACTTTTATTTTTGTGTACGCTGTTTGAAGCTTAAAGGCATAGCAACTGCATGGAAAAATTTGACAAATTTCTCCTTTTGTGTTCCACAGAAGAAAGAAAGACATAAAGGTTTGGAACGACATGAGGGTGAGTAAAGGATGACATACTTAATATTTTTTTATATTATATCAATTAACTATTGATATAATATGTCTTTATCGTGCTCCCAGTGTCATCATATTGTTAAAAAAGTTTCATTGCTAGTTTACTGCATCACTAAGATATTGCTTATTTTATAAAAGGAATTATAAAAGCATGGATTCTGGAAGTAGGGCTCCCCATTTGAAAGTCCACTTTACAAGCGGAATTAACAGTCAGAGAGGGCCATTCGAGATGGATGAACTTACAGATCACAGGCACTTTCAGGAATGAGCCCCTTCCCTTAGAAAGCCTGTGGTAGACATTACTGCAAAAGATCTGGTCCCGCATGCTAATATATATCTGAAGAAATCACAACAAGCCAGTCAGCCCTTGTCCATCTGTTGAGCAGCTCCACTGCCAAGACCATTAGGCTACAGTTCACACTGTTCTTTCTCAGCCTGTTATAACCACCACCACAGTTACAACAACACATTAAAACACACTCAATCCTCATTGCGAGGCAAATAGACACCCCTTTTTACGAACACTTGCACTTACTGACCCCCTAGTTTATATCTTTGTTTTTTTTATGAACAAACACTTTTTTCTGAAAGTCCAGTCTTTGATATTTTCTGTTGTATTTGTCTAGTTGTTTACATAATTCATGTCTTAAGGTCATGTATTTCAGATTTCATTGCCTCATCTTGTCATTTATGGCTCTGCTTTCCCATGCTGTACACATTTGTCAGCTAGTAGTTATTTAAAATCTTATAGTTACTTCTCATTAGAGCGCTTAGCGACAACAAGCTACAGGCAGAGGGAGAAAAAGGAAAATAATTAGCAATAGTTCTCTAATTTTGAGGGACAGACTGGTTTACAAAGGGTTTAAACCAGTGGTTCTCAACCTTTTTGACTCCAAGGTCCCCATTGTCGGAGAAAATATTCGAAGGCCCCCCTTGTAGGCTATTAGATATTTATATTATACGATATTATAAATATATTATAAAATATTTCCTTAACTTGTGATTTCATAAATATCTAAAACTGTATATTCTTGCTGTTGAAGGTACAAGGGATAATTTTCAATAAATTGAATTATATAAATAACAATAATCTATCATATTTTACATTATTTTAAGAGATCTTGAGGCCTCCCTGGAAGTGTGCTGAGGCCCCCTAGTGGGTCCTGACCCCCTGGTTTAGAACCACTGGTCTAAACTGATTATGTTTTTAAGGAGGTGAGGGCTGTGTCTTATTTGGTATTTAGAATACAGGCAAGATAAGATGTGTCATTTGGGTATTTTCTATTTAAAATTTGGCCATAAAAGTTTAAAATGTCATACCGCCTTAAAACATGGTGGGTTTAAGGTAATAATGACTTAGAATAAAGGCAGGCCTATCAACATTCTGCCTTTTATTTAACAATGTATCAGATGGGAAAAGACAGTATTTGATTTATGATTCTCTGGATTGGCTCAGGATTTTACCAAAAATGCAGTGTACACAGTGTTCAGAAAGTATATATTGGTCAGTATCTGGAACAGTTGATGTTTTGTCTGTGCTTTTTGGATGTATAAAAGTTCAATGACTCTGGGGTTTTAGAGTGTGTGGTCAGCTATAATTTAATGCAATAGTTCATCCAAAAATGGTAATTCTCATTCTCATTTACTCCCCCTTATGCTGTCTCTAACTTGTATGGCTTTCTTTCATCCACGGAACACAAATTAAGATATTTGAATGTATTTTGTCTGGTAGTCATGCAATGCAAATGAATGGTGAACAACGTTTCAAGCTTCAAAAAGGATATAAAGACATCGAAATATTAATCCATGCTACTCCATTGGTTTAATCATTGTATTCTGAAGCGATCCATGATTACACTTCCTAGTGCCATATAGTTCTCTGTGCTTATGTCAAGCACTAGGAAGTGCAATCAGGCTTAAATTCATGATCATGCCTAGAGACTGCAATGGCGAGATGTATAGTGAAAAAGGAATTTTGGACTGTTTTCACCCACATTCGATTGGATCGCTTCAGAAAACATGGATTAAACCACTTTTATGGAGTCCTTTTTGGGGCTTGAAAATATTGTCACCATTTACTTGCATTGTATGACGAACCGATGTCAAACATACTTAAAATATCTTTGTGTTCTGCAGAGGAAAGAAAGTCATATCAGTTTGAGATGACATAAGGGTATATGATAAAGAATTATTATTTTAGAATTATTCCTTTAACAGTATATGTATAGCAGCAGACCTTTTACAAATGACGGCATGTTTTTTTCACAGAATCTTTTTCCCACAGCAGGGTTACAATTGGAATAATGTCTGCTCATGAATATGGTGTTGTAGTTTGATACTGGGCTGTATATTTGTGTCCTTATCTTAGATATTTGGGCTCTAGAGATTAATTCTGTCTCATCTTTAAACAGATAAAATGTATTGATTAAAATGTTATCCCTCAGAGATTGCTCCTTTGTGTCTCAGGAGAATTAATGGAGCCCTCGTTTATGTTTTAACTATCAACTCCACATTTTTCTCCTAAAATTGCTCAGGAGAAATAAAAATAAACAAATGATTCTGTGAGAGTATACATCTATAAATTGGATGTGGATGTGGATATCATAGCTCAGATAATTTGGTTTTGAACGAATGTGATGAGAAATGTTTAAGTCCATAATATTCCAAATGTAACTTTTGCTATCTTTACTATCAAACAGACTTGATCTGAGCACAGTTTGTGACATTGTTGAGATCTCTTCTGAAACTCTAACTAGAGGGAGACATATGTTTTTATTATTATTATTATTATTATTATTATTATTATTATTATGTATTTCCTTAGAAGAAATATACTCTCTGATTTTGAGATATTGAACAATTGAGATTTAAATAGATCTTATTTTGGATTTGTCCTTCATTTGGGACTGTCCACAACATTATTTCTATTTTTTATTTTTTTAGATCAAATTGTTTGCTTTTGATCACAAGCACTTTGTTTTTTTGTTTTTTTTTTTACCAACAATTCCTTCACTATTCTTCATCCCTTTTCTGATTAATATTAATCCAAAGATAGTTCTAGAATGGTACAACCTTGAGCCAGCACACATTCTAAGAGTTTACTTTTTTGAAATGATACATTGTCATCCCATACTGTGTGACATTGTTTTGTACATTTTTACCTCAAGATAATGCACCATACAGCTGATCTTAGTTCATAAAAAAATGCAGCGACAAACTCCAGAGTCGTTGCTCAATAAAGAGTCAAACCGTAAGAGCACACAGAGAAAAACTACTATCCAAGTACTGACCACTTTAAATAGATGTGAGTCATTGGCGAGAAAGAGTTAACTGCTGTTTTAGTCAGGGTGAGAGAGTGTCACAGCGCTCTAGTTCAGTGTTGAGGTAGAGAGGCGCCCTTCACAGTGTGCTTTCTGAGGTCATTCTGTTCTGCAGGGTTTGTGAAGCGCTTTGGGGCCCTGAGCAGATGAAAGGTGCTATTTAAATGTAAGTGCCACTCATTTATTCATTTACCTTCATCTGATTCCCGTTCCAACCTGTCCGCAACCACACAGCCATACACGAACACACACTCTCACGCGCTCTCTCACATATACATACAGACCATAGCCTTTATACACAGGAGAGAGGGTAAGACACACTTCATCCCTTCCCTTTGTCCATTCTGTGTGTTCTCCATTTCATTAAAAAAAGAGAGAACAGAGTGTGTTTTCGTGTTCGGAAGGTGCATTATTAAAGGTCTCCCACCTCTGTGTCCTACACCCTGCTCCTCCTGTCTCTTTGACCAGGTGCCCTCTCTGCATCTACTCCACCAACAGGCCAGCTGCTATGGAGGGCCACCTCAAGACGCACTACAAGATGGAGTACCGCTGCCGTATCTGCCAAGCTGTGTGGGCCAATCAGGCAGAGCTGGAAAGGCACACGCGTGGCCATCGCCTGGGCAACCACTACAAGTGCGAGCAGTGCGGCTACCTCTCCAAAACCGCCAACAAGCTCATTGAGCACGTGCGCGTGCACACCGGCGAGCGGCCTTTCCACTGCGACCGCTGCAGCTACAGCTGCAAACGCAAGGACAATCTCAACCTCCACAAGCGGCTCAAACATGCACCGAGACAGACCTTCGGTTGCGCCCAGTGCCCTTTCACGACCACCCACCCGTTTGTCTACAGCCGCCATGTGAAAAAGCACCAAGGTGGGGAGGGGATTACCGAGGATGGTGAGGCTCAGCCGGGTACTCCATGCCCAGGCCTTCTGGAGAGTGGTGAGGGCAGCAGTGGGAGTGGGGACAGCGGCAGCACCAGTCCACTGATGAGCCTGTCTGCCTCTCAAGCCTTGCAGTCTGTCGCCCTCTCCATCACCAGCAAGCAGCGAGATGGCAACCCAAGGCCACGCTACCTCTCAGCCAACGGCACGTTCTCCACACTCGCGGCTCACTACTTGGAACCTTACAGAAACTGTGACCTGGCTCACCTCCTCCCCCTCACCACCCTCTTTACCACTCGACGCTTCACATTCCACAGCCCCTCTCCCTCAAACTCCTCTACTCCCTTCTCCAGAGCCTGGTCCGACTCGCCCTCACAGTCCCCACCCTCTCCTACATCTCTCAAACACTCCTTCCTCGCGTACCTGGGACTGACAGAGAGAGCGAAGACCGTTTGACCAGTCTCTTTCAATGGATAGGTTACCCAATTCTGTTATCATGTACTCGCCCTCTTACTGTTCCAATCTAGTATGACTTTCTTTTTTTCTTTTGTGGAACACAAAAAGAAACGTTTGGTTGAATGCTAGCCTCATTCATTTTCATAGCATATTTTCACAGGAGAAAGTCATTTGAAGTTGAATTTTCATTTTCGGGTGAACTATTTCTTTAATAACTGTTCCATAGGCAGTCTGGAATGCTACCCTAAAAAGTAGAAATGATAGTAAAAATCCATTTATCAGGGGAATACATTTGTTTTCTGTCCTATCAATCCAATTATTGCTCTTATTTAAGAGGTCTTTTAACAATTATTTGTTTTCCTCTGCAAATGGTGAATGACCTGGAATCAGATAATAGTGCTTTATCTATACGGGTTTTGTATTCGTTTTAATGGGAGAAAGGAAACAAAGAACATATGAGATTGCAAGCTCAAAGCTTCTTTTTTGTGTGTGCATTTGTCTTTTGCCAGGAATCCAACAGCATGTTCACTATGTGTTACAATGGTTTTTGAAGTCATTTAGGGGATCAGTATGAAATATATTTGGAGTATATAAAGTATGGCATGACAAAAAACAATGAAACAGATTGCTATCTCTCAAGTGTTGTTTCCAAAGCAAAGCCTCAGACCACACACTTGTTAATTTATCAAACTGTACATAGTTTTGTAATCTTTTTTTTCTCTCCTTCACCACTCATGTTGGCACTTACTGGTTTTGTTGAATGGTGAGACCATTGGCAGAACACTTAATTTTGCCTCAGCAACAAGGATAAGGCCCTTTACGAGATCTATGAGGCACAGCTTATGGCATTTCTTAATACAAGCCATTTGGGGCATGCTAATGGAAAAAGCAATCATTACCACAAGAGCAGTGGTCGTCAGCCCATGATGCTGCCTCAATACCTTCACCATCCTCACCGGACTATTAGTCTGTACAGATTGTGCCATAGCTGACTGAGGTGGGCTGGCCATAGGCATGAGGAAAGATGAGTGACCAGTCAAGCGCCCTGTGCATAGCTATTGTATGTAATGCGCACCCATACGTTTATCAAGATGTTTGAGGTGATAGTTTTCTTGGGGGGAACCCATTTTATTCTGTCACAAAGGCCGATTCAATGGTGCTTTTTGGAGCTTTTTTGTAATTTTGTGTTTAAAAAAAAACTGTTCCAAAATGACTTGAATGAATGTACTTTTTGTTGGTTAATGTTCAAGTGATGCAAAGGTAGCTGGACTGTGTGTGAGAACTTGGAAAAATAATGGTATCCCAGTGGCCTTCTGTGTCTTAATATTTTTGTTCTATTTTTATTATTTTTTTGTTTCTTTTTTAAAGAGCCTTTGAAATGTAAAATACACACACACACGTCCAAAAGTTTGGAATAATGTACAGATTTTGCTCTTATGGAAAGAAATTGTTACTTATATTCACCAAAGTAGCATTCAACTGATCCCACTATAAAGTCAGGACATTAATAATGTGAAAAACTACGATTTCAAATTAAACTTCTTCAGAGATTTCTCACCCAAAAATCCTCCATGTGCAGCAATGACAGCTTTGCAGATCCTTGGCATTCTAGCTGTCATTTTGTCCAGATACTCAGGTGACATTTCACCCCACACTTCCTGTAGCACTTGCCATAGATGTGGCTGTCTTTTTCAGGCACATTACAGTATGGCTGATCCCACAAAAGCTCAATGGGGTTAAGATTCATAACACTCTTTTCCAATTATCTGTTGTCCAATGTCTGTGTTTCTTTGCCCACTCTAACCTTTTGTTTTTGTTTTTCTGTTTCAAAAGTGGCTTTTTCTTTGCAATTCTTCCCATAAGGCCTGCACCCCCATGTCTTCTCTTTACTGTTGTACATGAAACTGGTGTTGAGCGGGTGGAGTTCAATGAAGCTGTCAGCTGAGGACATGTGAGGCATCTATTTCTCAAACTAGAGAATCTGATGTACCTTGGCCTTTGAAGACAAAGAAATCTTTGTATGAAATCTTCAGTTTTTTGGCAATTTCAAATATTGTATAGCCTTCATTCCTCTAGTTCAATTACAATAATCGACTGACGTGTTTCTAGAGAAAGCTGTTTCTTTTTGCCATTTTTGACCTCATATTGACCTTAAGACATGCCAGTCTATTGCATACTTTGGCAATTCAAAAACAAACACAAAGACAATTTTAAGCTTAATTTAACGAACCAAATAGCTTTCAGCTGTGTTTGATATAATGGCATGTGATATTCTAGTGTTGGAGTGATGGCTGCTGGAAATGGGGCCTTTCTAGATTTGATCAAAAATGATTAAAAAAAATTCAAATAGTGATGGTGCTGTTTTTGACATCAGTAATATCCTGACTATACTTTGTGATCAGTTGAATGCCACTTTGGTGAATTAAAGTACCAATTTCCTTCCGAAACAGAAAAATCTAAACATTATTCCAAACTTTTGGCTGCCAGTGTGTATGTATATATATATATATATATATATATATATATATATATATATATATCCTGTACTAACAAGCTATTATGAGAACCCCATTGGAAAATGGCTCTAAAGTGCAATGTGGAGGCAGCAATTATTTTGAGTAGCATTTGTGGAAGCATGGCTTCCCTTAAGCTGGCAAACATGGTACCATAATTCTATGTTCCCCTCTCCAAGTTGAGTTTTAATTGCACTTAAAATTTTGAAATGTTTCAAGAAAAGCACTTAGACTCAATAGAAAGTGTTCTTGATGCCATTTAGTTCAACCATCATGTCAGACAGCCTCGATGTTATTTAATTATTTAATTTCGAATTTGGAAATTCGAATTTTTATTTGCCAAACAGCAGTGCTTCACTGCTCTGTTATGATAGATATAAAATATTATGGCTTGTGTAATACAGACAGCTGAGGTCTACACCCCCCACCCCGCCCCCCACACTTATTTTAAACAGCAGTTTTGCACAGTGCTGTAAAAGTTGCATGTTTCTAAACATCAGAAGTATCGGAACACAGTTATATTCAACGCTCTGTAATTGTAAAATATTCATAAAATGTTGACAAAAAAATCCATCCCCCGGAATCTTTAATTCCAGTTCAAAACAGAAAAATCGTAAAATTGGAAGGAATGGATGGATTTGATTTGACTTGATTTGCACTTTTGCTTGGTTTATTTCAAGAATTTAGAATAGTAGTACACTTTTTAAATTGGTGCAAAAAGAGGACAATTTGGGTGGCCTACTTTAGTGACCGAGCACCAATCAGTTGTTGCCCATTATCTAAAAATGGCCAAATATGGATTGATTAATATAGCGTTCTATATACACCTGTCTATTTGCAATGAAAAAAGTGCAATTGCAATGGTTTAGTGTCTATCAGGTCCTAAAAGCCGTTTTATTAATTGACGATAGATGCGTTTGAACTAAGCTGTTGCCCTTTTCCTCCATCCAACAGATCTGATCAATAAATTTAATGTTGTCCATCACAGATGTACAATGCTCTTCCTCCTTCATTCATACAAGGATAGCGCCTCAAATCACTGCCTGTTAAGATATAAACCACATCAGGGGACAAAAGGTTTCCCGATGCAGCTGACCTTAGACTTGTCAAGAGAAAGGCAGTAGCTGCATTACTTTTATATGTCAACCTTGAACCGTAAGAAATTATTCTTCACTTCCAATTAAGTTTATTTTCCTCTAACTTGCCCACTGAGAGGATCTGGATGAAAATATATGTATTTAAGCCAGTTTATAGCCTTTAAAAGATGGTAGACATTTATCCTTGTTTTATAGTTATTTACTTATATTTTGTGCTGTCAACATATCATTTAATTTTCTTAATGTGAATGCCCAGCATGCTGTCTAGTGGTATGTTGTATTTTAAGTGGAGCTTGTTTGCTTGTCAATAAAGCTCCTGCTCAACCCATTATCTTTTACGCTCTAGTGCCACTTGGTGGAAAGGTGTGGCCTGAGAGCCTGAGATGGAGTGAAACTGATTCTCAGGACCCATTTTGATAGAATGAATTCAAATGGAATGTCTATTAGGCAACATCTTACTCTCTGTCAGCCTTGGAACACCATGTAATCATGAAAAAGAACATGGCTGCTGCTCTTTAATGCTCAGTTTTGTGGGCAAGAGGAGTGCAACAGGGATGGCTTTCTGTTCCAATACCAGTATTTATAAAATACCTAATATTCTGCATTCTGTTTGCCTAATTGCAAAGAGCAGTGATTTTTGTTTTAGCATCATTATGCTTCGCACAAGACTGACCACCTTTTTAGCACTTCAAAAGATGCATGAAATTGCTCTAGTTTGTAGCACTTACATTTTTTTTGGTCAGAAAAAAAAAAAGAGACCAGCTCGTTTTGCATTTAACTTGGCGGGTTATTCTGCACAGTCTGTTTTTGTTTATCTCTTGCTGTACTCTACAACAAATAAGGCTCAAGTATAATTTTGTTTCTTATTTTGCACCCAGTAAACTTATGTGCTGTACAAAGCTTTTTTTATTACTTCATTCTTAAGGCTGTACAGGGTTGTTTGTGACAATAACTGGTAATTAGATCATTTGTACTTTTGATTTTGTTTTGTATTTTGGTTTTACATTTCTTTATGTTCAAATTGCCAGTTCTAAATGTAACAGGATTTGAGAGTAAAGCATACATCACATATTACCTTAACTGCCTTGTTGTCCATTTTATCAAAGCATGTTCAACTTTGATGTCCTTGAATTTCCTAACCCCTATTTGGTTTCCTTTATGGAAAAAAGCTAAATTATAATGTCAAGAATATATAAGGATTCAGTAAATGATAGCAGCTCAATGGTCGAAAGCTTCTCAACCAGGTTAGCTGGGATTTGATGTACGGAAGATGGATGTATAGGACTTTTCGGTTTCAGTTCTCTTGTAACCACAGTCATGGGCTTGAGAAATATGTATCCCTGTGTTTGTCCACACTACCTCCCCTATCAGGTATTGGGTGTAAAAAGGAATAAGTTTTAAATCACTATTGGTCCTTACCTTTTGGGGGTCTAAGTAGACATGGTGTTTCTTAATAGCTTTCTAAAACGCAAATGTCCCATTTTAATTTTATGGGACATTCCAGAATTGGAGGACAATTTATGCGTCAATACTCTTCAAAATGTAACATATTTAAAAAATGTTATGTATTTTAAAGAAAGAGGTAATCACCTTCAGAAAACTGTATTCATCCAGCTTAGGCATCAAAGATAATTTTTATGAGATTTGTTTAGCTGTTAACAGGGTTTTTACAGTTGTACAAAGCAGAAAGCTGATTTTTTTTAAAAACCTCTCTTTCTCACTAATATACTTAATTGTTCTCTTCCTTCTTGCTTCTACATTGCCTCCAATTGTCTCCCTCTTTTTTTAGGGTAAACTGAATACAGTTGTAACACTGGATATTTCCCTTCTCATGAAAGTTTGAAATGTCATTATCAGTTTACATATTCACATTAGCATTTTCTCTATGTGTGGGAAATTTTAAAAACTTAGACCACATTGATAAGAACATCTGTTTGGGGGTAAAAAAAAGAAATTATTTTCTTACTCCTCTTTCACTGTGAATAAATCATTATTCCCAATTGACCATGAAGGAAAACTTTCCCTGATGAAATTGATTTGTCTGTGGAAAAAAATCAATTAAACACATTCTAGAGTTCTAGAATTTATGGAAATGCTTCAGTCAGAAAGCTCAGTTAAGTAGTCAAAATTTGTTTATGTATGTACAGTATATTGATGGGTTGATCGATCAGTGATTCTGCAGTAGAAGCCAGCACACCGACCCAGACTTTCCTTCTGCACCTGCAGATACAGATTCTCCAACCTGGCGAGAAATGGATGGAGACAGAAGGTGAGGTAGAGGTCCTGGAACCCCCAGGCAAGCGGAGAAGGGTTTGGGGGAATATACCCCTGTCTCCGGGGAGCAGGGATGGGAAAAGGGGAGGGGAGAGACAGCAGGAGAAGAGAGTAAAAGCTTGGCCGTCTCCCTGATATGCCATCAAGTGTCCTCAGCCAGGTGGACTGCATCCTCCAGCGACATCGGGTGGTGGCAATGGAACCACTCTGCGGTCCTTCTGGGTAGCCGGTTGACGAGCTGGGTAAAAGCAAATTGGCGGCTGAATTTCCTGTAGGTCAGTGCCCAGATGACAATGTTGCTCAGGTTATGGCCAACCCTCTATAGGGCGGCCCGCTTTAGATTCAGGTACTCCAGCACGTTAGCCACTGGCAGCTGTTGGGCAGTGAACTTTGCCTCTCCCAACAAAAGCTGCAGTAGGTGGATGGCACACTCCATCTGGGGCCAGCCCGACCCCAAAGTGGCCAGCTCGAACAGCTCAATGAAGGTCGTTCTGGGGACCCATCTTGGCCAGGTTGATATGAGTCGGGGTCCGGCAGCCAGTGTCACTGATGGCGAACCATGCTACAGCAATCTCTACAACACCCACTGGTCCTCCACCTGGGCTTGCAGTAATACCTTGAAACGTTGCTCCTGTTCCACACGAAGCTCCAGCATGGCCTGGTGTTGAGTCTAGTGGCTGCCAGCGAGGGTTTTGATGATGTCTGCCAATGGCGAAGACTTCATGATGACGTATTTTCCTCAATCCTGGGTTTTGGCACCAGAGTAATGAAGATCAAGAGTTTCATGGAATGAGGAAGCGGGAGACGACGATTCCAACACAAGAATGTCCTTTTATTTGACACAAAATCATGTTTGCTTCAAGCGCAACGGTATAGCTTCAACATAAATATAAACGGCAGCGGCCAAAACATATAACATGTAGCTTCTCAGCTGGGCTCTCTCTCTACTGCCGCTGTCTGCTTTCCTTTCAAGCCCCAATCATTCCAAACTGAAACACAAGACATTTGTTAAGCCAAGGTGGAATTTATTCACCACTCATCTCCCCTGCTTCACTCTCCACAGAACGGCACTCGGCCATGCCTCCTCCAAATACATTTTACCCATCAAGTAAATTTTTCCGTTTCTTAGTATCTATTCTTCTGTAGAATCTGTGGAATTCTGCAGGAAACATGTAAAATACTTTGTTAACAGAGCTGAGAGTATTCATATTGTTATCTGAGAGCATAATAAAATTAGCCAAAATATTTTATAAAATTTTATAAAAATTTCAGCATTCCAAATCTGAGATTTCTGCTGAGCTCTGCATGTGCAGATTCTGTGTGGGCCTGCTCATTATCTAGCAAAACGACTATACAGTTGGCTTTACATTTATATTATGTACAAAGTTTTTGCATTATTTTTGTATGGCAAATAACTAGGCTATTTATAACATCTAATATAAGGATATAAGAAAGAGGACCAGCACTTTTCCCAACACTTTTCCATGGGTAAATCTAAGCTATAATGAACTTCTCATGTCTTGCATACATACTCAACTTAGTCCCACTATAATGACTTTGTTTCACAAATACTGTATGGATACAACATTTGAATATCCCCAGGTACCCTTTAAGATTTAGCATCCAGACTTTACATGTTTCAGTCCCAAATCCTTCTTGAATTCATGATTACAGCAAGATCATGACTCTCACCCTGCCTTGGAAATTTAAATGGGAGAAGTTTCCTGCACACTTTGCCTAAAACAGAGACATGCTCTCCACCTTATCTTTGCCTTAAGCAAAAGTCCCGGGAGCTCTGTAGCACTCCATCCAAGCCAAAGGTTGGTCCTGCCTAATGAAAACAGATGAAGCAGAGATAAAGTGTTTGCCGACATTAAGGGCTCCATTCATCAGTTAGCCCTGGAGCTATGGAGCACCTTGAATGGGATCTCTCCCTCTCAGGTTTGCTTTGTAATACCGGTGGAGGCAAGAACTCTGGATAGATTTCCTCCCCTAAAACCATGTATACAGCCAGAGATTTGATTAATTATTTATGAGTCACTCTGGCATGAGGTTCATTTAAGGGTTTGAGTCCGTTTTGACAAATGAGTAGCTCAAATTGTACAATGGAGTGGCCTGGAAAACTCTGCATACAGCAAACTGTAAATGGTTGATTTAGTAAGGTGGTCTTTGTCAGGGATTTTTTTATGCCAAGGACACTGAAATACAATGATCCCTTTGTAAAGGGCTCCCTTCTTTTTTTCAGATAACTGAAGCATGATTTATTGCAGTGCTTGCTAACAAGCTGTCAACACAAAGAAAAAACAACATATATATTCATTGTGTATATATATATATATATATATATATATATATATATTCAATCACTCCCACCCCACCCTGACCCCAAACCCACGAACACCCCTGTGGTCAATAGAATATAGACACGCACACATAAAAAAAACCACAAAACTAAAACAACAAAAAATAAAATACAGTAGTCAAGTATAAGTAAAAACTAAATTCTAAATTAATCTCTACATCTAAATTAATCCGCCCCTGCTCGAAAATCCCCCCAAAACACAAAATAATTGCCCCATTTCTTATTGAAAAAAATTCCTAACTCCCATTCTTCTGATCGACCCCTTCTCGAAGGTAGCCACCCTCCCCATCTCCACACACCACTCTGGGAATGAGGGTGCTCCATCTGACTTCCATCCCCTTAAAATAACCTGCCTACCAACCATCACACTGGTCAAAACCCACTTTTTTATATACTTATCCTCCAAATTTATGACCTCACCATCTCCCAAAATACAGAGTCTGGGGCAGAATGAGATTTGAGTGTTCAACACGTCACATAGCACTTCACATACAACACTTCACCTTCAACCAAAATTCTTGGATCTTACAACATCCCCAAAAAACATGGGTTGTTTCTCCATCTTCTGAATGGCATCGACAGCAGGTGGGTGTGTCATTAAGACCAAGCCTATACAATGTAGAAGGGGTCCATTAAAATCTATGTAAAATCTTAAATTGTATAAGGCACACCCTTGCATCTCTACACCGATGCAGACTTTTTTAGAATCAGCAGATGACGCAATCATTCCAATGTCCCGCAAAAATACTCCACAAACAAACTCCAGCCAACAGGAGGCATAAACGCAAGGAACAAACAGATTCATCCACAACTGTCCCGAAGCAGTGTTATTCCTGCGCATCCTCGAATGGTCAAAAGTCAAATTCACTTGGAGGCCGCATAAAAAAACATACCATGACTTCTCAGTCCATCAACTTAAAAGACATCCTTTGTGTAGGCATGTAGATTTTTTGCGGCCATCCCCAGCATCCACTCTCAATCTGGCCAACCACAGTGCAAAAGCGATCCTCCGTCAATGCAAAAGTTCCTTGAAGGAGTGTTATTCCACAAAACAAACTCCAGCCTCTAGGCAGAACTAACACAAACAGAAACAAAAACGTCACCCAGATTCCTCAGACAATCGAGTGAATGTTCAGTGAGTCAATCCACCACATGAGAAACACCAAATGGCTTACTTACTCCAATATATTTATGAAGGACAGTGCTTGCTTGGGATCAATAAATACCCTGCAGCCATTCTTTTTTTTCTATTCTCAGTTTGGCCGGAAACTTCTGATCTTCTGTTGATGCAAGAGTTTCTTACACTCCTTGAATCGATTGCGTTTCTCTCTTGTTGAATTTGCAAAGTCCAGGAACAAGAAAATATTGTGATTCTTCCAAGAACGCTTTCCTTTGCTCCTCGCGCAACAAAAGATCTTTATCGGATGATCTAAAAAATTTGGCTAGAATTGATCTGGACCTGTGAGCTCGCATGATTTCCAGCTTATGGCCTGTTATGTCGAGCAGATTCGGGAAGAGCTCATCTAGGAATTTCACCATATCTCTGCTTTCTTCATGCTCAGGAATTCCAACAATCTGTACGTTGTTTCTTCAGCTCCTATTTTCGAGATCTTCCAGTTTTTCCAAAAAATTTTACACATCTATTTTGGTCGCGAGTGGATTAGTGGATAATTCCCTTTCCGACTCCAGATAATCGATCAGTTTCTCAACATCTGCCAACCTTGTAACCAACTCAGAGTATTTTGTTTCCATCGACACAATCGATCGATGTATAACAGCGAGATCCTCCAAGTCAGCAACAGCCTTCGACAGCATCACCGACATGTTGGACAGTTGACGCTGAAATTCCCTGGCTGCGCCATCCAAATCGAGTCCCCGGTCTGCAGGCCCATCAGAGTTTTCAGCTTGAGCATGTAAGTGTCTTTTTATATCTCCAGAGCTTGAGAATTTTGACTTCTTTGCCATGTTTACCTAGTATAACAAAATATGTAACTGGGTGTATTGAATCTCAATGGATAATAACATGAAAATAATTTAAAAACTAGCAAAGTGCGCAGAGCTCACACTTCTTACACTTCTGCTCTTCTTAAAATATAAAGGAAGTAAAGTTGGGTATCGTCAGCATAACAGTGGAAACTTATTCCATGATTCCTGATAATATCTCCCAGGGGAAGCATGTATATGGAGAAAAGCAGAGGTCCTAAAACTGATCCCTTTGGCACTCCATACTTAACTTTTGTTTGATTTGACATTTCCTTGTTTACACATACAAACTGGTAGAGTTCTGATAAATATGACTTAAACCATGCTAATGCAAGTCCACTAATGCCAATAAAATTCTCCAGAATTTAAACAGAATGTCATGATCTATCGTGTCGAAGGCAGTACTAAGATCTAAAAGCACTAGAGGGGAAATGCAGTGGCGATCAGATGATAAGAGCAAGTAATTTGTAACTCTGATTAGTGCAGTCTGTTCTGTGATGGGGCCTAAATCCTGACTGAAATTGTTAATACAGGTATATTCAATTTCTCTGTAGAAATGATTTCTAGTATTTTTGAAATCGGTCTCTAATTAGCTAATTCCATAGGATCAAGCTGTGGCTTCTTAATAAGCGGTTTGATATTTGCCATTTTAAAGTTTCTTGGGACATGTCCTAAGGATAGCGAGTAATATAAATATCATAATGACCGTCTTTTTCCACATTACGGTAATAAAAAGTGGGGAGTAAAATATGCGAAAATGTCAAAAATGTAAAAAATCAGAATGCCCTAAAACTAGACACCATTTTCTGTATGCTAAATAAAATTTAATATTAATATCTTTTGATTTATTTTGTGGGGGTAAAATGTGCATAACTGTTATGAAAAAGTCACAAAATTAAAACATCTGTAGCCCATAAAAATAGACATAATTTTTTAATATGCAAAATAACAGATAGATTTGTTTCTTTTGATTTTTCATATTTGTTTCTTCATGTTTCATGAGAATCAAACAATAGAATCAAATAATCAAGATTAAGCAGAATGAAGCAGTAGTTTGTTTTTTTATTTTTTATTTGTTACTGCTTTAAAAAAATAATAAATAACTTAAGATATTACATTTGACAGCCCTAAACTATAATACGTTTTGTCAAATCTTTTTATTTCAAATTTTCCATGGACCCCCAAGGTGCCCTTGTACAGCCCCCTGGGGGTTGCTGGATCCCAGTTTGAAAACCCTGATTTATGGTGCAATGTGCTACTATAATTTTAAGGCATATTGTCAAATGTTCAACACCCCTGAAGGTAATGTCAAACATCTGATCATGTGTTTAGACACTACTGAACTCCAGGTCACAGTATCAAGATGATGACAGATTCGGCTTTGATGTGTGTCCAACAGATGTCACCTTTGAGGTGGTTTAAGTCCATGTGAAGAAAGTCACCATGTTGCAGCATGCCACTAGATTGGCTCTGGCTTTAATGAATACTCTCCATGTTCTATCGCATCTTAATTAACATCAAAGCAGGGCTGAAGGCCAGCGAGAACCTCTGCTCAACTTGACCTCTGCTGGAAAGGGAAAGTTGATTAAGTGGGTCTCTAGGGTGATGAGGTCACACACTGTATCTTGCTGCCAGATACTGACTAATATAGTCATATAGACACTCAAATACAGCAATCTTATTTTATTTTAAGGCTGTATCTATTTCTGCCAGTGAGATGAGAGGGTAAACTAGAAGCATCTGATCAAATTCTGAACATTATATTATCCTTTTGAATAATTGCATAGGTTCAGGGTTTAAGATGTATTTATTTTTTTAAATAAACTGTTCAAACTGTTTGAAATGAAAAGATTATTTTTGTGTTTTTTTTTAACTTAGACTCGCTTGGAGCCTGTACTGTATATGCTGAGGCGACCTTTCGACACAAGAGTGTGAAAGTTGGCGGCAAGCAATCGATGGGCTGTTGGCTTTTTTTGTTTGTAGGTTCAAGCCGGCCTTGGCTTTATTACAGCTGGGTTTGAGTCATGGGGGAGTCACAGTCTTTGACTGCTGCAAAAGCCTGAGTGAGAGGAGCTCCCTCCTTTTTGCCAAAAGTGTAATCCCTCTGTGACCTCACACAACCCTATCTCCAGAGGAAAAGCTGCTTAGAGGAGTGCCTGTCTGCAGGAAGACCCCCTTCCTCCATTCCACTACCTCACTCTCCTCTTCTAACTTTCCATCTCTTTTTCTCTCTCTCTCCATCTCTTTGTCTGGGCATCAATATTTCCCAGGCTCCCTCTCTTCACCCCTGTCAGATGGCTGAATCTGAGGGCGTTAGGGAGCTGCAGCAAGCGAAGTGAAGACAGATCCTTGTTGAGTTTGGGATGAGAAAACAAACAGAGCAGGGTCACAGAAAGACATGAAATCACTGTGTGGAGGCAGGGCTGGTCAAAGGGAACAATCTGCCCAGCTCTGGAGTTGATTAACTGAAGAAAGGACCACAGACCGACTTTGATTTTGCAGATCTTGGACTATCTGGGAAGCTGAATGTAGAAACGAAAACTATTGGTGAATTACAAAGTAATCACTAGCGGTTCTCAAAAAAAGCAGGGGGTACTGCATCTCCCAGGGTCAATACATTTTACATCCATCAGATTCATGAATTTGCTGCAAAGTTAGGATGTGTTCTCAATTGTTTCCCTATATTGATGACAGAGAGAGATTTTTTTTTGTTTTTACCAATAGTAATACTTTTCCACTTTGTTATTATTTAATTAATATTAGGTTTAGGCTACTGATCAATTTAAGCATTGCCCAAAATGAATATGAGCCCATATGGTGAAAGACAAATTGTGTAAAGCCTTAGATTCCAAAAGATTTAAGATTTTAAAGTTACATTTAGTAAGTTGAGATTGTGGTTGAGAAGTGTGTTCTGCTAATAAATGGGTTAAATTAATTCTTTGTTGACTATGTGCAATATTAGTCTGGTAAAGCAGGCTGTTCTAATCGATATTTGTGATGAATTATTTTGTTAGATTATTTTATTTGATAAAGATAGATTAATTATTTTGCAACCGTGCCCACCCACTTTTTCAGCTGTCTTGATATTTTTCCCATTCATTTTTTTCTATAGGGATTTCATAAAATCTTTAATTTATGCAAATATAACATTTAAACTTAGAAATAATCTGAATTTATTTCAGTTAAACACACACCCACACCCAAAAGTGTTATCCTACATATCAGAAAAGACCAGGAGTGTACCACACGAGCTCAGTGGGAAGCCTTACAATCTGGAGGCGCGGCAGAGGATGCTCACTAGGAGAAGGGATTACAAGTCCTTAAAAAGCTAACCTTTCCAGACAAGGGTGATCTTCCAGAGAGGAATGTTTGTCTGGTAACTGCCACACAATTAGACTTAATCTATATCTGACTGTATGAAGTGTTGATTGCTTTTTTTCTGAATGACACTGCTGTTCAGATGGTGGGTTACCATGGCAGCTGCTTTGAGCTTAACTACAGTGTCCCTAAGGATTTTTGAATATGTGTATGTGCCATATCTTTAAATACGCAAACGTCAGAGCTGTGACACAGTGGACAGTACACATGCTCCTGACATAAAGAGCTGTTGTGCTAACATCAATGGAGGTTTTAATTTGGCTTGCATCATGTCCCGATACCATTCTTCCCCCTCTCTCCCTCCACTTTCCAGTCTGGTCTCAACTGTCATATCATTAATGGCACTTACAATGGAAGTGAATGGGGACAATTTTTAGAGGGTTTAAACATAAATGTGACGCTTATCATTTTATATAAGCACTTACATTCATTCTTCTGTCAAAACTCATGGATTATTTGAGCTGTAAATGTGATTAAATTGTAATTTTTAGAGTAATTTTAGGATTTGTTGGCATTACATCATAAAAATAACTATAACAACACAGAAAAGTTTAGTAAGTAATTTTATCACACTAAAATCATGTTTACATGCATATTGTTTATGTCTTGTGGCTTTTGAAAAAGTATTTTAACATTCAGAACTTGGCCCCCATTCACTTCCATTGTAAGTGCCTCACTGTAACCCAGATTTGTGCATTTTTTTTTTTTTTTAAAGAAAAGGAGGGACAAGTCAAAATATTTTTTTGTTGTAATTAATATTACACTTAATATTACACCACAAATGCTGTCGATTGAGTTTAACTTGTGCTGAACCCGGAACATTCTTTTAAGAACTCTTTGAAGGCAAAAGGCATTAAAAGAGGAATTCATATGGCACTTCTTTTCACTCACACAACACATTATAGTATAAATTCTGGCAGAGGAAATAAATGATATTAAAGATATGTATCTTAGAGTTTAAATTGATTATCATACTGGAGCTTTTCTGTGCAGCAAATACTATAAGAACAATAGGTGGCAGCACCACCTTTATCTAAAATGCAATCTACAGTATGGAGATAAAATAGTAGGCCAGTCTGAATTTTATTTATTTTTTTAAAAGTTACATTTATGGACTTGGCTTTATCTTACTATTGCACATTCAAATAAAAAGGATGACATGTATTCATGTTTGAATACACACAATATGCAATTTTATGGAAGTGAGAATCAAAGGCACATTACTATATTAGTATCACATTCCAAACCATGCTGTAATGATGTCCGAAGACCATTATCCATCATGGATTTGCCCTTCCAGCTGATAATGCCAGGTCAACAGTTTTAAGTAATGCAATTAACTTTGTGACACTAGTTTATCTCCTTTGCACTCACAGCAGGCTGCATGCTAGCAGCTGGGTGCTGGGTTGAGAGCAAATAGGGAATCTTTGAAATCATTACCAATTTCCTGACGTGTCTTGTTTGGAGGTGAGTGTTCTGTGCAGTACATTGGAATTAAATCATTTAGGCTTTTTTATTTATTTAGTTAATTTGCTTTTTGGTGGAAGTTAACATTCAAGGATTCTGTTCAAATTCTATTTGAAATGTTCTCCCATACAGAGTGCTGGATCACATCTCCCCCCCAAAAATATGTAATATTATTTATTTTGCATCCTGTGAATAGGAACAGAAGAAAAAGGTTATGAGGTTAGATTTCCTTTCAGATTGATTTAATTGATTCAAACTAAGGTAAACTGAATTAAACTTCAGTGAGTTAAGGCAACATACTTTAGATTGAATGGTTTTCCCCTATGCCATTCAATTAGCCCAAATGAATTCCTGTGTTAAACTTCAATCAATTTGCATTCAACCACACGCTCATTTGTCTTCCAATTAAGACACTGGACACCAAGTCATTAAGTCTGTTTTGAGTAAAGACCTAGTCAAACAAATTAAAGGAATTGTATATATATATATATATTGTATCTAAATGTCTGATTTAAAGGGACCCTTCACCCAAAAATCTAAAAATCTGTCATAATTTACGGACAGGGAGGGAATTTATTTTCTGAAATAATTTTTCAATTCCTTTGCTATAGCTTTATTCATTCCTTGCAGATATGAATATGTTTACTGTAAAGCCTTGATACATTTTGTGGTTATTGTAATTTAATTACAAATATGGTGAAAACGTATTATGTGGTGTCAATGGCAAAACAACCCCCCAAGCTTACAGAGATGCTTTCCATCATATTTTGTGTTGACAGTAGAAGAAATCATATGGATTTGAAACAACATGGAGGTGAGTGATAACAGAATATAATTTTTTGGGTGAACTGTCTCTTTAATGACAATACCCATGTAAATTGCCCTGTTGCCTACTGTGTTATACGTTGGTTGGCTATACATTACCTTTCACATTAAACTTTTACATTTCAAATGTTGGTTCATTTTAGTACACTGATGCTACATTGATAAAAATTGCCTTTCAAAATGTTCAGTAAACTAATCATTAATCTCCAAGCAAACAGATTTTCATACATTACCGGCTGGAAGGGGGAGCATCTGGTATCTCTCTTTCTGTGCCAAGAGCAGTGTGTTCATCTAGCTGTGGGTACAGTAGTCCAGTGCCGTCACTGAGGCATTCCCACCAGCCAGTTGGGCAGTGCTCACACAGCTTGTACAGCATGAGCCCAAATGGGCAGAACCAACAGCGCCCTGGCATTGCTCCCGGACATGTCTGCCCACTGTTTTACCAGCCCTCACACTGACTTTTTTTTACTGCAGCCATGGCCCTCAAACCCCTGTCAAAAGTGTGGAGAGAATCAAGCAGCAGGTAGAAATCAACCAGGAGCCATTTAAATGTCAATACAGAGCAGTAGCCTCATCTCTGATTTGTCCCTTCATCCCTAACGCTGAATCTAAAGCCTGGCCTGGAAGCCCTACAGGTTAGAAATTACTATTATTGGCATTCAGAATTAGGTCAGCTACTAAGCTGCAATGAAGTACAAGACAAGCTGGTAAATTGCTTTCTGAAAATGTATAGACATGAAGCTTACAGATTATACCTTATAAATGTTTCCATGTATAATCTAAGTGTTCAGTTTACACCAGCCAATGATTATTCAATTGAAAATATATTTGTTTGTGTAGACCTATAAGCTTGGACCTGTTACATTATCTGTTCAATAGTCGAGATTAACCTGTCCTAACCGTGTCCAAGGTTTGCTTGAATTTCTTTCTTTTTTTTTTATTCTTTTTTTTTTTTGGCAAAAAGCAACACAGATTTCACTTGCTGTAACCCAGATTTTTTATTTATTTATTCTTTTTTTTTTCAATAAAAGGAAGGACAGGTAATATTTTCTTGTGGTAATCAATATTATGCTACAAATGCTGGTGATTGAGCTTAACTTGTATTGAACCCTGAATATTCCTTTAATTAAAACGAATGAGTATATACTTTTAAAACTAAGTAAACAATGTATGTTTTAAACAACACAGTTTGGAAAATGGCAAAGCAAATGCATTAATTGATTAATTGAACTCACTTTGTGCTTAGCAAAGTTAAGCATACTTAAATCTAATCCATTTGTTGCCAGAGATATTTTATTTATTTATTTTTTAAGTGTAGAGTCATCTTTAACTTCTCATAATTTTATGAATTCTTCTTTCACCCTCCAAAGCATGAGCTCCAACATGCAGTAGCATCCTCGTGTGTGTCATGACACACCACTTTGACAAATGAGGGATGTTTTTTTTTTTTTTTTGTATCGAGTTGTATGCATTTCTTGAAAGTATATTCAATAGACTTTTTTCCTTTGGTACTGACTTTTTCCTTTACCAATTTCATTGGAAAAACACATTTGAACAATCTTTGCCCCTAATTTACATCTGAGTGTATGCAATGAATACAAAACATACAAAATTATATACTATACATACTATATATACTGTGGTTTGTTAAATAGATTCCTATAATATCACAGAGCATAGCAACCTCTGATGCAGTGAGGTTCGATATTGGTCATCACTCACAAATGTATATTAACAGGCCACGAAACATTGTTAAACCTACCACTCTCTTGGATAATTATCCTGTTATTATCCAGTCAGACTGTTAAATTCTCTTTTATGTAGCAGACCCAGATGATGGGGAAACACCACAGAGGTGTCAATCACAGAGCTGTGAATAATGTGAGGATGGCAGAACAACGAAATGACTCATGACCTCAGCTCACTAAAATTCTAATGCAATACTTAAAGGTGCACTCAGTAATTTTTTTTCTCACTGAAAAAGTTTCATATTAGAAAACAAAAAACACGAAAATCATACCTCAACCTTTGCCACATGTGCAACCCTTTTCTTTATCACAGGGAGGTGGTTTGGACATCATTTCAATTCCTGGGCTCTCTTAACACTTCCTAAAAGTAAAAGGCAGAAGACAAATACATAGCCCCTCGAAATAACTTCTCAAAACAATCCCCTCCTCTACCAGGGCTGGACTGGGAAGAGAAATCGGCCTGGGATTTTACATGGCAACTGGCCCAACTGTTGAGTGTGGGGTGGGGGGGTTGTGTGTTCGCTGTCCTTTTCTGCATACGCGGCACCGTTTTGTGGTCCATTCTGCATAACGTGGTGGCTCATTTTAGCTTATCGCGGCCCATTCGGCACGTTTCTGGCTGACCCACCGGCCCGATCGGTTCTCCCGATGGTCAGTCTGCCCCTGATCAGTCCCAAAGTGCGTCGGCCCCCAGGGAAAATGCCTGGTATGCCAGATTACCAGTCCAGCCCTGCATTCTACAGAGAATAGTCTTTAAACTCAGAAAGAAAGATGTGTATGTTTAACTTAACCACTGTATACCTATAAGGGTTATATCCTTCCCTATCTGTCACTCACTTGACGTTGTGTAGATGTAGTGACACTAGGGGTCACTCTTGGGAGCCAGAGACAGCACTGATCTTTGATAAAAGGCCAATGGGAATTGGCGAGTGGTATTTGCATGCCCCTCCGCCGGACATACGGGTATAAAGGAGGGGGCGTGCATACCACTCATTCAGATTTTCTTTTCGGAGCTGAGCGGTTTAATTGAGAAATAAGTGATTTCTTATTGTTTCCATTCACCTCTGCTAGATCCTTACGGCACATTACAGAGGCTTTCCCTGGACGGGATGTAGAAGATCTCATTGGCCTACCACCTGCTGTGGTAGACACCCTTATTCAGGCTAGGGCCCCTTCTACGAGGCACCTATATGCCTTGAAGTGGCGTCTGTTTGCTAAGTGGGGTTCTTCCCGACACGACATGAGATATGTGCAGTCAGCTCAGTGCTTTCCTTTCTGCAGGAGAGGTTGGAGGGACGGCTGCACCTTGAAGGTGTACGTAGGTGCCATAGCTGCACACATCGACACAGTGGACGGCAAGTCCTTAGGGAAGCAAGACCTGATTATCAGGTTCCTGAGAAGTGCCAGGAGGTTGAATACCCCCAGGCCACGCCTCGTTCCCTCATGGGAGTTCTCTGTAGTCCTGCAAGGCCTGCAAGGGGCTCCCTTCGAGCCCTTAGAGTCAGTAGAGCTTAAGGCTTAAGTTGGGGACATGCAAGTGTTCTATGTTAGCGAAACATGCCAGGAGTTTAATCCGAGCTACTCTCACATGATCCCGAGACCCCGACCGGGCTATGTGCCCAAGGTTCCCACAACCCCATTCAGGGATCAAATTGTAAACCTGCAAGAGCTGCCCCAGGAGGAGGCAGACCCAGCATTAGCGTTGCTGTGTCCTGTGTGCAAGTGACTCATCTAGTTGGATCGCACGCAGAGCTTTAGGATCTCTGAGCAGCTCTTTGTCTGCTTTGGAGGACAGCGGAAAGGAAGCGCTATCTCCAAACAGAGGATTGCCCACTGGACCATCGACACAATAGCTGTTGCCTACCAGGCTCAGCATGTGCCACCCCCTGCAAGGCTATGAGTCCATTCCACCAGGAGTGTGGCGGCCTCCTGGGCTATGACCAGTGGCGCCTCTCTAGCTGACATTTGCAGAGCAGCAGGCTGGGATACACCCAACACCTTTGCGAGATTCTACAATGTCCGGGTTGAGCCGGTCTCATGCCGTGTTTTAGCAGGAACGAACGGATAAGTCTGGGTCGACCGACTGGGTATATTGCTTGCGCCTAGTACCTTTCACCTCCCTTGAGCTGAAGATGTGCGTGTTTGATTTCCAGTAGTGTTCACAAATGTGTTCCCTGGTTGGTTTCCTCCTAGCCCTGTGGCAGATGAGTTTGCGGAGAAAATCACTGCCAGCCCAGTACTTGTGCTAACTAAGCCCCGTACTGGGACTGGTGCTCAGCATGCTCTGGTTCCCCATAGGCAACCCCTTGAAACGTAAATTCTGCTGAAAAACGTTTCCCTGTTGGCAAACTGCGTCTTCCTTGGGCAGAGGCCCCTCTGCCCCAGCCTCCTCCCCCTTTGGGCATGACCTACCATTGGACTTCTCCACATGACATACTTCGACTAGACTCGGCAAGAACATGTGATGTAATTCCACTTAATCCCCGCCCCTCTCTCTCTAGGTGATAAAAGAGAGAAAAGAGGCTAGCCTGTCCCTATCCTTTGGGTAGTCGACTCGTCCCCAAAAGGGCTGTTCAACACTCATTCTAGCATCAGGGGAGGTTACGTTCCGGCCCGGTGCGCTGGCTATGCGGCACACAGCAGTCTGCCCGCATCGCAACGCCAATCCACGTAACCCAGTTCAGCTAGTTGTAGGGGACCCCTTGTGTCACTATATCGACACAAGGTCGAGTGAGTCACAGATAGGGAACTTCCTGGTTACTTCCGTAACCTCTGTTCCCTGATGGAGGAAACAAGACGCTGTGTACCTCCTGCCACAATGCTGAACTACCCGCTGAAATGGCCGGGACCTTATTCACGGCTCCTCAGCACAAAAATTGAATGTGTGGTATGCACGCTCCCTCCTTTATACCTGTATGTCTGGGGGAGGGGCATGCAAATACCACTTGCCAATTCCCATTGTCCTTTTATCAAAGATCAGAGGGCTCTCGGGCTCCCAAATGTGACCCCCAGTGTCACTACATCGACACAACATCTCGTTCCCTCCATCAGGGAACGGAGGTTATGGAAGTAACCAGGACGTTTTTCCATCTTCTCCTACATCAAAAAAGGTCTACATATACAATAGGATATTGAATACTGGCTGCATTTACTTACAGGTGAAACACATTGAACCACATTTTGGTTGGCTTCCATAAAGATTCTGTAGCACTCCTCCATTGGGTCAGTTTCAGAGAGATCTAGATCGGAGTACTTGAGCTCCTCCTCAGAACTAGAGTCAATTACAATTGGTTCATCATTAGCTCCTTCATCGTTGCAGATGCAACTACCTGTGAAGGAACAATTGCTTTGCAGGATACAAAACATGCATCTTATATAGATACTTTTTGCACATACTCAATAGTTGCTCTTTGTTTGAATTGTTCTGAGCACAACTAGAGATGCAGTCAATTTGTGGTTCAACCCCAAAAGTAGTATTTTGGACAAGACCTGCTCACTCTCACTTCATGTGGCAATGTCAATGGACATTCTCATATATCAATGTTCTGTGCTTTTTCCTCTCTTTGCATAACAAATGTTTCTATGTTTGCATAAATATTTAGTTTACCAACAGGGTTTTCTGTGGAATCCTCCAGAAAAGCTTTGGTTTGCTTGACAATTGTTACCTGTTTATGCAATGGCCCTTCCTTGGCCTCTTTACGATCCTCAGCTGGGGCATTACTAATAAGGCATAATTTGAGGGAGTCAAGTTGTTCTTTGGTTATAGTTCCACACTGCTTTGAAAGCTTATGTTCATCAGTGACCCGTTCCCCCTTCAAGAACTCTTGTACCTGTGTGATTGTCACAGGTTTTACTTTCTCCTGGTCCGCAGCATGTATAATTTCCAAACATTGGGACCCATCAGAAGACAACTTTTCCTTTTGCTGCCTGCTGTCATTTTTAAGAAAATGATCAATTGAAAGATTCCCCTCAGGTGAATGCAGTGGTTGAATTATTGTAGTCTTTCTTTTCTGTTTAGCCCTAAATTTTCCCTGATTTTTCTCAGAAGGTGGGATGTCAATGACCAAGATCCCCTCATCGTCAGAGTCGTCAAAATGAGAGGACATAGGCTGAACATTTTGTCCCGATTATTAATCGATTATTCTTGAAGCCATGTTCAATATATACTTTATCTGTTGACTTAAGCATACATTCTACTGAGCAGCCAGACAACGAAACACGGGTCATATTCAAAATCAGTTTTGTGTCTGGTGTGAAGTCTCGAGATTTCCATTCTGGTCTTCAATCTGACTCAGTAGTTCTCAAATATTTTTCAGAAGAAACATCTGCACCCTCTATACGTACAAGTGAGTGTGATGACTGATATTTAGTCTTTTTTGTTCTTTCTCCACCTCAATCCTCACGTAAAAAAACACTTCAATGAGAGGAAAAAATCAGAGAAAAACAAGCTAAGTTAAGTGACAGCTTAATAAAATGCACAACTGTGAATAAATTGAGGTCATGTTATGCTGCCCTAAAACCCTACAATAAGTCTGGCAGCACGTAATTTCAAATAACATGAATCCTGACATCACTTACCTGTCTCAAAGTTGTCTTTGTCCTGGTTGTACAAGGTCGCTTACATCATCCCCATTGAAGGGGGCAATCTATTTCAGCGAAGAGAGCTGTGGAAGGAAACATAAGCGCTGGCTGTAGACGACACAATACGTTATTCAGTGCAATGTTAATAAGTCAGTGTAATGCATTTTTTCTATATCTCTTGTAATATTTAATTCAGCATATAAAGTTCAGCATTTATAACTCGGTAGGATTTGACTATTTTTTTCTTGAATTCCTCTGAGAACATGGAAAGAGGGACATATTCCATGTGAGGAAAAGGTAAGTCACTTTCAGGGTCTCTAAATCAAAGTATATCACTATGTCGAAATGGAGGACTTACTACAGCTATGTCAGGCTGGCAGTGCGTGGTGCGTTAATTAATTGGTGTGACTGATTTTTGGTCTGAATTGCAGTGGAAACATCCGGTTATCCCAGCGAATGTATTTGTAATTTATTTATTTATTGCTTTATTACAGCCTTTGTGGGCAGCTACAAGTGTATTGATATTACTCCGATATTAGGGGGTTTTTTTGCACTCCATACCGAGGTATTAAATTAGTTCGACCTGAACTGCTTAACCACGCTCAAACATTATTGTGGATATAAATTCGGCCGTGTGTGTTCTAACTATTTTTAGTTTTAGTCAAATGAATACTTTTTAAGACATTTTAAATTAAAGTTTGATAGTCCCCCTTTTTTTACATTGATAGAAGCAGCAGCAGTCAAAATATGAAAATTGTGATTTTCATTCTGCTGAAAATGACAGACAATTTCTTTTCTAGTGGATCCTTTTTATTTATTTATTTATTTGGGATTCCAAAATTAAGGTACAGGGGCCAGATGAATATATATATAAAATTTGTATAATTTAATAATCTCTTATATTATTAAATACTCTTTATATATATATATATATATATATATATATATATATATATATATATATATATATATATATGAGTATTTAATAATATAAGAGATTATTAAATTATACAAATTTTATTCTTAATGGAATATTCAGAGTTCAACAGTTACATACAGTCAACAGCATTTGTGGTAGAGCCTACCACAAATTTATTTATTTTTTTTGACTCCTCCCTCCCTTTCTTTAAAAAAATAAAGAAGTAAACACTGAGATTACATTTGGAATGGGGCAAATTTTTTGGTGGTTTTAAATGCAGAAATGTGACCCTTATAATTTTATTAATCACTACCATTAATTCTTATTTTTAAAAATCCATTGAGCTGTTTAAATCAAGGTTTTGAAGGTTGTTTCAGGATTTTAGGGGTTATGGTGTTATGTCGTAATGGCAAAAAATATATAAAATTGGATATAACTTCACAAAGAAAACATTAGTAAGCAATTGTATCACACTAAAATAATTTTAACATGCATATTGTTTTATAGACCTTATTCATGCTCCAGTATTTGGAATGCGTAAGTAAACGATTGCAGGGTAAACTTTGACAACAGTGAATGGGAGACCACAGCAAATTTTACTTTCAATGGAAAAAGCCCACTATTACATTTGAATGACTTTCCAGAAGAAAAAAAAATACAATTAAAATTGAGGGCAGTGGATTAAGATGCCAAAGATGATGCCAAATTTATTGTCACTCAGCAGCTATAATTGAAATCCCCTTGCAGCTATTGCAATTCATTTAAACAACACAAAGCATTATGTTATAAACTTATACTCAATATTTAAAAAAATTATCATATAATTTTTTTTACTAGATTTATGATTTAGGTAAGGCAGAAACGCGTCGTCATATTCTGTGAAAAAGGTCTATTCTTGAGCTGTAATATTGAAAGATCCTGGCCACATTCACCATTTCCATTTATTTATTTTTTTTTTTTCAAAATAAATCTTTGTGGTAATCAACATTATACCATGGCTTGTTTAAATAGCTGATCTTGATTGGTTTGGATGCATGAGTTAAAACTGTTTAATGCAAAGGTAGATCCAGTAAGTTTTAATCACTATATTATTGCGCCTACTCTGCAGTCCTCCGTAATGAGACATTGCAAGAGTTTTATGCCTCTGTTCAAAACCTACAGATTCTAATATAGTTTCAGAGCTGGGATTAACCATCACATCACAAAACAACATCATCAAGTCATGCAGTGCCATCTTTAAATCAACTGTAACGTGCTATAGAAAACACGGAAGAGAACAGTGTTCAACCCTGAATTATTACCTAAAGTACTTCTAAGAAAAGTATGATTTGACATTCAGCTGTTTTGCACGGAGGGGGAGAGATGGTAACCGAGACCCATAAAACGTGTCTTTCGCTGTCCAGCAAGATGATTGCAACATGTGCTACTAGAACTAACCACTAGAGGGCGCTCCACGATCACACATCACTGAAGAGCTGAAAGGATGGAGACTGTTTCATAAAAGGCAGCCTTTTGCTGTTTTGTAATTGCAATGACACATCGCAATTTCATTATTAATCAATCCTGTAGCCTTAATGGATACCATATAGATGTCTCAGATATCCAAGTCTACAGGTTTGGAGAGTTTTGGATGATTTTCTCCTCATCATGTGCATTAAGTGCTACTTTTACAACTGTCACATCATCAACACCAATTTTTCATCATTAATATGAAAATGACAAAGAATAGGAATTAAATATTACATGTTCTGAGGAGTGCCAACCCTTCAATATTATGTGGCTATTACTCTTTCTGGATTGAGTATTTAAATTCACAATTTTTAAAGAGTATTTGGTCTCCAAAAAACTGTAATCACTCTACTTTATCTCTGTGTCTGATTTTGAGATAAAGTTAACCGTTACTGCTATTCTACCAATCAAAATTTCTGCTGTCTAAATCAGTGACTACTCTAAGTAATCAATGCTGGCAAGTGAATATGGCAGGCACGTGCACACATAGACATCAAAGGGGGCTTGGTGACAGCTGGTCTTTCGCCTCCACGTCATGCATTAAAATAGTTTATCGCACACCTAGCCATGGATTACCCCTTAGTGTCACAAATGCTGTTGATTGAGCTTAATTATTATTGAACCCAGATGTTTCATTAATCCAGCCTATGCAATATCAAATTCTCTGGCAGTTATAATTCAAATGCAATTTAATATCAATAAGCTACAACAAAAGAGAAAAATTATTAAAAAAATAAAGAAATAAATTAAACACAAGTATTTAAAAATGGCATAAAATGTTACAAGTTTACTATTTTTAAAATCAAGGTCATAGGAAAATTCCTTGTGCTTGCTTTTAAGCAAAACTCACTGTCATGATGCCAGGGTGTTGCTCTGTGGTTGCTAGGATGTTCTGGGTTACACACTTTCATTGTGAAATCGTAAGGATTCATACGACTTTTCTAAATTTGGCTAATTCGTATGATATCGTTCAACTGCACTCATATGAATTTGTATGACTTTCACAACAGCCAGTGACTTCGCTGGACATAGTTTCCATCTAATACACAACAATTACTTGCTTCTGTCACACACAGCAGCTTCCTATCATGTTAACACACTCTGGTGCTCTGACTCGTTAGGTTTAGTAAGGGTATAATATTAATAAGCTTGTCCTTAATGCCTCGTGCACGAAACTTGCGCTTACTTCTGCAATTTTTTTTTTTAAGCTCAAGATGGCGCCGAGTATGGCTGCTGCGTCGCGGGCTCCGTCAAAACACTGCAGTTTATTGTTTGTTTTGTTTACAGTTTTGTGTTTTTTTGTCTTGGATGTTGTCTGCCTTATTGTGTAAACCAGACAAACTCTTTTGGACATTGGTTCAGCAATCACACACCGAAAATCGGACTTCAAATTCCTCAATGCCGACCCGCGGTTTACAAACAAGCCAGTTATGCCCTCCGTAACTCCATCAGTGCAGCCAAACGCCAGTACAGGCACAAAATTGAAGGACAGTTCAACACCACTGACTCCAGAAGTATGTGGCAGGGAATTAACACCATCACGGACTATAAACGGAATAAAAACTCCGCCATGAACACCGTTGCCTCTCTCCCGGACGAGCTTAATACATTTTATGCTCGTTTCGAGGACAACAACAACACCGCCCTCGCGGAGAGAGCACTCGCGGCCGATACTACAGAGGTTGGTTCACTCTCCGTCTCTGTTGCGAATGTAACCCGATCCTTTCGACGGGTGAATATCCGCAAAGCCGCGGGTCCAGACGGCATTCCGGGCCGCATCATCAGAGCATGCGCGAACCAACTGGCTGGTGTTTTTACGGACATTTTCAACCTGTCCCTCTCCCTGTCTGTAGTCCCCACATGCTTCAAAACATCAACCATTGTGCCTGTACCGAAGCAATCAAAAATCACCTGCTTAAATGACTGGCGTCCTGTTGCCCTCACCCCCATCATCAGCAAATGCTTTGAGAGGTTGATCAGAGATTACATCTGCTCTGTTCTGCCCACCTCTTTGGACCCATTGCAGTTTGCCTACCGCAACAACCGCTCCACTGATGATGCCATTGCATCTACAATACACACTGCTCTCTCCCATCTAGAAAAAAGGAACACATATGTGAGAATGCTGCTTGTAGACTACAGCTCAGCATTTAACACCATAGTGCCCTCCAAGCTTGATGTGAAACTCCGGGCTCTGGGCTTAAACAGCTCGCTGTGCAGCTGGATCCTGGATTTCCTGTCAGGCAGACGTCAGGTGGTTAGAATGGGCAGCAACATCTCCTCATCACTGACCCTCAACACTGGAGCCCCGCAGGGCTGTGTTCTCAGCCCACTCCTGTATTCCCTTTACACACATGACTGTGTGGCGACACATAGCTCCAATGCCATCATTAAGTTTGCTGACGATACGACGGTGGTAGGTCTGACCACTGACAATGATGAAAGTGTGCCAGCCCTGTAGAATTACTGAGGATTGCCTCTTCTGCTGGTCACAATATATTATAGAATGTAAGTGGAAGAGTTTATGAATGAAAAAGTGGGAGGAGGGTAAAGGTGTGTGCTTCTTAACCACTAGCTATATATATAAATATAAATAGCTTTCAAGGGAAGTATTGAGAGGAGGAAGGAGAAGGATGGCACGCTGCTCTTAATGTCTTTTTTTTCTTTTGTCTTAAGTCTGAAGCCCGTTGGCCTCTTTGACAGGGAAGCTGCCACGTTTCTGTCTTTTGTTTAAATTTTAAATTTCTGTAAATCTGAGATGCTATTACAGTGTGCTCTAGAGGGACTGTTGGTCTCACAGATAGCCAGCAGCAGAATTCACTTTGGCTGGCAAGCGAGCAATTAGACCCCGGATTATAAAGGATTGAGTTAGAGGCCTGAGGAGAGTGTGCCTGCCATCTCAAGGCACTCTATTACCATCAAGACCACAAGCCATGCTGAGTTAGAGCTTGAGGGTTGGCAGAAAAAAAAAGCTAAGCAGAACTGGCCAGGAAAATGCTTGTCTTTGGAGAGGGTGATTTTGACATCAACATTGTGGAGCCGATTGTAGAACCAGTGCGACCATTGCCTGATCAAATCCTGATTTTGTGTCAGAGGCCAGATGGAATTCATTAACTGAACATTGCCTTTTACCAATGAGTTATTCAAAGAATTAATTTATATCCAATAAGTTGGTCAATAGTTGCTAAGAATAATTATTCATTCAAATTTATCACCATAGGTCAGTCAATCAAGTTCCCCTCCTCTCATTTCTGAAATCCAATTATTTTCCTCAGTTCTGCATTTTTAGGATCAGTTCTGAGAGGCAGCATATGGATGGACACATACACACACAATAAAACAATATTTGTAATAAGTTTCCTTTGCTGTTCAACAAAGCCTAAAAACTTTGCTGAGGCATGTCAATCTTTGCACAAGGTAAACTGTAAATTCAACACTTAATCTGCCACATTACACAGCATCCTAAAGAATGATACTTCAATTTCCACGTGGCCGCAGGGATTATAAGACTTATCGCAACAGGGTCGAAATCACTTCAAGTGCAGTTGAATGATCTGCCGATCTCATCCAAGTATACCAACAGTTTATAGTATTACCCCCTCCTACACCTCCAGTGTAGTCTCATTAGTTAATCACCCAAAAGATAATTTTGCAGTTGAAGTCCAGCCCTGAAATCGAGCTTGAAGCCCTGAAAGACAGCCGCATGCAAGTGTGGATGTAAGGGAGGCAAATAGCACAAACGCAGCAGGGAGAGATTGTGACCAGTGAAACCAGAAAGAACTGTCATTATAGGTGGGCTAAGGATACTTTTCTATTATTCACTTTTATTCACTTTTTTATTTGAATGCTAACATTATCTCAGCATGTTTGGCTGTGAATGTCTTAACAACTGCTTCCACAAAAGAATGTGACTGATTTAGTTGACTACTAATGTAAGCCATGCAAATATAGCTACAACCTCCTAAGAGACCTTGGGTCCTGTGGTTATACAAAACCATTCCCGCTAAATGTTAAACATATGTATGTGAAGCACTGTTTAGGCTGCAAGCGTCTAACATGATAGCATGGACTAAAGAATGTTTTCTCCTGACAAACCACAGTTTTGGACTGCGGCTAGAGTACAGACACTCTGATCTAACATATCTCTGCTTTCAGAGAAAGGCCAAGAGCAACTATTTGTGATTGATGGAGAGGGCGGTCCTCCGAACTTTGGAGTTCATCAGTATTCACAAAGCATTCCAGTCTGAGTCATAAGACATAATGACTAGAAAGCATGTGCACAAGAGACAGAACTTGTCAGTACGCAAAGACACAGAGCTTGCAGGACACAATGAACTTGTATAAACTCAGGATTTATTGAAAGAGTACAAGGTTAGGTTACAAAGCACATTTTCAAAGAATTTTTAAATGTTTGTTGTAGTAGAACATCAAGTCACAGATTGAAAGTCTGTAAAGGGGCAAGATGATGCCACTTTTGCAGGCTGAGGCAAACAGTAGTAGTATGCAGTGAGGGGCTTATTTACATAATGGACAAAGATCTCTCCAGGCCTAGTGTCAGTCTGAGAGAACATCAACTACTGAAAAAAATGCTACTGTATGAGCAATTACATAATACCAGAAAGATCACAAATTGATTGGCGGAACATGCAATTTAAAAAAATTAATGTAGCCAGCTCTGGATGATTTGTCTGGAAGAAAATTACTCCAGAGACTAATTACAGGTGCATGTCAGTAAATTGTGATAATTGTCATTGTCATGTTTATCTTTTTTTATTCTCAGGTAAACATTTAATGCTTTGACCAAACACAAAATTGTGTACATTATTTTGGACTTAATAAAATATATATTAACGGATACTTCTTTAAGGCGGACGCATACCGTATGAGAAGCACCACATCGCGGCTAAGACTCAGCACAGGTATCAAACACAGGACATTTCGATTCGCAGTGCCAGTCCTAGCCTTTTGGGGACCCCAAGCAAAAATTTGTATGGGGGGCCCCCATCATTAGGTTTGAAAAACTACTTACTGTATCTTTGACAGTGTGCGGGTCTCCTGACAGATCGGGGGTCCTAAGAAAACTTGCTTAGTTTGCTTGTAGGGAGGACAGACACTGTCGATTCGGTTCAGGTACACACAGAAGTTACCAAGGTTTTTCCCTTCTTCAAGAATGAACAACACTAGAGTAAATACTCTGTCCTTTGATAATGGTTTGGGTCAAATTTAATGGAAAATATGTGAGTTGCGCTCTTTGGATCGGCAGAAATTTGAGCATCCTCTGGAGTTGTGCTGGGTGCCGCCGACAGACGGCGAGCGGTGGCATGTGCACCTTCTTTGAAAACAGTTGTTTCGAATTTTAGAATGCACCATGTCGTCAACCAGACGTGTCTGGTGTGCGACCCCCTTTAGTCAACATCACAGGGATCCACTTTTATTTAAACAGAACGTTTTGGTGGCCTGGGTAGCTCAGCGAGTATTGATTCTGACTACCACCCCTGGAGTCATGAGTTTGAATGCAGGGTGTGCTGAGTGACTTTAGCCAGGTCTCCTAATCAAGGCAAGTTGTGTGTGGATTGCGGAGAGTAGCATGAGCCTCCTCACGCTTTGAGTCTCCGCGGTGTCATGCACAGCAAGCCACGTGATAAGATGAGCAGATTGATGGTCTCAGAAGTGGAGGCATCTGAGACTTGTCTTCTGCCACCCAGATTGAGGTGAATCACCACGCCACCACGAGGACCTAGTGAGTAGTGGGAATTGGGCATTCCAAAATTAGGGAGAAAAGGGGATAAAAAATAAAATAACATGAAAAAAAATATTTTGTTTTATGTATGTCTCATTTAAATTGAATTTAAAACTTTTTAACATGCATTCATCATTTATTTTGGTCTCTTTTCAAATGTCTTTTATATACAGATTTTACTCTTATAAACTTAACCCAGACCCAGATTTTCAACATTAAACTAATCATAAACCACCTCAATATGTATTGTGTGATAAAGATTTGAATAAATATTTCCAAAATTATGCCTATACTTTCCATCACACCAAACAATTCTTTCCCTAATAATTTATTTCTTATTCTTTACTAAAAATTTGTATACTTCTTTACCAAGTCAACAAAAATGTCAGTGGAGAGCATGCTAGAGATTAAATCTAAGTAATGTTTGAAGAAAAATGAAAATTCAAGTAATTTGATGGGAATAATTTCCAATTAAACAGTAATTTTGCCATATTATGCAAAAAGTGTGAAAATATAATTTAATTGTTTGTATTTAGGATACATAAAATGTAAGATATGAAATTAGCCTGCCATTAAATTTCATAAACGTTAAAAATGTAATTTCCACCATAGAATTATATTAAACACAATGGAATTTGAGATACGGTGGAAATGACAATGTGGTGGGAATTTTCATGACTTTTAGAACAAATTGCAGTGTGAAAAGTGCCTAACATTGAAGAAACACCCTAATATATGAAAATAAAGGTTCAAGTAAATTTACAGTGAATCCTTTATTTCTCGAACTGATTATTAAAATCATCTTATTTGAGAAATGATATATGCATTTACAGGCAGAATTTGTGCATCTGATTGTGTGATTAACTTGCATTTTGCAAGGTGTTATATTTAATTATTTTAATACAGTTTAATTCACTTAGCAAAATAATATAACAGCAATGTGCAACAGTTATCTCACCAATAATGACCATCAAATGTCATTAAAGCTTGTAAAATCCAAACTGAGAAGACTCAATCATCTAAATATTTTTAAGCCCTACATAGAACAACCTTCCTTCACAGAGTGGTGGTGAAGGCTTTCAGAAGGAGGTCAGCAGCAAGCCCTGGTGAGATATCTCCACATGTGACTTGATGTTCCAGCTCTGGGAGCTCAATACACACAGCTGAATGCTCCTGGAAGTGTTGTACAGCATTCTCCTGGATCAGGTTCCACAGCCACACCTTCTGCTGATTTTGTCATCGGAATTTGAGCTCCCCAGTGCTCAGCATCACATCCCAGAACTGTAGCATGGTATCCCACAGCTCAGTCACACCCTGCCCTATCTGAGAATATACACAAACCACCTAACCAGGCACAGGCATGAGAGGGAGGGTCAAAAAGAGAGAAAGTGTAATATGAAATGTGTAGATATGGATTAGAAGCAGGGAAGTACAATGTGGAACTATAGGCTTCGACAACATTATAAAAGGGATAGTTCACCCAAAACTGAAAATTCTGTCATCATTTACGCACTCTTGAGTTGTTCCAAACCAGTATGGACTTTTTTTTTCATGTAACACGAAATTAGATGTTAGGCAGAATGTTAGCCTAGGTCATGAATCATGATTCATTTTCATTGCAAATTTGTTCCTTACAATGAAAGTGAATGGTGACTAAGGCTGTCATTCTGGGTAACATATCCTCTTGTGTTCCACAGAAGAAAGTCATATGGGTTTGGAACAACATGAGGGTGACTAAATGATGACAAAATTTTCACTTTGGGGTAAACGCTCTTTTTAACATATAATTTCTTTCTTATTTTAATGATAGTTAATGGATAGTGTTAGTGTTGGGTGAGGGATAGTGCTAAGACATGTCCTAGTTCAAAAATCACTGTGACCCTTTTGACTATATAGCAAGATATGAATTACAAAAGCAAAGGGATAAATGAACTCAGAATGGAAGTGGGCAGTTGCTTTACATATGAGCTGCCTGAAATGTAAAGGATGAATGGTTTGCCCACACACATCACTCCATCCTCAGTTTCAGTAAAGACCTACACAGTAGAAAGTCTTTAGGGAGGGGAAAAAATCAATATGACCATTGCATCCTTTAGTCAAAGGGATGGAGCTCAGAAACCATGCTGCTGAGGGGAGACAAAAGCTTTGGCGGCTCTCATCCATGTGGGTGGCCTCTAATCAGCTAAATGCATGAGGCAGCATTTGGACATTCAAAGGGCTGCCTATGTTGGCTCTGTGCCCTGCGGGCAGAAGTAATACTGGAGGTAATGGCACAAAAAGGGAAGATTTGACAGAGCAGAGTAGGACATTTTGCAATGACTTCACTGACCTCCACAGGACAGGACACCTCCTTTGCAGTGAGACTGAATATATATAAAATGTTTTTAACTTAGAAGCAATTCTTAGAGAAAGATAGAAGGGAAAAGTGTTACAAAAGAATTACCATTAAAATATATTATGAAATATGGCTTTAAATATTTACAGGGCTATTTAATATTGTTAAAAAAGGCTATGAAGTAAAATTAATAAGATATATTTGATTATACACTATTTGTAGAAAGGGTAGACAGATATATAGGTTTAACAGATAATTGCTTTTTGGAACTATCAGTTTTCAGCTACAATCTATGCCAATAATTGTTTTTTTCCCCTCTGTGTTCCTCTGTGGCAGGAGCTGGAGGATTCTACAGTATAACAGCGGCCTCTAGAGGTGAAACAAATGGATTTGCTTTATCTAAATCTTCAATCATTGGCCATATTCATTCATTTTCTATCCTCATGTCAAAGCATATTTTGATATTTTGATTAGATAATCAAGAGGGCATGCAGAGAAAAATGTGACTATATGGAAACAACCTCATATATCTTCAACCTCATATCTTGCGAATAAAAATGTACCTTATTCCTCATTAAACCTCATCAGGTGAGATATATATATATATATCTCACCTGATGAGATTTAATGAGTATATACACTGAAGGGCCAAAACATTATGACCACTATGCCTAATATGCTGCTGGTCCTCTGCATGCCGCCAAAACAGCACTGACCCACCGAGGCATGAACTCTACAAGACCCCTGAAGGTGTCCTGAGGTATATAGCCCCAAGACGTTAGCAGCAGATCCTTCAAATCCTGTAAGTTGCAAGGTGGAGCCACCGTGGATCGGACTTGTTGGTCCAGCACATCCCACAGATGCTCAATCGGATTTGGAGGCCAGGGTAACACCTTGAACTCTTCATCATTTTCCTCAAACCATTCCAGAACAATGTGTGCTGTGTCGCAGGGTGCATTATCCTGCTGAAAGAGGCTTCTGCCATCAGGGAATATCATTTCCATGAAGGTTTGTCAATGTTTAGGTAGGTGGCACATGTCAAATTGATGTACACATGAATAGCTTGGTTTCCCAGCAGAATTTTGCCCAGAGCATCACACTCCCTCCACATACTTGTCGTCTTCCCACAGTGCATCCTGGTGCCAACACTTCCCCATGAAAACAGCGTGCATGTACATGGCCGTCCATGTGATGTAAAAGAAAACGGGACTCATCGGACCAGGCAACCTTCTTCCACTGCTCCAAGGTCCAGTTCCGGCACATTCGACAATGGACAGGAGTCAAGACGTGGGCACTCTGACTGTTCTGCAGCTACACAGCCCAATAAGCAGCATGATGTGATATGTTGTGAGACATTTCTTCCGTAACCATCATTAAAATTTTCTGTGACTTCGGTTCAAACCAGACAGGATAGCCTTTATTACCCTCGTGCATCGATGAGCCTTGGGCACCAAAAAAGTGGTATTTTTGTGGTTTGTCTCTCCTCAGACCACTGATCGTAGGTACTCACCACTGCTGACAGGGAGAACCCACCAAGTCTTCCGTTTCAGAGATGCTCTAACCCAGTCATCTGGCCATAATATTTTGACCCTTGTCAATGTCGCTCAGGTCTTTCCTGTTGCCCATTTCTCCTGCATCCAACACATTGACTATGAGACTACTGATTGTTCACTTACCATATTATCTACCCAGACCTTGATATGTGCCTTTGGTAGGAGATGATCAACGTTATTCACTTCACCTGTGAGAGGTCTTAATATTTTGGCTCCAACTAAAAACATCTTAAATGTTTTTAAACATTCTATAAAATTGATTTTAAAAATTGGTTGACCTTTAATTTTCAGGTCATTCATAACATTTTTTACAAAAAATAAATAATTTGTTACATGTTGTGACAATATTAGTCTCTCTTTAGCTAGATTTCCTTGTTTGTACTGAATCACACAAGCTATTTAGGACATTTTCAGATTATTCTGTGATAACGTGGATCATGTTTTGCACAAACTACTGGTGTCCATCCCAGCTCAAGTGCACACATTCAAAGCAAAAGGTGAAATCCCAAATATTAAGAAATTCCAAAATTCCTGTTAATTCAACTTCTCATTCCATCTGTTATGGGAAAAAACAAAACAAATATATAATACTACAAACAGAACTATAAATAAAAATGCAAAAATAAGCACTTTTACAATTGGAGATTTCAAAAGTGGAAATTCAGAACAACATTGTGTGTGATTTGTTTTCATAGATGAAGAATTTTTCAAACACAGATCTTGGAGTTCTTTCGAAGCAACTTCAGGGCACTTGTATATTCTGCCTGAATCCTCTGAGCTGGAACAACCAAATCACCATCTGATTTTGTAACTACCACCAAGTCTGCCATCTCAACAATGCCTCTTTTGATTCCCTTTATTAAAATACTATTTAAGCCACTCATCAACACAGTATACAAATACAAAAGGGACATCTTCTATTTTAATTTCATTGGTTGTCATTAATTCAAGCTGTTTTGAGGAATAGTGTATATTTATGAAAAGATTATATAAAACTGTATATACATTTAATTAACATTCCCACAAAGAATGTAAATAGTTTAGTGTCAAAAGACCTAAAGCTTCAGATGTTATTCTACGCCAATAGGAACTGTTTACCTGTAGTTCATCTCCCCCTGCTGGTGGGATCAGTAGTACAAACATATCCAACATGCCAGCCACCGCATACTCAGACTGACCAACACCTGTGCAGAGACATCAAAACTCAGATGACACTGCAGAGTTACTTAGCATGCACAGATACATTTCCCCGGAACATGTAACTGAAGCACAATCTTACAGTAAAAATGAAAAGAGTAGAGTTTATTAATCCCAATTTAAGATGAGCACTTCAAAATTGACAATACAATTAAAATCTAAGTCTCATCCCACAGCCACACTAATCCGTGTTCGTTTAAAAACACTGGTTTTCATTTTCCCAACATCACCGTTTTTCCAAAGTATGCAGTAACGGAGAGTGTATCTGAAACCCTCTCTTTCCAGCAGAGGAAAACAACACGTTGTTTGAAAATGCATTGATGTTGTGGTTTACGCCTCTAATCCACACTGGAACTGTTTTTTCATCCACCAAAAACTTTCAAAAATGCTCTCATAACTGTATACTCTGGAAAATGATGACGTTAGAAAACTGAAAACAGATTAGTGTGGATGTGGCCTTACACTGTGTTTTTGAAGTTAATTTACTGTATATATGAACAGCTACAGCACACAGAAATAGTTCAAATATCTTTTCTGACTTCCAGGGTGTAAATTAAATCCAAGTAATAATACTTTTTTTTTTTTGCATTTCAAACATTTCAACAGCTCTGGGTCATAATATTGATATTACATCTGCAGGCCCAGAAAATGCAAGACAAATTTGAAAATGCATTCCACTAATAGTTATAAATATTTAGTTTTTACCATAAATCTGAAATATCAATAAAAAAAATCATATATATATATAGTCTAACTAAGCTACTATATATTGAGGCAGCATATTTTTTTTGAATGAAATAAACAGCCTAATGCTGAAGATAAACTAATAATATACTAAATCTCATGTGGCAAAAGGTCCAGGCTCTTTAGCAGGATAAACTGGTAGTCGTGTGGTGATTTCAAAGTTTCAAAGCAGGAATCAATCCAAAAGTCATTTTGGAAATCCTTTTTAACCACTGCCAAGAGTCATATGTTTACTTTTTGTCACATTGCGCAGTAATGTGGATGTATATTTTTTTTATACAATGTAGGAATGTATCAGTCATGTCCCTATAGTTTCTTGATTCAGGGCACTTTGTAAGAATTTTGGCTTGTAAAGTATGTGAAAATGACCACTGTAGATGTCCACAACGCTCTGAAAATGTGCAGCGCCACTTTTTCACTCTATTTACACTTTTGCGTAATTGCAAATATATTTGCATAGCCTATATTAGAGAACGTATTTGCACGCAACAAATACTGATGATGCAGTTTGTAGACAGAAATTTTCCTCCCGCTATCACCAAATGGAAAAAGCACAACAGAAATCATGTGATCCACAATTAGTAAGCACGGACCTAAAGTACTGACTAGTTTAGTAGATCGTGCAACCCTCAATACAAATTTTACAATATTAGGCCTACATGTGAATGACCGGGTTTTTCCATGTTTGTAGGAAGGCAGAACTTGGTCGTCCTGGAGGAATTAACTTCTATCCGAATAGTGAGTATTATCAAAGGAGTCATGCAAATTTTCTTTTACAGCAATCAATCACAGTCAGTTTTGACATTACGTGCTGCTTAGGGACGAAGATATCTGTTTTCAATAATAAAGACTGGCGTGTGAAAAAAAAATTTAAATAATGGTGCAGCAGTCCCTTCAAGCAATTGCACAGACAATACCTGGA
Source organism: Moxostoma hubbsi (assembly GCA_032164185.1). NCBI lineage: Eukaryota > Metazoa > Chordata > Actinopteri > Cypriniformes > Catostomidae > Moxostoma > Moxostoma hubbsi. The sequence goes on from JAVLUX010000012.1 coordinate 21,253,136, forward strand.
GAAATAGCGGAAAATGTGTAGAGAGTCCAAATACAGCACAAAAAGCCTACAGAATGCTTATGGATATCTGACTTTGATCCATCGTGCCTCAAAAAAAACCTCTAAATATCTTTAAAAGATTTGATGTCAATAACCTGGCAAACTTCACAAACTTTGCATTTCTACATCGATGCTAAACCTAAATTGCTGACAAATTAGAAGCGTTCCATTTTCATAACTTATAACTTAAATATGATTAATTACTGCTCACCATGCATAGATAGATCAGATAGCCTATCTTTTTAATCATCCTGGGGGATGGTCTCTGGTTACAAAGTGGACCAATCACAGCTGTTGTGATTTGCGTTGACGCGCCTTTAGAGAATACAAAAAAAGACTCTCTCACTTATTTACACGATTATGTACTGAGTCCAGATTACTTCAACTTGTAGCTAAAGCATACAAGTCAAGTACTAAGATCAAACTAACAAATGGCAAGTGACGAACCTTATACTGTAAATAGATCAGCTAATGTATATGTTTGCAATGCTGCAAATTATAAACCAGCTCATGTGGACAAAACACAAACAGAAATTCCATCCTGGAATGGACATTTCAAAGTAGAATATACTGGCTGTAGCACTGTTTTTGGAGAAGCCATATTTAACTGATAATTATTATGATAATTTTATGCTTTAGTATAGTAAATACATATTGCACCTTTAAGGCATAATGGAGAAAACAGGCATTTATGTAATGTAGGTCGTATTGCTGGACTCTCAATTGTCCAATTTGTAAATAATTTCGGGTGGCCTCCAAGTAGGACCCCAACATGCTTAGAAAAGGCCCTGCTGAAATTACACTTATGCAATCAATTAGATTCTCTGCGACAGAAATAAACTGCGCTGGGTAGGGAAGGAGGCTATTGTCATATAGTAGTTATATTATGTTATGTACAGAAGTCAAAGAAAGAAAAGCCTCCGTCTCCATGTAGTTCATTCCATTATTTACAGCATGGGCGCTCATACTTCTATGGAACGAGATCTACTTTTTCTTGTTATTGCAGCAAGATCTACCATTCACAAAATCAACATTTCAATAGTTGTTAGTGAAATTTTACAATTCTTGATTCCAGCTTATAACAACAATAATAAACTATGTTGTTGTGTAAAAATTGTACTCGAATAATTATTCAAGACTACTAAACAGTCAGTCATAATATAGCAACACAGCAATGAATATAAATAAAAGTAATAGAAAAAATATATAAAATTAATAAAACAGTGCTTTTGTTAACAGCTTAAAATGTTTTTAACAGCAGTATCAAGTATTCAATCAAATCAAATCAAATCACTTTATTGTCACACTACTTTGTACACGAGTGCAACAGTAGGTGAAAGTCTTGTGTGCAGTTCCGAGCAACATTGCAGTAATGACAGTGACGAGACATATACCACTTTACAATAAACAACATATTTACACAACACAATTTACATAACAAATGTACACATACTTACACAACAATTTACATATCAAATGTACACAATACACACAATGTAGAATACACATACACAAGATAAGGGTATATAAATATATATACACTAATTGAATTGGGGAGAATATATTTGACAGAATGAAGATTAATAAAGTGCAGTGCTGATTGTTGATCGTGAGAGATCATGTGTTCAGATTCTTATTGCTTGTGGGAAGAAGCTGTCATGTAGTCGGCTGGTGCGGGTCCTGATGCTGCGATACCGCCTGCCTGATGGAAGCAGTGAGAGCAGCCCATAACTCGGGTGGCTGGAGTCTCTGATAATCCTCCGAGCTTTTTTCACACACCGTCTGTTATATATATCCTGGAGGGAGGGAAGCTCACCTCCGATGATGTTTCTGGCAGTTCGCAACACTAAGTAAACATTCAGAATGAAATGCTAAAAACTACTTCTGGTATTCACTGTATAATGTACTGTATAATACATGAATATTTTTAAATCTAATAAAGCTTATCCAGCTAAGAACAGTGATTGGTTTTCTAATTTTCTTGTTATGGTTGTTTCAAATTAACAATGCAGCAGGCCTATTAGGTTACAGTAACACTTACAAGTCTGATGCTTTGATACAAATCAGCTTTACATTCACTTTAGACACCACTCTCTGAGTTTACATGAATACCTCACCAAGACGGGCATATTGGCGGAATTTTGAAATGTATTTTGTCATTCCTGCATGTATCCACATTACTAGCATTCTCGGAGTACATGCGCATGTGAGTGCACAAAAAATGCCTGTCCAGTCAAAGCATGCAGCTTTATTAGATTGCTAGCGAATTATACAATTACGCACTCTGGGTTATTTTTAAAAGCAGTATAAGAATATTTAAAGGTGCAGTATGTAACATTGTTCATGAAATATTCAAATTTTTTGCCAATGTGTGAACGGCTTGTTATGCAGCTTAAAAAACGAGCCCTTCCCGGACTTACTAGGTTGCATATTAAAGCCTGTAGATGGATTTTCATACGAAGTGAGGCGGAGCGTGTTCTAGGAAGGCAATATGTCAAAGAATTCAAAATCCTTGGGCTCTGGAGATATTAAAAGACACTTACATACTCATGCTGAAGCCCCTGAGCAGCAGGCCAAAAGCCCGGGAGTCAATTTGGACGGAGAAGTGAAGGAAATTTGGTGTCAATTGATGAACGTGTCGGCAATGCTGACAAAGGTCATTGCTGACTTGGAGGATCTTGCTGTAATATGTCGATCGGTCACTGCCATGGAGACGAAATTCTCTGAGATGATTACAAGAGTGGCAGATATTGAGAAACAGATAGATTATCTGGAGTTATCGGAGAAGGAAAAAGGCTGCTAACCCACTAGCGACCAAGGCAGACTTGGAACGCATCTGGGAAAAGTTGGAAGACTTGTAGAATAGTAATCGGTGAAACAACTTCCGAATTGTTGGAATTCCTGAGGACGAAGAAGGTATGGTAAAATTCCTAGTTGGGCTCTTCCAGAGTCTGCTCGACATGACAGGCCATAAATTGGAAATCGAGCGAACACACAGAGTTTATAATATTGACATGCCCACAGCAAGCGATGTCCTTAATAAAGTCAATGGAGTGAGTAAGTCATTGAGTCTGACTCGCTAAACATTAATTTGACTGTCTGAGGAAACTGGGCACTTTTTGTTTCTTTTTGTGCTGGTTCCACTTAGCGGCTGGAGCTTGTTTTGTGGAGGAACACATCTTCGGGACAGTTATGTGGATGAATTTACATGCTCTTTTTGCCTCCTATAGATTATTTTCTGTTATGTAATTCTGTATCACAAAATTTGTATAGAAGCACCGAATTTGAGCAATCCTATGGCAAAGTTGTTGCAGGAGCTCTCGTAGGTGTACATGACACCTTTTTTGAGGTTTGAGTTTAGAGGGATGGAATTGGCTCTGTCGTGTGCAGGATCAATGCACACGTTTTTATTTTTTGTGTATTTTTTTTCTGGGGGATGTCCAGGGTTTGAGTGTTGCACTAATGTTGGAATGTGGTCATTATAATTTTATTTAAATCTATTTTTTCTAATATGTCAAAATGTCAAATGTTATTATGAGCAGATTGTCTCTATCCATGTGGAATGTGAATGGGTTGGGGCACCCCATAAACATAGAGGCATACATTTTCTTAAACATATGAAATATGATTTAGTATTTCTTCAAGAAACACACCTTTCCCCGCAGGAAGCTGAATAATTTGGGAAGATATGGGGTGGACATGTTTTCTTTAGTGCTGGTTCAAGTAAGATCAGGGGAGTCATTACATTGACAAGCAAGCATCTGCAATTCAAATGTCTCAAACAGATTAAAGATAAATTAGGAAGAGTCATTATTGTTTTAGCAGAAATTCCAGGGCAAAGGTTGATTTTGGCTAATATTTACGCCCCTAATGCTGATGATCAGGGCTTTTTGATAGATCTTGAAGGGATATTGCAAGCCGTTGGCACCCCTCATGATATAATATTGGGAGGGGACTTTAATATTTTGATGAACTCAGTCCTTGATCATAGTGAAGAAAAAGTGTGTTAGTCCCCAAGAGCAAGTGACGCTTCACAGGATGTGTAAAAACCTTGGTCTTACAGACATTTGGAGAATGTCGTCTGATGGCCTCAGAGAATTGGCATAATTGAAATATAGATATAATACTATTTTGTCGCGGAAGGTGGAGTTTTGACTATTCAGGGCAAGATGGTCATACTTTGAGTTGGGGGACAAAGCAGGGAAGCTTTTGGCTAGATATATAAAGCAGAGAGAGTCTTTTTCTACCATTCCATCAGTGAAATCTGTTGGTGGTGAAATATTTACCTAAGCCATTGATTTTAAAAATGCTTTTAAAGAATCTTGATCTCTATAGTTCCACGTCTTCGTCTACTGATGAAGATACTAGAAACTTTGCGGAACCATTAGAACTCCCTAAACTGATGACAGAGCAAAACAATTCTCTTGATACTGAGATAAGCTTGGAGGAGCTTGGCAAGGTAATTAGGACGAGACGGCTTTGCCACAGAATTGTTTAGATCTTATTCTACAGAACTGGCCCCACTTTTGTTAGAAGCTTATAGAGAATCATTAAAGAATGTAAAGCTTCCGCCAACCATGACACAAGCCTGGATCAATAGGGGCCTGGGTAGTTCAGTGGTAAAGACGCTGACTACCATCCCTTCACGAGTAACTCCAGCCAGGTCTCCTTTGCAATCAAACTGGCCTGGTTGCTAGGGAGGGTAGAGTCACATGGGGTAACCTCCTCGTGGTCACTATAATGTGGTTCGCTCTCGGCAGGATGCATGGTGAGTTGTTCATGGATGCCACGGTGGAAGGCGTGAAGCCTCCATACACTCTATGTCTCCGTGGCAACATGCACAACCAGCCATGTGATAAGATGCACTGTTTGACGGTCTCAGATGTGGAGGCAACTGAGATTCATCCTCCGCCACCCCAATTGAGGCGAGTCACTACGCCACCATGAGGACTTAGAGAACATTAGGAATTGGGCATTCCAAATTGGGGAGAAAAGGGGGAGAAAACAAAAAAAGGACAAAGATCCGAGCGAGTGTAGGAGTTACCGTCCAATCTCCCTTATCCAGCTAGACATAAAAATATTATCAAATATTTTGGCTAACCGATTAAGTTATGACATCTCTTATACATATAGATCAGGTGGGGTTTATTCGGGGCCGCAGCTCTTCTGATAACATTAGGCATTTCATCAATATCATGTGGTCAGTGGTGAATGATCAGACTCCAGTCGCTGCCATCTCACTTGATGCCAAAAATGCATGTGATGTGGTAGAATGGGATTATCTTTTAAGATTTTGGAAATGTACGGGATCTGAAATAATTTTATTGGTTGGATTAAGTTACTTTATAGACACCCGGTAGTGGCGGTACAAACAAATTGATTAATTTTGGATTATTTGGCACCTGGTAGGGTTTCCCTATTTCTCCATTTTTTTCCATCTTGCCCTGGAACCATTAGCAGCCACGATAAGAAAGGAGGATGATTTTCCAGGAGTGGTGGAAAGCTTTTGCTTTATGCAGATGATATTTTATTTTTCGTCTACGACCTTACTAGATATATGCCTTGCCTCCACAGAATTATGAATTCCTTTTCTAAATTTTTGAGATACAGAGTTAATTGGTCTAAATCCAAAGCTTTGGCTCTGACAGCGTACTGCCCAGTAAAGGCTTTTAGGCCGGGCGCCTTCCAGTGGCCCAAACAGGGCATCAAGTATTTGGGTATTTTATTCCCAGCAAATTTGTGTGATTTAGTTATAGTTCATTTTGACCCTTTAATAAAAGATTTTTTGAGCGATATGGGCAGGTGGGTGTAACATAGACTCAGACAAGAAGGTAGTGTTAAACCCGGAGGTGTGTTTATTGAAGGGTACGAGTTGAGTGAAAGGGACCTGAGTGATGTTGATGACGGGAACCAGATGAATGAGCTGTGGAGACTTGTAGTAGAACTCGTTGGAACGATGGAGTGGAGGACTTGGAAGGATGCCAATAGAGGAGCTTGGAGAGGAACTCGATGGAGCGTTGGAGTAGAGAGCTAGGTAATAAGTCGTAGGAACGACTGAGAGAGGAGTCAAGAGGTAAAGTCCATAATGTCTTGAGAAGATAGCAGGTAAGTGAGTCCGTTAACTTCGTTGTAGACCAGACAACGAGTGACTGAAGTGATGGGCTTATAAGTGGTGATGATGATTGAGGTGAAGATGAGTCTCAGGTGCTGTGATTAATATTCAGGTGAGAGTGAGCGTGGAGTGAAAGTGTTGGGCGTGTCAGAGGGAACTGTGACATTACCCCCCCCTTCAGGAGCCGCTCCAGAGGGGCGTGCGGCATGGCGACGAGGACGTCCATGACCACGAGGAGCGGGACGATCAGGGTGGGAGTCATGAAATTGGGAAAGGAGGGTGGGATCCAGAACGTCGGCCCGGGGAACCCATGAACGCTCCTGAGGACCATAACCTTCCCAGTCGATGTAATACTCAAGACGGCCCCTACGGCGGCGAGAGTCCAGGATGTCACAGACTGTGTAGGCAGGACCGTCCTCGAGGAGGAGTGGTAGAGGAGGCGCATCAGAAGGGTGTGATTCTGAGGGGGGGAAAGAGAGGGACGGGTGATGAGGCTTCAGGAGTGAGACGTGGAAAGAGGGGTGAATTCGGAGTTCAGGAGGAAGTTGAAGTTGGTAGGTAACCGGGTTAATTTGCTTGGTAATGGTAAATGGGCCGATGAACCGGGGACTTAGCTTTTTGCAGGGCAAACGGAGTCTGATGTCTCTTGTGGAGAGCCAAACTTTCTGTCCAGGAAGGTAGGTCGGAGTGGGCGCCCTACGATCGTCAGCAGCAGTCTGGTGGCGGCGAACTGCCCGTAAGAGGTGATGATGGGCTGAGTTCCAGATCCTTTCACTCTCCTTAAACCAGTGGTCTATTGCTGGTAGTTCGGAGGATTCACCGGACCATGGGAAGAGGGGAGGTTGGTAACCCAGAACACATTGGAAGGGAGTGAGTTTGGTGGATGCTTGACGTAATGAGTTCTGGGTATACTCAGCCCAGGGTAGGAAGCGGCTCCAGTGATCCTGGCGATGGGATCAAAAGGTTCGGGGGTATCGACCGATCTCCTGGATCTTTCTCTCGGTTTGTCCATTACTCTGTGGGTGGTAGCCAGAAGAGAGGCTGACGGACACACCAAGATGGGAGAAGAAGGATTTCCAAACCCGAGAGATGAACTGAGGACCACGATCTGAGACGATGTCTTCAGGTATCCCGTAGTTGCGGAAGACATGTTGGAATAGGGCCTCAGCCGCCTCAAGGGCAGTGAGAAGTCCTTTGAGGGGGAGCAGTTTGCAGGATTTGGAGAATATGTCTACTGCGATAAGGATACAGGTGTTGCCGTTGGAAGGAGGTAGGTCTGTTATGAAATCGACTCCAAGGTGTGACCAGGGACGTCGAGGGACAGGCAGAGGGAGGAGTTTATCTGCTGGGAGTCGACGTGGAGTACGGGAACTGGCGCATTCCACGCATCCCTGAAGGTACTGTTGAACGTCTCGGTCCATGCGTGGCCACCAGAATCGGTCTCGGAGCAGGGAGAGAGTTCTATTGCTCCCTGGATGGCCAGTACCCAAGGAGGAGTGTAGGGAGTCAATGAGGAGCAGGCGAAGAGTCGAGGGGACATATGTCTTATTTACAGGGCAGTTAGGAGGTGCTGGTTCCGAGGCAGTTGCTTCAGATATGTCCTCGTCAAGAGACCATTGGATAGGACTAATGATAATGTTGGGGGGAAGAATAGTGTCAGGAGGTTCTTGGGCATCCTCTGGAGCATGGAGACGTGATAGTGCATCTGCTTTGACATTTTTGTTGCCCGGACGATAGGAGAGGGAAAAATCAAAACGGGTGAAAAAGAGAGACCAACGAGCCTGGCGAGGATTTAACCGGCGAGCTTCCCGTAGGTATTGTAGGTTCTTGTGATCAGTTAACACTAGAAAAGGGAATTTGGCTCCCTCTAGCCAATGCCTCCACTCTTCTAAGGCCAACTTAATTGCCAGAAGCTCACGGTTACCGATGTCTTAGTTCTTTTCTGCTGGGTTGAGTTTTCTGGAGAAGAAAGCACAGGGATGGAGTTTGGAGGGTTTCCCTTGCTTCTGGGACAGGACTGCTCCCACGCCAGTTGTTGAAGCATCCACCTCCACGATGAACGGCTTGTTGGGATCTGGATGGGAAAGTAGAGGAGCCATAGTGAAGGCTTGCTAGAGGCGTTGGAAGGCACTGGAAGCCGAAGGGGACCAGGAAAGTGATTTGGGTTTGGATCTTAGGAGGGATGTCAGTGGAGATGAGAGAATGCTGAAGTTCTTGATGAATCTTCGATAAAAGTTAGAAAAACCCAGAAATCGTTGGAGCTCCTTGATGGTGGTTGGAGTGGGCCAGGTGCGTACTGCCTCGACTTTACTTTCATCCATCTGAATCCCTTCAGGACCGATATTGTAGCCAAGGAACTGGAGAGTCTTCAGGTGGAAAGAGCACTTTTCGGCTTTGAGGTATAGATGGTATTCCCTCAATTTCTCAAGCACAAGCTTGACGTGCTGTAGGTGTTCTGCCAGATTGGTTGAATAGATGAGAATGTCGTCTATGTAGACGATGACGAACAGATTGAGGAATTCTCGACAATCTCGTTCATGAACCCCTGGAAGACAGAAGGGGCGTTGACCAGGCCGTAGGGCATAACAAGGTACTCAAAGTGGCCTGTAGGGGTTATGAACGCAGTCTTCCACTCGTCCCCTTTTCGGATGCGAATCAGATTATATGCACTGCGTAGGTTGAGCTTAGTGAAAATAGTTGCGCCCCTTAGTTGTTCCAGGGCGGCTGGAACAAGTGGAAGTGGATACCTGAATTTGAGGGAGCGGTAGTCAATACAGGGCCGGAGACCTCCATCCTTTTTGGAAACGAAGAAGAAAGAAGCAGCAGGGGAGGTGGATGGTCGGATGTAACCCTGGGAGAGGGCCTCCTTAATATATTCCTCCATGGCTGTCTGTTCAGGGATGGAGAGTGGATAGATTTTACCTCTGGGTATTGATTCATCCGGGAGGAGGTCAATTGCGCAGTCCCAAGGTCGGTGAGGAGGTAAGCGTGAGGCCCGAAGGGGACAGAAGATGTCTTGGTAGTCGGCGTAGCAGGATGGAATCTCCACAGTTTGAGAACTGGCCGGGCTTTCTATCGAGGTTGTATTTATATGGAGAAGGGGTTTCGTAGCACATGGAGAGTGGTTAGGAGAAGGGAGGTTTGGAAAGCAGGTTGGAAAGCATTTGGGACCCCACTTTAGGATGTCCCCAGTTGTCCAGCAGATGACTGGTGAATGAAGGATGAGCCAGGGCCGGCCAAGTATGATGTCTGTCGTGGAATTGTTGAGAACCAATAAGGTTATATCCTCGGTGTGTAGACAACCCACCTGGAGTTTAATGGGACCAACCCAATAACGAATGTAACCCCTTCCCAATGGTTTGCCGTTTACTATTTGGATCTGTAAGTTGGGTTTGCAGAACTTCTTTTGAAGGTGGAGTCAGGAACAGAGAGCGTCGGAAATGAAGTTGCCGGCTGACCCAGAGTCGAGGAGTGCTGGTACTGTGAGAGAAATATCAGAAGCAGTAAGCAACACATTTGTCAGCAGAGGAGAGTAACTGACACTAGGGGTATGCAGATGACTCACCTGTGGACGAGGAGGTCGGGTGGGACACGCAGAAATTGCGTGTCCCTCTTTCCCACAGTATAAGCACAACCTCTGGGTCAACCGGCGCAGGCGTTCTGCTGGGGTCAGTCGGTAGGAGTCAAGTTGCATGGGTTCTTTGTTACTTTCAGCGGAATGTGGTTGAACTAGAGCTTGTGGTGGTGACATGGGCATTTCAGCGAGACAGGATCTCATACGGTTTGATACTTGGATAGAAAGTTGAATGAATCGCTCCAGACCCATGAAATCATCGAAGAAAGAGAGGTGTAAACGGAGTTGTGGTTCTAAGCCCAGACAATAAACAGTAAGGAGAGCAGTCTCATTCCATCCAGAGGAGGCAGCTAGTGTACGGAATTTCAGGGCGTAATCGTTTACTGTTGAGTTACCTTGGCGGAGGTTATACAGTTGTTCACAACGAGAAGAGTCCCCTGCTGGAATTCCAAAAACCTCCCGGAAATGCCGAGTGAAACTATCAAATGTTTGGGTGACTGGGCTATTTGTATCCCACAGAGGTTGGGCCCATAACAATGCTCGTCCAGTTAATAGTGAGATAATAAAGGCTACCTTGGATCGTTCAGTGGGAAATCGATGTTGTTGCATCTCAATAGCTAGCGAACACTGAGTCAAAAATCCACTGCAGTACTCCGCCTCACCAGAGTAGGGCGCTGGATTGGCCACGGGACTTGCGGAGTTGCCAGGAGAAGAAATTGCGGAAGTGAAGTTGTTCGCTGATGGAGCGGAAGGATTGAAGCTGTGAGTGAGCGCTTGTTGAAGAGCATTGACGAGGGTCTGAAAGGGGTCGGGTCCTGCCGGGTTCATGTTGAAATAGTAGGTCTGGTCTTCTGTAACATAGACTCAGACAAGAAGGTAGTGTTAAACCCGGAGGTGTGTTTATTGAAGGGTACGAGTTGAGTGAAAGGGACCTGAGTGATGTTGATGACAGGAACCAGATGAATGAGCTGTGGAGACTTGTAGTAGAACTCGTTGGAACGATGGAGTGGAGGACTTGGAAGGATGCCAATAGAGGAGCTTGGAGAGGAACTCGATGGAGCGTTGGAGTAGAGAGCTAGGTAATAAGTCGTAGGAACGACTGAGAGAGGAGTCAAGAGGTAAAGACCGTAATGTCTTGAGAAGATAGCAGGTAAGTGAGTCCGTTAACTTCGTTGTAGACCAGACAACGAGTGACTGAAGTGATGGGCTTATAAGTGGTGATGATGATTGAGGTGGAGATGAGTCTCAGGTGCAGGTGATTAATATTCAGGTGAGAGTGAGCGTGGAGTGAAAGTGTTGGGCGTGTCAGAGGGAACTGTGACAGTGGGCTTCATTACATTTATCTATAATTGGGAAGGTTAATGTTATTTAAATGAATTGTATTCCAAAATTCAACTACCTGCTACAGTCTCTCCCTATAGATGTTCCCCTCTCTATTTTCAAGCAATTTGATAGCATAGCAAAGTCCTTAATTTGGAATGGTAAACGTCCCAGATTACATTTCAGTAAATTGCATAGGCCGATTGACAAAGGTGGGCTAGGAATACCCAAGATTTTGTTTGATTATTATGCATTCGGTCTCAGATATTTGGCGCATTGGTCACTTCCACTTGAGAGAGCCCCTCCCTGGTTTTGTATTGAACAGGAAGTCCTTGCCCCTATTTTGCCATTGCAAAGCCTTTCTATCAAACTAACCTGAGAAGTTAATTTACTCCCCGTAATCTCGCATTTGCTCTCAGAGCATTTGCTCTTTTGTATGGACAAAAGTTAAATGTTACCTTGAGTATATGGCTAAACCCAAAATTATGTATTAATAAGTCTCCTTTCTGCTGATCAGAGTGGATTGTGAGGGAGGTTAATACGCTCAGTGACCTATATGAGAGTGGAGTTTTGAGATCTTTTGAAAATTTGGTTCAACATTTTAGGATTCCCAGATCTCAGTTGTTTAAGTGTTTACAGCTGTGCCATCTGCTCTGTACTATTTTTGGGAGTAGCATACATTAGTTTTTCCAATTGTTATTTTTTATTTAGTTTATGGAAATTCTTTTTTTTACAATTAGTTTTAGTTTTCGTTTACGATAACAATCTTCCTTTAAGGCACAGAAACTTTCCCCCATTTGTGTGTCTGCTCACCTCCAGTTGTGCATGAGGAAGGATCCACAGCCAGTACTGACACTTTATTCCCTCGTCCCGTCAGCATCTTCCCAATGTCCTCAATGAACGAAAACTTTAAATGAGACTTTGAGCATACATTCTTGAAGTCACACGTACAGAGAAGGTACAGATGATGACTGACAGAATGGTGACAGATCACTAAAAGTATTTTCAGATCCAAAAGTATATCCTTTTGCTCTGCGTTGAGCAGTTTTTGGGAAGTTACTCTAAAAAAGTTATGAATTACTAACTACTAATTACATATTCTACCGCGTAATTAGATTACTGTACAGGTAATAATACTGTACAAAAAATAATTGAATGAAAACATCACCAACATCTCCCAAAACGCTGCCTCATCATTATTTTCTTCTGTGTTTTCCCCCGTTGAGAGCAAATCAGTGCAATTATGGGTGCAAGCTTGCCTTTCATGTTGTTTGTTGGCTTCTTATCATGAATAAACTCTCCCGTTGCTATTTGCGTGGGTTTGTGAAAGAATTTCGGGATCGTAGTTTAACTTTGACACAAATGGTCATGTGTTTGATACAGCTGGTCTGCAAACAGTCATGTCTGTGTTCTTGACTTTATGCAATTAACTTGCGTCTTTGTTTCCACGTCTGTCTTTGGCGCGCACCACTGCTCTGCGGTGATTTAAACTGAACTCAGAATCGATTCTGAATCTTTTGAGAATCAATTCAGAATTATTTGAGTATGAATCACAATGCATCGTTTTTCCAACAGCTATAGATTACTGTACTAATTACTCTGTCTGAAAAGTAAATGCATTACTAATTAATTTCTTAAACCCTCGACTAGATGAAAAATACAAGGAGACATCAAACTGTTCTTTTAATTCTTTAAAATAAATCATATAAATCAAATAAATCTTTCATGATCAAAGAATTTAAAGGGACAGCGTTAGAAAACATATTTTAACATTAGACGTAACATTTTTTATTTAAAATTCACTATTGTTTTATATAGAATTGTTCTATAGTCTATACAGTATTTAATGCAATTACATCAGAAGTAACTGTAATTAAATTACTGAAAAATAAGAGTACTTTACTTTTTTCAATGAAATTACTTAGTAATGCATTACACCCAACACTGGGATTAAGGACATTCATGCAAACAGCTACACGATTCACCTTCAAAAGTTCACCTTACTGGCCCACTCAGAAGGCTACTGGTTTTCCACCATTTCGTCTTTCCTGCTCCTGACGGAATGCCTGCACTCTTTGAAGCAGGACCTCCTTCTTCCTGGGATGCTGGGTTTCTACAAGAGTTATAGACACAGCAAGAGCTGCTCTTTGGCCCCCAATAAGTCCATCATAAATCTTGGTCAGTAGACTTTTCTCCCTGTCAGTCATGTCTGAAACATGATTATTTGTGGCAGTCTCCACAGAAACACCTCCCCTCAGATGGAGGTTGTAGAGGGAGGCACAGCACAGTTTTACAGCAAGCTTACAAAGGGAATGTCTTAATACTGTTGAGGTTTGTATAGGAGAGAGAGCAGCAACATGATGAAGAATTGGTAAAAACCCCTACGGACCCATCTTCCTTCTGTTGAGTGGAATCCTGCAATGGAGAAGAATATCTATTTTACAAGCAGCCACATGCAAACCTTGGCACAATGAGGTATTGTATATAAAGTAAGCGCAAAAACATCACAGTCATAAAGTAGGAATCTTTTGTACACAATTTGCCTTATTTTCTTTTCTGGCCAGATCTATTAAGTTATAAATAAATACTGTACTGTGCAAAAGTCTTAGGCACATTATATATTTCACCAAAACCTTTGTCTTAAGATGGTTAACTTTTATCATGTGCATTGAAATATTCCTTTTGCAAACAGAAATTAATATGAATAATGTAGAACAAGGAGTCCTGCAACAGATGGTTTTGCCCCCACAGAGCCCGGATCTCAAAATCTTTGAGTGTGGGATTAAATGAAGAAGCAGAAGCAATTGAGACTAAATACATAGAACTGTTTCAAGTTCTTCAAGATGCTTGTAACTACCTATCTGCCAACCACCTTGAAAAACTGTGTCCAGGTGTACCTAGGAGAATTTGTGCTGTTTTGTAGACACAGGGTGACACACCAAATATTGCTTTTGGTTTTTTATGTTTACTGCACTTTGAAGTTAATTGATGAATATCAATTCATGGCATTATTTTTGAAAACACAAACTGGCTGAAACTGTTGCACACTGTACATTAAAAATGCAATTCAAACAAGACAATTACTTAAATACACCTCTAGTGAATTAATTTGTTTTCACTTTCTGAGCTTTTTGAAAAAGCAGTGAAACAAGTTTGTTTAAAAATCTAATATTTGAAGAACTTTTACAAAATATATAAGATGTCTAAATATAATATAAGTCAGATGGTGTAACATAATCAACAAGTCAAGTGACCAAATATATATATATTTTTTTAAATCCATAAAACAGAAAGGACTCTTTAAGACCCTCATGACTGTCAAGTTAAAAATAATGTTCTTTTTCTTTAATTTTTTTTTTTAATGAAAAGGCACATTTTGTTCAGGACAATTGGATTAACAGGAGTGTTGGTGGAGTAGCGGGCTAAAGCACATAACTAGTGGGGCTGTAACGATACGCAATATAAAATCGAAATCGCGATACTCAGGTCCACGAACCGTTATCGCGATGTGAGAAGGGAGAATCGCGACACACACACCCCTTCCAACTCCCAGAGTTATCCTTTCCGTCCAGATCCAATGCTACCGCATCTTTAAATTACTATTAGTATTACTTGAAGTTAACATTATAAAATACGTAGACCTACACCACAAAACTAGTTGAGGATAAATTATTTTAAATTGGGCAATTTTAGCGTTATGGACGTGACATTTGCAGTCAAAACTTGAAATATAAATTCTCAGAAAATGCATTTAATACCAATATATTGAAACTTCTGTTTATATATCCATAGCCTACTCCCTTAATAAAGTCCAGTAAATGTCCAGACATTAGAAAAATATAAGTCTACACATGCATTTTATATTTAATATGAGGGAAATACACATGCGTTACGGACGTGACACAAAACATCTTTAGCTTTTAGGTGGCAAAATATATATTTGTATAATTCTGTGAATTACACTGTACAAACCAAAAGTAGGCCTAATACTACCCACCAGATGAAGAAGGGTTGGCTCTCCCGAGAACATAGAATATTTATTTTATTTTTCGTGTTCGCATTTATGAGGAAAAAACAATGTAAGGACGTGACAGTTCTCCGGAAGCGGCACTAAAACTTTCACAGAGACCTCAAACAGAAAGCACAAAGCCTTTCTTTAAAGTGAATTTCATTTTGCATTAATTGTATCTCAATTTTAATCAATGTTTCATCAACCAATTGCCTGGATTTAATAAATAAGAAGTAAATATCGATAGATAATCACGGAGTCGCCGGCGCCTGAACTGGAGAACCGAAACTCATCGTATAAGGTAGGCTACTTGCCTCACAGACCAGAGAAATATATTTATATCGAAATGTTTACTTTTAAAACGAACAATTCAAAACGAAAGATACAGACTGCTTTCTGCTTATGTAATCCGTATGAAAAGTGCATTTCTCTCTGGCGCGTTCACTGAAGATCGCGAGACAGCATCGTCAACTTCATCTTGCAATAGACACTGACAGAAAACACTTGTTTATTAATAAACAATTAAAATGTCTCCTTGCTATATTTGACATATTCATAATCATTACTTTTGCCGGTTCTTTGTGACAGCTTTTTGGTGCTTTATTGGCAGCGCCCCTTATCATCACCGCATTAGCACCGAAAACATGGAGATTTTTTTTAGACAATAATCGCACAACCTATTTGATATTCTATAATTAAATACTCAGTGACTTATCCCAACCAACTAAAGCACCAAAAAAAAGTTTACTTGTAAGCGTCTTTTTACATGTTAGCCTAGTAGCCTACGTATCATGTGACTATACCTTTCCATGTGACGCGAGCTAGTTAAATAATGTGAGGAAACATGGAAAACAACCCAGAGATTGCGGACCCTCCCAATACATTTAAGTCAGCAGTATGGCAACATTTCGGCTAGCGGTGGAGAATAAGGATGGCAATCGTGTAGTCTACAAGACCCACACAATTTGCCGTAGGTTAAGTGTTTTAAGAAGCTTCCTCAAATGTGAACCGGTAACACGTCCAACATGCAGATGCATATCCTACGGCACCATCCCGAAATCAATTTAGTTGGAGCACAGAAAACAACCCAAAAGCAGCAGCCTACACTGCTTAGTTTAGTTTAATAATTTGCATAGTTAATATTGTTCTTTGGTGTTCAGTTTATACAGGTTTTTCAAATGTTATTTAATAAAAATACCGGTATATTTTTTTCTCTCAAAATCTCTCTTTTTTTTCACCCCCAAGCCCCGCCCCCGTGATCGAATCGCGATACGAACCGAATCGTGGCTCAAAAATCGTGATACGAACCGAATCGTGGGTTTGGTGTATCGTTACAGCCCTAATAACTAGTATTCAAAAGTAATCAGAAGACTGCTGGTTTGATCCCCACGGCCACCACTATTGTGTCATTGAGCAAGGCACTTAACTCCAGGTTGCTCTGGGGGGATTGTCCCTGTAATAATGGCTTTGGATAAAAGCATCTGCCAAATGCATAAATGTAAATGTAAACCATTTTATTGCTTTCATTAATTTTCAATGAGAGCTGGTGACTTCTGGTGGCCACCAGACTTCTGGTGACATATTGCTCCTTTAATATGATAACCTCTATAATAATACCTATTGTTTTTAAACTGGGGCATTTCTACAGTCTCACATCTATTTCACACTTTTTTACCCCCGTATCACAGCATGTCATTTTGTTTGCTTTTTCTTCCCGAATGAGGACTTTATTTTTGAAGAATGTGGCTTTTATTTATATGGTTTTGTTTGCTGTCATACATGTAACACATTTTCCAAACAAATTATTTAATAGTTAATTTTACAGGCTATTTGATTATTTAAACCTACTTGGAATCCATGCTATCTCAGATACACATTTCAACGCATTATTTTTCTTAAATATGTCCCTGTACTTGGGCAGAGACATATAATATAACACTGGTAAATTGCTAACAGCAAGGATTAACCTTTCCTCCATCTTTCAGTCACGGCAGGAGCTGAGAGATTGAAGGATCACGTGTGCTCTACCATCTTTTCTCATGTTGGCTGTCGCTCCTGAAAGTCGCACTTCATTTGCCACGGTGCTACATAAAACAACATTGTCCCAAGCTGGTCTCGAACCCTCGTCTCTGGTGAGGGAGTGGTACTGATTATCCACTGAGAATCTTTTGATTCCAACAAAAAAAACTTGAAAAGGAAACATCCAAAATACCCATTAAGTCCAGCAAGGGAAAAAAAACTTAGAACTCACACCTCATAGTTACAGAGCCGTCTAAGAGAGCAACACTAGGGACTGGTGGCTAGCACATTCGAAAACCAAGTGACAAACAAGAGAACTGAGGAAACTTAAATACATAGTACCAAACAAGACACAGGTGAAAACAATGACATTAAAAATGGTGGAAAAACAGGACACACAAAAACAGAGAACTAGGGACATCTAGTGGGCAAAATGGGAATTACACATAAATGAATTACAAGACCCCCCCACTAGGAACGGCTCCTGATATTCCCCACAGGACAACCCAGTCTGCGAACGCGGAATTCTCGAATCAACTCAGGGTCGAGGATGTCCCTGGCAGGAACCCAGGAGCGCTCCTCAGGACTGTAGCCCTCCCAATCCACCAGATACTGCAAGGACCGTTGTAGCCGATGGGAGTCCAGTATCCGATGGACTGTGAAGGCTGGCTGTCCATCGATAATACGGGGTGGTGGAGGAGGTCTGTCTGGGCGGGCAAAGGGAGGAGACAGAACAGGTTTTAAGAGAGACACATGAAATGTGGGACTAATTCTTAATGACCTAGGTAGGTACAACCGGAAAGTAACTGGATTGACTTTCCTGGCAATGTGGAATGATTGGCGCAAATCCAAATTGGCACTTGAAGGGCGACATGCCTGTAGCAGAAGATTTCAGGGTGTTATGGGCATACTTGGTCCACACATTACGCAGTCGATCCCACTAGCCAACAGAAGGCTTTCCAGAACCGGGAAGAGATCTGGGGTCCTCGATCAGAGACAATGTCCTGGGGAAAAACAAAGACTCGAAAAACATGTTCAATTACCAGTTCAGCTGTCTGCTTAGTGGAGGGTAATTTAGGAAGTAGAATGAATCTGAAAGCTTTGGAAAATCTGTCTATAATGACAAAAATGATTTTATTAACGTGGGATGATGGGAGGCCTGTGATAAAGTCCAAGGAGAGATGAGACCAGGGGCGTCGAGGGATAGAAAGTGGAAACAGAAGACCCTGAGGGGCACGGTGAGAAGCCTTGCTCTGGTTGCAAGTGGTACAGGCCTTAACAAATGTCTCTGTGTCTTCCTTAATCGTAGGCCACCAGAACCGCCTTAGGAGAAACTCAAGCGTGCGACCATAACCCGGGTGATAGGTGAGAGGAGATGCATGAGCCCACTGGAGAACTTGAGAGCGGACAGAGTGGGGGACGAACAGACAGCCAGGAGGGTTATTGCCCGGATCTGGTTCTCGGACTTGAACCTTTCTGACCACATCCATGATCTTTGACCACACCGGGGCCAAAATCCTGTTTCCGGGGATGATGGATCTTACAGAATCTTCTCAGACAGAAGGGGCATAGACTCAAGACAGAGCATCCAGCTTCAGATTCTTGGACCCTAGGCGGTAAGCTCAAAGCGACCAAAATAGTGACCACCTGGCCTGATGAGGATTCAGACACTTAGCTTTTTGTATGTACTCTAGGTTCTTGAGGTCCATAAGAAATTGAAAAGGATGAGTAGAACCCTCAAGCCAATGTCTCCACTCCTCCAGTGCCAGTTTTTATGCCAAGAGTTCCCAGTCCCCCACATCATAATTTGTTTCGGCTGATGCAAGGCGATGGGAGAAAAAAGTACATGGGTGAAGCCGCTCATCCTTCCCTCTTTGAGAAAGCACAGCTCCCACTCCTATATCCTAGGCATCCACCTCCACGACGAATTAACTTCAAAGTCAGGCAGAGAGAGAATGGGTGCTAAGGTAAACAGATGCTTGAGCTTGGCAAGGCAGTCTCGACTTCTGGGATATACTGGAAACGGGTGTTGCTTGCCTTGGTAAGTCCTGAGAGAGGTGATGCCACAGAGCTGAAATTCTTGATGAATTTCTGATAAAAATTTACGAAGCAGAGAAACCGCTGGACTTCCTTGACTGAGGCGGGGGTGTGCCACTCTGACACAGCATTGACCTTGCTGGGATCCATGAGCATGTGGCCGGGTTCAACTACGAATCCCAAGAATTGCACCTTAGTGGCATGGAACTCACATTTTTCTGGCTTCATGTACAAATGTTTCTCCAGGAGGCATTTGAGCACAGACGCTCCCTGCAAATCGTACACTGTTCCAAGCAGTGGTAAGGGGTACTGGTTTCTGATGGACCCCATCCTTCTTCCCCACAAAGAAAAAACCGGCTCCTGCAGGTGACGTGGACTGGCTGATGAAACCAGCAGCAAGGGCCTCCTTGATGTTCTCGTCCATAGCTGCACGCTTGGGAGCCGACAGGGAGAAAATCCGGCCTCTGGGGGGACAGGTACCAGGGAACAAGTTAATGGCGCAGTCATATGGGCAGTGAGGTGGCAGTGTTGTGGCTGTATGCTTACTAAATGCCAGCTTTAGGTGATGGTACACAGTCGGGACTCGTGAGAGGTCAATGGACTCTGGGAACTAGGGAGGTGAGACAGGAGAGTCAGAGTGTAAACGGGTGGTTTGTCAAGTTGGGCCCCATTGAATAAGGGATCCGTTTGTCCAATCAAACTGTTGATTATGCAGTTGCAGCCAAGGGTGACCAAGAATGAGTGGAAATTCTGGGGACTGGATGAGATGAAAAGTCAGCTTCTCTTGGTGATGATGGACTGAGAGAGAAAGGGGCTCTGTGGCCCGGGTGATGCCTTCCACGCTGAGGGGTCTTCCATCCAAGGCTGTAACTGCAACGGGAGTCCAGACAGGATTCCATGTTTGTTGGCCCAAGCGGTATCCATAAAATTTCCCGCTGCTCCCGAGTCCACAATAGCCTGTAGAGAGTGACTGTGGGAGTTCCACTTGAGGGTAGTGGGTAGAAAAAGATCAGAGTTAAATGACAGGGAGGTGAGGGCATCTTGGTCAGAGGGCGAGTCAAGGATAGGGGTTTGATAGATGGGTCTAGCTGACCAGCGGTTGAGCGCCCTCTCTTGAAGATGATTATAGAGGTGAATGGACAGCTCAATGAGGGTCTCAAGATTCCCGGATGGTTCTCGTGTAGCGAGCTCATCCAAGATCTCATCTGAGAGCCCAGACGAAAAGCTGGCCATCAGAGTCTCCTTGTTCCAACCACTTTCTGCAGCTATGGTACAGAACTGGATGGCGTACTCCGCCACACTACGTTGTCCCTGGCGCAGGGAGAGAAGACGTCTTGAGGACTCCCGACTGGTGAGGGGGTGATGAAAAGTCCACTGAAACTCATCTGTGAAAGTCTGGAAACTAGCACAGCAGGGGCTCTGTGCCTCCCATACAGCAGTGGCCCAGTCCAGGGTGGTACCAGAGAGCAGAGTGATTACATAAGCATTCTTGGAGTGATCAGTGGGGAAACTGGAGGGTTGAAGATCAAAAGTTAAGGAAGAAGGACAAGAAGTGTCCTTCTAGAAGTGTCAAGAAGCCTCTACATACACCTGGGTTACCTGAGAATCGTTGGGGTGGAGGTAATTTTGGCTCATTGGCACTGACGGAGGAGGAACAGGGGCAGAAGGAGCACAAGGATCAGGCACTGCCAACCTCTCAAAGATCTGCTTCATCTGCATCTGCTGAGAATCTCAGCCAGAATCTTGAACAGCTCTGAAAGTTTTGCCAGCAGTTCTTCTTGATCCAAGATCCATTTCTCACGTCCCTGGACACTGGCTTTAAAGCGTTTGTAAATGTCTTTGATGGAGGGAAGAGAGACCCTGATGGTCTTCTCAGCTGTCCTCACTATACTCTGCAGGCTTTGCGGTCCAAAATCTAAATTATTTTTGAAGGAAATCTATTCTGAGAGAAATCAAATCAAATTTAGTGAACTTTAGACTTAAAACAAAAAACAAATCTGCCAATGGGGTTAGCAAAATAAACTTGTTTTCCCTTTGAATTAAGTTTATTTTGCTTACCCCATTTGCAGATTTATTTTCTTGTTTTAAGTCTAAATTTCAGATTTATCTTAAAACAAGACTTAATATATTATCCCATTTTGTTTATAAATCATGTTTTAAGAATGTTTAGATAGTTTTACAGGAAAACAAGACAAAAATACTTGTTTGCAGTGGGTCTCATAGCTGAAAATGAATATCAGAGCAAAGAACAAGCCATGAGGTCAAAGGAACTGCCTGCAGAGCTCAGAGACAGGATTGTGTCGAGGCACTGATCTGAGGAAGGCTACAACATTTTTGGCTGCATTGAAGGTTCCCAAGGGCACAGTGGCCTCCATAATTCTTAAATGGAAGAAGTTTTGAAAATCCTAGAGCTGGCTGCCCATCCAAACTGAGCAATCAGGAGAGAAGTGCCTTGGTAAGAGAGGTGACTAGGAACCCGATGGTCACACTGGTTGAGCTACAGAGATCATGTGTGGAGATGGGAGAAACTTGCAGATGAGCAACGATCCTGCAACACTCTACCTATCTGGGCTTTATGGCAGAGTGGCCAGACTGTGAAGACACATGAAAGCACCTTAAGGACTCTCTGACTGTGAGAAACAAGATTATCTGGTCTGAAGAAACGAAGATTGAACTGTTTGGCCTCAATTCCAAGTGTCATGTCTAGAGGAAACCAGGCACCGCTCATCACCTGCACAATACCATCCCAACAGTGAAGCATGGTGGTGGGACCATTATACTGTGGGGGTGTTTCTCAGGGTGTTGAACACAGTAAAATACAGAGATATCCTTAATGAAAACCTGGTCCAGAGTGCTCAGTACCTCAGGACTGGGCTGAAGGTTCACCTTCCAACAGGACAATAACCCTAAGCACACAGCCAAGACAATGCAAGCGTGGCTTAGGGAAAACTCTGTGAATGTCCTTGAGTGGCCCAGCCAAAGCCCAGACTTGAACCCAATCGTACACCGAAGGGCCCCATCTAATCTGACAGATCTTGAGATGATCTGCAGAGAAGAATGGCAGAAAATCCCCAAATCATTTGTGCAAGCTTGTAATCACTGCCAAAGGTGCTTCAACTAAGTACTGAGTTAAGGGTCTGAATACTTATGTCAATGTGATATTTCAGTTTTTCTTTTTAATACATTTGCAAAGTTATCAAAAATATGTTTTTTACTTTTGTCATTATTATGGGGTATGGAGTGTAGTTTGATGTGGAAAATAAATAAATAATTCTTAGCATTTTAGCATAAGGCTACAACATAATATTTTCTGAATGCATTGTATATATTATTATTATTACTATTAGGATGATTATTAATTTTTATCACAATAATGATTTTTTTTTCCTCTACCATCATATAAATTATTTCCACTATTATTAACTGCTTAAAGGGGAGATAATATTAACCCACTTACTATTGTCTATTGACATTTGTATGCTTTAGTCCACATATTTTATGTTACACATTAAGCAGAAGTCATGTTATGAATCTCACAGTATGCAGATGCTCTGGCATGAATCTCTTTTGTATGTTGCTTGACATTGTGTTGCATTGTCTATCCTTATGTAGGGTTCAACAGGGCTAAAGGCACCCCTTAAGGAAATGTAGCTTTTTTTCTGGTCACAAAATGTATCAAGTTCGAATTTTTATTTTTATTTTTATTGAATATTGATGGATCAGCATAATTTGTGTGAAAATAAATAATAACGGAAGGTTGTTTAGATTAAAATTACATCAAAAATAAATAAAAAATACAACCTGGGGTAAAAGGTCTCTAGGAGGTTTAAATTTATATTGTGTAGATATAAGGGCAGTTGTTCTAGTACAAAATTTGTCAACAAATGCAAATAATTTTGAGACAGCAAGACTCATTTTTGAGAAACAAATTAAGATTCTTACTTAAAATTACTTCTTAAAAATCTACAATTTTCTGTTAATTTCAAACACATTTGGCATTTTATTACATCTTAAGTATTTTATCATCAAACTAATCTAATCATAACTATTATGATTGGATGAGTCAATGTAAGCCCACTTTAAACATTTTCATAACAAATTTTCACCCCACAAAAGAACAACGTGTTTATCTCCATTAGCCCCTGCAACTGGGGGCTTTTTACCCCAAATGCTATCCTTTCACTTACTGGCCAGTTATTAAAAATGTTTGATTAAATTACCTTAAACAAAACTGAAAATGATAAATAAATGTTTTGTCTCAAAAGAAATGCGTTAAGTTCAGGGATTTTCATTAGCAAAATAAATTTGCAACATTGAAAAAAATAAATAATGTAATCAAAGTGCCTCAAAATTAACCTTTAGTCATTACAGGAGTATTTTGCAGTGCATAGTGACAAACAGGTGTTTAGGAAAGTGGTTTGGTAATTTTTTATGCTATTTAGTGTTTTGGGAGAAAATAAAATAGATGGAGCCTTTTAAACCTGGGGGAGCCCTGTTGTACCCTATAAATAACCCTGACATTTTTTTTTATTTGCAGTAGTTGACAAAGTTTGCACTATAACTATTGCCCAAGCCTTTTAAACCTGGGGGAGCCTTTAGCCCCGTTGTACTCTATAAATACCCCCGACATTTTTTTATTTGCAGTAGCTGACAAAGTTTGCACTATAACTATTTTGCCCCTTTATCTACACGATACCACTATAAATTCCCTGTGGGTTAAAAGGCCCCCTTGCCACATTTGTTTTTATAATGGATTTTAATAATAATAAAAATAAAAACTTCTGTTACTATTTATTTTCACACAAATTATGTTTCTTCATCAAAGTTCAATAAAAATAAATATTTATTTTCTTTTCTTTATGCACGAGTCCCCTCAGATTTTTGAGCCAACAGGATTTTGAATGGATTATTTGAACTTCCATAAATGGATTTGTACCTTCAATAATAGAAATAACATCTTATACTTTAGGATTTTTAAAAATAGGATTTTTAGGCTGCCATCTGAAATCTTTTCACCCTCAAATTTAAAAGCTCCCTGTTCATACATACAGTGGACAAATTTCATAAAAATAGTATAATTTTACAGATAACCCCTAGTAATTTTAAGAAATGATTGCAATGATTAATAAATAATATTGTATGTGTTTGAAATGTTATGATAAATATAATAAAAAATTCTTTTTATGTTTTGTTTTTATTTCTAAAGTTTAAAAGCATGCCATTTCAGTTCTGTGTCCTATTTTCTTATGCTCTTCCACTGGATGGCAGCAAGTACTAGAAACAAATAATTTTTCTTCTATCACTTTCCATCACATTATACTGATCTGAAATGTAGGTGGTGCTCTAATGCATTTTGTTGATTTGTTTCTTATACTTTTTCTACCAAACTTCATATTTTGTTCAAATTTATTTTTACACAAAATTGTAGTATTCACCCAAACAAGCTCACAAACAAGTAATTTATTTATATAATTTTATATAAAATTATACTTGGGTGTTGCCCAGCCCGCTGCTCTGCCCATGTCTGCTAGAGAGGCGCCAGTGGCAGGTACCCATGAGAATGCCATGCTCCTCATAGAGTGCACTCAAACCCGCAAGGGGTCGGGCACGTTCTGGGTCTAGAAGGCCGGTGCAAGGGCGTTGATGACCTCGTGGACAAACCTCTGTTGTGGACAGTGTCCCTTTCCGCTGGCCGCCACAGCAGACAAAGAGCTGCTCGGAATCATCTAGAGATATGTGTACAATCCAAAATAGGTGCGCAAAGTACGCACCGGACACAGCAATGATGAGGCAGGGTCTGCCACCTCCTGGGGCAGTCGCTTGCAGGTTCACTCTCTGGCCCTGAAGGGGGGCTGTAGGAACGTTGGGCATGTGCCCAGGCAAGTGTCGCTGGCAGAGGGTGCTTGCATATCCCCAACCCTCTTGATGTTAGTGAGCAGAATCAGGAGGGCCATCTTCAGAGGAGGCCACACATCTTGAATGAGTCTATCGGCTAGAAGAGGGTTCTCCTGAGTGCCCACGAGGGGCACAGAGAGACCCTGTGAGGGGAACAGGCATGGCCTAGGATGATTCACTTGTCTGTGAGGTTCGCTGTCATTGAGACATGCTGAGAAAAGAGATGCCCTGAACCGGGGCGACCTTGCTCTTTTCCCAGTTGACCTGAAGCCCTAGCCGGCTGAGGTGCCTGAGCACATGGTCCCTGTGGGCGCACAGTGACTCTTGAGAGTGAGCTAGAATCAGCCAGTCATCAAGGTAATTGAGTATGCGGATGCCCACTTCCCTTAGTGGGGCAAGTTCTGCCTCTGTGACCTTCGTGAAGATGTGAGGGGACAGGGACCAGCCAAAGGGGAGGACCTTGTACTGGTACGCCCAGCCCTTGAACGCCAACTGTAGGAAGGGTCTGTTTCGGGGCAAGATCGAGACGTGGAAGTACGTGTCCTTCATGTCTACCGCTGAGAACCAATCTTGACGTCGAATGCATGTTAGAATACGTCTCTGCGTGAGCATCTTGAAAGGGAGTCTGTGTAAGGCCTGGTTGAGAACTCACAATCTCCTCACAGAAAACATGATAGAGCTCATACTGAACTGAGGTACCTAGAGGGGATGTACAGTCGATGTCTTCCATTCCGTAGTGATGTGGTGGGCTTCAGCCCAGTTTAGATCTGAGATAATTTAATTGTATGCTTGCAAAGTACCCATTCAAAACGGTATCTCAGAAACAGATATCTCACTGGATCGTTGATGAGATCGCCCTCGCTAATGAAATGTAAGATGCCCTATTGGTGTGAAACCGCATTCAACTTGAAGCATGGCCTCTTCATGGGATTGGACAAATGGTGTGTCCTTGCAGGACATATGTTTTGAAGCTGGTTGGTCATCACAAACACGTGGCATACATCTCTTCAAAAGTCCTCTCTGTCTAGCATGCTTATTGTTCCAACATTCAGCAGGTGAGCCCTGGTCCATTTATTATGGGCAGGCAACCTGATATTTGTATATTTTGGTACATCCACCTGTATGTAGGCTGTTGTTGAAATTATGCACTTTGTAATAAGCACTTCCAATAAGTAATAAAATCCCTTTCCCAACCTCTGGTTGTGAAGGGGTTAAACTTAGACTGTGTATTTATATGGTTCAAATAGAATACCAGGCTGAGATTAACTTCCATCTGGTATTCACCATGTAGGGTTATTCATTAATTTATACATTTGAAAACATGTCTTTAATAAGTCACCTTCCTGTAGGCCTGGGGGAGACCCCTTCTGTTCCCCGAGAACGTGCCAAGGTGTTCTGTCCACCAGAGGTCTGAGGACTGTGTCCGATATGCCTGGGGAATCTGTCCGTTAGAGGGTGGAGGAGTGACCGAGGACCAATCTACGTTTTTTTTTTCTCTCTCTCCCTCTTCTCTCTCTCTCCCACTGCCGCTCCGCGTTGGACTTTTCCCTCTCTTTTAAATTTTACAGTGGTTTTTTTTGTTTTGTTGGGGTACTATACTGTTACAGGAAGTACCCCCTAATTTATTCATTACCGTTTCCCTCCCACTGTCCCCTCCCAGGTTCAGGAAGGTGGGGATGACCTGATGGCAGACAGTGTGTAAGGCATGCCCTCCCCCAGGGAAAGGGGGGGGGGTGTACATAATGCTGTGGGCTCCTCGGCCTGAGAGAATGAGGGAGGAATGTGACAGGGTGGAGGGCTGGATAATCAGGCTAATCAAGCCAACAAACAGAGTCATAGAATATATTTATTTGCCATATAAAAGAACATTAAGTATAGATGCATTGTATTACAGTAAAACGTTGCCTCTACACACATATTCAGCAGGTACAAGTCTGGGGTCATATCAAAGAGCACCTTGAAAAGTTCAAAAACGTTATTTTTTCCATTATGGTACAATTTATGACAAAGCAAAAACAGTGAAGAAAAGTTCCCTTATCGTTCTTACACTTAAAGCACAAACCTGAGGAATTTCTTTAAATTATCTTTAGACGCATGTGTAAAGGTGTAAGATAAATCCTTTTGATAAATTTTAAGTTGAGTTCATGGACCTGAGCGAAGTACATTTGGGATATATATTTTTTACAGACAGTAAACCAATCGTCATCCCCAGTGGAGTGTCCCAAGTCCTTTCCCCACACATTCTTTAGGGTTTCTAAAGTGGATGTGCATTTGTTAGACAAAATACCATGCGTTTGCGAAATCAACCCCTTACAAATCTGCTTTGTCAGAAGATGTTCAATCCCTATTCAATTAATTTGGAAAATTTTATTTTGTTATTCCATACAAATTTGGAAAAATGCTTGTTAAGATCCATACATTGAACTGGGTAAATAATAGTTTTTTTTTTGTTTTTTTTAATTCTTTCCATTAAAGGAGAACAGTTGGTACTAAAGAGATTGCATAGCAAAAAAACAGAGATACTTGAAACCACGTAATGCCAGTTGAAATGGTGAAAGTGACATGAAATTATTTGAAGGGGGGATGTTTAGAAGGAGTGCCATAGACTTTGCCAAATTTATTTTATACCCAGAAAGATTGCTATTCTGAGAAACACAGTACATCCCAATAGAGCAGGAATTGATTTATTAGGGTTGGACATGTAGGAGCAGGTTTGGTTATTGGCAATAATTATTCATTATCGAAGATAATTATTAATTATTAAAATTAATAGAACATTGATTAGAATCAATGTTAACTTTAAATCAACAATCATCAAAGATAACATCAATTATCAAATTCAATAGAATATTAATTATTTTCAAAGATAATCATTAATTATTCAAATCAATGGAACATTAATTAGAATTATCAATAGCTTATTGATCTTTCAAATTCAACAAAGATAATTATCAATTATCAAAATCAATAGAATATTAATAAGGATTCATTTCGCCAGTGCACCACTCTGGAATCAAGGACTAATAAGCAGAATGTATAACAATCTCAATATAGGATTGTTCTCTTAGGAAAATCGTTGTCTGGAGAACATTGACATTCAAAAGGAAAACAATGAAGGCTTGAATCCAAGACACAGGTGTATGCAAAACAAACCAAAACACTTTTCTTTGAAATATAACAAAGTTTATTGATGCAGTAATATCAATAAATAATCAATACAATGCAGTCAATAAACTTATGACTTACAACAATGTAGGACTATCCATGAACAAAGCCATCAAATGAACACAAAGTCACTTTCCACAGGTCAGAGAGATCCCCAACCGAGCCATTAGAGAGTCATAAAAACAAATCTTTGGCGTCTAAATTGCTGAAGGAGACCATCTCTCCCATGCCTTTTTAATTTCAAATTAGGGTTTGTAGAGCTGAGCAATAATGAAGATCCTTCTTTGTTCCACAAACTTAAACCATCAGCATGACCTTCTGAACTTCCACACAAAGCTAAAGCAGGTGTTCTTTTAAAGGTTTCCTTGTGAGATCCTCATGAGATCCTCATTCTAGTCCCAGTACTTGTGATTTAACCCTATAAAATATACACCATACCTAGCCTTGCTAAATAATTCTGAAAATGTCTATATGACCTGTGATCACTTGTATAACTGTCGAATTAATGATTATAGCCTGATGTACCTTTTTAAAATATGTATAGTGATATGTAATCACTTCTAACTAACAAATCAATGATTATAATCTTTAATCTTGTATGGTAACTTCAAGGTTCAACTGGATATTATACCCTGACAGTCAGGTTTCTCATAACATATAATGTTTTATCCATGTTGTAAAACTAATGAATTAACCAGTATGATTTGTAACCAGGGATTTTCATGTTTTGTTACTTACATGTATAATATTCATGAAAGGATGTCATATTTTGTATGTAAATGCTTGCTTGTCTACATAGAGTATGTTGATGACAACAAATGTCATGTCTCTTGTACTGTTTTCAAGATATAAAATTTCATGATTAAACATGCACTATCTTTGAGCGGGAGTTTGTAAGAATCCTCCACAAAGGATCCATGCTGCCCAGTTGACCATGTGACTCTGGAAAGTTACTTTTGATTGGCTCAGGACACCTTTAGGGTGCAGCCAATTTCAGTTCAAAGCTTTCCTACCCAAGGAAAGATATCTCTTGATATCTCTCCTCTTCTGCTGAACTTCTCTCTTGCAATGCTCTATTTGGAATCGTCACTTGCTTCTTCCAGATCTTCCGTGCCATGTAGAGTCCAAGGAAAACTCAGACACCAAAAGTCCCAAGGAAGCCTCTCACTCTCTGCTCTATGATTCACGCACCCAACGGGAGTTGCGAGTCCTCCTTGCAGAAGGCCTCACATAAACCAGACAATAAATATCCATGATCATAACAGAGTCCAAAACTTAGACGGAATTAACTTTCGACAACGAGCCAAAGAACAAAGCAACACAAAGAACGCAATGCAAGGAAATGCAACGACTTGCAAGTACATCTCCAAGACTTTTGCCCAAAGTGCTGGTGTATTAGTTAAATAGTTTGAGTAATCCGATTGCAAATCGATTTAGACTCAAAGAAGGATAAATGGTTCTTAAGGCATTGTCATCAGACTCCATTTCTCATTTTCTCTGTATTGATTATTTACTTCACATTCGGTCACTACTCATCAACCTGTTTCATGTTGTATGTGTTAGATTCGTTTTATGTTTAGAATAGCAATAAAGTTTGTCTGTATTCAAAGATAATTTGACTGTGGTATATTTTGATAAATCTCATATATTTTGAATAATCTCATGCCTATTTTTAAAAGATTTCACTTCAAAGCTGTACCTAAATGTGAGTGATATTATTTTCAATAAGCCATACGAATAATATTACTCCAATAAGTGAATTAATCATACTTCCCTTATTAAAGCTAATTCCTTACAATAGAAATTGTGAGCGGATATAACGAGACATTGTATTACGATTTTAATGGTGGAGCATTTTATTCAGACAAATAATCTAGTTATTTGTCATTTATCTAATGTATAATTGTCTAAGTAGAATTGCATCTAATTCCATTATACATTTCCTTACATAATAATGTAGAATAAGGACAGTTTAATTTAATTAGCTCACACATAATGTTCCTACATATAATGGTGGAGAATTGAGGCACTTTAATCCATACTGTGTACATTTATGCAACAACATTTCCTACATTTAATGGTGGAGGTACGCGGGTACTTTAATCTGTACCATGTACATCCAAATTTCCTACAACTACAAACAAAACAGTGACATGATATGGTAACAAAATAAGCCTATAACACATGAGAGGAAGGTATGTGTATGTGTGTGAATGGGTGTGTGTGGGACGTGCACAAAATGGCGGACATGACTCTTGTGGAGAGTAGGTCACGCAAGGTTTCTGGCCAGAGAATATGGCCGCTAATGTGGGCGGAGAGAAGCCGGTTAATGGTGTCTGCCCATTTACAGCGTGCCTCAGCTTGTACGATTATTTAGGGACAAAGTTGAGCTTTATCACGAAGTTATCTACTAGTCGAATGTATGTGCGGGTATGTTTGTGAGGGGTCGCGTGTGTGCGGTTAGTACGAGAGAGAGAGAGAGAGAGAGAGAGAGAGAGCACAGCATGGTGGCACCGAAGCCGGTTTCGAGAACATGGAAGAGAAAGCAGCTGTTAGTTTATCACTCAGAGACATGGTAATGATAATCTCAGTGTGCCGGTCTCACCCGCGATGGCGGAAATACACAACAGTCCAACGTGGTTGGACTACAACACATTAAATCGCATTTCTGATAGTATGCATTTCTGACAGTATGTTACAGTAATACATTAAGTATTATTAGCAGCAATGAGTGGACTCGACTGTCCGAAAACTGTACAAGCAATAACCTTGATACACAAGAATAACACACTATACTAATCTGTCTCTGCCCAGACGTAAACCTCTTACTTGAATGCGTGAGGATGTGTGTGGAATGTGTGTTTTTATCTGTCATTTCACTCCGACTCAGTTCCTTGGAGCTCGGGAGGTGACAGGAGGCCATTTCCTTGCTCTGTTGGCAGGCAGTACGGCTGCTGATTCTCAGCGGGCTGGCAGAGAAATCAGTGACGTAGACTCGGTTGAAGAGGGAAGAGAAATGTTATCCACTTCTGCTGGCAAACGGTTGAAGATGCAGATTGCTCTGCGGTCTCCTTCAGATCCATTAGTGTGTTTGGTGGAACACTGAGAAATCTCGACTCGTCCAGTGAGATGGAGATTGTATGGCCACAGTTTAAAGTCATAAGTTACTTCCTTGCACAACGAGGCTACACCTGAGAGCAGCAATCACTGCATCTATGCACAATGTTGCTGGAAGTGACACCCAGAAGGATCTCAGAGGTATTTCTACTCCCGATGATGTCATGGTTGAGGGGCATTCTGTCGCGCACCTCATCCAATAGGAGTTGAGTGTCTGATCCTTTGGAATTTCACACATAGGAGCAACACATAGCTGCAATGCCATCAAATTCGCTGATGATATGACGGTGGTAGGTCTGATCACAGACAATGATGAAACAGCCTACAGAGAGGAGGTGCACACTCTTACACACTAGTGTCTGGAGAACAACCTCTCCCTTAACGTCCGGAAGACACTGTGGTGGCGCTTGTGGTGGACTTCAAGAGAAAAGACAGAGAATAAAGCTCGATGGAGCACCGTTGGAGAGAGTCAGCAGCTTCAAGTTCCTCAGTGTCCACTTCACTGAGGAACTCACATGGTCTATCCACACTGAGGCCATTATGAAGAAGGCTCACCAGCGCCTCTTCTTCCTGAGATGGCTGAGGAAGTTTGGAATGAATTCAATTCAATTAGAATTTAAATTATATTGTCTCTTAACACAGTGGCAACTGACTATCAACCGACAGCCTGATTGTCAATACAGCACAATACAACATATAGTATTGTATATAATATTGTTATTATATATATGCTATTCTATTTTTATTGTGTGTGTGTTCTATACTTTGAGTATTGTATACTGTACATTATATATTATTATTCGTATATTGTGTTGTATAATTATGTGTATATTAGATAAGTAAATTGTGTTGTGTAAATCTGATGTTTATTGTAAATTGGTATATGCCTCATCACTTTCATGACTGCTATGTTGTTCAGAACTGCACCCAAGATTTAACCCACTTTTGTACTTGTGTATATGGTTGAGTGACAATAAAGAGATTTGATTTGAAAGTGATCAAGGATTCATGGGATTAATAGTCTGTTTAGGACTCCCTTTGTTTGATTTTGTCGCGGTTGTAATATGTAAGGTGTAGGCCTCAGTCATGTTTCCAACTGTGTGTATGCCTGCATTTTTCTTATATCTGAATACACGAGTTGCCATAATGCGACCTTACAAATCCAGTCTGGTCTGGTTTGATTATTCATGTCAACATCGCTTTGAGCCTTCATGACAATACTTTGGTCAATGCTTTAAGTCTGTATTAAGGAGGCTTATTGGCCTATATGAGATGTAATCTTGAAAGTCCTTGTCCTTTTTTAAGATTAAAAAGATGTGTCGGGAGTCACCCCTTAGTCTAAGAGTTTTAGAGAAAGGCAGTTATTAAAATGTAAGAGTGATCCACCCAAAATAGTTAAGTAAATTTGCATGGAAAGCTATTGGGCCCTGGTGATTTATTAGAAGGCATTGACTGAATTGAGTCTAGGACCTCCTCTAGTGTTAAAGGTGAATTAAGGAGCTCTCTATCACCATTTGAAACACACGGAAGGGAAATTTTATTGAAGTAGAGTGTGATTTCGGACTGCTTAACAGTATTCTGTGATCTGTATAATGATTCATAAAAGGTCCTAAATGTGTTATTTATTAGTGTGGGGTTGTACGTGATGGTGCCATCTGGTAACATAAAGACTTAATTGCTCTCTTGCTTTGATTCTTTTTAATTTGATTTGACAATAACCTGCTAGTTCCCTTTACAAAAAGCTTCACTATGATGCTGTGCTTTGCTAAGCGCTATGGGAATGACCGAGCTGTGAATATGTGTGTAACACGTCAATGAACATTGACCAGAATTTATAGCCTCGGCTGATGTAGTCATTAGACACACCTGTGGCCAGGCTATAAATGGATGCGTCACCAGGTGTCGTCAGATCCTCTTTTTTCAGAGCGATTCTGTGTGTGTGTTTCATACAAACCCTGTCAAAACTTTCTTTCCTCTGCTAGGAATTAGAATTTGAGAGCCAGTGTGCAGTGAACCTTTTCTCCTTTCTCTTCTGTATAGAAAATATATATATTTTTAAAAAGAAAGAGAGAATGACTGAAAGCCGTAAACGATGCGTGTTCCCCTGTTCTCGCTCTATAGCTGAAAAGGACATGCATCTGTATTGCTCTGTTTGTTTGGTGCAAGAGCACACTGCTCTGTTGTTGCGTGCTCGCCTCGCTTGCTTCCGGGAGTCAGCACCCACACTTCATTTGTGGGGCTCTCGTATGGATCTGGCTGAGGAGTGAGAGATGGGTTCATCCCTTTCGCTCGCTCTCTCCCCAGATCCAGCTGATCCTCGTAAGCCTGAAGCATGCCTCGGCACCTCTTCGGTTCACGAGGACACTGAACCTCTGTAAATCCCGCATATAATAATAAAGTGGCTGTGGAATTAAGAGACAAATGCGAGCATTGTGATCTGCTTTCGGGCAAAATGCTTCACGCTCGCCTCGCTCATTTCCAGGAGTCAGCGCCCACATTTCATTCGTGGGGCTCTCGCATGGCTCTGGCTGAGGAGCGAGAGACGGGTTCGTCCCTTTCCCTCGCTCTCTCCCCAGACCCAGCTGGTCCTTCCCATGAGCTCGAAGCGTGCTTCGGTGCCTCTTCGGTTCACAAGGGGGGCGGGGCGCTGAACCTCTGTACATTTCACGCACAATAATAAAGTGACTGAGAAATTACTCAAGGTGATTACGTGGGCTATGGCCAGACTATAGCTACACTGGCCACGCGAACAAGAGACCCTCCCCCAAACACTCCAAACTAGAAGACAAATTTCTGTCTGGTGGCCAAAATAATTAAATAAATGAAAGAGGGAATGGAACTCTATATCAGTCCCTTCCTTTCTTCTATGACCTCCATAACAAGTATTTTCTTTATGGAGGAAATGTATACTTCCCGTTTCTTTGTGCCCTCGACGTTGGTGTATTCAACTTTCGTGGGTGCTGAAGCTCGGGGGTATTCGGTGATGCCGCCGGTAGAAGAGACACCTGTGGGTTTTCTCTCGCCTGGCTCGGCATCATCGCTAAAGAGACCTACTCTCCCCACAAAGCTTGCAGGACCACCTCCACGCTTGTGGGGAAAGCTTATCAGGCAGCAGGTCAGGCTGGTGTTGCCCTGCACACTATGGCAGTGTTACAAGCGCACTAGGCTAAATCTGTTGAAGGACCTGAGTGTGGGCACCTCACTCAGAGGGAGGGGCCGTCGGCCATCCAGCCCCACCCCGGTCCTTCTAGACGGGAGGCTCTAAAACAAACGTGGCGAATCATGCTCCCCCTCGTAAAGACTGGGGTCCAGTTCGTCACCCTCAGCAGCCCCCAATGCAAGACCTCAGGGGCGTGATTTCTAAGAAAAAGAAACCCTGACGGTCTTGTACCCAGCCTTGTGGGGGTAGTTCCCCTCGGGACGGGGTGTGTGTATCATCCACTTCGGCCCTCCCGATACCCTCACGAAACCTCTTCACTCCCGCTGACTTTGGTGTTTTGGGTTGTGGCAGCGGGGGCGTGGTCAAGTGCCTGTCCGCCCGCCCCCGCTGCCACATAGGTGATAGAGGCTTCCAACAAAGAGTTGGGTGTACCGTTGCTTCCTGCCTTGATCCAGGACGCGGAACACTTGACATCCCCTCAACAGGAAGTGTCAGAAATAATACCCATCTCAGAGAACCTGGCAGCGTGGAAACTTCTACCAGGTATTTCTATGTGGGTTCTAGAAACAGTAGAAAGTGGCTACAGAATTAAATTTGCTCGCCGTCCTCCCCGTTTCAACGGCGTGGTTCCCACTACCGTGAAACCGGGACAGGCATGTCTACTGTGGAAAAAACTGCAAAATCTCTTGGTCAAAGGGGCCATAGAACATGTTCCCCTTCCAGAGAAAGAGTCAGGCTATTACAGCAGATACTTCCTGGTTCCCAAGAAAGGTGGGGGGTTGCGTCCGATTCTAGATCTTCGAGGCTTGAACCACTCGGTGTTCAAGTCCTAGATGCTTCCTGTCAAGACGATCGTGTCACAAGCCCAACATCACGTTTTGCTGGTCACCATAGATCTCATGGACGCAAATCTTCATATAGTGCCACAGCACAGGAAGTTCCTGAGGTTCGCTTTCGGGGGGCGATGCCTTCCAGTATTGGGTTCTTCTATTTTGCCTAGCCCTATTAACCCACACATTCAGGAAATGCATGGATACAGCACTGGCTCCTCTGCGACTCCAGGGCATCCACATTCTGAATTTTATAGACGACTGGTTGATCCTAGCGCAGTTCCAAGAACTGGCAGCTCAGCACAGGGATATCGTCTTGACGCATCTGTGTTTATATGGAATTCGGTCCCGATGCAGGCACATTCGTCTCCAGCACGAATCATTTCCATTCAGAACACCCTGAGCAAGGTCAGGCTAGGTCGAGTTTGCACTGCTCGTCAGTATCATTGAATACTAGGTCTCATAGCATCGGTGTCCGCGGTGATCCCTTCAGACTTTCTGCACATGAGACCACTTCAGCTGTGGCTAGAAGCCAGGGGGTTTTATCCCAGGGCCGGCCCCCTAAGGCAAATAAGGGTTACGCACCATGTGCTTCGTTCCCTTTCTATGTGGTTCAGACCCCGGTTCTTACCTTGGGTCCCACTCTAGGTGCGTCTTGTCGTCGCTGGCTGCTAACGACAGACGCCTCCCTGACGGGCTGGGTAGCGGCCTTAAGTGGTCATCCGGCTTAAAGGGATAGGAGGGTCGTCAGTTCGGTTGTCACAGTAACTGTCTCGAGCTGATGGCCGTATTTCTGGCCCTGAAATACTTCCTCCTGAGGCTGCCATGTCTTGGTGCGGGTGGGCAATACAGCGGTAGCCTCTTACGTAAACCATCGGGGGGATCCACGTTCACGTCAGCTGAATTTCTGGCACGTTGGATCCTCCTTGGGGCCCAGGGCAGCTCCTGTCACTCAGGACAGTTTCGTCCCTGGATGCCCGTGTGTGTGGGAGCAGATTTACTCTAGGGGGGTAATGAACAAATCTGGGTGAGATTTCACAGGGCAGAATAGGACCTCTTCACCTCTATGATAGCGCAATGTCTCCTCTACTTCTCCCTAAGTCACCCAGCCCCCCTTGGGTCTGGACTTAAAGGCACATACATGACCCTGAATGCGTCTGTATGTGTTTTTGTCCCCCGGTTTTTCTGCTCCCGGGAGTCTTGGCAAGGTTTGCCAGCAAGGGTCTTGCCTCCTAATGGCGCTGCGGTGGCCGAACAGGATATGTTTCTCGAATGCCTCTCCTCGACGGCTCGCCTTGAGCGATTCCGAACAGGGAGGACCTTCTCATCCCTGGCCTGAATTGTGACACCTTTCATGCTTGGCCCCTAAGGGTACCTTGAGGTTATTTCAAGTGCTAGGGCTCCCTCCACTTGGAACTGATCTGGGTAGATTTTACAGGGCAGAAGAGGACCTCTTCGCCTCTGTTGATAGCGCAATGTCGCCTCTACTTCTACCCGAGTCGCCCAGTTCCCCCTGATCGTGGTGATGCATACATGGCACAAATGCGCTTGCATGCGTTTCCTTCTACTAAGTTCATATTACCGGACCAGCTAACTGCCAGTTTGCTTCAGTTCTGGATTTTCTGTAGAAAAAACTGTCAGCGGGCACTTGCCTCGCCACTGCCAGTTTTATGTGGCCTCCACTGCGGGCCACGCCTTGGTGGGCGGGGTGCCCCCTAAGAGGCATCCTTGCTAGGACCTCTTCATAGGGTAAGACCCCCTTTTTAGACATTTAGAGTCAGCGTTTGGTAGACTTCTGACTCTGAAGATGGTTTTTTATATGGCAATTACGTCTCTAAGGAGACTTGGGTACCTACAGGCTCTGTCTCTTTTGCTGGCCTGTTTAGAGTTTGCCCCAGCTATTACCAAAAGCATTCTTTGCACCCTCACCCTAACTACCTGCCCAAGGTGCCTTTCGCGACCCATGGCCGGTTATTTTCTATGCCTTTTGCTCCCTGCCGTTTGTAATGCCAGAGTAGCTAAGACTTCTCAGACTTTGTCCAGTCTGTACCCTTCAGACTTATGTCCACCGCATTTGCTAGTGGCGTAAAGTCAGGGCAGCAATTCTTCACTTGGAAGCCGTGACCGGGGGGCGGTCACCTCCTGGCAGACTATGTCACTTTGGGTGAGGGACATTATTGCCCGGGCCTACGAGGCGTGCGGTCAAGCTTCGCCAGTAGGTTTTAGGGCGCACTCTACCAGAGGGCTCTCCTCCTCTAAAGCCTTGGCTAG
Organism: Moxostoma hubbsi; assembly: GCA_032164185.1. Taxonomy (NCBI): domain Eukaryota; kingdom Metazoa; phylum Chordata; class Actinopteri; order Cypriniformes; family Catostomidae; genus Moxostoma; species Moxostoma hubbsi. The sequence goes on from JAVLUX010000012.1 coordinate 21,290,684, forward strand.
AGGTCTCCCTCTGCAGCAAGGTTGTGATGCGGCAGGTTGCTCTTCTCCGCACACATTCATTAGATTCTTATAAGTTTGGATGTTCTTGCCACTCCGGGCTCTTATGTCCTTGAGTCTACATCTCAATCTCATGTCTCTACAAGTTTGTGATGTGGGAGGCTGGTCCTCTCCACACATATTCATCTGGTTTTATGGTCATGTTACTAGATGGTCATGCTACCCCGGGCTCTTATGCCCTTGGGTTGACATCTACGCTCATGTCTAAGCAAGTTTGTGATGCGGCAGGCTGGTCCTCTCCACACACATTCTTCAGGCTCTATTGTTTTGATGTTCATGCTACTCCGGGCTCTTACACCCCTGAGTCGACATCTGAAGCTCATGTATAAGCAAGTCTGTGATGCGGCAGGTTGGTCCTCTCCGCACACATTCATTGTATTCATTCTATTGTTTTGATGTTCATGCTACTCCGGGCTCTTACACCCCTGAGTCGACATCTGAAGCTCATGTATAAGCAAGTCTGTGATGCGGCAGGCTGGTCCTCTCCGCACACATTCATCAAATTTTATGGGTTAGATGTTTATGTTACTCCGGGCTCTTATGCCCTTGAGTCAACATCTCAAGCTCATGTCTGAGACCTCTCGTCCTAGGACTGCTCTTCAAAAAGAAGTATCTGACGACACCTGGTTACGCATCCATTTATAATTTATAAATTCCGGTCAATGTTCATTGACGTGTTACACACATATTCACAGCTTGGTCACAACTAGGATCGTTCCCATAGCGCTTAGCAAAGCGCAGCATCTCGTTCCGCTTTTTTCAGGGAACAAGGGTTACACATGTAACCCAATACGATTTGTTTGCATACTCATAATATTTCTGCTTGGAAAGGAAAAGTAATTTCTTAATATGACTAGTATGTTCTAAATTACTGTATGTTCAGCTCTAGCCTGGCTCAGTAGGCCCAATTTGTTTGGTTAGTAGTTGTCCTATGCATGTACTCAAGTCTTTTGACTTCAATTTCTAATTCTTGTCTTTTACTTGGCGTGGCCTTTTTGCGAGCAGAAGTGTAAGAAATAATATGTCCACAAATTGTTTCTTTGGCAGCATCCCACAGTATTTCAAGTGAGACTGGGGAGGTTTTATTATCTGTCCAATAGATTTTAAGTCAATCTTGTACTGCCTTACTAAATGTTAAGTATGTCAATAAGGAAGAATTAAACCTACAAACCCTGCTAACAGCATGGGTGCCCAGAATCATATCAACATATGCTGTAGCATAGCCTGACAGGGCAATTAAGCCTATACGGCTGTAGATACATGATGAAGACAAATATTTAGAACCAAGATCTAATCTATTCTTGAGAAGGTACAGTATAATGAGGGTTTGAATAAAATATATATTCCTTACTGCAGGCATTCAATTATCTCCAAACATCAGCAATACCAGTCTCTTTACAAAGCTCTTTAACAACAAGAGAAGATCTTGAACTGGCAGAAGCACCCAAAGTAGATTTATCCATTTCCTGATCAATTACACAATTAAAGTCCCCAGCACAGACACCAATGCCCTTACAATACTGTTTAAATAAGAGAATGACTTTTGATATAAATATGGGAGAATCTTCATTTGGTACATAGATTTTGAGCATGGTGATATGTTGTCCAAATACTGAGCCCTTAACTAAAACAAATCTAACCTCTGGGTCCCTGTGTACTGTATTGTACTTGTACTGTGTGAATAGATGAAAATAAATGTATATATATATATACATATATGTATATGTATATATGTATATGTATATATATGTATATGTATCTATATTCAATAGAAAGAGCGAGTGCAGCCATTATTTATAATAAATGTCAGATTAGAAGTGAGACCACTACATAAAGAGTCCTGGCAGATCCAAATCAAAAGTCCTCCAAATGTAATTAAATAAAATGTAGGTCACCCAAACATCTACTCATCAATAACTGCTGATTTAAGTATAGCACCCGTTTTCTTTAAGCATTACTTCCAAAGTGTCCAGGAACTCCTTTATGTCTGACAGGGTAGAAACCACGGAACATCTTGCGGTCAGACAGAATCCTCCTTACAGTGTTGAACTACTGGTGTTTCCTCAGAACTTCTACATACAAGTCCTGAAAGAAGCGCAGGTGATTGCCGATGTAGATGACATTACGTTTTTTCAGTGCTCCTTGTAAAACACTCTCCTTATCAGTGTGCCTTAAAAAAAGATCCAGCATGCTTCATGGGTGATCATTGTCCCCTGGGATTGGTGCGAGTGACCTGTGCGCTCTCTCTATTTTAAGAGTCAAGTCTGTGTAGAGATCCAGCCACTTCTGTCAGATCTTTCCCAGAAAATGCACAATAGGCTCAGAACCTTCAGCCTTTTCAGGAAGCCCTACAATTCTCAGATTTGTGCATCTTCCCCGGTTCTCTAGGTCATCCACTTTAGCTGGTGCTACGCACCACTTTCTCTTAAGGAGGAAAGCTGTTTCTCACGAGAAATTAAGGTGTCTTCAGCGGTGGAGATTCTGCTCTTGGCCACGGCCAGATGCGTCTCGTTTCCGACAGATTAGAAAAGTGGTAAATCGTGTGTTTCTTGAGTCCCAGACATATTCAATTTCAACCGGAGTGATAAAATCAGAGTTTGTGTAAATTTATATGAGGGAAAATAATGTTTTAAAAAGAACTGGAGGGGTCAGGTCACGCATCGATCAGGACATGTGACGCCCTAATTTTCTTTTTTGTTTGAATATGTGGACTCCATAGGTTATACAAAGACTATGAGGTGCCCCCTGCACTCTTATAGGACCCTTTTGCCTTCCTGTTTCTAATTTAAAAACATTTAGCAAACCATATAACACCACAGGATTCATATTTTATTCATGACTTTCTGCAGCCTCTACAGTACATCATCATCATCACAATGTGTATGAGATGTCTACTGCCTCCTGGTGGAAGTTCATGCTCTACTGGAAGTAGAACACCTTTGTTATATAATTTTCCAAAATAGGTACCATCATGTTTTGATGCATTCATAATTTTTATGTGAAGTAAAACATTTAAATTATGTTTATTTTGCTGCTGATATTAAAAAATATATATATATTTATTGAATTCAAGCAACATGTGCTAAACATTTCATTATTTTGTAGATAAATAGGTTTAAACGGGTATAAACATAATTTTCTGACCATTATTTCATATTTAAGGCTTTATATGGCTAAGCTTTATTCTTTGTATAAAAGAGCTGTCGAATAAAAAACGTCTCGGTTACATATGTATCCTCCGTTCCCTCATATAGGGAACGAGACGTCGTGTCGAAGAAGCGACACTAGGGGTCTCTCTTGAGTGACGAATATGCCTCTGATCTATGAAAAAAGGCCAATGAGAAGTTGGCAAACAATATTTGCATACCCCGCCCCCGGAGATACGGGTATAAAGGTGAGGAAATACTACGAGTTCATTCAAGATTTTTCTGAGGAGCCGGGAGTGTCCGGCCACCTCAGTGGCTCGGCTCAGCGACGTGGCCGGGAGGACATGACGTCTCGTTCCCTGATAAGGTTACATACGTAACCGAGACGTTCCCCATCTGTCGCTCACTTTGACATCGTGTCGAAGAAGCGACACTAGGGGTCCACTTTAAACCATACCATGCGCTGAGTCGTGTATGTGTACTGCTGACACAGGAGCGGGCAGGTATTTCACGTGCACAAGCGACCAACTGTGTTTCAGACTGCACGTACCCTTCCCCAATGCCCCCAAAAAGTCGTCAGAATCCTTTTGGTTACCCTAGAGGGGAACAAGGCGACGCTTGCCAACCTGGGAACGGGCCAAGCCTGGCAGGGCCTCTTTTCTCTCTATGTTTCTCGGCATAGAGCAAGAGCAGTCGGGGCCCTTACCGCATCGTGGGAAGGGGTTCTTACCAGTTTTCTATTCTTTCAGGGGGAAAAGACCCTGCGGAGGCCACACCTGCCCGAAAAGGGGAGGTAAAGGTGGCGAAATACATCACATGGCCTCTTGGGTCACATGTGGGAAAGGATGGTGCGGTGGTAGATCCAGCCTCGAGGAGGGGGGAGTTGCTACAACACGGCGACTGGAGGGCAGTGAATAACTGCCTAAGGGAGATGCGGGTCAGCTCGTAAGGTGACCGTACCATGGAAATACACACAGGAGGAGTCCGCATAGGAGGCCTGACCTGTGGAGCACCTATTCCAGTACAGGGTAGCCTAGGGTACCCGTAGTGGACTGGGTTGGCAAGTTCCTCTGCTGAACTGAGGACCCAAAAGGGCTAGGGAGGAATCGACCACGGACCTGGGAGGGATCTCCTGGGAAAGAAGGCGCACTGTTTTACCTCGGCCGAGGGAAAGGGCGCTGGACTCAAGCGATTCACCCGGTCAGACCGTCAGCGTGTACCGAGTTCTACCGGCTCGGACCTGAGAAAACACGGGACGAGATTGACTCCACCCTGAGATTGTAAAATCTTGCAAAGGTTTTAGGTGTTGCCCAACCCACTGCCCTACAATTGTCTGCTTGGGAGGTTCCCCCTAGCCAGTGCCCACAAGGATGACACACTCCTTGTGGAGTGTGCTCGAACCCGTAGGGGGGGTGGCATGGCCTGGGTGTGATAGGCCAACAGGATGGCATCCACCACCCAGTGGGAAAGCCTCTGTTTGGAGACAGTGTTCCCTTTCCGCTGTCCCACAAAGCAGACAAAGAGCTGCTCAGAGCACCTAAAGCTCTGAGTGCGGTCCAGGTACGCACGCAAGGTACGTACCGGACACAGCAATGAAGGGGCTGGGTCTGCCTCCTCCCAGGGCAGCGCTTGCAGGTTCACTACCTGGTCTCTGAAGGGCGTGGTAGGAACCTTGGGCACATAGCCCAGTCGGGGTCTTAGGATCACATATGTGTCTGCCGGACCGAACTCCAGGCAGGTGTCGCTAACAGAGAATGCTTGCAGGTCCCCGACCCTCTTGATGGAGGCGAGCGCGATCAGCATGGCCGTCTTTAGGGAGAGGGCCCTGAGTCCAGCTGATTCTAGCGGCTCGAAGGGGGATCTCTGAAGGCCGGTGAGGACCACCGAGAGATCCCAGGAGGGCAACAGGCTTGGCCGGGAGGGATTAAACCTCCGGGCGCCTCTAAGGAACCTGATAATTAAGTCATGCCTACCCAGAGACTTGCTGTCTACTGGGTCGTGGTGAGCTGCGATATCGGCAACATACACCTTCAAGGTGGAAGGGGACAGCCTCCCCTCCAACCTCTCCTGTAGGAACAGGAGCACTGACCTAACTGCGCACCTCTGTGTGTCTTCTGCCCGGGAACCATTTCAGGGCGTAAAGTTGCCTGGTAGAGGGGGCTCTGGCTTGGTTGATAGTGGATATGACTGTGGGTGGTAGACCAGCTCTTCCGCATCCCGTCCAGGGGCCAGACGTGGAGGTTCCAAAGGTCTTGGTGCGGATGCCAGAGCATACCCCGTCCCTGAGAAAGAAGGTCCTTCCTCAGGGGAATTCGCCAGGGAGGGGCTGTCGCGAGGAGTACGAGGTCCGAGAACCAGGCCCGGGTGGGCCAATAAGGAGCCACAAGAGTGACTTGTTCCTCATCCTCCCTGACCTTGCACAGCACCTGTGCAAGAAGGCTCACTGGGGGAAATGCGTACTTGCGCAGCCCCGCCAGCCAGCTGTCTGCCAGTGTGTCTACCCCGAGGGGAGCCTCTGAATGGGCGTGCCAGAGCGGGCAGTGGGTGGTCTTTCGGGAGGCAAACAGGTCTACTTGGGCCTTGCTGAACCGTTCCCAGATCAGCTGGACCGACTGGGGGTGAAGCCTCCACTCTCCACCAGGAAAGCGTTGTCGTGACAGCACGTCCGCTATCACATTGAGGTTGCCGGGGATGTGCGTGGCACGCAGCAACTTGAGTCAAGGCTCCAAAGGAGGAGACGGCGGGCGAGTCGTGACATGTGGCGGGAGCGTACGCCGCCGTGGCGATTTATGTACGCTACCGCAGTGGTGCTGACTGACCTGACCAGGACATTTTTGTCTCGAACTAACGGGAGAAACTTCCACAGGGCAAAAAAGACAGTCAACAACTCCAGGTAGTTGATGTGCCAACAAAGAGGGGCCCCTTTCCAACAGCCTGCTACTGTGTGCCAGTTGCACACGGCGCCCCAACCCGATCTGGAGGCATTGATCGTGACCCCTGCTATAAGGGTACTCCTGCCCATAGAAAACAGAGGTCTGTCCAACGGCGCGACCGCCACGGCGGATGCCATATACCCCAGGAGCCTCTGGAAAAGTTTTAAGGGGACCGTCGTGCCTGGCCTGCGCACGATCGTTGGTGAGACATGCTGACATTGAGACCGAGTCTAACTCCATGCCGAGTGCATAGTAACTATCGCGAGTGGGCCAGAATGAGCCAGTCATCGAGGTAATTGAGTATGCGGATGCCGGCTTCTCGGAGCGGGGCAAGAACTGCCTCTGCGACTTTCGTGAAGACGCGAGGGGACAGAAACATGCCGAAGGGGAGGACTTTGTACTGATATGCCTGGCCATTGAACACGAACAGCAGAAAGGGGCGGTGTCGAGGTAAAATTGAGACGTGGAAGTACGCGTCCTTCAGGTCTACCGTTGCGAACCAATCTAGATGTCGAAAGCAGGTTGAGATGTGTTTCTATGTGAGCATTTTGAACGGGAGTTTGTGCAATGCTTGGTTGAAAACTCGCAAGTCCAAGATTGGTCGTAAGCCACCGCCTTTATTGGGTACGATGAAGTAAGGGCTGCAGAAACCCTTCTTCATCTCGGTTGGAGGGACAGGCTCTATCGCATTTTTGAGTAAAAGAGTGGCGATTTCCACGCGCAGGGACTGGGCATGTTCGCAGTGTACTGCGGAAAAGCAGACGCCCATTAAGGGGGGCGGGGGCCTGGCAAACTGAATTGCGTAACTGAGTCAAATGGTCCGGGCCAGCCAGCGAGATGGGTTGGGAAGTGAGAGCCATACATCCAAACTCCGCGTTAGGGGCACCAAAGGGACTATTATTTTTGACATACCCGGCGGGGCGGAGCAGCGGGGCGGAGCAGGTAAGGCAGTGTCGGGAGGCCATGACGTGTCCAGAGGCTTTGGTGCTGAGAAAAGACTCAAAGCGCTTACCTTGCTCCGCACACCCGGCAGGGTGCGGGTTTGCGACTGAGGAGGAGGTCCAGGGTAGGTGTCCTCTAGACTCATCGGAACCGGCTGGTCGGGGAACAGTCATGGGGCTGGAGATGGGTGGTCCATGTCCAGGAGGCCGGGACTGTTGAAATCTGGTGGCAGAGTGCCATGAGAACGGCATTTGCGGGCCAGGTGACCCAGAGACAAAGGAAATAACTCTTTTATTGAGAATGTGGGTACGGGGCTGCAGCAAATGAAAATTGAACAAAAGATTCTCCTCCCGGCCCTCCACCGGGTGACAGAGTGATCTTACCATCTCCGGAGCTAACATCTCGGTCCCTGGGTCGACCGTCTCAGGAGCGCCTGGGAGCCTTATGGCTCCCAGGCCATAAGGCCATCGAGACGGGGGGCATCTGCTTCCTGCTGAGTGCTTGACGCTGGGGCTGAGAGCTGGGTCCGAGTTGAGGCAGAGCAGGATGTTTCTTGGCCACAGGGGGACGCCCTCGGCAAGCAGATGGGGCAGGGCCCATGGCGGGAGGTTTGCGGCAGGGCAGGATATGAGAGATGGCCTCCGTCTGCTTCTTCACCGCAGAGAACTGCTGGGCGAAGTCCTCGACGGTGTCGCCGAAGAGGCCAAACTGGGAGAGGGGGGCATTGAGGAAGCGAGCTTTGTCGGTCTCACGCATCTCGACCAATTTCAGCCATAGATGATGTTCCTGGACCACAAGCATGGCCATCGCCTGCCCGAGTGCCTGCGCCGTGACCTTCTTGGCCCTGAGGGCGATATCGGTTGCTGAGCGCAGTTCCTGCATCACGTCGGGGTCAGTGCTACCCTCGTGCAGATCCCTGAGTGTCTTGGCCTGGTGGACTTGCAGGATGGCCATGGTGTGCAAGGTGGAAGTGGCCTGTCCCGTGGCGCTGTAGGCTTTGGTGGTGAATGAGGGTGTCGTCCTACAGGCCTTGGAAGGGAGTACAGGATGACCCCGCCAGGTGGTAGGGTTTCCGGGCCATAGATGGAGCGCAACAGCCCTATCCACCTGGGGAATCGTCGTATACCCGTGGGCCGCTCCACCGTCGAGGGTAGTGAGAGCAGGGCTTGTGACGAGTGGAGAGGGGGGCTCTCCAGAAGGACGTCAGCTCATCATGCACCTCCGGGAAAAACGGGACCGGGGGGTTGGGGCAAGGCTGTGAGCGGCGCGCAGACCCCAGGAACCAGTCATCCAACCGCGATGGGTGTGGGGAGGACGGAGGATTCCAGTCCAACTCCACACTGACGGCGGCCCGGGCAAGCATGTCGGACATCTGTGCGTCAGCCTCAGCCTGGGCGTGCTAGCCCAAAGGCGGCAGCCCAGGGGAGGTATCAGCGTCAGACGCCACGCTCTCCGACGCAACGGCGAGCTCATCCACCTCAAACTCCAGAGGATAGGCAGACTGCCCGTGAGGCGAGCCGCTGTTACCTCGAGCACGGACGGGAGTCAACGAGTGTGCAGGGGGGCTTGGTGGTCCAAGGGGGCGTGCCCGGTGGAGCTGCACCCGCTGCCCTCACCAAATCGCCTCCATCGCCAGCCGCATCGTCCTCAATCCCGTGGGAAGAAGGAGTGACACGGGGGGCGGCTGGAGTGGCGTGCTTTCTGTTGAAAGCAAGCCGCGACCGCAATGTTGCCATGGTCATGCCCTCGCAATGAGAGCATGAACCATCCACAAACGCTGCCTTTCACTGCCCAGACACACACCTGTGTCCGTCTGAAGCAGAGAGCACTCTACCGCATCCAGGAACTACACAGGGGCGGAATGGCATCTTTAAAAAGACGCGTCCTGAAAAGGACATTCAACGCCGCTGTGTATTGGTCTTTTAGAGAAATAAACTCTTTTATAGAGAAATCACTCTTTCACAACTCTTTCAAAATACTCTGCGCTGTCGAAGCACCCTGGGGCAAATTGCACTGCCGTGAAAAGAAGGAGAAAGCCGCTGAAGTGCGCCGTAGATCCAACAGCAGACAGAGCATCAGAGGAACAGAAGCAGGAATCTGGTGTGTCACTCGCAGCTGGCTGCATACACGACCTTCGGCTCCGAAGAAAATTTCTGAATTATTTACTCGCCTTTATACCCGTATGTCCGGGGGCGGGGTATGCAAATACTGTCTGCCAACTTCTCAATGGCCTTTTTTCATAGATCAGAGGCATATTCGGCGCTCAAGAGAGACCCCTAGTGTCGCTTCTTCGACACAACGTCGAAGTGAGTGACAGATGGGGAACATTTATTATACTATTCATTGCTCTAACTGCATGTTTGCCTTACATTACAAAAAATAGCTTGTCTTAGGTGGTTGGAAAAAATTGAATATTTATATTTTACATTGTATGGTTCAAAAGTAATGATTAAACTAGATATCGAGACAAACTAAAATGTTGGCCTGACAAAACCTTGTCTAAAAGTTTAAAATAGTTTTAAATTCTTGATGTTAGACATTTTTACAGGTTTTACAGAAAGAAAGAAAGAAAGAAAGAAAGAAAGAAAGAAAGAAAGAAAACATCTTAAAACAGATTAAAGGGCTTGTGTATAAGTTTTGACAGTTAAAATTTGAAAATTCCAAAACAGAATTGTAAACTGTAAAACATGATAGCCCCAAGAAGTTATGTTAACTTATTTCTTATCTTTAACTCCAATTTTCATGACAAGTTTTGGATATTGAACTCAAGTTTATAAGTTTAAAAAAAAATAATAACTTAAAGTAATCTATTGTCTTGACTGCATGTGTGCTTTGTCTGGGTTTTCAATGTTTATTTAACTAATGTCTGTGAGTTATAAGTTGAAAAAGGGTAAGGGGAGAGAAATGGCAATTGATTATTAGTTTAGTTATCTTAACCTGAAAGCGAGAGTTGAAATAGTGAGGAATTGTACATTTATGTGACAAGATAAAGTGAGTTTTCTTGAACTGATAATGTAACAGTAAGTTGTTTTAACTCAGAGTATTAAGTTGAGGGCCATGGGCTTAAGGTGGCACGATCGTTTGGCAATCCCCCTGCTCGAAAACCCTTCAACAAGTCATAATCCTTCCCTGCCCACATATATTATATAGTTTTATATTATATTGCTTCTTATATTGCTTCTGAAGATATTAATTTAACCACTGGAGTCTTATGGATTACTTTATGTGAATTTTGGAGCTTCAAATTTCTGGTCACCTTTCACTTGCATCGTAAAAAATCCTGTGTTCTGCTGAAGAAAGTAAGTCATACACATCTGGGAGAATTTTTGGGGCGGCTAAAAGAAAATTGGCCCTTGCTAGTCATAATCCACCCCTGCTCAAACCACATGTTGCTTAATCATGCTGTACTCTATATATCATGACATTTAAACCATTTGTATTTAATTTTTTGAAAATTCCGTTATAATAAAATCAGTCATACCAGTAACATCATCTATAACACTCAAATTAAATTATGGAACAAATTAGTACATTTCTGATAACTGAAAAGAGACAGAAAACTTAGAATGTGCCTTTTCTATTATTTACTATTTCTCAATAGAACTTCGGCAAGCAATATGCAAGATTTAGTCATTGATGTCAAAATCTGGATATTCTTTTCAAATAAGGGTTATTTGTTAAGCGGTAACACCAGTGACATGACTCCAGGGGACAATTATTTATTTGGAATGTCATCAATGTGATAAATGGGAAATAGCCGTATACATTATTACATATAAAATGGAGAGAAATTTATTTTTAAACTAAAAATAGAGCCTTGAACCTTGATATATGACCTTGGGGACAAGCACATTTATGGTACTTGGAATTTAAAATAATTGATTAAAAACAAATATTGCCTAATTCATGGCTAAAATAGGTATAATTGTTCAAAGAACATCTTATATTAATTAAGTATAAGAAAAAATATGCCTAAACAGCATATTTGAAGTGTATGCCTTCTGTAAAGGCTGGGGACAGAAATGTGGAAATATAGAAATCCTTGGTTACATGTAGGTAGGTTTTTTGGATCTTGACTCAAAAAAATACAATCTCTATGTAGCTATAATAACAATATGTGACCACAAGATGGAGGTATTCTCTTCTCTTTGTAGCTGGACAGACATGAGAACAGAAAATGTGTGAGATTAAAGTGATAGGCCACTGAAAAATTAAAATTCTCTCATTATTTACTGACCCTCATGCCGTCCCAGATGTGTATGACTTTCACTTTTCTGCAGAACACAATTTAAGATTTTTAGAAGAATATTTCAGCTCTGTAGGTCCATTCAATGCAAGTGAACAGTTGCCTAAATATTGAAAGGCCAAAAAAAGCACATAAAGGTAGCATAAAAGTAATCCATAAAGCCTGATTTATACTATGGAAGAAACTTTTTTCTCTTGGACAAACTAAAGCACCTTTGGTGAATGAAGGTGGCGTTTATAATATGTGCTACATCGTTTTGAAAGTAGTTAGTTTAGGTACAGCTGGTACGCGCAATTGTAAATAAAAAAAACGTCACTTCCAAACCACACCCATGATTAGTTTTGCCCAATAATTAGCTCTCTTCGACAAGCTGAGTTCTCCTAGGTCAAGAATTTCAGAGATGTGAACAGGAGAAATATCACCAAACAAACACATTGGTAGAGCAAAAAAGTCACTGTATTTCATCATCATTTGTAGGCGAACTAAGTGAGGCCTGTTCGGTCAGCAGGGGCGGAGCTAGGGGTGGCTGTGGTCAACATGGATTGAAGCCTGTTCACCCCATTGGCCACCCCACTTGCAATTGCCGTTTTGGTATTTTTTTGTCTTGGGCACAATTTCCCCCCCCCATTTTTGTCTCCACGTGCCCCTATTTTCTACGCCAACAACCCACATTAATGGTGAGTAAATTATTGTAACGATGCCGAACGATGAGGTAAACTAAGAGACGATGGAATGTAGAACTGTGCAATTTATTTACATAAGTGATATCCAAAACCCTAACTATAAACGTGAACTAAACAAAACATAAACATGAACATGAACAATTAACATTAACATAAACTTGACTTGACTTGGCTTAGACTTAGCATGACACATTACCAAACACAATACCTGACAAAGGACAATTGAAAACATGAGGGATAAAATACATGGACAAGGGGTAAAACAATGACGAGGGAACCAACAAACAGACAGAATTGATAATAAGATAACAAGACACATGAACATGGAGCGAAACAGAAACGTGTTGGACATGAGACCAGGGCAGAGAGAACTTGAGAAATTGGTACACAGAGAGTAGCCGAAGACTCGAAGGGCCAGGGTGGAGCTGATGGCAGGGAGGACCAAGGCAGCGCTGGAAGCTCGGAGGAGCAAGGCGGAGCTGGGGGATTGGAAGACTGAGGCAGGGGTCTAAGGGCTAAGGACCAAGGAGGAGCTGTAGGGATGGAGATCTGAAGATTGGAGCTGATAGATCGGAGGGATGGGGCGCAGCCACAGATTCGGAGAGCCAAGGAGGAGCCAGGTAACGAACAGACCGATGAGGAGCTGGAGGGACGAGGGACCCTGGTAAAGCCAACAGGCTGCAGGACCGCAGTGGAGCCAAGGGAACATAGAGCTGACGCGATGTCGAGGGATTGACAGGCCAAGGAAGATTCAAGGAAGAATTTTAGTGAAAAGTAATGTACAGTTTATGGCCTAGTGGAATTCTCCTGAATGTCTGTTAAGACTTTGAGCAAAAGCTGACACTGCACCTATTTTGATTTTAGAAGTGTTCAATGAAAATTACAAATTATGGGTAAATATTTTTTTTTTTCTGTAACATACTATAAGCTTTATTATATAAGACACACTCATCGCAGATGCTGAGTTATTCTCTTGCTAACTGTTGTAGTCGTCCCTCCTATGTTTTCTTAGGCATTCAAGTGCACATACTATTATTCATGTCTAAGAAAAGCAAATCAGACATGGGAATCTTTGTTTACAGCCTGAGCTATTTTTCACTACACAGATCTCTGTTTAAAATACACCACAGGAAAGGGTGTCAGAGGAATATCTCTTACAATATCTTTAGATGGACACAGCTCCACAGTCCTTGTCTTACTAGAAATGACCTTGCATTGTTGAATTGAAGGAACATCTGTGAGATGGGAATAAATAAATTGTTCTGTCAATCTCAAGCTACAATGCTGTGATGCCAGAATTATTGTCATCAAGTCACCACTCATTTAAAGATGCAATGAAAGTCAATGGTGACTGAGACTAACATGCTGCTGCCTAACATCTCCTTTTGTGCTCCACAGAAAATAAATTCATAAAGGTTTGGAACAATATGAGGGTGAGTAAATGATGACAGAATTGTAATTTTTGACGGAACTCTAAAATATTTTGCCTAAATGGTATTTGTAACAGAACTTATCAATAACGTATTTGTATTTGTCTTACACACTGCCCATTTACAAATAACATCCCTTTGTCCATATGAACACATGCCAGTCAACAAAGCTATCCAATTAGAGAGAAAAATTGGAGGCACAGTCAGCTGCCAAGGCCACAGCTCTCACATCCCTTTGGCTCATTGTGTCTTAACTCACATAACTCAATGACTACTGCAGTAGACCAAAGACCACTGATGGCACAGAAGCTCAAATCTGTTGCATACGTAAGCAAGATTGGCTACAAAATACCACTAATTTATCGTTCCTTCAGGTCCAGCTTCACATTTGCAACACTGTTCTTTGATCAACAGAATGTTGGCAGAATTTTTCAGCACTCATTCCTATGGCACAACCTCCCCGCTCCATTGTGACGGAGGTGACTGAGGGCTCATTGACATGAGAGGCTGTCCTACGACCTCTCTTCCCACCCATCATCAGTGGGTGATGCTAAAGACAAAAAGGATTTAAACTGAAAGTGCACCTGACAACAGCCCAGTGGGAGCCAAGATGAGAATTGTAGATTTCTTGCTCATTAAATGTAGATTTTATGCTTAAATAATATAATTAAATGTATGTTTAATGTAAAAATAGGTTCTTCTCATAAAAAAGACTATACAGTCTTTATTTTTTTTAATCATTTGTGTCAATGTTTATCAGTCTTATTCCATAAATGTAATAATGACATAATTTAAAGAGACGATATGCACAGCTGCTGGATATGCTTTGATGCTGATTTGGTCGTATGCAATGATTGGAATTCTAAAGGCTTTATTTAAGGACAATTGTTGAGTTTGTTTCATTGTTACATGTTTATAATTGCGCTGTTTCTTATTTATCCTGAAGATAAATGCCATAACATAATGGAATGCAGTTCTAACAGAATCTGCTGATAGAAACTATGCAAATAAATAAAGTGAGAACAAGTAACTTGTAAGGTGCAATTAATATGACGCTTGCATGCCACAAATAGCCTTAGGCTATTACTAAAATAAATATAAAATAACAAATAATGTTATGATCATGATCATTGTCACGCAATTCCCCAATTTAAAAAAGACCCATATTTTGATTTTTATTAACATATTAATTTCAGAAATGTTAGAAAAGGTCTTCTAATTCTGCAGACATCTTGAAAGTAACACTTCTCTGCTCGCAGTGTTTTCCCAGATTTTACATTCACGTGAGCAGTTTACTCGCGCCTCACTCAGACATTCTGTCGCCAACCGCGTGACGTAATCAGCGCAAGCATCACTCCAACTCTCAATGGTCTCCCTCCGCGCCGAGCCACAGGATATATAGTTCCACTAGCCCTCGCTCTCATAAAAATAATAAACCTGTATAGCTGAATTACTAAACTTTCTTAACGAAGAACAAGTTGTTTTACATGAATATATGGATACTTAAGCTGGTTTGTGATATTAACCGTCAATATAACATAACTATTGTGGAAAATTAAGTAACTCAATGAAGACATGCTTTATATCTATTTATTTGTACACTTGGCAGTTTAAAAAAATATATATGAGTGGAGAAAACACATGCAAAAGTGGGATAAAACTTTTTAGTACGTGAATTCTTTCATGGCAGTTATACACAATGATCTTTAAAACTTTCAGTACTAAAAAATAGACATCTCGTGTGTTGGTCAACAGCACCATACCCCCCTGTTCCTAGACGATGGATTGTCATTTGCTCCTGTTGTTTTTATATCGAACTTCATACATCTTATATTTTAGTTAATGTGATTGACAAACAAGTTAATTTGTCCCACTATGCAAAAAGTATTTTACATTGACTACTGTACATTTAATAATATTAGAACATTACAATTATGAATTTCATTGCATATCTGACTGTGACTGAATTTCTAAATTTTTCTGCTTAGCCTTCTATTTATTTTCAGAAACTTCTGTTTATTGAATTCTTTCCCTAATGGAAAATCCATCTTAAGCTGGTAGCTGTGTTTTGGAACATGGTTGCTGGTCATAAACTGTTCCAAGCTGGTCATTAGCTGGTGCAAGCTGGGAGACCAGCTTAGACAGGCTACCAGCTTGTTATATCAGCTGGCCAAGCTGGTTTTTGGAACATGGTAGCTTGCTGCCCCAGCTTGGACCAGCTCATGACCAACCTGAACCAGCTCATGACCAGCTTGAACCAGCTCATGAGACATGAACAACTTGAAACAGCTCATGACCAACTTGAACCAGCTCATGACCGGCTTGGACCAGCTCATGACCAGCTTGGACCAGCTCATGACCATCTTGAACAAGCTCATGTCATGAACAACTTGAAACAGCTCATGACCAATTTGGACCAGCTCATGACCAACTTGAACCAGCTCATTACCAGCTTGGACCAGCTTATGACCAACTTAAACCAGCTCATGAGTCATGAACAACTTGGACCAGCTCATGACCAGCTTGGACCTAATACCATGTTCCAAAACACAGCTACCAGTTTAAGATGGATTTTCCAGTAGACATTTGCTTGTTTCATTTGTAATCACTAAAATATTTTAGACTACATTCTGAATTACTTTCAAGAAATAGCTTTTTTCCCCCAGCTTTCTAATAGGCAATTGCAACCTGTAGATTTCAGTTGTCAGTTAATTAATATAATACCACAGTTCATCACACTCGCTGTACTGCGCAGAGATACATTTACATCAGCTTAAAATTACTGTAACAACACTTTCATGACACCGCCAACTATTACTTTCTCATGGTCCTTCCCAGGTTAGTGCCATGCTGGACCACAGACTGGCCTCTTCAGGTCCTAGAAAGAGTAGGATACATTTTTACAATGTTACATAATTAATTCCACAGTATTTTGAAAACGTTGAATGTGTAAAAAAGTAAGACTTGTTACCCGAGCTCCGCCCCTCACTATGTCCCGCGGCGTGATACGTGTGTAGTGCGGAGAGTACGGCGGTCGGCGACACACTGACGCCAGTAGCGAGAGAAGCACATCGAGTCGGGCTGTATGAATGCTTAGAAGCAGCGCTTCAGGTACAGTGAACTTCTCCTTCTGTTTAAAGGCGTCAACAAACGGTGGAATTACAGACGTCGGGTTTTTGTGAATTAACATGAATGCACTATGCATAACTTCTTACTCAGTCTTAATTGTGCATTCAGAACAGTAATGAAGCATCAAACTTGGGTGCGCTTAACTATAACTCAAGAGAGTCAGTTACTCCAGATTTGTTATGCTGTTTGGTATTTGCTTGATGTTCTTATAGTTATGCTGTTTGTGACAGTGAATTTAGTTCGCCTGTCATATGATGCAGATGTCTGTGCTGCTGTTGATGTTCTGTTTTCTACCATAAGAACAATTAGGTTGACTAATATAAATGTTTGTTTGAAATGCACTTTTGTAATATTTTTCAAAATCAGCATTTGTCATGATTAATGATTCTACAAATGCTTCTTTTATGATCATTCATACAGTATAATCTTTTTTATTATATATTTTTATTTTACACTATACCACCCACTGCAGTTTGCTGTGTGGGAGGACTGCAAACAAACAAACAAACAAACAAAAAAATGACAATAAGTCATGACACATGCTAGCACAGTGAATATTTTCCCTAGTACATGATGCTTGCAGAGCCTGTGAGACCTGAGCCAGGTTTCCTGACATCAGTGAAGATGATATATCAGATTACTCAAAGGACAATAATTTGCCCTTGTCCATAATTTACTTGGATTGTTTTATTCTCACATAGTCTGAGACAGAAAGAGAAAGTGAAAGGAAGTGTGTGTTTGTCTGATATGAGGGTTTAACCTATTGTTAGGGTCGTAAATCGTAAATTTTTTTAATTTACATTCTGACAGGTTGTCAGAGATCCTTTATGTGGCTACACTTAATTCTGTCCATGTTTGTAAATCAGGTGTTTTCATAAAGCAATGATGGGGATCTAGATATCCTGAGCAATAAATAAAAATACATTACTGTGCAAAAGTGTTAGGCACATAAGATGTTTCACAAAAACATTTGTCTTAAGATGGTTATTATATCTTCAGCTTTAGAGTGTCAATAGGGAAAATACATTTTAGACTCTCAAACATTCCTTTTGCAAATATAATAGAACAGAAAAGAAGAACAGGGAACACTGCAACAGATGGCATGACCCCAATAGAGCCCCCCCCCCCCCCCCCCCCCCCCCCCCCCCCCCCCGAACATCGAGTTAGTCTGGGATTAGATGAAGAGAACTATGGTGAATTCTCCATGATGCTTGGAATATCTATCCTATCTTATATCCTACATAACATCCTATATGCCAACAACCAAGAAAAACTGTGGCCAGGTGTACTTAGGAGAGCTGGTGCTGTTTTTATCAGAATCAGAAAAAGCTTTATTGCCAAGTACATTTTTTACGCATACAAGGAATTTGTTTTGGTGTTGTAGGCGCGAGTCACACAATCTCTAAATATAAGAAACAAGTATTAAAATATAAGCAAAATAAATATAAATATGTCCACACAGTATATATTAAAAGTAAGAAAAAAATAAAAGAGAGCAGTTAAAGGCAAAGGTGGTCACACCGAATTTTAATTTAGCTTATTTTATGTTTACTGCGTCTATGCATGACGTTAATTGGTATATGAAAACTATTTATGGCATTATTTTTTGAAGACATCCACACTATGCAACAGTTTTCACAAGTGCCTAAAACTTTTGCACAGTACTGTACATAAATAAATAAATAATCATGAAAGATTTCCCTGCCATCAACCACTATGGTTGGAAACCATAGCAAATAAGAATACAATAAGCCTTAAAGGCATTTTTGTTCACAGACCAACATAGTGCTTTCTTTGGTGCCTTGATCCAACAAGGAATAAAAATACAAATAAAAAAGGTAATTCTGACTTTGTATCTCATAATTCAAACTTTATTTATCTCAATTATGGCTTTATGACTGGCAATTCTGAGAAATAAATTCCCAATTGTGTGATATAACTTGAAAATTGCGAGAAATTAAATGCCTATATAAAGAAATAAAGAGTTTATGTCACACAATTGCAAGTATATATATCACTCGCAACTTTATATCTCATGATTTCGACTTTATATCTTGCAGTTGTAGCTTATAAAATCACAATTTTGAGAAATAAAGGCAGAATTGTGAGATATAAAGTCACAATTACCTTTTTTTTTTTTGTAGTGATGTCAGTCGATTAAGATATTTCATCACGATTAGTGGCATGACTTTTTTTTTAGTTCTCTGCATTTAAAACTCATTGAATAAAATGTTAGAATCTATTGTCAAATTGGATAAATGTGTTAATCGCGATTTAAGAAAAATTAACACGCTAAATGTTTTAAGTTAATTGCTTGCGTTAACGCATTCATTTTGACAGCTCTATTTTTTTTTGCAATTAGGAATTTATATTTTGGAATTGCTATTGATAAAGTTACAATTATGACAAAAAGTGAATGCATCCAACTCATTCTCAGGTCTGTGTTTAGATATGCCACCTTGCCTTTTCCAAGCAAGGTTATTTGTATCTGGTATGCTGTTTTCTTGGTTCTGAGGGCTGGAATCAGTGAAGCTCTGCAATGACTAAAACATACTGCGAACAAACGATTAGCTGTAAGTTTACAGAGTATTAGCTGTTGTGCAAGAACCTATGGCAAGTTTGATTTAAATGTGGAATCACAGGGAGTTTGAAGTGCTCTTACTCTTGGTCTAAGTGTATTTCTCCCCTCTTTCTATTTCCTGCTTTCTCTTCTTCTTTATCTCCCCTTCTCCATTTGTCCAATCCCCCCTTTCTTTATTTGAGAACATCACAAATGAGCTGGTGCTTAATGGAGGACCCTAGTTCCAGCCCTTGATAAATAATGTAAGTTCTTTATACTCAGAGTCCCTTGGGAGGGCTGAGAGAGCATCATTACTGCTTCCTAAATTGATTAACGGCACTGAAGCAGCGCAAAATGATACATGGGGATGATACGAGGGGTCAAGGCTGTCAAAGTTGCGTGATGGGAGCCACAATAGCTCTGCTCGCTGCACCAGTGCTCAAGCTAATGCTAATAGTTACATGCACTCAGGCCGGGATAACACAAGATAAAAAGCACAATGATTGCATTTTAATGACCACCTTGCATTGCAAATGTGGAACCAAAACTGTCATTTTAGTCCATTTGCGCAAATTTTCAGTGAATGAGTGCTCAGTAAGGCTTTCTCATTTAGCTCTGTTTACTTGACAGACACTCGTCTGTTTCTACATAAATCAATCTTGCATCCCAATCCAAGTTTTACCCTGTCCTCTTCACCATGCATGGCACTAGTCAGGTGGCCAGGTGGTCATGTCCATTCCTCTGCTGTTGCAACTTGTGCAGCTTGTTTTAAAATGTGCCTTTAAAGGGATAATTCTCCAAAAAAAAAGAATATTCTTTCATCATTGTTGACCCAGACCCGTATTACTCATTTTTTTCCTTTGCTGAAACACAAAAAGAGATGTTTGTCAGAATGTTAACCTTAGTGACTGTTCTCTTTTTATTGCTTTAAAAAAATGAAAATGAATACAATTAAAGTGAATGTGACTGAGACTAACATACTGCCTCCTTTTGTGTTCAATGGAAGAAAGTGTTATATGGGTTTAGGAAAAATGTGGGTGAGTAAATGATGATCGAATTTTCTTTTCTGAGGGAACTTTACCTTTTAACATAGTAGGTAATGGTTGTTTAAACTGGGCTCCATACAACCTAAAGTAACATTGTCTGAATCATCATTACTATGGTTTATAGACTCTTTAGGTGGTTAGACTAGTGTCCAGATTTTATGAATCCTCAATAATGTGTCTAAATTCCTATGGCACCAACAGTGTATGCCTTGGCCTTGATATTTGGATTTTGGAATTCCCCTCAAAATCTGACATGGGATTGAATTAAAAAGGTGGCTGAAACTTGGAGAACTGTCAGGGGCCATAAAAGACATGCAAGTTTTAAACCAGACAGACAAGGGAACACTTACTTAGTTTGGTATGAGAAACAGGGTATACAGATATACAGACAGCCCACCTGCTGTGGGAATACCCGATCAGTTCTATGTTTGGGCTAAGAATGAGTGCTTTCAATATGTATGACAGATTCCCTAGGGGAACAGCTGCATATATGATGGAGTTTGAAGTGGCCTGTAGCCTTGACAATGAAAACACTACCTGTGATATAAAGATAAAGAAGCTCTTGATGTGTGTTAGGGCGAGACTTGTAGCAGCCACGCACAGGTGTTGTGGAGTTTTCTCTTTTAGCAAACTCTGAATCATTACAGAGAATGTAGTGTGTTGTAATAAGTTTCTTGTAATATGTATTGTCACTTTGCTGTCAGTCAGACCCTCACGGTTACTTAGTCACATGTACAGAATGTATCTTTTCTCAACCATTGGTTTTGTAATTGTTCACACTCAACAAGGTTGACATCTAATGGAGGTACATAACAAAGTTTGGGAGGAGCATGTTCATTTAATCCGATCAATCATATTGCCAGAGTAAGCGTATATAAACAGCTGCTTTCATCCATGCTGCAGAAATTTTTCCAGCATTTGGCCCTGCCCACTTATCCACGGCAGATCCATGTGACAGTTTTAGATGACACATTACTTGCCCTCATCAGATAAGCTGTTCCATCTCAATCGTTGTGGTATTCACCAAGATGGCGCAGCAGCCACTATTCAGATTTCGTGGCAAAGCTGGCTGCCAATTTAACCAATGTTTATCCACTGTCAGAGTGACTTGAGACTTTTATTCTCATCTTTCCTCACCGAAGCAGACCAAGCATCGAGGCTGCCTCCGCACAGGCCACTGCTTCGCTATATACCTGTCGTACAGCCTCCTATGGCTGTACACAGGTCCTCTCATCCTATTTTTCCACCAAGCGTTCCCTACAGCGTGAGTCTGCCTCCTCGAATGGGTGCTTCATGCCACTTGAGCTATCTTGCAGCTTTTAATTTTAATTTCCATTTGAAGTTATCTTCCAGCATGACTATCATGATCGCTCTCACTTCAAAGTGCCCTTCAGAGTGTGATTTATTCCATTTGGAACACAGGAACAATCATGTAAATTATAAAATAATTGAGCATTATGTTGGAGAACAATACACTTACAATATACTCCAAACCAAACACTTAAGTTAAATAAATATCAGACTACAGTATTCATCTTGGTACTTAGTTTCAGGTGCCTTATAATTTAATGACAGATCCTAACTTTTAAATGATGTTGTACGTATGCACATGCAAGCATGTATCCTGACACCACTTTAAGGTGTCCGCAGATGCTACGTTTAATTATGCCATGCTTCAGGTTCCTTCGGCCACATTCACCGATGACTCCAATAACA
Source organism: Moxostoma hubbsi (assembly GCA_032164185.1). Taxonomy (NCBI): domain Eukaryota; kingdom Metazoa; phylum Chordata; class Actinopteri; order Cypriniformes; family Catostomidae; genus Moxostoma; species Moxostoma hubbsi. Next base: position 21,312,572 of record JAVLUX010000012.1, read on the forward strand.
ATCCACTGCAGCCTCAGCATTTTACCTTGCTTCCTCCGAAGCCCCTTTTGTCTATGCCTCCCCTCAGCTGTAACAATCTCTGACTTTGCAACTGCAAGTCCCTTTCTCCTATAACTCATACGTACCACCCTGGTACCTCACTGCAAAACCTCTCCTCGGTCAATGCGCTCAAGCTTGGCGACACCACAACCCTCCTATTGGCTCAATACATCTCCAAAGCAGCGCAAATGCACTGCAGCATGTCTTTCAGGCCATGCGTCCATGGCCGTAACAGTGATGTGCTTTTCTGCATAACCATCCTGCACATATTGTGCTACTCATACAAATCAAACCATTACAAAACTAGTAATTGACACCACTCGGGCTGTTTCAGGTCCGACAATTCACCATAAGCCTTCATCTCTGCATTAATCAGTTTCATTTGAAAATAGCCTACTATACACCCTCCCGTTGAATGCCGTGCATGATGACTCAGCCCGTTCGTATCGCAGAGTGACTTCTCGTTTAGATACAGCGTAAACTTTTCACATGAAAACGTGGGCTCTTCCTCTTAATCGCTGTGTGGTCCCATGCTCAAGGATTCATCCTGTTCATTTCACATAGGGATTTCGCAGCATATATCACATTCATAAGAATCAAGTGTTCTACTATTGAATCCATTCGAACACAGTACGGCTCTACTGTTCAAACGCAGCACGGGATCTCGCTGCCTGATAAATTACAAGATGATAGGCGTCTCGTATAGGATGTCATAATTTCAGTAAAAATACAGAGCGTAAAGTCTAATACAGACCAGTTGTAGACCTAGTTGCAAAAAATATTGCATATGCCCTCTCTGTTTTTAAGCCTTTGTCTGTGATGAATGTGTTAATATTCGGAAATTTCTCTCATGAAAAACTTCCATCACTAAACTCTCACACATGGTAATCATACACAAGTTTGCATCGCTACTATGACAACTAGTGTGGATGTGCTAACAAAAGTGAATGCAGTCTCAACAAAAAAAATTTAATCTGTCCAATAACCTGCAATTTGAACAGTCAGTCAAAAAAAATCTGATTTGAGAAAAAAATCAGATTTTTCCTGCCATGTGAACAAAGCCTTTGCATATAAGCATCTGCCCAGGGTTGAGAACTGAAAACCAGTTGTAATTCAGAACCAGTTCCATAAAAAAAAAAAAAAAAATTACCATAATCGAATGGTGTTTATTACTTTCAGTTCTGTTAATGATTTTCGAACATTCATTCTTCTGCAGATGCGATGATGGTGTTTCCTGTGCTTCCATCCTGCAGCACTGCATCACCACTGCTAAAACTGCAGTACAAAACATAAAGCAAGACCAGTGCAGTATGATTCCTGAAATGGTTCTTTTGAGTCTGTCCTTTTGATTCTACAGCACAAAACATTAAGCATGACCTATATACATACTGTACTGTGCAAAATTTTTATGCACATAAGTTGTTTCACAAAATCATTTATCATAAGATGATTATTATGATTATCTTTAGCTTTAGTGTGTCAATAGGAAAAATACATTTTAGACTCCCAAACATTACTTTTGCAAATAGAAAAGATTAGAATAGAAGAACAGGGTGCTCTGCAAGAGATGACATTGCCAACACAGTGCCCCCCCCCCAACACTGAACATTGTGTCAGTTTGAGATTACATGAAGAGACAGCCTAAACAGATTGAAGAACTATGGTGAATTCTCCAAGAAACTTGGTACAGCCTATCTGCCAAAAACCAGGTGTACCAAGGAGAATTGGAGCTGTTTTAAAGGCAAAGGTGGCCACTCCAACTATTGATTTAGCTTTTTATGTTTACTGGACTTAGTTTGATGTTAATTGATAAATGAAAACTCTTTAAAGCATTATTTTTGAAGACATCCTCACTATGCAACATTTTTCACAAGTGCCAAAACCTTTTACACAGTAATATATATATATATATATATATATATATATATATATATATATATATATATATATATATATATATATATATATATATATGTATGTGTGCATGACACAAGTAATATTTCCAGCAATTGTTAACAGACAGATTGCTTAACGATGGCCTACGTTCAAACTCAGTGCCTCTTTGCTTGACATCATGGAAAAATCAAAAGAAATCAGCCAAGAACTCAGAAAAAAACTGTGGACAATTCACAAGTCATCATACAGCTCAGGAAGGTGTAGGGTATTACATATATAATTTAGAGAAGTGGACGGGATCAGTTAGGTCGGGTATTTTGCACACATTCTACCACCATTATATGTAAGGATATTTGGTATTCTAAATTTAGAAGGGAATTTAGGGTCTTGAATTAGTGAGCTATGAACTAAATTAAATTGTTCTTATTGTACCTTATTAGGTAATGAAATGTATAATGGAATTAGTTGTATTCGACAACCATTATAAATTAGATAAATGAAAAATAACTAGATTATTTGTCTTAATAGATTCTCCACCATTGAAATTGTAATACAATGTCTAGTTGTATCAGCTCACAATTTCTACTGTAAGGAATTAGCTTTAATAAGTGAATTATGATTAATTCACTTATTGGAGTGATATTATTCTCATGGCTTATTGAAAATAATATCACATGTATGTATGTACAGCTTTGAAGTGAAATCTTTTAGAAACAGGGATGAGATCATTTATCAAAATATACCACAGTCAAGTCGTCTTTGAACACGGACAAACTTTATTACTATTCTAAACATAAATCTAATCTAACACACACACACACACACACACACAGGTAGGCATATGTGGTTTATGAGACCAATGTGTTTTTTCAGTGGTTTATGGGGACCCACCTTTCCCATCATCCTGTCAACTTAAAAGTCATGTCAAAAATGTTTATTTGATCTACAGAAGACAAATCTCACTTCAAAAACAAAATTTCACTTTCACAACATATATATATGAAAAATGTGACATTTCACAGGCTTATGGGGTCAGGACCAGATTGTGGTTTATGGAGCCAATGGGGTTTATGAGGCCTGTTTACATACAACACACAAATCTAGCCACTTCCTGGTATATGGGGACTGACAAACATTACAAGGTCTATATAAACATAACATTATATTTAACCTCTTAAAACCCACTGCCAGGTCCTGGAAGTGGGTATAGCTACGCTAACATTTATGCACAATCCAGTGATCGGTTCTTGTACTCAAACCTGAATAACAAGAACACAAATGCACCAGGACCTCCATTTATTTTCCCGTGTAAGGAAACCCATCGTGGCTGGATTGTGTGATCGCAGACATTATCCTTTCCAAGATATGGAGTGTACAAAACATTTATTTCTAGAAAAAAAATAGAATTTCTACTAATTGAAAGGGTTCTTGTTCTAAAATAACCACAGGATTATATTTATTCTATGTAGTTAATTAATGACAAGCCTCTTTATTTGGCATATGGAATTAGGTGAAAATTTCAGTATAAAACAAATGGTTAATAACTAATAGTTATTATCTCGATTATCTAAGTTTTATCGCATCAAAATAAAGCTGATGGAAATGCAAATTATTGCTAAAATTTCAGTGTTGACATAATATTTTTCCCTTTAACTCTATGTCAATACTTCAAAAAACAGTTTGGAAACACTTTTTTGTAGAGAAAATTGGCATTAACGCAAAAATGTAGTGTCACATAACGTTTACCCCAATCGTTAGCATGTGTTAATAATGACGACGGTATACATCCTTGAAAGCCAATTGATTGTACATGATTATGGATTGATTTTAATGGCAGATCTGATGCTGCAAACAATTCTGTGTCACGACACTTCCAGTAGAGCCAACACAAATATCTCGTATCATGCACATCGACAAGTGCACATTGAACAAATGAATGGCCACTGTTTGCGATTCATTTAATCATAGTAGTCATCCGTTTATTTATTAAAAGTTGCTAGACAAATATGTGGGATATAACGCAGTTGTGATGGTGATGCTTTAGATGATTGTTTAAAATATTGAATATCAGGAATGTATCATATATGTAAACCCTGATATTACACGCATCAATGTTTCTTTAATATCTGTGCACACAGCATGTACACATTGATGGATGGTCCTGATACTAAGACTGAAATTTTCCCCACTATTTGCAGGATGCCAGCTTGAACAGGGCCATATTTTGTTACAATATGATGTTTAATGTCATTTAATATGTTCATTGAGATGTAAGAAGTCTTCAGATTTTTGCACTGATTGCAGTCTTATTTTATCTGGCCTTGTTGTAGGCTATCAGTTGTGTTTTAATGTCTTCATTAAGAGGGGAAGATTAATAGTAACAGTTATGTTACAACCTTTGTGATGCGAGTGACTTGAGTAAAGAAGCATGCAACTGAAATCAACTTGTGAGACTTCTTATTTACTGAAAAACTAACAAGAGGGAGAATAAAAAAACTGTCATGTAGAGAAATTTGGTCCATTGGAAGAAACATCTACATTAAAATCTTCAACAGCATCATTCAGAGTAAAACATGTTTTGAAACAAAGGTACAAAATACTGTCACTCAGTGATGGGAATAAAAACAAAACTACTAAAAAAAGACCATCACAATAAAATCACAAATGAAAACGTGACAGAGATTTAGTCCCTCGGACTAAAATGTTTTAGTTAAAATCACAAATCAATTTAGTTCAACTGACGTTTAAATGGTTCGAACAAAATCTCTGATATTTTGGCACGTCCTGTTTTGTAGAGCTGGATGCTCACACTTTTTGCACACCTCACATTCCCTCTTAGATGCCATGTGACCTTTCATGATATGAGATTTGAAGTGTCACATCACAACGTTGACCTCAGCTTTCGTCCATGGTGTTCTTGCAGATGTGCATTTACCTCTGTTATCCACTGAAAACAAACAAGATGATAAAATTGTTTGTTAGTATTACTGACAATTTTTTAAGTCAAGTGCCTTGCAGGACACCTCAACACTGCTATGTGCATAGAACAATATCTCATAGTATGTTATGTTTACATTTGGCATTTTTAGGAACTGTCATCTTTTTGCACTACTGTGTACTGGTCGGCGCTGCACTATCTATCACTGTGTCTATTGTAATGTTCATTGTTAGTAATTTATTGTACTGTCCCGTACTTTTGCACATGTTTTTGCACGTGCACTTTATATAGGTATTTTATATAGGTATTTTTATTTAGTCTGTGTAGTCTCATGTGGTTCTGTGTTTGTCCTATGTTGTTTTATGTAGCACATGGTCCTGGAGGAACGTTGTCTCGTTTCACTGTGTACTGTACTAACTGTATATGGTTGAAACGACAATAAAAAACACTTGACTTGACTCAGGATAAACAAATGCAGTTCAGGCAGGACACTTTCGGCAGATTTAACCATTATTACAGAATTACGTACGTTTGTGATTGCTGGTGACTCTACTCGAGTGATGCTCTGAAACAATCTGAGCAAACATGAAACAGACAGTCCCTGAGATCATAAACTCCCTGGCAGATCCTGATACAACAGTTGAAAGGATTAACTCAATATGAACAAAGAAACTGATTTTGCTAATGCTGGTGGGGACTAGGTAGGTGATGGAGATGAGTTGCATATCTGTGGTAGGCCAATGTAGGAGCGATGTGGTGAGCACAGAGCAGCAGAATGAATTAACGCTGCCTCAGTTATATAGCACGCTGTTGGGGTGGGACAATCTGAAGCCGTGAACAAGTGGACAGAAAGAGACTTGTGACCAGAACTGACTCCATGCCTAAATTATCACAAAGCTCCATTAAAACTGTTCAACAGTATTGTGAACTAGGAACTAGAAATAGGTGTTAAAATGTTTTTTTATTTTCTTTTTATTGAACATTTTAGAATAATAGTAAAGTCATCACAACTATGGAATAATAGAAATGGAAATATGGGAATTATGTTGTGTCTAAGAAAATGACAAAAATATGTTATATTTTAGCATCTTCTGGATATTATATACTAGGTGCAAATTAAAATCCAAATTGACCATACCATTGTGTCCATCATGTTTTGTGCTCATATAATCTCAGACTGGTTTCTTGAACATAACAATGAGTTAGTTCACTGTAATGAATTGGCCTCCACAGTCACCAGATCTCAATCCAATAGAGCACCTTTGGGATGTGGTGGAATGGGAGATTTTCATCATGAAGGTGCTGCCCACAAATGAAGCAACTGTCAATATAGATCAAAATCTCTGAGGAATGTTTCCAGCACCTTGTTGAATCTGTGCCACTAAGAATTAAGGCAGTTCCCTTATCAAAAGCTGCACTTAATGCTGATTAATGTTGATTCAGTGCATTGGGAAGGTCTTTTAGTAGTGACCAGCTGTGAATATGTGTGCAACACGTCAATAAATTGACTAGAATTTATAGCCTCTGTTGGTGACATCATCAGAATGCGCCAGTACCAGGGCTATAAATAGATGTGCCATAGGTACATCGTCAGGTATATTGTCTTCAGACCATTCTGTGATGTGTTGTGCTTCTCAAGCCTCTCAAACTCTGTATTTTCCTCTGATAGGAGTTAGATTAGTCAGGCAGTGTGCAGAAATCTTCTATCACTTAAGTGTGAAAGACAGAGAAAATGAGTGATAAATAAAGCAAACTGTGTTTTCCCCTGTTTATACCATATGGCTGAATCGGACACACACCAGTTTTGTTTTGTTTGTTTGGGGGAAGAGCACACTGCTCTTGCATTGGAGCGAGGCGGCTGTGAGCACTGTGAGCTGCTCAGAGTTAAGATGCTGCACACTTGTCTCACTTATTTCCAAGAGCCAGCCCCCACCATTTTGTTGTGGGGCTTACGTATGGATCTGGCTGAGGAGCGAGAGATGGGTTCGTCCCCATCACCCGTGCTCTCTCCAGTTCCAACAGGTTCCTCGCATGATCTCGAAGCGCGCCTCTGCACCTCTTCAGTTCATGAGAGGGACGATTAATCTCTTGGGACTGCGGAATCTGAGTTGCCTACCTCTGAGCATTCCTCGCGTGATGACAAAATGGTTGAGGAATTGCTCAAGGTGGTTACTCGTGCGGTGGCTAGATTACAATTAGACTGGCCGCATGAACAAGAGACCCCCAAACGTTCAAAATTAGAAAACAGATTTTTGTCTGGTGGCTGGGGAATGGGAACTCAAAATCAGTCTCTCTTTGATGACCTCCATGACCAGTTGACTCATTCATGGGGGAAACCTTATACTTCTCGTATCTTTGTGCCCTCGATGTCAACATATTCGACAATTGTGGGTATACAGTGATGCCACGGGTAGAAGAGACGCTCGCAAGCTGTCTCTCGCCTGGTTCGGCATCATCATTAAAAGAACCAACTCTCCCCACAAAGCCACAACGCTTACCTCAACGCTTGTGGTGAAGGCTTATCAGGCAGCAGGTCAGGCTGGTGCCACCCTACACACCATGGTGGTATTAAAGGTGTACCAAGCTGATTCATTAAACGACCTGAGTCAAGGAGTACTATCGACGAGAAGCATTCTCAGAGCTTCATCGAGCCACAGATTTATCTCTCCGTGCGACCAAGCAGACGGCTCGCGCTATCGGCCGTTCAATGGCTGCTTTGGTCTGCAAGGAGAGGCATCTGTAGCTAAATCTTTCAGGCATTAAGGGTAAGGACAAAGTGTTCCTTCTTGATGCCCTGATCTCACCTTCTGGCCTATTCTGTGACTCAATGAATACAGTCATTACCAGCTTTCAGGAGGTAAAAAGAAACGAGGAAGCCTTTGTACAATTCCTTCTTCGCCATACTCAGAGGGAGGGACTGCCAGCCACCCAGCCTCCCCCCGATCCTTCTAGAAGGGAGGTCCAATAACAGAGTGTGGTGTATCGCACTCCCCTTTGCAAAGAGTGGGGATCGGCTCGTCGCCCTCAGCAGCCTCCAAAGACCTCAGGACCATTATTTCTAGAAAGAGAAAGTCCTGACGGTCTTGCACCCAGCCCCTCTCGGGATGGGGCACCCAGAACATTTGCCAGAACCCCATGGAACCTCTCTATTCCCGTCTTCTCTGGTGTTTCAGGAGCTAGCTGTTTCCAGCTAAATGATGGGTGTTCCATTGCTTCCTGTTGTCGCCCAGGACGCGGAACATCTGACATTCCCTCAACGGGAAGTATTAAAATTGGTACCCATTTCAGAGAACCTTGCATCATGGAAACTACTGCTGGGTATTTCTATGTGGGTCCTCAGAACAGTAGAGAAAGGCTACAGAATTCAATTAGTTCGCCGTACTCCACGTTTCAACGGCGTGGTTTCCACTACCGTGAAACTGGAACAAGCACATTTACTGTCACAAGAACTGTAAAATCTCCTAGTCATAGGGGCCATAGAAAATGTTCCCCTTCTAGGGAGAGAGTCAGGTTACTACAGCAGTGTGGCAGGGCCAGGTCGTGATGATACACACCCGGTCCCGTATCAGGCTAATCAAGCCTCCGAGAGGGATAAAGGCAGATGGCCGTGGCTGCTCCGTTGGGGTGGACGGTAGTGGCAAGAACTCTACTACGGCGTATCCCTCCTCCTTCCCAGATTTCGGCACCAGTGTAATGGTATTACAGGAAAGGAGGAAGTGAAAACCGGCTTGACAATATAAAAAATTGTTTAATGATAAACTAAAACAAAAGACATAAAACACACACATGATGGACATGTTTGTAAACTATCTCTCTCTCTCTCTCTCACACACACAATCCTCCGCAGTCGCCCATATCCCTCTCGGAGGCATGATTAGTCTGATATGGGACCAGGTGTGCAGGATCACGACCCGGCCCTGCCCTCCGCCCTGCCACAAGCAGATACTTCCTGGTTCCCAAGAAGGATGGGGGATTGCGTCCGATCTTATGGGTATATTCCATATTCCTATGGGTCTTCTGAATATGAGACCTTTTCAGTTGTGGCACAAATCCAGGGGATTTCACACAAAGGCGAATCCCCGAAGGCAGATAAGGGTCACGCACCGCGGGCTAAGTATCCTCTCTATGTGAATCAGACCCCGGTTCCTTGCTTTGGGTCCCACTCTAGGTGCGTCTTGCCGTCGCAGATTGTTAACGACAGACGCTTCCCCATCGGGCTGGGGAGCGTTCTTAAGTGGTCGTCCAGCTCAAGGGGAATGGGAGGCCCATCAGCTCGATTGGCTCATCAACTGTCTCGAGTTGATGGCTGTATTTCTGGCCTGATATACTTCCTCCAGCATTTGAGAGGCTGCCATGTTATGGTGCGGGTGGACAACACAGCGGCAGTCTCTTACATAAACCATCAAGGAGGTCTACGGTCACACCACACTATGGCTGCATAAACGTTGTGTGTGTTTATTGTGTGTGCTTACTCATGGTTTATGACGACATGATTTGGTATATGAGGAACGAATATGGCTACGGTAAGTGACTTAAGCAGTAGGCTATGGCTGCATAAACCTTGTGTGTGTTTATTGTGTGTGCTTACTCATGGTTTATGAGGACCGAATATGGCTACTGTATGTGACTAAGCAGTACACTATGGCTGCATAAACGTTGTGTTTATTGTGTGTGCTTACTCATGGTTTATGAGGACATGATTTGGTATATGAGGACCGAATATGGCTACTGTAAGTGACTAAACAGTACACTATGGCTGCATAAACGTTGTGTGTGTTTAGTGTGTGTGCTTACTCATGGTTTATGAGGACATGATTTGGTATATTAGGACCGAATATGGCTACTGTAAGTGACTAAACAGTACACTATGGCTGCATAAACGTTGTGTGTGTTTAGTGTGTGTGCTTACTCATGGTTTATGAGGACATGATTTGGTATATGAGGACCGAATATGGCTACTGTAAGTGACTAAACAGTACACTATGGCTGCATAAACGTTGGGTGTGTTTAGTGTGTGTGTGCTTACTCATGGTTTATGAGGACATGATTTGGTATATGAGGACCGAATATGGCTACTGTATGTTACTAAACAGTACACTATGGCTGCATAAACATTGTGTTTATTGTGTGTGCTTACTCATGGTTTATGAGGACATGATTTGGTATATGAGGACCGAATATGGCTACTGTATGTGACTAAACAGTACACTATGGCTGCATAAACATTGTGTTTATTGTGTGTGCTTACTCATGGTTTATGAGGACATGATTTGGTATATGAGGACCGAATATGGCTACTGTATGTGACTAAACAATACACTATGGCTGCATAAACATTGTGTTTATTGTGTGTGCTTACTCATGGTTTATGAGGACATGATTTGGTATATGAGGACCGAATATGGCTACTGTATGTGACTAAGCAGTAGGCTATGGCTGCATAAACATTGTGTGTGTTTAGTGTGTGTGCTTACTCCTGGTTTATGAGGACATGATTTGGTATATGAGGACCGAATATGGCTACTGTATATGACTAAACAGTACACTATGGCTGCATAAACGTTGTGTGTGTTTAGTGTGTGTGCTTACTCATGGTTTATGACGACATGATTTGGTATATGAGGAACGAATATGGCTACTGTAAGTGACTAAGCAGTAGGCTACGGCTGCATAAACCTTGTGTGTGCTTACTCATGGTTTATGAGAACCGAATATGGCTACTGTATGTGACTAAGCAGTACACTATGGCTGCATAAACGTTGTGTGTGTTTATTGTGTGTGCTTACTCATGGTTTATGACGACATGATTTGGTATATGAGGAACGAATATGGCTACTGTAAGTGACTAAGCAGTTGGCTACGGCTGCATAAACCTTGTGTGTGCTTACTCATGGTTTATGAGGACCGAATATGGCTACTGTATGTGACTAAACAGTACACTATGGCTGCATAAACGTTGTGTTTAGTGTGTGTGCTTATTCGTGGTTTATGAGGACATGATTTGGTATATGAGGACAGAATATGGCTACTGTATGTGACTAAGTAGTAGGCTATGGCTGCATAAACATTGTGTGTGTTTAGTGTGTGTGCTTACTCATGGTTTATGAGGACCGAATATGGCTACTGTATGTGACTAAGCAGTACACTATGGCTGCATAAACGTTGTGTTTATTGTGTGTGCTTACTCATGGTTTATGAGGACATGATTTGGTGTATGAGGACCGAATATGGCTACTGTATGTGACTAAGCAGTACACTATGGCTGCATAAACGTTGTGTGTGTTTAGTGTGTGTGCTTACTCATGGTTTATGAGGACATGATTTGATATATGAGGACCGAATATGGCTACTGTATGTGACTAAGCAGTAGACTATGGCTGCATAAACATTGTGTGTTTAGTGTGTGTGCTTACTCATGGTTTATGAGGACATGATTTGGTATATGAGGACCGAATATGGCCACTGTATGTGACTAAGCAGTAGGCTATGGCTGCATAAACATTGTGTGTGTTTATTGTGTGTGCTTACTCATGGTTTATGAGGACATGATTTGGTATATGAGGACCGAATATGGCTACTGTATGTGACTAAGCATTACACTATGGCTTCACAATGTTTCATCCCAAATTGGGTCCTCATATACCAAATTTATGGCCTCATTAACCATGAGTAAGCATACACAAACACACACAAGCATTATAAAACAGTAGTAATAAGATACTCTCACTTCAGATCATGTTAAAGCACTTAATGTGTGTCAAACTAAGTTGACAAATGTATTGACAAACCTCTTCAGGAGGGGCAGTGGGTGAGTCGACTTGGTCCTGGAATGTGGCTGGAGCCATGGGCTGATGGAGAGGCAGAAAGAGAGAAACAAAGAGAGAGGGGAACAAAAGAGAGACAACAAAATTATCTCATTGGAATTATTTGCTATAGAAATACAGTTTTCTACAAACACAGAATTTGACACATGTGGTAGGAATTAATATAACTTCTAGAAATTAATTGTCATTAATTTTGTCAGCACCATAGTTTGACAATTCATACTACATTTGTATTAACTAACCTATTTAGTAGAGGCGGTGGAAGGGATGGTGTGGTCGTGGACTGTAGCTGGAGCCATTCAACACTACTCACTATTAAAAATACTTTATTCAATAAAAGTCAGTGGTACTCTACCTTGGACATTTCCTGTCCATGGCAGGAATGTCGTGGCAAGTCAACATCTCCATAGTCATAAGTAATCTCTCGAACTTCCCTTCCGTCCATAATGGCCAATAAAAAAAGATGGGTCATACCATCCACATCTTTTTCATCTTTGCATTGGGTTTCTGATCATCATTCACTAGTCTCCCAAATGACCGGTCAACCCTTGAAGCATCAATGCTAAAGGGGTCAGAAAAATCAACTGTTAAAATTGTTAACTAAAATTAAGCTCTAGAAGAGAACACATCTTTAGGAAGCATGTCAGCCTGCCCCAGATATCTGCATGTGTTATTTGGCTTCATTTCAAAAGATGCACATGGGCTAACATACAGTACAATACGGGCTACTCACCTGGGTAGGGCTTAGTAACTAGTAGGGTTGCAACGGTATGAGATTTTCACGGTATGATAACCGTCTCAGAAAATATCACGGTATATGGTATTACACAATTACCATTATCAGTGAAAACAGAAGGGTTATTTTATGTAGTTATTAATTATTGAGCAAACACTTTATTATAATTGAAACTTTAAACCATTTATTTTATTGAAGTGTAAAAAAAGTGTCCCTTTTGAAAATAAAATAAATTGAATAAATAAGTAAACTAACAGAATTATAATAAATCGAATTATAAACATGATAAAAATAGCATGTAACTATAAACATGTTAGTTTACAGTTAAATTAACTACTGAATGAAAAATAACATCAGCTGTGTGAGCTTTTTAAGTCATGTCCAATGATTATTAACAGTTAACATATACTGCTCCTGTCTGTATCTTTAACTCAAGTGTTTCTCAACTGGTTTTGCTTCAGGACGCAGATTTTACATTGGACATCAAGTGTCGACCTGCTATATATTAAACATAACCTGCATTTAATGTATAGTTTTGTTTGTGGTTTTCCAGTACAAGGACATGCATCAAGTGACATTATTTTTGTTGTTGATGTCAAAATCTACAGGAAGTTTTCTCTCCCCCCTTTTAACAATTGAAGAACATATTTACTTATATGAGCCCATTATTATCCCGTTTGTTACCTAATATTACATATTTATACACATATTACACAGAAGGAAATGCTCCTCATTATCATGGTTAGGTCAGTGTGCTAGTCTATAATAATAGCAATAATAATAATAAATGACAGTATTTATGAAAAATCTATTCCAGCTGAAACACATCTTGAAACTTTAACTACAGCTGCCACTGTTAACATAAAGGTCTAATAGATTCTACCTTTAGATTATTTCATATGAAAATATATAATAGTATAGTATAAAAATAATACAGTATAAAATATATAACAGTTACTTTTACTCATGTAAAATCATGAAACAAATTTGTAAAGGTGATGGTGTGTAATTAATTAATTAATTAATTAATTAATTAATTTTGGCACAGAGCACAGTTTCCTCCTCAGTGCTGTTTGGCATGTCAGGGCTGCTACTGTTTGAGAGGTTCGAATTGACAATCTCCGTAACACTTTAATCTAGAAAAGTCTCACTAGAATTTAAATTGGTCACATCAGTTTTGAGGTCTGTGCTCCGCAGTATCAAGCGAGCCAGTTGTCGCTCTGGCGCGCGTGCCAGAGAGAAGAGCAGATCATGATCGCGAGATCGTTACACTCGTGTAAAAGTGCAGATGAGAAGTCTTTAGCTGTTTGCGAGATTATCATTAAATCTGCCTCGGCAGTCCTAAATATCCGATCACTTGGGAGAACCATGGCATTGTTCTTTCCCTGCTGTCCATGACCCTGTCCGAATAAACCAGTTGAGAAACACTGCTTTAACTCACACACACACTCATGTCAGACCCCCTCACCTCACTTCTCTCTGACATTATCTCTGCTGCATGTTTGTGTGTGTGGCGCAAGTTGACGAGTCTGACAGACAGTCGAGAAGGAAAGGAGACGCGCATGTGAGATTCTCCATCCGGTTGCATTTTTTTCTCAATACCGTAGATAAGCAAATGCACACGGTATGATAACCATCCATTTTCAAACCGTGGTATACCGTGAAACCGGTATAACGCTGCAACCCTAATAACTACTAGTTAGTTTGTAAATAAGTCGGTGCTTAATTTGGTTGCACCATCGGTTCTTAAGGCAAGACTTAACCAGTAGGTTGTAAGCTCTCCGTAAAGTAATGCGTAGTCTCATAATATGACGTTTACCTGTATTTATCCAATAGGCAGCCTTCACATTTGTATACTGAAGTATTAAAAAGCCATGAACTTCAATTTGATTTTATTACGGTTGATTCAAACCTTGTTTGTTCACGTAACTGTCAGCTGTAATAAATTATATCCCCCATTAAAATTCGATACATAATAAAAGTAGATTTAATAAATAGTATATTTGCCCTGTGTAAATAACAATATATAGGAACTGTATAATAAATAAGTGGTGATAAATAAATACTATTACAACAGGCTGGAAACATTTGAATTTCTTATATATTTCATATATTTTCAAACTTCACACCGGGTGATGCATCCTGAAAACTGCACCGTTAGAGCGGTTTCATGCTTAAGAGCCGTTTAAAAATACGTTTGTTTCTCTCTCACGTAAATGTAAATGAGTGTAAACACCATCATATATGTCGAAAGGGCTGATGCCTGTCAATCAAAACATGAGCTCATTGATGTCATTAAATGAGTCTGCTTTTTTATTTCGTGCGTTACTCCTGGTCAGAGTCTGCCGTAAATATTTAGTTTATATGTAGGGTTACGTCATACCTTAGTTTAATGGTGCGACGCTCAAATATTTGGTTTATATGTAGGGTTACGTCATACCTTACTTTAATGGTGCGACGCGCAAATATTTGGTTTATATGTAGGGTTATGTCATACCTTAGTTTAATGGTGCGACGCGCAAATATTTGGTATATGTAGGGTTACATCATACCTTAGTTTAATGGTGCGACGCGCAAATATTTGGTTTATATGTAGGTTACGTCATACCTTAGTTTAATGGTGCGACGCTCAAATATTTGGTTTATATGTAGGGTTACGTCATACCTTAGTTTAATGGTGCGACGCTCAAATATTTGGTTTATATGTAGGGTTACGTCATACCTTAGTTTAATGGTGCGACGCTGAAATATTTAGTTTATATGTAGGGTTATGTCATACCTTAGTTTAATGGTGCGACGCTCAAATATTTAGTTTATATGTAGGGTTACGTCATACCTTAGTTTAATGGTGCGACGCTCAAATATTTAGTTTATATGTAGGGTTACGTCATACCTTAGTTTAATGGTGCGACGCTCAAATATTTAGTAGTGCCTAAATTGTGACTTAGTGCCAATTTACACCACAACTAGGCTAAGTATGAACTTACGCTGGTGCAACCGGCCCCAGTAGTCATTTCTCTGTATGAAGATGTATGTGTATTCATTTAATGCTGTACCAACATTATTGGAGTCTGATTCCTTAAACAAGATTCCTCTGGATTCAAGAATGAATGAACCTTCCAAATAAAGAGTCTGCAAATACACCTCACCCTATTAAAAAAATACAACAGTTAATGCAGTAATGGTAAACAAGCAGTAGAACAAACTCTGAAATTACATTGTGTGCCAAGTTAATATGCAAAACAATGTGTTTAAAATAACACACAAAAAGCAATGGGAATCTGTTAACCAAAACAGTTTGTCTAATAATAAATTGTATTATTTGATACAGTTTTTACATTTTATGATAACTAATTTAGAAATCATAAACGATAGCATTTGTACTGTACCACTTAAATAATATAAACAACACATAAACGTAGAAAAGTACATTTTCTAATGAGATTGGACAAGTCCAAAAGGAAAAATCAAATAACTAATAAAAAACATTTAGATAAATCTTTCATTTGGGTTTATTTCGAGATGTTTCCACCCATCAATGACACTAACATATCATTCATTATTTTACATGTTATCAAAATAATAAAAATAAATAAATAATCTGTAGTTTTACATATGAACACGCTGTATGTCTGATGGATCATACTTTATCTTGCATAACAGAGGTTAACTTACATTAAGAGACAAAAGGTTTACAAAAAAATCTTACCTTTGGTGTGATTGATATATATCCATGTATGTCTTTATCTTTGTCCAACTTCACGTGATGTTCTGGAGAGGATTTAGTCCCTAATACAAAATATCATGTCAAGTCAGTCTCCACAGATGTGCAGTATAATATTAATAACTCGTTGCTTTAGAAGTGGCCCAAAATAACACACAGAACAACAATATCATCGCTAGTTTGAGATAATTGGGTATCGTTTGGAGCTTTAAACAGAGTGTTTTTTAACTTATAACTCCATAACCACCGCCAACAGCAGAAAGTTTGCTTGTTGACAGGTTTTAATGCTAAACTGATAAATGAACAAGCGTGTACAAGAAGCGAACTCACTGCATGGACACTCATGATAGTATTTCATTAGTTAAGAGTAATCTTAACTGAGTAATGAACCATTAAATAAGTCGTAAAGCTATTTAAATTCCATTGAGGCTATCAGAGACAGTTTTCATTAAATGTACAAAATATAAAATAAAAGTGCTTACTTTTCAGTTTTCGGTAAATTCCATGATGCTGAAGATTTGTTGCAGCTCCGATGTTAATATCCACAATTCTCCAAACGCGGCAAATCTTGTCGAAACATCCGTAAAATCGCAGCCGTCGTTTACTGCCATTGTATGATATGGCGGGGAAATGTGTGTAATTTGGCGCGAGTGTGTGTGTGCCTTGCAATACCAATTCCCGCCTACAGAGGCACTGTTCAAAGTTCACACATACACATCATGGTTTAAAAGGTCCATATTTGTAAAGGTCATAAAAAGCGCGGGAAGGTTTATCACATTCAAATAGCATTATTAATTAATAAAACCAGTAATGTAGTAATCATATATCTATTAATAATGTTTTCAATTATTGTTATTCAATAATTATAACAATTTAAAGTTCCAGAATTACGAGACCATCAAAAATGGTCTCATAAACCGATTGGCCTTGTAATGCTGGTGTGTAAACCTGAAAATTGGTCTCATAAACCACATATGCCTACACACACACACACACATATATATATATATATATATATATATATATGTGTGTATATGTGAATATATATATATATATATATATATATATATATATGTATATGTGAATATATATATATATATATATGTATATGTGAATATATATATATATATATATATATATATATATATATATATATATATATATATATATGTATATATATATATATATATATATGTATATGTGAATATATATATATATATATATATATATATATATATGTATATGTGAATATATATATATATATATATATATATATATATATATATATATATGTATATATATATATATGTGTATATGTGTGTATATATATATATATATATATATATATATATATATATATATATGTGAATATATATATATATATATATATATATATATATATATATATATATATATATATATATATATATATGAATATATATATATATATATGAATATATATATATATATATATATATATATATATATATATATATATATATATATATATATATATATATATATATATATATATAGCTATATATATATAGATTAGCCTATCAGAAGCAAATTGACTAAATGCCCAATGTTCTTCACATAATTTTCTGTAATTTTCCAAGCTGCTTAAAGGCACATTTAACTTAGTGTATGTAAACTTCTGACACACTAGAATTGTGATTATAGTCAATTAAAAGTGAAACAATCTTTCTGTAAACAGATGCTGGATAAATTACTTGTGTCATGCACAAAGTAGATGTCCTAAACAACTTGCCAAGACTATAGTTTGCTAATGTGAAATCTGTGGAGTGGTTAAAAAATTAGTTTAATGATTTCAGCCTAAGTATATGTAAACTTCTGACTTCAACTGTAGTTCAACCAGTCCACAATGTTTTCCATAGCTACTTGAAGTGAAGATGCAGCATGATGTTTCATCTTTGCATGTACGTAGATAACTGTATATACTGAATACTGATGGGTCTGTAATTAACCAATTCAGAAGTATCATCAGTTTTATAAATAGGAGAAAAAAACTGCTCTTTTCAGGAATCAGGAAATATTCTTTCTGTAATAGATCTATTTATCAACCTTGTGATATTTGCACAGAGTGATTTAGCATTCCTCTTAATTAAATCAGAATCAATCCCAAATGAGTTTAGTTATTTATTTATGTAAGAATTTTCATAGCATCCTTTTCAGTTACGTACTTAAGCTAGGTCTAAAACAGGGCAAGTATAATCCGGAGGTGTAATCAATCTTTTTCTTTTACCAAAATTGTCAGCTAGGTCCATAACTGAATTTAAAAAATAAAAATGGTTAAAAGATGAATAAATTGTAATTATTAACAACTCTATAAATTGGGACAGTATGAAAAGTTGGGACAGTATGAAAAATGCCAATAAAAACAAAAAGGGATGATTTGTAAATTATATTCACCCTGTTCTATGTTGAAAGCACTACAACTACACATTATATGATGTTTATACATTGAAAATGTACAGTCATTTCATAATAGATGATTGCAACATGCTCCAAAAAAGTTGGGCCAGTCAAGTGTTTACCACTGTGCAACATCACCATTTCTTCTAATAACACTTATTAAGTATTTATGCAATGAAGACACAAGTTTGTTAAGTTTAGGAAGACCATCTCAGGCAGGCCAATCTAACACCCACACTCTCTGCTTCACAGCCATGCACTTGTAACCGGGCAGTATGTGGTTTGAAGTTGTCCTGCTGGAAAATGCAGGGATGTCCCTGGAAAGGACAGTGCTGGATGGCAGGATATGTTGCTCCAAAATTTTAACATATCTGTCGGGATTCATGGTGTTCTCACAGATGTGCAAGTTACCCATGCCATAGGCCCTGACACACCCCTTTCCCATACAGACACTGGCTTTTGACCTGATGCTGATAACAGCTTGGATGGCCCTTTTCCTCTTTGGCCCGGATTTGAAAAGTGGACTCTTCAGAACAAAAAAAAAAACACAGTTCCACTGTTCTACTTTCCATCTAAGATGAAACCGAGCCCAGAGAAGTTGGCAGAGCTTCTTGACAGTGTTGATGTAGGCCTTCTGCTTTGCACAGTAAAGTCTTAACTTGCATCTGTGGATGCAACGGCAAGGGGTGTTGACTAACAAAGGTTTACTAATGTTGTCCCAAGCACATTTTCATGATATCCATTAAAGATGAATTATGTTTTTTAAGTCAGTGACGCCTGAGGGATCAGAGATCATGCACATTCAGAAGTGGTTTTCGTTTTGCCCTTTACGCAGATTTGACCATATTCCTTGAATCTTGTAACTATATTGTTCACTGTAGAGGGTGAAATGCCCAAAATCCTTCTAATTTGTCTTTGGGGAACATTGTTCTCAAAGTGCTGGATTATTTGCTGAAGAATCTGTTGTCAAATTGACAAGGCTCGAATGATCCTTGCTCTTGAAGAGCTAGGCTGTTTTTGGAGGCTTCTTATATACTATGACAAGATTGCTTCACCTGTTTAACATCTCCGGTTTCACATCACCTTGTTATTTTAACTTGTCAAATTTTTATTAGTCTTAAATTGCCCCTGTCTCAACTTTTTTGGAGTGTGTTGCAATCATCTTATTTGAAAATACTGTAAATTTTTAAACAACAATGAAATTCACAAGCAAAAACATCATATAATGTGTAGTTGTAGTGCTTTCAATATAGCAAAGGGTGAATATAATTTTCAAATAACTCCTTTTTATTTTTATTAGCATTTTTCATACTGTCCCAACTTTTTCGGAATTGGGGTTGTGTTTAAAACCTTGTCTTCTTTTTTGAAAGTTTATTAATACGCTTCCAAAGCAATTGATTATTACCCTTTGATCATTCCATAAGTGTGTTAAAGAAATTAGCCTTTGCCTTTCTAAGTTCATCAACCACTTTATTTTGTAGGTCTTGAAAGAGGTGTATGTCAGAATTAAGAGTAGATTTTAAAGCAATATTTAAAGCAAAATCTCTTTTCTTCATAAGATTCCGTATCTGTTCAGTTATACATGGAAGACTTACCATTTTGCATTTATTAATACATTTTTTACTGTATTTTTAGCGTTGTTTACTATGTCCATATGACCTCTACAAGAGGCATCAAGATCTTTGAAAGTATTTAAACTATTCTAATCTGCTTGCTTCAATTGCTCATCAAATTTGGGTAAACCTTTCTTTGGTATTTTAAAACAACTACACATTTAATTTTTAATTTTTCGTACAATTAATACAAAATTATGATCAGAGACTCCTGTTATGAAATTACAAGATTTCAGAATTCTTTCTGACATATAATATAAGATTAAATCAATAAAGCTTTTGTAGTTTGCATTAATTTTGTTGGACCATTCACCATTTGTATAAAATCATAATAATTGATTTCCTTAAATTTTTTTCCTACTGATCTTATCAATCCAGTTTATATTATAATCACCCAATATAATCACTTCTTTATCCATACTGTTCAATTCTTTTAAAACTACTTTTAAATCATCATAGAAACTGGAATCAGCTGATGGTGGGTGATAGATGCCTACTAAAATAAACATTTGAGGGGACAAAGTTACAGTAACTGCTAAATATTCCAGATAGATTCCAAGTATATACAAATTGAGAACACTTAAAATTATCATTCACGTACATCAATAACCCCCCTCCTCTTTTTGATCTTTCCTAAATATATTATATCCAGGGATCATTTGCAGTCTGTGGAGTTGTTTCATTCAGCCACGTTTCTGACAAAACAAACAAAGTCAAGATTTGAATCACAAATAAAGTTTTCAATTTAAGATACATGTTGTGAGTTTTGTTATAAGTAGTGGTATATTCTGTAATATTAAAGAATGAATAAACAAACTTATTTAAAAAGTCCATGCCATTGTATTGAATGTTTGTTCTGTTAATATATTAAATTATCTCATAATTTGTTAACAGACTGCTTGAGGGCAGTAAATACTGTAATAATTGCATTTGTTATTTCCATTTATTATTATTTTTTTTTTCAAAAGTACTATAAGAATCATTAATAGAATGATTAAGGAACCGGAATCGGAATTCAAAGATTATTTCCTATAGTTTATAAATTGATAATAATGCTTGAACCAACATATTTTGTGCTTGGTTTATTGAACATTATGTGACTTTGTTTATTTATTTATTTTGGATAAATATTCTACAAACAACCCAGTAAGCTTAGAATCGAATGAGACGAGTATAAGATAAAAGAACTGTATCACTCGTATTTGTGTCATTTCGAAAGAGCATTAAATAATAGAGCCTTTGACAGATCTTCCATGAAGTCTTTGTAAACTCACCTTTTTCCTTATTCCACAAGATTAGATGGAAAATTCTCCACAAATTCTTCTTTAACCTGTTAGTTGTCTTTCTTTTCTTGTAAAGTTTTTAAGAAGATGCAGCTCAGAGGTAAATGTGTCATTTACTGTGTCATTAACTCCAGCTATCTCACGTCAACACAGAACATTTTAAAACTTCGATACAAAAATAAAAATAACAGAAATCAGATCCACTGTGTTAATCAAGAGAACTCAAAGATGATTACTATACACTACAACCAAAATGGGAGATTAGTCTTTTCTAATGTTGCAGGTTGGTGATGCTCTTCCCACCCCCTACTCATCTCTTCCCTGACAACAGTAGGTCCCAGGCTTTTAAACTTGCTTTTGGCTGCGAGATGGTGCTAAATTTTGGAGGAAATTTTTAGCCTCCCTGTCACTGTGGTCCATGATAACAGCCACTACACTCTCTCCTTCCCAGTTGTAAATGACACCTGTTTTCATTGAATAACTGCAACTCTGATGTATCTTTTCTCAGCCTCCACAGAAACAATATCTAGCCGAGTTCATGCTTGTTTAATCTATTTAAAGGCCAAAGGCATATTATAAGACATTTTAGCAAGAACAGACTTTTGCTGGTGCTCTTTAAAATACAAATATGCTCTCTGTAATTGGTTGGGCGATCATAGCATTCAGCAGTCAAATATCTCTGAATTATACTCTCTGTCCTGTAGCTCATGTTCTGTCTCTTGTATCAATCACAAGCTAATAAAATAATTTCCACTCAAATCAATATTTAATTTCCATGCATTCAATTATTCAGTAGATAGATGTGTAATAAGAGGGATAATGTACAGTCTGCCGGACATTATTGCAAAATAAACCCATTCAGGGTGATACAAGACCCCTCCACTTCAAGTCTGGTTTATGATCACCCTGTCTGGGTTTATTTTACAATAATGACTGACTGGTTGTTCATTATCCCTTACTTAATATTTACATTAACATTTATGCATTTGGCAGACACTTTTATCCAAAGCGACTTACATTGCACTTATTACAGGGACAATCCCCCCAGAGCAACTTGAAGTTAAGTGCCTTGTTCAAGGACACAATGGCGGGGATCGAACCAGCAACCTTCTGATTAACAGTTATGTGCTTTAGCACACTACGACACCACCACTCTGTATATTATTCTCAATATGTTATTAGATAGGCATTTGTGTTGTCATATTTGCCTTGATTGTAACCTACATCAGTCAAGCTTTCTAAAGTGAGGGCAGTTACACTCACTGAGGACAACATTATTCTTAGCACTCAGCATAGTTCAAATAGCTGTTCTCTGATGGATAACACTTACCTGACACTCAGACAATGGAAGAGCGTCTCATTAAAAGTGGATTCATATTGATCACAGGCAAGTCCTTACATCTTTAAAAATAACATTAGACTTTCATTTGTGTTGGCAGTGAAATAATATATATATATATATATATATATATATATATATATATATATATATATATATATATATATATATATATATTGGTAAGGTAACCTTAAAAACATGTTTCATGTGGTAACATAAATTAACTGGTTGTTATATAATCTGACTAAATTTACCTGACAAATTAGGTTATACCAACAATTTTTTTTTTTGTTGCTAAAATCAGTGGATCGCAAACTGGGTGCTGCCATGACTGGCTAAGTGTGCTTTGTAATCTCTGCTTAGTTCAATATTTTAATACCCACCAATTTTAAAGGAATATTTTACTAAATTTGTTTAATTCTCTCACCATTTACTCACCCTCATGCTATCCCAGAAAGAAAGATAGTTATATACATCTGTGATAGCATGAGGGTGAGTAAATGCTTAGAGAATTAGTATTTTTGGGAGAACTATACCTTCAAAAGTTCCGTCAGTGCTGAGCCTGTTTGATCATACTTCAGCCGGCCGCTTTCAAATGCTCGCATGAACAGTCAAAAGCACTTCTTGGTCAAAAACCCCTCTTGACATGATAATAATGTACATTTTTTACATTTATTATGAGTGTGTAAGCAGACTGGATAAAAATCTGTGCCATCTTT
Source organism: Moxostoma hubbsi (assembly GCA_032164185.1). Taxonomy (NCBI): domain Eukaryota; kingdom Metazoa; phylum Chordata; class Actinopteri; order Cypriniformes; family Catostomidae; genus Moxostoma; species Moxostoma hubbsi. The sequence goes on from JAVLUX010000012.1 coordinate 21,336,119, forward strand.
ACTTGATATCAATTTAAACACAGCTGTTAATGTTACATAGGACAAAATCTTATCTCAAAATATTTTATTTATCCAATGTGTAAATGCAGCCTAATAGACCTTATTATTAATCAAACAACAATATTGAAAAGAAAAAGAGAGGAACACTCACTGTCCAACTGGATAACTTCAGTAGCTGTGTGCCCGACACATTTTGATGACTAGCCTGCTTCTCAGTCAAACTCTGACTGCACTGAATTCATGTTAATGCACATCTACTAATCACACGGTAAAGATAAAGATGTCAATAATTTGAGTAGGTTTATTTTGCATTAGATTATTTTTTTTAATGTTTTCATATGACTATTTTTTTATTTAATTGTTATTGTTATTGAAAAACCTAAAGCGCTATTTACTCTATATTTTATTACTGGCTCTTTAAAAACTTTAAAAGCTTGAAACAATGTTTACTTTAAAAACACATGATGGCTACATTGTTTGTGTTTAATTTGCTAATATTAACACTAAACTTTTAGTTTGAATGTTTTAAAGTGTTTTCAATAGCACATTTGTTTATTCAATTGTTTTTCAGTGGTTGTGGTGCCATTAGGAACAAACACAATAAAGGGGTGCCTTATTTAAAAAAAAGTTTGGAACCACTGGGTTAGATCAAGTAGAATTGTGTTATTTAAGGAAACAATTGCAGGTTACCAAAATTTTTAAGTGTATCTAACTCAATGTGAATGCACTATATCAATCCTCTTGCTATGTTAAACCATCTGGTAACTTCAAAAGAAGTGTGAAGTCTTGCGTTATTTGCTTTTATTTCCCTTCCTATTACCACAAAGGCTAGTTTGTGAATGGCTGCCTCGGGATCTCTCTAAATGGGCACTTTGATTCGTAACATAAATGTGTTTCCTTTCTATTCTCAGGATGTGGAAAGGTTTTCTGGAGTTTTTTGCCAAGTGACTAATTGCATAGGTTGCAGTTCCAAAGCCTGTAACAGTGTCTTGAATGGTCTTCTGTTGTAGACTACAGCATCTTTGTATATGCGGAAATGGATATGGGTCAGGACATTGTCCAGCGCTGTTTAACATCACTCAGCAGTGTCACGTCAGTGCTGGTTGTAGTGTGGCATGTGAACACATCCCACTTCCCATATGTGTAAATCCATTTTGAGAGCTTACCATAGAGTGGATGAAATTGAAAGCTGAACACTGTGACTCTGAAGGCAGCCATTCCGAGAAGCCTTAACGGAATGATGCCATCTCAGTGTAATCAGGGTACAAGATGTATTGCCTCATTTGTTCTGGTTTTGTTGTGGTAGTGTCAGAGCTGGGAATACCAGCAAGCCCTCTTAAAGGAATAGTTGAAATTTGCTGTCATTATGCTGAAAATGCTGTCATCATCTGCCGTTCCAAACCCGTATGTCTTTCTTGAAGGCTTAAAAAAGGACCTAAAAGTTTCATAAAAAAGTCAATGTGACTCATCTGCCAGATTCAAAGTCTTCAGAAGGCACACAACAGGTTTTGCTGAGTAACAAGTCAAAAGTTATTTTGCAGTGAAAATCTCAACATCCATCTTAAAGGGTAATTCACCCAAAATTGACAATTCTCTCATCATTTACTCCTAAACCTGCCCTTATGCCATCCCAGATGTGTAAGTCATTTCTTCAGCAGAACACAAACAAAGATTTTTAGAAGAATATCTCAGCTCTGTAGGTCCTCACAATGCAAGTGAACGGTGGAAGACATTTGTAGCTCCAAAAATCACATAAAATCCAAAGGAAACATAAAAATAATCCATATGACTCTAGTGGTTAAATCTACATCTTCAGAAGTGATAGAAAAGGTGTGGGAGAGAAACAGTAAATTTTTTTACTCTTAAATATCCACGTTCACTTTTACATCTGAAACTCACATGTGGTGCTTGTTTAGTTTCACTTTCACATCTGAAAGTTAAAGTGGAGATTTATAGTAAAAAAAAAGTACTCACCCACATCTATTATATTGCTTCTGAAGGTATGGATTTAAACACTGGATTCATATGGATTACTTTTATGTTTCCATTTTTGGAGCTACAAAGGTCTGATCAAAAAAATCTTCATTTGTGTTCTGCTGAAGAAAGAAAGTCATGCACAGGGATTGCATGAGGGTGAGCAAATGATTAGAGAACTTTCATTCTTGGGTGAACTATCCCTTAAACTCTCCTTTGCACATTCATGAGTATAAAGCAAAAGCACTGTTTTTTTTTGTTTTTTTTTGCTTTTACTTTTCACTCAAGATATTAAAGACTTGGAATATGATGCTGAAGCTGTATTGAGTCACTATCAACTGCCATTATATTGAAATCACTGTGTTCCACTGAAGAAAGACATATGGTTTTGGAATGACATAAGGGTGAGTAAATGATGACAAACTTTTCATTTTTGTGTCAATCATTCCTGAAGGTTTCAATTTATGAATGAGCAGTCTTTCTGCCTACAGGTACACTGGATAATCTATCTTTGCTGTGGAACAACACACCTTTCAGCAATACCTCTTTTCCTGTGTCACAGTGGTAGAGTTTTTATTACCTTTGGAAGAGGTAGAGGAGAAGTTTCCTTGTTCCTGAGGGTTTCCCCTCTCATACTAAGCAAAAACCTTAAACTCTTGTGTGTGTGGCCGCATCCTACAGAGTAACTGTGACAGTGCTGAGTGGGCACCACAAGTGGGCGGAAAAGGTGCTGTGTGCGCCACAATGAACGTCACCTCGCTCTTCTCCTTCACCAGCCCAGCGGTCAAGCGACTGTTGGGCTGGAAGCAAGGCGACGAAGAGGAGAAGTGGGCGGAGAAGGCGGTGGACGCACTGGTCAAGAAGTTGAAGAAGAAGAAGGGTGCCATGGAGGAGCTTGAGAGGGCCCTCAGCTGCCCTGGTCAGCCCAGTAGCTGCGTCACTATCCCTCGCTCATTGGATGGGAGGCTCCAGGTGTCGCACCGGAAGGGGCTGCCTCACGTCATATATTGCCGCGTGTGGCGTTGGCCCGACTTGCAGTCACACCATGAGCTTAAGGCCCTAGAGTGCTGTGAGTTCCCCTTTGGATCAAAGCAGAAGGATGTGTGCATTAACCCCTACCACTACAAGAGGGTGGACAGTCCAGGTGAGTGAATAAACAAATTTGAACAATTTTCATGAGCAGCACCTTATTCATACATTGATTTGGGTCTTAATGAACTTTTCACAGCAACATTAGCTCAACCAATGGTGTGACTTTGGTGCAGGATTTTCTGTTTGTACAACCAATAGAAGATGGTGGACTTTTCAGGAAACTTTTTGAAAACTGTGATTATTTTTGTAATTCTCTTTGGTGACACTAGTGGCTCAGAAATGAAACACAGCAGCTTTAAAGAACTAGTTCACCCAAAAATGAAAATTGTCTCATCATTTACTCACCCTCATGCCATTCCAGATGTGTTTGACTTTCTTTCATCTGCTGAAGCGATATGATAGGTGTGGGTGAGAAACAGATCAATATTTAAGTCCTTTTTAACTATAAATTCTCTTCCCTACTCTGTTAGTCTCCACTTCACGTTTACATTCTCCTACCTCTGTTTTTTTTAGTGATTCACAGTCTTCATGCATATTGCCCCCTACTGGGCAAGTAGGAAAATTTATGATCAAAAATAAATATTGATCTGTTTCTCACCGACACCTATCATATTGTGTCTGAACACATGGATTTAAACACTGACAGTCACATGGATTACTTTTATGCTCCCTTTATGTGGATTTTGGTGCTTCAAAATTTTGTCACCCATTCACTTGCATTGTGAGGATTTACAGAGCTGAGATATTTTTTTTAAAAGTTTTGCTTTTGTACAGCAGAAGGAAAGTCACACACATCTAGGATGCCAGAACTGTGAGTAAATCATTAGACAATTTTAATTTTTGGGTGAACTATCCCTTTAAAGGGAGAATTCAATGATCTTTTATTAAATTTACTTTGTTTTGGCAGTTTTGGTTGTGTTGATTATAGGGTTGTCAAGCGATTAAAAAATTTAATTTCGAAATAATTACAAGATGTGCTGATTATATATTGAATTAAATGCAATTAATCACATACATCAAGAATTACAGAGAAAGACTCCCAAATAAATATAATTTAGTATCTAATAATTAAAATAATTATTAACATAATATAAAATAACTAAAATAATTTAGGTAATTTAAATACATTGCATTATTATGGGAGCACAAGTAAAGCATTAATTAGACAATAGAACAAGTGGCTTTAAAATCCTATTCATTGTTTCTTTTATTTTCACATCATAGAGCATTATTGGCCTGCTCTAGACATTAATCCATTTTGTAATTGAGTTCACTGCAACTTTACAGATGGATTTTCTGCACAGTTCTGTATTGTAAGTATATCTTTAGACCTGAAGATTTCAAAAACAAAATCACTCCATCAGTGAATCCCATATGGAATATATAGCCCATATGTACCCTTTTCCATGCATGTTCCTCAGTTTTCCTTTCCCATGGTTCCTGCAGATGGTATTTCTTTTACTGTTCTTCCTTTTCCATATCTCTCTCTGGCTTCTGCAAGGTGCTTTTCTCTTTTGTTTGATCCTGATACCGCATGAGTGAATCTGGTTGAATCGAAAACTGTGGAGTCTAAAACCTGTGCTCTGTGTGTGTGTGTGTGTGTGTGTGTGTGTGTGTGTGTGTGTGTGTGTGTGTGTGTATGTGTGTGTGTGTGTGTGTGTTAATGGGAAACAAGAATATTTTCCTTACCTCTTCTTATGGTGAAAGAATGAACTTCAAACACATGGCCCTTTTTGTTGGCTAAGCAGAAGATGAGGGTCAGCTGACAACACAGAAACAGCTGTCCGCAGTATGTGTGTGCACACAGTATGAGAGAAGGGGCAGGAAATTCCAGGCGGGGGCAGAATAAGGGCTTTGTTCAGGGTCTGTGTACACTGTGTGTGTGTGTGTGTGTGTGTGTGTGTGTGTGTGTGTGGTGGCTGAAACAGGCGAACATGTGGCTGTGTAGAGGAAGAGTTTTACAGGAACTCCCGTCACCCACACAGACAAAAGCAGGAAAGACTGGTTGCCTGCCTGACACACGCTTGTTTAGTGCGGGCCTGTTGGATGGACACCTGTCTTTCCCCTCCTCTCCAGAATGCCACACATTGATTGCCTACATCAGTTGTTTAACAATGCTAGTAGTTTTCTAGATCCTTAAAATACAAGTTTCTAATAATTTTTAATCTAAAGCATACCTCAGCATAAACGCTTCATGACAGTCTACAATATTCGCCTCTCTAAATGAAAAGGCATGTGGGCACCATAGGTGCAAAGATGTGTATAGCTAAAATCCATTTCAAACACCACTGTTACCACATTTTAGTGATCTACTATGTTTAGAAAGTGTATGCGTGTGTCTACCTACGAATAAACTTTAAGAAGAGATTTGTGATTTGTATTTTTACAGAAATGTTGAATATCCTGGATAGTAATAATACTACTACTACTAATATATAAAAAAATACCTTCAGGTAAGTGTCTCCAGTATAAATAAAGTTTTTCAGGTTTAAAGGGATAATTCACCCAAAATATTTAATTCTCTCATCATTTACTCACCCTCATGCCATCCCAGATGTGTATGACTTTCTTCTGCTGAACACAAACAAAGATTTTTAGAAAAATAGCTCTGTGGGTATCTGAGCACTTTGGCCCCTAATTCCATCATTCCAAAAATGTGTGTTGAGCGCCCTCTTTTGCGTAGTCGATGTATGTGTGCTCTAGTTCTATTATTGACCCCACACTGAACACATGACACATGGATCGCCCAAATATGGAATCTGACACACTCTTCAGATCCAATGAGAATGATCTAACACATCTATGAAGTGAAGAATCATGTTTCAGTGAGATGCTCCTAGAGAACAGCGTTGCTATAGAGGGAGAGTTCCAATCGAAAGTGATCATCCCTATGCCCTAATCACTACAAGGACAAAGCCATGATATGGACACACTAAAGAGAGCATGGCATTACAGTTTGAATGTACCCTACACTAAAAGTCTTGTAAAAGGGCCCTTTTTGAAAAAAAATACACTTTCTTACTTCTATTTGGAATGACTATTCAAGACTGTTTGGACAATGCCCTGAGATCACCATTAATGCTAACCATGGTAGCACTTAGAATAAGAATGAGCTTTTCTGCCAAGTATGCTTACACATACAAGGCTTCCAGTGCAAAGAGAATGCAACCAAATATACATAAAAACATATACTGTACATTTAAACTTAAGCTGGCGGTCAAATGAAATAAATAGTTACTTTTATTTTAAAAAGTGGCATTCAACTGATCACAATTTGTTTGTCATATACAATATAGTCAGCACATTAATAACGTAAAAAATTACTATTACAATTTGAAATAAATAAAAGTGTTCAGAACTTCTCCACGTGCAGCAATGACAGCTTTGCAGATTACAGTCTAGCTGATCCCATAAACGCTCAATGGGTTTAAGATCCATATCACTCTTTTCCAATTATCCGTTGTCCTATGACTGTGATTCTTTGCCCACTCTAACACTTCTTTTGTTTTCTTTTTCAAAAGTGGCAATTCTTCCCATAAGGCATGCTCTTTACTGTTGTACATAAAAAGTCTAGGTTACTAGTGTAACCCCCGTTCCCTGATGGAGGGAACAAGACATTGTGTCGATTGTAGTGAGTGACACAAGGGGCTTCTTTCGGGAGCCTCGGATACCTCTGAAAAAGGCCAATGCCAAATTGGCGAACAGAATTTGCATGTCCCGCCCCGGACATATGGGTATAAAAGGCGGGTTGTGCCTCTGTTCAGTCAGGTTCTGCTCTGAGGAGCCGAGAAAAAGGTTTGGCCATTACAGCGGCTTGGTACAGTGTTGTGGCAAGGGGGACACAGTGTCTCGTTCCCTCCATCAGGGAATGGGGGTTACACTAGTAACCGAGACATTCCCCTTCTGTCACTCACTCGAATTTGTGTCGATTGTAGTGACACAAGGGGTCCCTATTCAATAGCGCCAAATACACTGACCGTGTTACGTGATCTGCTGATACTGCAGTAGGCTGTAGCGTGCTAAAGGTGCATGAGCATCAGACTGCACGTAACCCTCCCCAGTGCCCCACTAAAACATCATATTTCTTTTATTAGGTTCCCGGCATCCGACCAAGGATTTCCTTGAGGGGTGGGAACGAGTGACGTGGCAAGCATGGGAGCAGGCACTGTGGAGCCCTGTTCCAGTACAGAGTAGTTAGTACCCATAGTGGGTCTGGTCGGGAATTCCTCAGCTGAATTCGCGGACCAGAGGGCTAGGGAGGAAAAACATCCAGGGAGCGCAAGCTTTTGTGGGTAAAAAAAACTCACCAGTGGGTAAGAGCGCACATGTTTGCCTCAGTGGAGGGGAAAGGTGCTAGCGCAAGTGGTACACCTGGTCAGTACACGAAATGACACAACTCGGAGATTGTAGAATCTCGCAAAGGTATTGGGTGTCGCCCAGCCTGCTGCTCTACAGATGTCTACTAGAGAGGTGTCCAGCAGTGCCCTGGGAGGGTTCAGCCTCCAGGCGCCTCTTAGAAACCTGATAATCAGGTCATGCTTTCCTAGGGACTTCCCGTCCACCGCATCGTGGTGGGCCACTATAGCTGCAACATATACCTTTAAGGTGGAGGGTGACAGCCACCCCTCCAGCTTTCCTGTAGGAATGAGAGCACTGACCCGACCGCGCACCTCTGTGGGTCTTCATATTGGGAAGAACACCCATTCATGAACAGGTGCCACTTCAGGGCGTAAAGCTGCCTGGTGGAGGGAACTTTGACTTGGTTGATGATGTCTACGACAGCTTGTGGTAGACCACTCAGATCTTCCGCATCCTGTCCAGAGGGTGCCCCATCCCTGAGAAAGAAGGTCTTTCCTCAGGGGGATTTGCCAGGGAGGTGCTGTTGCGAGGAGCGTAAGATCCGAGAACCAAGTCCGGGTGGGCCAGTAAGGGGCCACTATAGTGACTTGTTCCCCATCCTTCCTGACCTTGCACAGCACCTGTGCAAGTAGGATCACTTGGGGAAATGCGTACTTGCACAGCGCCCTGGGCCAGCTGTGTTGGGCATCTGTCCTGAGGGGACTTGCCTCCGACCCGAGGGAGTACTAGAGCGGGCAATGGGAGTTCTCCTGGGAAGCAAACAGGTCTACCTGTGCTTTGACATAATGGTCCCAGATCAGCTGAACCACCTGCAGGTGGAACCTCCACTCTCCGTTGAGGGGGCCTGGGATATGAGTGGCATGCAGCAACCTCAGTCGGTGCTGACTGCAAAGGAGGAGACCGACTGAGCACCTATTTGGATCACACGCAGAGCTTTAGACACTCTGAGCAGCTCTTTGTCTGCTTTGGTGAACAGTGGAAAGGGAATGCTGTCTCCAAACAGAAGCTTGCCCACTGGATTGTGGATGCCATAACCTTGGTCTACCAGATCCAGGCCGTGCCCGCCCCCTTGCGTGTTCGAGCAACGGCACCTCTCTAGCAGACATCTGCAGAGCGAAGGGCTGGGCAACACCGAACACCTTAGCGAGATTTTCTCCGGGTTGAGCCGGTCTCATCCCATGTTTTGACAGGAACGAAAATGTAGAATTCGGTAATAAGGTGACAACAGCTGGCCGGGTGAATTGCTTGCACATAGTGCCTTTCCCCTCCCCTGAGGTGAAGACGTGTGCTCTACTCCTCCAGTCAAATCCACAAGTCACGGACCATGGGCGTCCTTCCTCTCAAGCCCTTTGTCTCCGAACTCAACGGTGGAAGTTCACAACCAGATCCACCACAGACAAAGACTTGCCTGTGCAGGAATAGGTGCTCCACAGGTTCTGATTATTCCAATATGCCCTGTGATGTATTTTCCACGGTACGGTCCCCCTGTCGGCGGACCCGCGTCTCCCTTGGGCAGAAGTCGCTGTGTTTGTAGAGCTCCTCCCTGTCGAGGCAGGACCTCCTACTGCGCCACTTCCATGCGTGGCTGGTAAGCGCATGTGATTTTTACCACATGTTAACCTCCCCTGATGGGCAGGATGTGGTCTCCGTGGGGTATTTTCCCCCTGAAAGAATAGGATGGGAAAAAATGCCTTGCTTGTTATAGCGTTAGATGGCCCCAGCCGCATCTAACACTCTATGGAGAGTAAACATATAGAGAGAAAAGGCCACGGCTGGCGCGGCCTGCTCCCAGGCTAGTTACGTTGCTTCCCTCCCTCAGGGATGTTGGGAACTATATAACATCTATTGGTGCTTTTGGAAAGGTTACTTGCAGCCTGATGCACTGCTATTTTCGCACGCAACAGCTTGCTTGCACCTACATCAGCAGTCCACGTAACATGTTCAGTGTTTTGTGTTTTTAAATAGGGACCCCTAGTGTCACTACAATGACACAATGTTGAGTGAGTGACAGAAAGGGAATGTCTCGGTTACTGTTGTAACCTCTGTTCCCTGATGGAGGGAACGAGACGTTGTGTCCCTCTTGCCACAACACTGCACTAAGCCGCTGAAAGGGCCAGACCTTACTCTCAGCTCAAAACCTGTCTGAACAGATGCACGATTCCTTCCTTTTATACCCTTGTGGCATTCAAATTCTAGTCGCCACTTTTCATTGGCCTTTTCTCAAAGATTAGAGGTAACTGAGGCTCTCAAGAGAGACCCCTAGTGTCACTACATTGACACAACGTCTTTTTTTTAATGGAACAGTTCTAATTTATTAGCAATTTTAAAATCAGTATTTTAGAATTGATCAGATCAGCTATATTCATTGTAAAGATTCTAAGCTTTGAAACAACACCTAATTTATGCAGTCAAGTTGAGTAATAGCATAATTAAGAGCTCCCTAGACTCCCAGTAACAGATCATTCCGAGTTTAAGAGGTTAAACATATTTTCAGGGTCAGGTGAACTGGAAACCAGGCTAATTTTACAGGGCTTCCTTAAAGGCATAGGCATCATTTACCAATCCTCAGTTTGTTCAGAGACCACATGACTTTCATCTTTCAGATGTTAAGGCCCAGGTATACTTCGATTTTACACGTTCCAGATTGGCTGGCATCTGGTTGACCATGTTGCCTTTGTGAGAAGTCAACAGTCAACATTAGGCGTGTTTGTCAGCGATGCTCACAGCCGAGGACCGTTTGCGTGGGTCAAGAAGATATAGGTGGCATGGTCAAACCACGTGGCTGTGCTGATGACACAATTTGGGTAACACATACTGTGCGCGGAGCGATCCGCAACGTGGACGTGACAAGCATACTTTTTTGCCTTTAGGCAGATTGTTTACCCCAGTCACCATTTACTTTCATTCTATGTTTAAAAAATATTTCGTGAATGTGAATGTGGCTATCGACACATAACATTCTGTCTAAAATCTATCCATTTTGGGTTAACTATACCTTCAAGACCAATTATTACACTAATCAATATGTCGTTTTGTCAATATGTAGTTTTGCACATCCCTATTAAAAGCCAGAATTCCATGCTTGACATTAGTATGTATGACCATGAATTAATATCTCAAAGACTACAGAATACACTGATGTTCAGTGGGTTTTTGAGATCCTTGTGATTACTTATGATTAACATCTTTTGGTTTTATTCCTACAGTGCTGCCTCCAGTGCTGGTGCCACGAAACAGCGAGTTCAACGCTAAACTCTCTATGCTGCCACGTTTCCGTAACCCACTGCATCAGACAGAGCCCCACATGCCTCAAAATGCCACCTTCCCAGATTCTTTCCCCCAGCAGCCAGCAAACCCCCTTCACTTTACCCCAAACTCCCCAACCAACAGCTACCCTAGTTCACCCAACAGTGGCACAGGCAGTACAGCCACCTTTCCCCATTCACCCTCTAGCTCTGATCCAGGGAGCCCCTTTCAGATCCCAGGTGAGACAGTTTCACAAACTTTAATGATGCTATAAATTCTTGAAATGTCTTGCTCTCTCCTGTAGTGCAAAATGTCAATTTCAATGGCTGTTTGATTTCAGTCAGTTTCAATGGCTAATTTCACATGTCCACACACTGATTTAATACTCCAAAAATACATTATCATCTTACACTTGCAATGCTTCAACCATTAGGTCTTTGTCATGCAAAAACATTTGAGACATAACCATTGAAAGCACTGTGTCTGTACCATAATTCGCACCATGATATCAGATGGTAAAACCATGATTTTTTATATGGTATTAATATGGTATTATGGTATTTATTTGGTACTGTAAGGCAGAGCCGTCATTTGAATTAATCTGGCCAAGGACAATTATAAGGGTTAAGGTGTGTTTTGGGGGCCCCCCTTGTCACAGGGTCCGGGACAACATCCTCAGGCCCCTGTCCCCAGGGGCCCCCGACGATGGTCTTGCTGTAAGGTAGTGCAATGAATTCCTTGATGTTTAAAAATACCAAGTATTTATAGTAAAATCATGGTACATTTTGTAAGTGTTAGTGAACACATTGTTTACTATTTGAATTACCTTTTAAGAAGAGAACATTATTTTTCATTGTAGTACACCATTCATTAGTCTGTGAGTTCTGAAGGTACATATTATTGTAGGTTTAGTTTTAGAAGAGGCATATTGATTTATTGCGACCGTTTTTATGTTTTCACATATCCTATACTGTATCTCTTTTGCTTGTTTTTTTGGGTGTTGCTCCAACACAAACTCCCCCACCTGCTTATATGCCCCAAGAGGAGCCAGTGACACAGGACTGTCCCCAGCCAATGGACACTAACCTGCTTGCTCCGAACCTGCCTCTGGAAATCAACAACCTGCCAGGTACACTCCACAAGCACCATAGTGCCTTACACAGAATGGACATAAATGCACAAATACACCATGCTTCAGACACCCTAGCAAAGATATCGCCCATCTTACAGTATGACATGGGCTACTTAGAGCTGTCAGCAGCAGCAGGTGCAGGAAGTCTGCTCACAAACATACAGTACTTAAACACAACCACACACAGTCACAGACAGTCTGCCTTTTTGTCCATAATATCAGGTTTATCTTGAAGCAAAGTATGTGGTGTGAGCATAAACAGAAATTAATATTTTAAGTGACTCAAGGTTATATCATATCAGCAAATAATTATGTTATTTTAATAACTGTAAACATTAGTTCTTTACCATAGAGCTCTTTCTGCTGAGAGTTAATATCAGCCTTGGCTTATTATTTACAAGCTTGTGGAAAACTTTGTAGTCATATCATAACAGTTGGTCAGGCTTAGCATAAGAATGAAATTAACTAACCAAACAACTGAATAATGAAACAGCTTTCTCTAGAAACTCATCAGTCAATCATTGTTTTGAGGAATGAAGGATATACGTACAATTCTTGAAATTACACAAAGATGTACACTACAGTCTTCAAAGACAAAGTATAACTGGCTCTAACAAGGGCAGAAAGAGATGTGGAAGGCCCAGATGTACAACTAAACAAGAGGATAAGTACATCAGAGTCGCTAGTTTTAGAAATAGACATAGAAATTACATTCATGCAACCTCATCATTACTTAAAAAGTTTGATTCTGTACTGTATATCATGCTGCATTACGCTTTGTTGGTTCACGTTGGTTCACGTACTCACCATTGTATTTTATATGAATCGGAAGGTTGGTCTTCCTTATATCAAAGAAGAAAAATGCACGTTGCCATTTATTGCTAAGGCATTGTTAGGTGAACTTCCTACTTATATTTCCAGTCTTTTATCATACCACACCAGCAATTATAGCACTAGATCAACTAATGTTATTCATTTCAATGTTCCTAGGGTATACACAGCTCTTGGTAAAAATGGTTTCTCTTTTTACACTCCATGTGGGTATGGAATGATCTGCAAGTTACCTTTACTCTAGAATCACTTACCTCTTTAAATGTTTTTAAAAGTATTTTAAAATCTGCACTGAAGGAATCATACTGTTGTTTTTTAAAATATTTGAATGGGATGGCTTGTATGACTTTTTTATGTACTATTTGTTGTTTAAAATGTGTAATTGTGTTTTTTTTTTTATGTGAAATTGTTGGTGCAGCCATCTTGACCAAGACTCCTTGGAAGAAGAGATCTCGTATCTCAATGGGACCTTCCTGGTTAAATAAAGGATAAATAAATTAAATAATTAAAAAAACCTATTGAGGTTTTGTGGGATCAGCTAGACTGTAAGGTGCGTGACAAGTGCCCGACAAGAGAGCTACATCTTTGGCAAGTGCTACAGGAAGTGTGGGGTGAAATGTCAGCTGAGTATCAGGACAAACTGACAGCTAGAATGCCAAGGATCTGCAAAGCTGTCATTGCTGCACGTGGAGTATTTTTGATGAAAGTTGAAAATGAAAATTTAAAAATGAAAATGAAAGTTGAAAAATTAATGTTTGTGTGTGTTTTTTTTTGGTTTGTTTGTTTTTTAATTGTAAGAGTAATTTTTCACGTTATTAATGTCCTTACTATACATTGTGATCAGTTGAATGACACTTTGGTGAATAAAAGTACCAATTTATTTCCATAATAGCAAAATTAGTACATCATTCCAAACTTTTGGCCGCCAGTGTAGTCAGAAATTTTTGAATATATATATATATATATATATACTACTTGTGACTACTTGTGATCTGATCACCCGAAGACAGATGTTAAAGGAATAGTTCACCCAAAAATGAAAATTCTCTCATTATTCACTTACCCTGACGCCATCCTAAATGTGTATGACTTTCTTCAGTGGAACACAAATAAAGATTTTTAAATGAAGAGCTCTGTCAGGTCCTTTTAATGCAAGTAAACGGGTGCCAGAAATTTAATTTACAAATGTCACATTTTGGCAGCATAAAAGTAATCAATGCGACACCAGTCAATCAATCAGCCTTAAGCAAATCAATATGTTTGCGTAAACAAAAACTTTTTTTTAACTTTTAAAATGCACTTCCTGCCAGCAGTTGACGCATCATGTATCTGCATGACGTAAGCGTGACAGCAAGTTCACACGAGAATTCGGAAGCGGTGCTTATTTACAACAGAATAACGAACATCACGCGAGAGAGAGAAGCCCTGATTTAAAGTAAAAAAAATTATAATTATCAACTTGTTTCTTACATTAACCTATCGATTAGCTTCAGGAGACATTCATTGATCGACTGGAGTTGTGTGGATTACTTTTATGCTGCCTAAATGTGACTTTTGGACCATCAAAGGACTTGACAGAGCTCTAAATCCTAAAATCTTAATATCTTCATTTGTGTTCTGCTGAAGAAAGATAGTCATTTACATCTGGGATGGCATTAGGGTAAGTGAATAATGAGAGAATTTTCATTTTTGGGAGAACTATTCCTTTAATGCCAGGTGTAAATTGGGTCAGTGGTACTTTAATTTTCAAATGAAAGGTTTGAAAAACAAACAGCTTTTCCTTTTCCAGTTTAGTTTTTTAATGCACCCTATAAAACATTAGATTGTTTTCCAAACCCATATGACTTTATTCCGTGGAACACAATAGGAGACATTAGGCAGTATGTTAGTCAGTATGTTGCATCTTTTTTCCTTACAATGAAAGTTAATAATGACTGATGCTGTCATTTTGCCTAACATCTCTTTCTGTATTCCATGGAAGAAAGTTGTACGGGTTTGGAGCAACATCATTTTCATTTTTGGGTGAACTATCCTTCAACTACTATGGCTGAACCACTGATTATCTCCTAAGCACATTAAAGGTGCGCTCTGTAATTCTGTAAGTATGTTGAAGTTTGGTTTACATTACATTTAATGGCCTGGATGTAGCATCATTCAAACGCAGTAGTTTTTAGTTACCAATGCCATTGTAGAAATTCTAAATATACACAGTAAACCAGAATTAATTTAATCCATGTGTGAAAATGTCACTGTTACTGAGATGAAGTGAGTAGTATTTAGTTTATCGTGTGATGCTAACATGGCTGCACCCATGAGGCGCCTCTGCCCCATTTAGAATGAAAAAGGTTTTCTAAGGTTTCTGATATGACTGAACTCTTCATCTCACATGAGTGATCATGATTTTAAACTCGTGTTTTATTAATTTCTATACAAGTAAAACTTTTAAATATACAGTTTGAATATGAATATGGAAGAATTACCCCCAGAGTCCCATAGGAGTTAAGGGGAGTTTGCATAGATAAAATGAGCTATTGAAATATTTGTGGATGTTGCTATACAGTCACAGTTTTGGGATGCATGTTCAAGCTGCATCCTGAGCAGTGCTGTAGCCACACTTCCATTTTGAGAGGCTGATGGGAAAAGAGAAGAAAAAACACACCTACAGCCAAGTGCCACAGTGTCAGAGGAAGCTCAGAAGAAATATGCCTCAGATAAAAACATTTCACTGTCTTTATTAGAACAGTTAGCTGCAGATACCAGAGAGGGATTGTACATTCTAATGAGTGCCATGATTTGTTTTGTAGGACTGGTACACAGAATGATTTTTTTTTTTGTTCAGGTAACCTAAAGAATGTGCTTCATGTGGCAACATCTAAATTAACTTGTATTAATTAATATTTTAATTTGAATTAACCAAGTAAATCAACCTGAATACACACATTTACATAAATTAAACAAATTTTAATGGTCAAATAAGGTAGAAATATCTCCTTTAAGAGTTATTTCAATCTTTTAGTAAAACCCTAGTTGGCATATTAATAATGTAAAAACATGGTGAATCAGGCCTAGGGCTGATTTTCTAATTTTCTGACAATTGACCCATGAAAATCAAATTCTCTTATATACTTCATCACACTGAAGAGCAAAAGATAAAAAGCTTCCTCACAAAATGATAGAATAAAGGATAAAAATAAGAATGAACACATTTATCTTTAATATTTTAAGTTATTTTTGTGACTGTTAAATGATAAGGTAACAAATGTGTGTTACCATTTAAAAAAAAAAATTTTAAATATATTTTAAGGGACCAGAAATGGAATCGTCCTTGTTTGCTTGTGCTGTGTTTGAATTTCGTATGCCCAAGTCACTTGTATTATGCTGACTTGGTCGTGTTCTTTTGGCCCTTGAACAGTGCACTGCAACCTGTTAATTGAGTGTTACCATTAATAGCCTAGCAACAGTGACCTCATATTAATACACTAGTAAAATCGATATGCCCTCTGCTGTAAGAGATGATATATACATGTGCAAGTCTAAATTAATGTTAAATTAATTGTCTCTACAGCTTGGTAAACATGCTAAATACTGTCTTTATGAAAATCATTATTCGTAATTGTGAAAAGGTAGGGTTAGGGTATAGAAAATATTGTTAGCTCAGTATAAAAACTAAAGTCTAGTCTTGTGGGGTTTGTATTCATTGAGTTAATTCATCACAATCTCCTGTGCAGATGTTCAGCCAGTGGCCTATGAGGAACCCAAGCACTGGTGCTCTATTATGTACTATGAGCTAAATAATCGGGTGGGAGAAGCCTTCCAGGCCTCTTCCACAAGTGTACTGGTGGATGGCTTTACGGACCCCTCCAACAACCGCAACCGCTTCTGCCTGGGTCTGCTGTCTAATGTCAACCGCAACTCCACCATTGAGAACACAAGACGCCACATTGGAAAAGGTCTGATCAGAATCAACTGCCCCAATGCTAATAACCATTATAAGTACTGTATGAGACACGGTGCACTGAGCATTGATTTGCACAACACTAAAATATAGCATTGAGTTAATATGACATATGATATTGATGATGTGGTATGTCTCAGATATAGCTGTAACTTAGCTAAATATTAATTATAACTTGAGCTCACAATGACCTTTTCATGCATTCTGCAGGAGTCCATTTGTACTATGTTGGAGGAGAGGTTTATGCTGAATGTTTGAGTGACAGCAGTATCTTCGTCCAGAGCCGTAACTGCAACTACCACCACGGCTTCCACCCCACCACTGTATGCAAGATCCCCAGTCGCTGCAGCCTTAAGATCTTCAACAACCAGGAGTTTGCAGAGCTCCTGGCACAGTCGGTCAATCATGGTTTTGAAGCTGTTTATGAGCTCACCAAGATGTGCACCATCCGCATGAGCTTTGTAAAGGTTAGCTATAGACCAGATACATTTTCTGACAGGTGAAACCAGGGTAATTATAGAGTGTAACCTAAAAAATTTACTTATTTTTTAGGTTACATCAACAGTAATCATTTTTATGGGTTAAATCAATTAGAAACAGATCCTTCAGGTAGCAATTCCAGGTTGATATAGGTCTTTATGGGGACAATTGCATGTCACTACTTTTTGAGTTATTTTTGATGTTTAATTGACTTGCTAATATTTTTGTTTTGATCTTTCAGTTTATTTTAGTTTTCGTCATTTCAGTTTTCACTATTAAAGGTGTTTCATATAAAATGTGCTTTGTGTGGCAACATCTAAATTAACTGGTTTCATTCAAGTTAAAATGAGAAATCGCTACTCTCTTACTCAAAGACGCGATAGAGCCTGTCCCTCCGACCGAGATGAAGAAGGGTTCCTACAACCCTTACTTCATCGTACCCAAGAAAGGCGGCGGCTTACGACCGATCTTGGACTTGCGAATTTTCAACTGGGGTTTGCACAAACTCCCGTTCAAAATGCTCACGCAAAAACACATCTTAACTTGCGTCCGGCATCTAGAGTGGTTCGCAGCGGTAGACCTGAAGGACGCGTACTTCCACGTGTCAATTCTGCCTCGACACGACCCTTCCTACGGTTCGCATTCGATGGCCAGGCATATCAGTACAAGGTCCTCCCCTTCGGCATGTCTCTGTCCCCTCGCGTCTTCATGAAAGTCGCAGAGGCAGCCCTTGCCCCGCTCCGAGAAGCCGGCATTCGCATACTCAATTACATCGATGACTGGCTCATCCTGGCCCACTCCCGAGAGTTCCTATGTGCTCACAGAGACCAGGTGCTCAGGCACCTCAGCCATTTGGGGCTTCGGGTGAACTGGGAAAAGAGCAATCTTGCCCCGGTTCAGAGCATCTCTTTTCTCGGCATGGAGTTAGACTCAGTCTTAATGTCAGCACGTCTCACCAACAAGCGTGCACAGTCGGTGCTGGAATGCCTCGCCACCCTCAGGCCGGGCACAGTGGTCCCCTTAAAACTTTTCCAGAGGCTCCTGGGGCATATGGCATCCTCCATGGGGGTAGCGCTGCTTGGGTTGATGCATATGAGACCGCTTCAGCACTGGCTTCAGACTCGTGTCCCGAGACGGGCATGGCACGCACCGTTTGATGGTCATCCCCGCCTGCCACCAAACATTCAAACCCTGAACAGACCTCTGCTTTCTGCAGGCAGTAGTACACTTGCAGCGGGTCCCGACGCGTCTTGGTCATGACCGACGCCTCCAGATTGGGTTGGGGCACCGTGTGCTGGCACATCAACTGCCTGGATTTGCTGACAGTTTTCTTTGCCCTGCGGAAGTTTCTCCCATTAGTTCGAGACCAATGCCAACGACAGCGCTTGCCCAGTGGAGAGTGGAGGCTTCACCCCCAGTCGGTCCAGCTGATTTGGGAATGGTTTGGCAAGTCCCAGGTAGATCTGTTTGCTTCCCAAGAGACCTCCCACTGCCCGCTCTGGTATGCTCGAACAGAGGCTCCCCTAAGGGCAGACGCACTGGCACACAGCTGGCCTGCGGGGCTGCTCAAGTACACATTTGCCCCAGTAAGCCTATTGGCCCTATTGGTTCTCGGATCTCGTACTCCTCACGACAGCCCATCCCTGGCGAATTCCCCTGAGGAAAGACCTTCTTTCTCAGGGATGGGGCACGCTCTGGGATCCGCACCCAGACCTTTGGAACCTCCACGTCTGGCCCCTGGATGGGACGCGGAAGATCTAGCTGGTCTACCACCTGCCGTTCGCAAATTGGTGTTCTTCCAGGGCTGAAGACCCACAGAGGTGCGCAGTTAGGTCAGTGCTCTTATTTCTGCAGGAGAGGCTGGAGGGAAGGCTGTCCCCCTCTACCCTAAAGGTGTATGTCGCTGCTATCACAGCCCACCACGACGCAGTAGACGGTAAGTCTTTGGGTAAGCGCGACTTAATTATCAGGTTCCTAAGAGGCGCCTGGAGGTTGAATCCCTCCCGGCCAAGCCTGTTCCCCTCCTGGGATCTCTCAGTGGTCCTCACAGGCCTCCAGAGACCTCCCTTTGAGCCACTAGAATCAATTGGACTCAGGGCCCTCTCTCTAAAGACGGCTCTGCTGATCGCACTCGCTTCTATCAAGAGTTCGGTCTGGCAGACACGTATGTGATCCTAAGACTGCGACTGGGCTACGTGCCCAAGGTTCCTACTACGCCTTTTAGAGAGACCAGGTAGTGAACCTGCAAGCGCTGCCTCGGGAGGAGGCAGACCCAGCCCCGTCGTTGCTGTGTCTGGTACGTGCTTTGCGTACCTACTTTGACCGCACACTGAGCTTTAGACGTTCCGAGTAGCTCTTTTTCTACTTTGGTGGACAGCGGAAAGGGAATGCTGTCTCCAAACAGAGGCTTTCCCACTGGGTGGTGGACAGCATTTCATTGGCCTATCACACCCGCTTGCACCTGGCGCCCTTTTCCTCGGCCGAGGTAAAACTGTGGGCTTTCTCTCCCAGGAGACCCCACTCATTCTGATCCCTGGATGATTCCTCCCTAGCCCTTTGGGTCCGCAGTTCAGCAGAGGAACTCGTCGACCCAATCCACTGCGGGTACTTAATCTACCCTGTACTGGAATAGGTGCTCCAAAGGTCAGGACTCCTACGTGGACTCCCCCGTGTGTATTTTCTGCGGTACGGTCCCCTTATGAAGTTGAACCGCGTCTCCCTTAGGCAGTCCCAGCTGCCCTCCAGTCGCCATGTTGTAGCAACTCCCCCATCCTTGAGGCTGGATCTACCACTGCGCCACATTCCACATGTCGCCTAAGAATCCATATGATGTATTCGCCACTTTTGCCTCCCCCTTCCGGGCAGGTGTGTTCTCCGCAGGGTCTTTTCCCCCTGGAAGAATAGGAAACTGGGTAAGACCCCCTTCCCTCGATGCGTGTAAGGGCCCTGGCCGTTCTTGCTCTATGCGGAGAAAAATAGAGAGAAAAGAGGCCCAGCCAGGCTCGGCCCATTCCCAGATTGGCAAGCGTTGCCTTGTTCCCCTGTCTAGGGTAACCAGAAGGATTCTGACGACTTTTTTGGGGCATTGGGGAAGGGTATGTGCAGTCTGACACAGCTGGTCGCCTTTGCACGTAGAATACCTGCCCACTCTTGTATCAGCAGTACAAGTACACGGCTCAGCACATGGCGTGATTTAAATTGGACCCCTAGTGTCGCTTCTTCGACACAACGTCGAAGTGAGCGACAGACGGGAAACGTCTAGGTTACGTATGTAACCTCCATTCCCTGATGGAGGGAACGAGACGTTGTGTTCTCCCAGCCACGTCGCTGAGCCGAGCCACTGTTGTGGCCGGACCATTTCCGGCTCCTCAGAAAAATTTGATGCATTTACCCGCTTTTATACCCGTATGTCCGGGGGCGGGGTATGCAAATACTGTCTGCTAACTTCTCATTGGCCTTTTTTCATAGATCAGAGGCATATTCGGCGCTCAAGAGAGACCCCTAGTGTCGCTTCTTCGACACAACATCTCGTTCCCTCCATCAGGGAACAGAGATTAAATACGTAACCTAGATGTTTCAGTGACACTTTTTAAATTTTGTATATATTATGTTTTTATTTTAGTTTTAGTATTGTAGGGGTGCCTAAGTTCATCTGATAACTGTTATAATTGTATAGCATATCAGATATAGCACCACCAAACAATGTTGCTCTGTTGGGCTGGACATGTCGCTCAAAAATAATATAAAACAGATATCACCACAGAAACAGTGTTTTCAGAAACAGTGTGAGAAAATGTACCTACAAATTGCTTACTTGGTTGTCTCTACATATTAAAATGGGATAATAGAATTTAAATAGGTATTTAAGTAACCAAAAAAGCTACACACTTAATTTATGAATACAAAGTGTATTAAAGACTAAAGCTAAAATTAATTGTGGTAATTTTTACTTTATTGCAATTCTTTAATTTAACAGAAATCTGTTAGTTTAGTTTTTATTCTGGTCTTCCTTATCGTTAATAAAACTGGGTGAAATGCATTTGTACTTGTGTTCCAGGGTTGGGGTGCAGAGTACCATCGACAGGATGTGACAAGCACACCATGCTGGATTGAGATTCATCTTCACGGACCCCTGCAGTGGTTGGATAAAGTCCTCACCCAGATGGGCTCCCCTCAATACCCCATTTCATCTGTGTCCTAAACAGAGCTGTCCATAAAGCAATGGTTGGCAGAACCCTCTCAATCAGGGTTCCCATGGAGCATTTGATTGGTTAAAGGGAGAGAGGGGTGGGTGGGGTTTGTATTTTACTTGAAGACAGTTAAATTGGGGGCATACAATTTGGCTGACGAGTCCTCAGCTCTCAGCCTGAAAGAATCTGAAAGATACTTGACAACTTTGTTTGATCAAGCATGTTAAATGATGAGGCCATCAAACTTGTAGCAAGTATCCTCCTTTGGTCTTGTGAAAGAAATTGGGTTTTTAGCTGTTTATTTATTGCATTTCTACTCCTTTTTCCAGTTTACATCTCATTATTCCATTGGGGGGGAAAAAAAGATCTGCATCGTAACTTAGAGGCTACAACAGTGTTGTACATGTATGGAGTAGTGGGGTTAGATGAACTTGTCTAGTAGATAAATAAGATAATATGATGCTTTAAATTAACTTAACGGCATGAGGATGTGTAAAGATAATTAGGCTATTAACACGTAATTTCTCCAGGCCATTTTTCTATGATATCTCAGTCCTGGAAAGATAAAAATGTAGCAAAAACTAATAAAAATGTCTAATTAGAAAGAAAAATACATATATTTGAATATGCAAATCTTTGAATGGGAACATTGTATGGGGAGTTGGGCACATTAGTAGTGTGTAAGGATGCATGAGCAAAGTTGCTCTACTTTTATCGCAGTTGTGTTCAACTGATTTTAGCAGTGTGTAAATGTACTTATTAGTAGAGAAAGTGCTTTGCAGTCAGTTTTTTTGCAAGTGAGATTTGATACCTAAGATTATTATGGAGGTAGGCATCATTTATTTCGTCCATATGTACACTGCACCACTGTAATTTTTTTTTAATTAGTTTTTTATATATATATATATATATATATATATATATATATATATATATATATATATATATATATATATATATATATATAAAAAACTAATTAAAAAAAAATTATATATTATATATATTGTTCCTTCATATCTGCACTTTCAGAAGTGGCTTCTTGGCTCTGTTTGTCTTTTTTTGTGCTGTTCTTGCTTACTTGTAGTCTCAGAAAGCAGTTTTATTCCATGAATATCAAGTCTCTACTGGAAGAGTCAATAAAATGGTTTCATTATCACTGTTTTCTTGTGTCTTGATGTTTCAGAAATCTATGGCAAAAAAAATTCTCACACTGGTTTTAGATTTTCATCTAAGGTTAATATCACTATTTTACAAAAGTGCTACATCCAACATGTATCTATCATTAATATGTAAAGTAAATTGTAGTTTATTCAGGTGTATAGTCAGAAGTATAAGATGTAAGTCAATATTGCACATTTTTAAATAAGACACTTTAATCTTGTCACTTGTCAGAATAGATTTTTTTTTTTTTTAAATAAATGTACCTATACCCAAGCAGACTATCTAAAAGCCAATTACTCCTCTCAAGCAGAGTAATTCTGAGGGATGTCACCACTGGCTGAATCCCAAATAAAGCAGTTTGCAGTGAAATCACCTGTCAGGAGAGATGGACACGTCTGATGCATTGATACAATCAAAAACCACATCTCACACAATCTGCCACAAATGTCATGTTCAAACGTGGGGAAAAGGACAAAGATGCAGCTAATGTCATTTTGAATGTCAGAGTAGGCCTAAATATTTCAATAGTAAGAAGAGATTCAACAGACCTTATTCACAGTCACGCCATCTTTGATTCTTGGGTCATTCTACAGAAGCATCCACATTTCTGTCCCCAGCCTTTACAAAACTTATACACTTTACGCTGTTTAGGTTTTATTTGTTTCACATACTTTATATAATGTGTTCTTTAAACAATTATACCCATTTTAGATATGAATTAGGCAATATTTGGCTTTAATCAATTATATTATATTCCAAGTACCCTAAAAGTGCTTGTCCCCAAGGTCATGTATCAAGGTTCAAGGCTCTATTTTGAGTTAAAAATAAATTTCTCTCCCATTTTAAAAGTAAATGTATACCGCAATATCCCATTTATTACATGGATGACATGTGAACTAAATGAACTTCCAAATAAATATTATATAATATGATGGAAATAATTGTCCCCTGGAATCGTCTCTGGGGTTACCGCTTAACAAAATACTTATTTGGACAAATATCCAAATATTGACATCATGACTAAATCTTGCATCCTGCTTGGCGAAGTTCTATCAAAAAATTGTTAATAATAGAAAGGTACAGTCCAAGTTTTCTGTGTATTTTCAATTATCAGAAATTTCCTAATTTGTTCTATAATTTAATTTGAGGCTTTTAGATGACAATCACTGGTATGACAGATTTTATTATAACGGTGTAAAATATTGGGCCTACCCTTATCAATAAAATTGCTCAAACTTGGTTAACACAACACATTAGGTGGCACATAATTATGATGCTGCAACAAACTACAAACACAGAATCATAAACCAAAACAAGTGTATATATTTATAAATATATATTTGTTAGAGTCCAACAAAAATCTCAGCTCTTCTTAAATTGCAAAAAACTATTTCAACAAGGTCCAAATGTAAATGCGTTGGCCAACAACAAAAATAAAAAAGTCACCAAAAAATTTTCTGCTCTTGGAACTAAGGTCTGCTTAAAGTAATCTACAAAACTTTTAAACCACAAGTGTCAATTCCAAGAAAAATAAAAATTGTTTTTAATGGCAATAGTCCCCAACTTAGGTTATCCTCCAGTTTCTTTTCTCCCTCTCCTCAAAATGGCTACCCCATGTTTTGATAAGCCATGAGGCTGTTTCAAAATAAGTGTCCTTCCTGTTCTTAACAGGAAGCAAAAACTGTTTGAATAAAAGTCCCCCCCCCCCCCCCCCCAATAAAACTTTTATTGTGAACACAGATTAGGATAGAAATTTACATTTTTAACTTACATACAGCAATAACTTTAACATGCATTTATACGCTCACTGATTCTAGCAAACACTTGCATGTACATGCAAGTAGTTTACTGGTCCAAGCTGCTGCTTCACCATAGTTTGGCTGTCCCATTTTGGGGCACGTTTTGATGAATAGTCAAATGCTTTTGATAAAGGATGTGCCCAGACCCAGACCAGATCTCCCACTTGAAATTGCACATGTTTCCTGTGATCATTGTAATATCTGGCTTGTCTCAGTTGAGCATTTCTCACAGATTTCTATACTACTTTGTTGAGTTGGTGTTGTCTTTCCATCAAAGCATAAGATGGTTGATTGGGGTTTGGAGAGTGGAGTATCGGTCTTTCTAGGGGTCCCTTCAGTTGTCTGCCCAGAGCAAGTTCTGGAGTTCTGAGGAGTCCTGAAGAGGAGTTCTGTTGGTGGATTCATGTTTGGCAGTGTTAAATGGCAAATCTGAACTCAGCAACCAACTTGTCCCATTCTCGATTTTCTCACACAAATCGTATATAAAGTCCTATTGACTCGTTCTGTGAGATTTGTTTGGGGATGACAGCTGGTTGCAAGTTTGAGTGATTCCAAAAGTAAGATGTTGCCTGCTTGCCTTCTTACTCGTTGGAAAAATTCCTATGATATCCAGTTGGATATCAAGTTGGTACTTGGTATCTACATCATATGGCATAACTCTTTTAAGTAATTTAGTAGTCTAGTGATTTCCCACTTTATTCGGTCTTCCTAATCATCCCTAGTTCCATCTTTTCCCCATCATCTCCATCATGTTAACACCTTTGCTCAGTGCTAAAGCTACCTCAGCCAGCGTAGAAGGCAGATCAGAGTTCCATGTGGTGGATTTTTTTGCTATGCACCTGGCTTTGATAGCTTCATCATTTAACTCTTGATAGGGCATCTAGCACCATGTTCTGTCATCCCTTCTGATTCTAAACTTGGTAATGAAACCGCTACAACCTCAAAGTCCATCTGGTGAACTGTGATACAGCTTTCAGAGAGTTTAAGGCCCATGAGAGTATAGCATGGTCAGTGAATACCACAAAGGGGATTCCTTCCAGATAATGGTGCCACTTGGGTGCCAACAGACCATACGACTGCAAGGCACTCCTTCTCCGATATGGAGTAGTTTAGCTCAGCTCCTTTTATGCTCCTTGAAGCACAAGCAATTACATGCTCGTCACCATCAAAGTTCTGAGTGAGTACAGCTCCAAGTCAAACTGTGCTAGCATCAGTTTGCACTTGAAATTGCTGGGTAAAGTCGGGTTGTGCTAACACAGGCATTTGTTTCAGTGCTTTTTTGAGTCGGTCCAGGCTTTATTGGAATTCACTGGTCCATTTCTACTCATCTCCTTTCTGCTTCAGATGGTTCAATGGAGCAGCAAGTTCAGAAAAGTAAGGGATGAATTTATGGTACCACCCCACCAGGCCTAGGAATCTCTGTAGTGATACAATACCTTGGGGAGTGGGATAATCAGTGATGGTGGCAACCTTCTCAGGATCCACCTCCACCCCTTTCCTTGAAATTTTTGTCCCAGCAATTTGAGATCTGTCTTGAGGAAAAAAAAATCTTCAAATTCAAGGTCAGGTTGGAGTTCTTGAGTTTTCAGAATACTGCCTTGAGATCTTCCAGGTGTTGCTGTTTGGTAGGTGAATACACAATAATGTCAATGTACACAAAGCAAATTCATCCTCTCAGTTCTTCCAGTACTCTCACCATTAGTCTTTTGAAGGTGGCTCCAGCATTTTTGAGACCGAACAGCATAGTAAAAAAAAATTATAGAGATCAAAAGGGGTAATGAAGGCAGTTTATTCTCTACTGCTCTTCTTCATTTCCACCTGCCAGTAACCTGACTTCAGGTCAAGAGTACTTACATATTTTGCTCCATGTAATGATTCTAGTATGTTGTGTATTATGGGCAACAGGTATATGTCCTGTGGGGTTTTGGAATTCAGGCTGCGGTAGTCAACACAGAATCGCAGACCTGCCATCAGACTTTGGGTCTAGGACCACTGGAGATGCCCAAGATGACTGTAATGGTTCAATAATGCCCTCCTGGAGCATCCTTTCAATCTCTACTCTAATAACATCTTTTTTCAGGGGTGAGACTCAACACACTTTACTCCTGATTGGGACATCATCAGTGGTTATGATGTGGAGTGTTGTCTGGTTTGTTCTTCCCAGTTTGTCGGAACAGACAGTTGAACATGCATGCAAGATATGTTGTATCTCTAGAGGATGGCTCATTATCATGTCACTATGTATTGTGGCTGATGTTAGAGCCTCAGGTTTTTCAGGTTTCTCTAGAGGTAAAGCCATAAACAGGGAGGTTGCATATTAATTTTGCTGGATCCAGGGGTGTTCCCACAGTGGCTGTTGGAGGAAAGGTAAGATAATAGTTTTTCCTCTCTAAGTTCATAGTTCCATTCTGACATGTTCAGATGCACACCTGTTTGACTTAGGAAGTCTAGACCAAGGATGAGGGGAAAGCTAGCTGTTTGACATGACATGACAGACATATGTGTCCACTGTCCACACAAGTCTGTAGCCTACCGTTCGTCCGATATAGAGACTTTGCCTTCTGATGTATGTGCCTTTCCACCCGCCAATACAAAAGTCCTGTTTGAACTCTTGTGGAGGTTCTCACTAGCCTTCACCAGGGTTTCCCACAGTTGCTTTTGCATTAAGGTGTAGGTAGAACCAGTGTCAACTAGGGTTGCAGTGGTATACTGGTTTCACGGTATACCACGGTTTGAAAATTGATGGTTATCATACCATGTACATTTGCTTATCTACGGTATTTGAGAAAAAAATGCTACCGGACGGAGAATCTTACATACGCATGTGCATCTCCTTTCCTCCTTGTCTGCCTGTCAGACTCGTCAACTTGCATCACTCGTCACACACACACACACACACACACACACACACACACACACACAAATGCAGTGGAGAACATGTCAGAGAGAAGCGAGGCGAGGGGGTCTGACATGAGTGTGTGTGTGAGTTAAAGCAGTGTTTCTCAACACGAAAGAGCAATGCCATGGTTCTCCCATTGAAGATAGACGTGATAGACTATTTAGGACTGCCGAGGCAGATTTAATGATAATCTCGCAAACAGCTAAAGCAGACATGGGCAATTTACAGTCATTTATCGTAAACGCCTTTTTATTTTTCATTGGATATTTCAGTTAACTTGCATTGGGATATAACGCGTCTCCACAAGCATTTACCATGCTCATGGTTGCCAGATAAGAGACGCAACACCCCCAGTTTGAGATTCATACTTGCGCAAATTGGAAATATTCCGCCTAATGTAATACTTTTGTGCAATCTGGCAACCATGCACACGAGTGCGCTATTTAAATCTCGCTTTCCCCTTTGAACAAACTTAGCGATCTGTAATGCAATATTCTGCTCAAGGAAAAGTGTTATACGGCTACTCTGTTTCCATTCTCGAGGCTGCTTGTGATGTTTGGTGCTACTAATTTAAAAAATAAAAAGTAGATGTCGGCATCATTAACACACGGAGGAGTAATGATTGACATGCAAGCAAAAGCCAGAGACAAATATGTATATGTATTTATTATTTGTGCAATTTAGAAATGTTGAAGTCCCTTCGCGCCTGTATGTTAATCGAACTCTTGCAGTATTAATTTATCATAGTCATGCAGTCTGTGTTATTCAGTTGTATGCTGAATGTCAAAGGTTGACATCAACAACAAAAATAATGTCACTTGATGCATGTCCTTGTACTGGAAAACCATGAACAAAAAAGGAACATAAAAGGAAATGCAACCCAAGAGTCATTAAATACAGGTTATGTTTAATCTATGGCAGGTCGCCACTTGATGTCCAATGTAAAGCAAAACCAGTTGAGAAGCACTGAGTTAAAGGTACAGACAGGAGCAGTCTACAGTATATGTTAACTGTTAATAATCATAGTGCATTACTTTAAAAGCTCACACAGCTGATGTTATTGTTCATTCAGTAGTTAATTTAACATATAAACTAACATGCTTTAGTTTTATAACATGTTATAGTTACATGCCATTTTTTATCATGTTTATAATTCGATGTTTTATTATAATTCTGTAAGCTTTCTTATTATTCTATTTATTTTATTTTCAAAAGGGAGAATTTTTTTGCACATACTTCAAAAAAATAAATGGTTTCAAGTTTCAATTATAGTAAAGTGTTTGCTCAAAAATAAATAAATAAATAAAATAACCCTTCTGTTTTCACTGATAATAGTAATTGTGTAATACCGTATACCGTGATATTTTCTAAGACGGTTATCATACCGTGAAAATCTCATACCGTTGCAACCCTAGTGTCAACAATGGCTTTCACTTGGAATCCACAAACTCCAATGGCAACCTTAAGTGGTGGAAAGTTACAGCTATATGGGGTACTCATCCCTTTTTTGTGGGATTTGTGTTGGTTGACTTTGGACCAGTAGTCATTCTTTGATTTCAGATCTCTTTTGACCATGGATCCAACCTTTACCAACTGTTGCCCCTCAGTGCCTGCCAGGGAAGGGTTACAACTGTTCAAGAATCACCTCACCACTTCCACTTCTGGGAGGTCGGCCTTCCACTTCAAGCACAATGCTCTGTAGTCACAGGCAAAGTCCTGGATGACTTTGTCTGGGCCCTGAACCATGGCTTTAAATTGGTTTTCTACCTCAGTGAGGTAGTCAGTAGGGAGAAAGGCTGCCATAATTTACCTTTTAAACTCTGCCCAGTTATGAATCTTCTTTTCGGCCATCCACCAATTTCTAGCAGACCCCGTGAGAACAGCATTTAGTGTGGCTATGAGTTCTGTATCTTACAGGTATCTCAACGTCAGGAAATTTTCACATTTCTCAAACTCCAGCACATAACATGTTTATCTCTTTTCTCCAAAAGTGGGGAATTCCAAGTTAATTGGAGGTTTGGGCAAGATGCAGATGGAATGGATACTTTTTGGTTAGCAGTGTCAGAAAGTGAATTGTGATACTGGGGTACTGGTTTTTCTGATGCGGGAAATTTCCTTTGTCCAATGCTCATCCCTTCTCTGGAGACAGCTAAAGATCTTTGCATTGATGTTTGAAGATCTGTAAATCGCTGTTCAATGGAATCTCTGAGTCCAGCTCCTCTATTTACAGAACTTTCATTGGATGATATGAAGTCGTTTTTTAGGGAATTTACCTCAGTCTGCAATGTTTGGACAGTTTGATTGACACTTGATACTTCTGATCCAGATTTTTCAAATCACTCTTCCAACAGGGTTCAGAACTGGAGGCTCATCTTCTTCACTCTCCTCAGCTTGGATATCAATATACATATCACTAAACAGTGAATGGATTTCAATCACTGGAACTGGATTTCTGTAAGTATCTCCAGGAGCAGGAATGCAGGGAAAGGCCTCTGCACCACCCACTGCACCAGGAAGAGTATCAGGGATTGATTCAGCCGGATCCCTAACATTATAAGAGGCAATATTATCCTAAGTGTAGGAGGAATCTGTTTTGGCTATTTGTAATCTAAAACGACACAATACACTAACAGTTTTTTCACATAAATCTTGCCATATGGGCCACCATAACAAGTGGGTAACAAGTTATGCTTACCCTTATCAATAAAATTGTTCATACTTAGTAAACACAACACACGAGGCAGCACATAAGAATGAACAAACATGTATTATGATGCTGCATCAAAACTACAAAAAAGGTACATTTATAAATATCTCATAGAGTGAGTCCAATTGAGTAATACATTATTAAATCCCAGAATACAATAACAATCTCAGTTAATCTCAAATTACAAAAAACGGTTTCAACATGGTCCAAATGCAAACGTGTTGACCAACAACAAAAATAGAAAAATGGAAAAAAATGATCTTCTCTTGGAAATAGGGTCTGCTTCTTAATCCACAAGTCAATTCCAAGAAGGAGAAAAGCTATATTTTACTGGCAACAGGCACCAACACAGGTAACCCTCCAATTTTCTCCTCAAAATAGCTACCCCATGTCCTGATAAACCATGAGGCTTTTTCAAAATAAAAGTCTTTCCTGTTCCTTACAGGAAGTCAAAACAGTTTTAATAAAAGTCCCATTAATAAACTCAAACTTTTAAGTAAATTATTTAAATGAAGTCTAACCATTTTTATTTTCAATGTAAAAATTTCTGTTTGTGAACACAGATTACGACATAAATTAACAGTTTTAATTTAAATACAGCAACAACTTTAACATATATACAATTTTACTTTATCTTGTGTTGTATCTTCAGTGATATATCAACTGAATCACACACTATAACTATATTTAGCACTTTATTGTCTTACAAGCTTACAGAGCCTCCATGTGACAGAATATCAATTCCTCAAACTTGTCTTGCTCTACATCCAGAACCCCACATAATCCTGAAGGTCAACTGCACCTCTTGTGGTGTGGAGAGGAACCGCCGGTAACTATGACATAAATCTCAGGATACCACATCCCTCCCCCCTTAAGAGAAAAATTACCCCAGTTATTAACATCATATCTCCAGTACTTTCACATGTTTCTTTTTTTTTTTTTTTTTCTTTTTTTACAATAGTAATAAACTCCATGAAGAGAGTTAAAGGAGAAAAAAAACTAACTAGGAAGGTGGGTAGACTGCCATCCTTTCAGTGAGTCCCAGAGCTCATTCTTGCTCTGACTTGAGGGATCTCACTACTATTTTACAAAGTCTTTCAGTCTTGTGTGCTCGGAACGGCGCAGCCCAGGAAGTGAATTTACTCCTGCTTTTGTCTGTTCAACAACTGAGGAGTGTGCTTGGTCTGTCTCAGAAGCAGTCATTCTCTCTTTCTGCCCAATGGTGACGGCAGAGTCGGCAGGCAGGGTCTCCAGTCCTGTCTCTGAAACCTGAAGACTGATAGGCTCCTCCCTCTTCTCGGGTGTGGGCGTTTCACCACTCACTATTGCATGCCGTTTTCTAATTTGAATGACATGGCGCCTCATGACTCTTCCATCTCCTGTCTGTACGGTATAGGATACAGGTCCGGTGTTCTCTTCAACGACCGCTGGTATCCAACGAGGTCCATGACTGTAGTTTCGGGTGTACATCATCCCCAGGCGAAAAACAATTACTGTGTGTGTCACGTTGTTCCTTCTGCTTGAGTTGTTTCTTGCGTATCTTTGACTTCACATCCGGCAGCAGAAGATCCGGTGTTGAGCGCAACCTTCTGGACATACGCAATTCAGCTGGTGACAATCCAGTCATAGTTTGCGGTGTGATTCTATAATTAAACAAAAATCTAGCAACTCTTCTTTCCACAGTGTCTCCCTTTATTTTCTTTATTCCTTGTTTGAACGACTGTACAGCTCTTTCTGCTAGACCGTTCAACGCCGGGTGGAATGGTGTGGAGGTTATGTGCTGTATGCCATTCTGTTTTAGGAATGCTTGAAACTTTTGGCTTGTGAAGCAAGTTCCATTATCTGATACTATGGTCTGGGGCAGGCCATGTATGCTAAAGCACTGTCTGAGCTTTTCAATGGTAACTTGACTTGTTTCTGTACTTGCTGGGTACACGTCAATCCATTTGGAGTGTGCATCTACAATGACAAGGAACATTTTCCCTAGAAAAGGGCCGGCGTAATCCACATGCAGTCTGCTCCAGGGTGTCTCCAGCCACTCCCATGGATGTAGCGGTGCTCCTGCTGGAGGATTTCTGTTTTCCTGACATGTATTGCAGGACTGCACTTCCTTTTCAATTTCGGAGTCCATCCCTGGCCACCAAACATATGAACGTGCTAAGCCCTTCATTCTACATATTCCTGGGTGTGTGTGGTGTAACTGTTTTAATATGGCTTTCCTACCCTTCTGCAGAACGACCACTCTCGCCCCCCAGAGCACACACCCATCTTTCACACTCAGCTCCAGGTTTCTCTGACTGTAAGGTTTGTACAGTGTATCCACCTCCCTTGGCCATCCTTTCAGACACCAGCCTAGCACTTGGGAGAGTGTTTCAGAGGTCCTTAGCGGTCCACTGTCTAACCTGTTTTGTCATGATTGGTGGGTCCTCCATGACCTCCAACATGAAGACTTGGTCTGACTCGTCCTCTTCCCCTGTTTGTGGCAATGGTAACCTGCTCAGTGTGTCTGCATTTGCATGTCCCTGCCCAGGTTTGTATATGATTCTGTACTCATACGCTCTGAGGAGAGTTGCCCACCTCTGCACTCTCGGTGACCCCATCTGAGGCACTGGCTTTTTCTCATGAAAGAGTGATATCAGTGGTTTGTGGTCAGTGCTGATTGTGAATGTTCTTCCGTAGATGTACTTGTGAAATCTCTTGATCCCGAAAATGATAGATAACCCCTCCTTATCGAGCTGTGAGTAGCACTTCTCTGCTGGTGTTAGCGTGCGTGACATGAAGCCCAAAGGTTTTTCACTACCGTCTTCCATGTGACAGTACGGCGCCTAACCCGTATGGCGAGGCGTCACAGGCGAGCACTATGTCTTTGTCCGCTGAATAGTGACCCAGGACTTTAGCTGACTTCAGCAACTGTTTTGAGTTCTGAAAAGCTTCTTCCTGCTCATTGTTCCAGACCCACAAAACATCTTTCCTCAGCAGCTTATGTAACGGGGCTAAGCATGTAGCTAGACTAGGGAGGAACTTGTTATAATAATTCAAGAGACCTAAATAGGCCTTTAGCTCAGTCACTGTGGTTGGCGGTGGAGCTTCCTCTATGGCCCTCACCTTGCTCTGTACTGGATGTAAAACTTCAGCATTCACCACATGCCCTAGGTATTCTACCTCATTTTGCTGGAACGCACATTTGCTTCTGTGAAGTCGCAGGCCAGCGTCTTTCAGTCGACTAAGTACCTCATCCAGCGTACTCAGGTGTTCAGCTTCGTCTATCCCTGTCAGAATAATGTCATCTAAGTACACAGCTACTCTAGGAAGGCCTTGTAACAGGTTTTCCATGGTTCGCTGGAAGATGGCGGGAGCTGAAGAAACTCCAAAAGGTAGCCTATTGTAGGTGAACAGGCCTCGGTGTGTGTTTATTGTGAGGTACTTCTTTGAGGCATCATCCATTACAATCTGTTGGTAGGCGTGGCTTAAATCTAGTTTGGTGAACTGTTTCCCTCCTGACAGAGTATTGAACAGGTCTTCAACCCGGGGAATAGGGTATTGCTCTAGAGAGGAGGCACTGTTAACTGTCAGTTTGTAACCTCCGCATATTCTGACTGACCCATCTGGCTTTAAGACAGGAACTATGGGTGCGGCCCATTCGGCGTATTTAACGGGAGCTATAATGTCCTCCTTCAGCAGCCGATCTATCTCCGCTTCTACTTTTGCCCTCATTGCATACGGAACTGAGCGGGGCCGATAGAATTTAGGATGTGCTTCAGCAGACACTCGAATGGTTGCTTTCATGCCTTTCAACATGCCTAACTCCTGCTTGAAAACATCCTCATTTCTCATGAGTACTTCCGGTAGACTCTGTGCCTCTGTTCTCACATTTTTTATTTCTTCCCACTTCAATTTTAGAGCCTCTAGCCAACCTCTTCCTAACAAGCTAGGTCCTGTACCTTTAACCACCACTAGGGGCAATGTCTTTACTTGCCGCTCATAGTTTACTTTCACTTTGGCTACCCCCACTACTTTGATTTTCTCCCCTGTATATGACTTAAGTACAAGTTTAGTTTGTCTTATTTGCGGGTGTTGCTTTTCGTTCCACATCTCATTGAACTTCAGCTCATTCATTATGCTTACACTACATCCTGTATCAATTTCAAAATGTACCGTCTTCTTATTCACTTCCATAGTCACTTCAAACGGTTTTATCCTCTGGATTGATGTCTCCGTTTCCATGCAGTTTAATGTGAACACTTCCTCTTCAGATCTATCACCATCCTGCTTTTCACACTCTACATTATATGATCGATGTGGACGTGGACGCCACTCTGCTCGGTATGTTTTCTCTGCTCTGTATGCTTTCTTTTCATTGTGGCTGGCACTTCCTTTATTTCTATTACGGCAAGCCTTAGCTATATGCCCTACTTTCCCGCAACAGTGACACTTTGCCTCTTTAAATTTACACGCAGCTGCGCTGTGTTGCTTCCCATGACATCGGTAGCATTCTTTATCTCTCTTTTTCCATTCACCCTGGTTCTGCCCATTATCATGGTATATAATCGCCATCTAGCGGACATTTGCAGTATTGCAGTTGTTATTTGTCAGTTACAAGGACAGCATAACCCTCCTTTTTTAGTGCACCCTCCGTCCTCACGCTGTTGCATGCTAACTGTGCTGTATGGAGGTCTTGAAAATTTTTACTAGCAGATTCCGCAGCTACTGCAATTTTGAACGCTCTCTCAAAAGTCAAGTCTGTTTCGGATAGCAAGCGTCTTTGAATCCTGTCATCATTAATACCGCATACTAGTCGGTCTCTCAACATCTGTTCCAGTGTAGTACCATAGTTACAATCATGTGCTAATCATCTCAATTCTGCTACGTAAACACTGATGGTTTCCATAGGCTGACGGGAGCGCGAGTCAAATTTATATCTCTGGACTATTTCACTCGGTTTCGGGTTGAAGTGTTCTTTCATTAACGTTTTCAACTGACCGTTGAAAGTTTTCGAGCTGGGCTTATCTGGACTCACCAGGTTCCTTATGAGCTTCTATGTGGCTGGTCCCACCACGCTGATGAGGATAGCTCTCTGCTTCTCTTCAGCATCAATTCTGTTAGCTTCAAAAAACTGCTCTATTATCTCACAATACTCTTCCCAAGTCTGCTCCTTCACGTCAAAAGCCAACAGTGTGCCTATCATCGTAGTCTTCTTTGCATTTGTCTCCGTGAATCCTCCCGTCAGCTCACTGAACTTATCCAGTATCCTCCGTCTTCAGATCGACGCTTATTTCATCCTTCCAATATCCTCATCGCTAATATGTTGTATCTTCAGTAATATATGAACTGAATCACACACTATAACTATATTTAGCACTTTATTGTCTTACAAGCTTACAGAGCCTCCATGTGAGAATATCAGTTCCTTATAAACTTGTCTTGCTCTACATCCAGAACCCCACATAATCCTGAAGGTCAACTGCACCTCTTGTGGTGTGGAGAGGAACTGCCAATAACTATAACATAAATCTCAGGATACCACATCCGGATTGTAGCAAACATTTGTGTATGCATGTAAGTAAATAGCCCTAATGTGGCAGAGTCACAATTTAATTGTTAAAAAAATAAAATACTAATAGATTAAATTATATGATTTATAGCGTACAGGATGATTAAGCAACATGTGGTTTGAGGTAATGCAATTGCCATTTTATTAAATGCACATTTCATGATTATTTTAAATCATCACTCGTGTTACCATCACTGGTGTTACCATTCCTTAGTGATGACCAGTAACACCACTGTAAAGTTTGAGTGAATAAGCTTTAATAAAACCTGTTCATGGAGTTATTATGCATAAAATGTTATAGAGGTGCTTCTGGCCAGATCTAGAGATGATGTAATTTACTGGTATGGTGACAAACATATTATTTGCTTAATTCCAGAGGCTCTGGCATTGATCAAGTGATTACTTCAGATTGAGCTGGGGTTCTGGAGGTTCATCATGGGGCACTTGTACAGAGGTGGAAATTGTGGAAAGGTGCCGTGTTTTTTGTTCTATATTAATAGCTGAGGACAGTCCTAAATTACCCCCTCTTAGTCCAGCAACATACTAGTAGCAGACAATGGCATAAGAGCTTTAGAAGGTTACTTTCTTTCTTTCTTTTTTTTTTTTTTTTTTTTTTTAAAGCAGTTTAAAAAAAGGTTTCCTAAAGCAGTTATTTTTTATTTTATTTTAAACACTCAAAGCCAGTTGTTAAAATCTTTTTCTAAGTGTCAGTGATAATCTTTAATCTGATAAGAAATACTCTTATTTGTAATCTCATCTCAGTAATTAATATTTGACGATAACATTCTTTGGAGCTTCATTGTGTGACTGGTGTTACCAGAGTTTTTTTTTTGTCATATTTGATTTATAACTGATTTTAAATTAATTGATTGTTATTTCATTCAAGAGTAAGGATATTAAGGATTGTATATATTCTATATTTATGACTGTCCTTCAAATAGTTTTATTTTTGTAGTGAAGATATTATGGTGCAAACAAGTAAATGCCACACAATCACTTTTCTCAGACCTGATTTAAATGAGTAGAAGCTAAATCTCTTTTAAAAGCTTTTTTTTTTTTTTTTTTTTGCATTATAATAACCCTTTTGTACCTGTAACTACATGTGCAAAATAGATTTAGAAAGAACATTTCTAAAATGTATAAAGTAACACTAGTGTCAAAAAGATGGCACAAGCTATTTTTGTCAATATTTTTGTAAAAAAGATAAAGCTGACATTTATGTGGACTCATACAGGCTAACCAAAATTGTAAGCTACATTTTTTAAAAACAAAATTTATTTTCAGGCACTTTGCTACCAAATGTGGACGTTTCTGTAGAATGAACATTTTACGGGAATGAAAAAGAGGCTGTGTGAGGGATACCATACCGACTTACCATATCTTCAATGGCATGTACGGTATCCACAATATATTCAGTGAGTTCACTTTATTTTGACTTGTGGGCAGAACTCCCAGCTGGCTAGCAGAAGTATTGTTTTGTGTACAGTTATAGCAGTTAGCTATAGCGTTACTTACTGTGAGATTCTTGCTTGAAAAATGTTTAGGAAAAATTATCTGACAATGTGTGTAGTTAATCAATGTTAAGCTAAAGTTTAACAGCAATGATCATAACAATAATCTTATGATCAGAAACCACCCGCATAAATAACGCTCCACCCAATGTTTCTCCGTCCACCCGGCTGCATACAGAAGGACTGACTTCTGAACATCTGTCTGGAAAAACCAAGGAATAATAATTTATCTTTGTGCTCTTTTCACTTTATTGTCAAGTCAACAGCGGACAATACTTATTCTATCCTCTGTTATGGCTCAGCTATGATAGATGTTGAAAACAGAATGCAGTGAACTATAAATATAACAACTAAATAGCATAATTCTGGCAACATGTGTGTGGTACATGTGCTGAAAGTTCATTAGAAACTTTAAATGTATGTTAATTTCTATTCAGCTTTGTTCTTTGCATATGCTTTACATGTTTTGAAGACATTTAAAAACGAACGGTGTTATTTATTCCATCCAGATAAGTTTGGTTAAATTAATTGTGGTGATGTTTTATCTGTTTTAATCTGTTATGTTCAATGGGTGAATTCTATACTGGAAGACCATGACATAGGTAGTGAGATGTTCTATGATGTTTAAAATGAATTGTTATTTGATTTCCCTTTGCCCTGCATTTTTTCTTAATTTGCAGGATGTTCATGTCTTCCCTTAAGGGAAATTTAAAAAATTATTGATTTGAAATAAAAATTTGGACATTATTATTCAGTATAAATAATATTTATTTGTAAAGAGCTTTAATATGACATATTGTTTCAAAATTGTTTTTCAGAGAATATTGATCTTTTGCAAACACAAAAATGCGAGGACACTCGTGCAACATAAGCAATGATGTACATCCGAGACCGTGAGAAGGAGGGAAGTTAGCGAGGGAAGGGCATAAAAATTTAAAGTGGAATGCAGCCCTAGATCCCATCTGATTTTCCACATCTCAAATGTTGTCTGGAGTTATTTGTCTGCAATACAGCACACTGAAAAGACTGTAGCCTACGTTTATGCCTTTGGCTGCATTCAATTTTTATCCTCTCATGGAATCACGTCACTGCTTACGTTGCGCGAGTGTCCACTACTGGTGGAAGACATTCAATGGGTTTAACTGGAACACACTAAACCATTGATCACTTGGAGAAAGTTGAAGGCTGATGTCAATTTGTGAAATCATTTAGTGACTTTTGCACCTGAGAAAACGTCTCGGGTTAGGTATGTAACCCTTGTTCCCTGAAAAAAGTGGAATGAGATGCTGCGCTGCTAAGCGCTTTGGGAACAATCTTGCATTGTGACCAGCTGTGAATAACACGTCAATGTAACATTGACCGGAAATTTATAGCCTTGGTTGGTGAGATCATTGGACGCACCTGTGACCAGGCTATAAATAGAGGCGTCACCAGCGTGTTCGTCAGATACTACTTGTCTTTTCTGAAGAGCAGTCCTGGGACGACCCAGTGTGGAAAATAAGTGCAGCATCTTGTTCCGCTTTTTTCAGGGAACAAAGGTTACGTACGTAACCCGAGACGTTCCCTTTACAAAAAGCTACATTATGATGTTGTGCTGCTAAGCGCTTTGGGAACGAAATACCAACGCATCCGCACTGGGGCTGTCCGGACCACCGCGGTTGTGAGGTGTGTTCACAAGGACGCGAGAGGTCTCAGACATGAGCTCGAGATGTTGACTCAAGGGCGAAAGACCCGGAGTAGCAAAAATCCTACTCATAAGAATCATAGAATGTGAGCGGAAAGGACTAGCCTGCCGCATCACAGACTAACTTGAGACTTGGCTTCAGATGTCGACTCAAGGGCGTAGGCCCGGAGTATCATAAACATCCAAACCATAGATCCTGAAGAATGCGTGCGGAAAGGAGTAACCTGCTGCATTACAAACTTGTTCAGGCATGAATCATAAGATTTTAGGAATGTGTACGGAAAGGACCAGCCTGCCGTACACAGACCATCTTAAACTTGAGATCAGAAATGAACTCAGGGGTATGGGAGCCCAGACATAGGGCCTGAAGAATGTGTGCGGAAAGGATCAGCCTGCCGCATCACAAACTTGTTCAGGCATAAAAAGAGTTTAGCCAATAAAGTCTGAGACTGTGCGCGGAAAGGAACTAGCCTGCCGCAACACAAACCCAATTAAAACTCCTACCCCCGGACCTAAGGGCCCGGGGTAGCTTGAACATCTAGACCATGAGAACACAGGAATGTGTGCGGAGAGGGCCAGCCTGCCGCATCACAAACTTGTAAAGGCATGGGGTTGAGAGGTCGACTCGAGGACATAAGAGCCTGGAGTAGCATGAACATCTAAACTATAGAACTTGATGAATGTGTGCGGAGAGGACCAGCCTGCTGCATCACAAACTTGCTGCAGAGGGACACCTCTAGCCAAGGCCTTAGAGGAAGCGACACCTCTGGTGGAGTGAGCCCTGATACCTACTGGCGAAGCTTGACCGCGCGCCTCGTAGGACAGGGCAATAGCATCCCTCACCCAATGTGTCATAGTCGGTTTGGTAGCGGCCGCCCCTTTGTTGCGGCCCCCAAAACAGACAAACAACTGCCCTGACTTACGCCACTGGCTAGTGCGGTGGACATAAGTCTGAAGGGCACGGACAGGACAGAGTCGGTGAAGTCTTTCTTGCTCCGGCGTTAAAAACGGCGGGGAGCAGAAGGCTTCCAGAGTGACAGGATGTACTGTCGAAAAAGGCACCTTGGGGAGATAGTCTGGATGCGGATATAGAATAGCTTTAGCCATACCTGGGGCAAACTCTAAACAGGCCGCCAAAACAGACAGAGCCTGTAGATCCCCAATCCTCTTGAGAGAGGTAATCGCCATAAGAAAGACCATCTTTAGAGTCAGAAGTCTGTCAGATGCGGACTCTAGAGGTTCAAAGGGGGTCTCAACTAGACCTTCCAGGACTATTGCCAAGTCCCAGGAAGGAGTTCTAGTCCTGACAGGGGGCCTCAACCGCATGGCTCCACGAATGAAGCGAGCGAGCAGAGGATGTCTCCCTACAGGCGCCCCATCGATCAAGGCATGGCAAGCCGAAATGGCAGCCACATAGACCCTGAGAGTGGCGGGGCATATGCCTGCTGACAGCTTTTCTTGCAGAAAATCCAGAACTGAAACAATTTGGCAGTTAACTGGATCTGCATCATGTGAACTGCACCACTTTTCAAAGACACCCCACTTATTGGCGTAAATTCTTATAGTGGAAGGGGCCCTAGCACTAAGAATGGTCTCGATAACCTCAGGCGACAGCCCTGTGTTCCTCAGTTGGTACCCTTCAGGGGCCAAACATGAAGATTCCACAGTTCGGGATGGGGATGAAGTATCATCCCCTGTGCCTGAGACAGAAGGTCCTTCCTGATCGGAATCGCCCAAGGCGAGCCGTCGAGGAGGAGCATCAGTTCTGAGAACCAAGTCCTGTTCGGCCAATAAGGCGCTATAAGCAAGAGGCAAGACCCTTGTTGGCGAATTCTGGCTAAGACCCACGGGAGCAGAGAAACCAGGGGAAACGCATGCAGGCGCATTCTGGGCCATGTATGTGCCATTACGTCCAGACCCAGGGGGGCTTGGTGACTCAGAGAGAAGTAGAGGGGACATTGCGCAGTCTCTAGAGAGGCGAAGAGGTCCACTTCTGCACTGTAAAATTTCTCCCAAATTTGTTCCACTACCTCGGGGTGGAGTTTCCACTCGCCCGTCGGTAGGTTGTGTCTGGACAGAAAATCTGCTCCCACGTTTAAGCGTCCAGGGATATAGATAGCCCTGAGTGACAGGAGCTTGCCCTGGGCCCAAAGGAGAATCCGACATGCCAGCAAATTCAGGTGGCGAGAGCGTAGACCTCCTTGGCGATTTATGTAGGAGACTGCTGATGTGTTGTCCACCAGCACAAGGACATGGCAGCCTTCCAGATGCTGGAGGAAGTATTTCAGGGCCAGAAATACCGCCATCAACTCGAGGCAATTGATGTGCCAATTGAGTTGGTGACCCTCCCATTCTCCTTGGGCTGGACGACCACTTAAGACTGTACCCCAACCTGTCAGAGAGGCGTCTGTCGTTAGCATTTTGCGACGGCATGACGCACCAAGAGTGGGACCCAAGGTAAGAAACCGGGGTCTGAACCACATAGAAAGGGAACGAAGCGCTCGGTGCGTAACCCTTATTAGCCTTAGGGGATTGGCCCGTGGATGAAACCCCTTGGCTTGAAGCCACAGCTGAAACGGTCTCATATGGAGCAGGCCCAAAGGAATCACCGTGGACGCAGACGCCATGAGACCTAGTATTTGTTGGTACTGGTAAACAGTGCAACCTTGACCTAGCCTGAGAGTGCTCAGGGAGTTTTGTATGGACATGATACGAGCGGGAGACAGTTGTGCCCGCATCGTGATCCGAGTTCCATATAATCCCTAGATAGGTAATCTCTTGGGTCGGAGAGAGAACACTCTTTTCAGCGTTGAGTCTCAGACCCAGAGAAATCAGATGAGCCAAGACGATATCCCTGTGCTGAACTGCTAGTTCCTGGGACTGAGCTAGTATCAGCCAGTTGTCTAGATAATTCAGAATGCGGATGCCCTGGAGTCGTAAAGGAGCCAGTGCTGCATCCATGCATTTTGTGAATGTGTGGGGTGATAAGGCTAGGCAGAATGGAAGAACCCGATATTGGAAGGCTTCGTCCCCGAAAGCGAAACTTAGGAACTTCCTGTGCTGTGGCAGAATTCCGATATGGAAGTATGTCTCCATAAGGTCGATCGTGATCAGCCAATCGCCATGTTGGATCTGAGACACGATCGCCCTGACCGTTAGCATCTTGAACTTGAATGCCCTGATCGAGCGGTTCAAGCCTCGAAGATCTAGAATGGGACGCAACCCCCCACCCTTCTTGGGAACCAGGAAGTATCTGCTGTAATAGCCTGAATTTTTCTCTGGAAGGGGAACATGTTCTATGGCCCCTTTGACCAAGAGATTTTGTAATTCTCTCCACAGTAGACATGCCTGCCCCGGTTTCACGGTAGTGGGAACCACGCCATTGAAATGCGGAGGGCGGCGGGAAAATTTAATTTTGTAGCCCTTTTCTACTGTTTTTAGGACCCACATAGAAACACCGGGCAGAAGTTTCCACGCTGCCAGGTTCTCTGAAATGGGAACTAATTTTAGCACTTCCTGTTGAGGGGGTGTTGAGTGTTCCGTGTCCTGGACTAAGGCAGGAAGCAACGGTACACCCAACTTTTTGTCGGAAAACTCTGTCACTCGAAACACCAAGGGTGGCGGGAGTGAAGGGTTTTCTTGAGGGTATCGGGAGGGCCGAAGTGAATAAAACACGCGCCCCTTCCCGAAGGGAACTACCCCCAAATGGTTGGGTACAACACCGTCAGGGTTTTTTCCTTTTGGAAATTATAGCCCTGAGGTCTTGCTTAGGGGGCTGCTGAGGACGACGAGCCGGTCCCCTGTCTTTGCGAGGGGGAGCACGACTCGCCACGCTCTGTTTTTGAGCTTCCCTCCTAACAGCAAGACCGGGTGGCCGACAGCCCCGCCTCCTGAGTGCGGCGAGGAAAAAACTGCCCAAAGGCTTCCTCGTGGCTTTTTGCCTCCTGAAATCTTGAGATAACAGTGTTCATGGCATCTCCAAAGAGGCCAGAAGGTGAGACCGGGGCATCGAGCAGGAACACCCGGTCCTTGTCTCTGATGCCCGAAAGGTTAAGCCATTAATGTCTCTACGGGCTGACTGCTTGGTCACACGGAGAGACAGATCTGTGGCTCGACAAAGCTCTAAAAATGCTTCCTCGTCGAGCGTTTCACCCGCACTCATGTCTTTTAGCAGATCAGCCTGGTAAGCCTGTAACACAGCCATGGTGTGCAGCGCTGCACCAGCCTGACCTGCCACTTGATAAGCCCTTCCCACTAGCATGGAGGTAGTTCTGCATGGCTTAGAGGGGAGGGCGGGGCTTTTTAATGATGACGCCGAACCCGGCGAGAGATAGCCCGCAAGCGTCTCTTCAACCGGCGGCAACATTGAATAGCCTTTTGCGTCAGCGCCCACGATAGTCAAGTATAACGACGTCGAGGGCACGTGAACGTGCAAGGTATAAGGGTTTCTCCA
Organism: Moxostoma hubbsi; assembly: GCA_032164185.1. Lineage (NCBI taxonomy): Eukaryota > Metazoa > Chordata > Actinopteri > Cypriniformes > Catostomidae > Moxostoma > Moxostoma hubbsi. The sequence goes on from JAVLUX010000012.1 coordinate 21,379,143, forward strand.
CGAACGAGCGAGCTCGTCGTGGAGATCATCAAAGAAGGGAAGGGACTGATGAGGCGTTCCCTTCCCTTGGCCACCAGACAGAAATCTATCCTCTAATTTGGAGCATTTGGGGGTTTCTTGGTCGCGAGGCCAGTCTAATTGAAGCCTGGCCACTGCACGAGTGATCACATCGAGCAACTCCTCAGTAGGACAGTAGGACTTCGGCCAGCTGGGAGGACTCTACGGGACGATCTTTCTCCATGGTTGGACGTATAGATCCAATTTTCCTTTTTTTTCCCGGGTTTCGGCACCAGTGTAAGACAGTTCATTTTCACGGGCAAGGAAGAGGTGAGAAACCGGCTTGACATATAACTAAAGGTTTAATGTAAAACTCAAAATACAAACACATAAGACAACGAACATGTCCGTGAATGATCTCTCTCTCCCACACCGCCGTCCGTGAGTGGCCTTTATCCCTCTTGATGGCTTGATCAGCCTAATGCGGGACCGGGCATGTGTAATCACACCCCGGTCCCGCCCTCCACCGTGCCACAGTCACTATCGAGTAGCATTGTGGGATATGGAGCTGCCTGAAGAGTACATCAGAGTAGGCTCACACACTCAGTCAAAATCGATGGGTTCAGGGTCTGTCAACTTCCCTTGCTCAATAAGGAAGTGGAACATACTTCCAAAATGGCAGTAGGGATTCCCCTGAAGGGGAAGTGCTTAGGGGAGTTAGCCAGTGGATGTTAAAAGTGATGTGGAATGCAGCCTTCTTGTCAATCTCATCCAATATCAAAGATGGCGCTGCTGTGAATGAGGTTTTTAATTGATTATAATGGATTATAATTAGGTAAACCATAAATCAAAGCAAAGTTACCATAAACTACAATCTATCATATAAGCATAAACGTATGTGCAAATACATAATTTATCATATTTAACAAGACATGTAGATAAACGTTAATTGTCAGGTTAAAGAGATCTCGAAAACACTGTAAACAGCTCCCTCTTGTGCCAAATTTTTGTTAACAATTTGGTTGTAAACTAATGCATGTACAGTACTTCTTGCCACAAAAGGTGAGTACACTTAAATTATATTTCTTCCCAGCAAATAAGAGAGCTGGAATGTTGGAATTGTGCAATGTGTGATCATTAATTAGTAATATTTTTGCCTGTCAGTTAAAAAAAAATATATATATATTTTGAAACTAATTGTACTTCAGTGGTCATCTTCAGGGGTCCATTGTGTTTAATATCCAAGTGTCTCTGCAAAAAGGATGGTTTAAAAAATATTATTGGAAAGCATTTCCCAGCATTTGACACTGTGTGTGGGCAAAGACTCTCACCTATAGCCTATATGCAAATCCCAGCTCTGTACAATAATCATCTTATTTCGTTTTTTTCCCTTCTTCGTCTCAAGAACTAAATCGCTTGATCATTTGTGAGTGGATCTTGACTGTAAGACAGCTGCTGGCATCCGTAGTGCTAGTCACTTTATCAGTAGGCCTACCTGAAATTAAGTTTTCCAAGGTATCGGTCCCACTTGCCTCTTCCTTTCAAGGCAAGTCAGTCCACTCGGCGGCCATCTTTGTAACGCTCCCAGGCAGTATTTTTTTTTTTATGGATACAAGCAACATAAAAGTCCAGCCCCTATGCTATCTATTTGAATGTGGAAAGACTGAAATTTCCACAATGGTTGGTCAAGATTACGATCAAAGAACATATTTTAACTCAGCAGTAAAATCTGACAACAATGGTATCATAAAATGTTCTTCTTCAGATCACGCTAAGAAACTTTTTTTTTTTAGCCTGGTCGAGCTAATGCACATGCATGTTCTCAAACTACCTGACAGGATATATCTGCATCTAGACGTTAATTGGCTCTTTTACCTGTAAGGCGGGAGTTCTTTTTCTACATCTGCCATATTGGGTGTTCCAATTTCTGTCATTCTTTTTAATACAAGAGGTTCGTCTCGGGCTAAAAGGTCTCTGACTATGTATATGATGAAGATTACTGTGTTGAGCTGTCCTGAATTTCCTTCGCCAAACCTAGTGGATGTCATGTAACTCATTGACCACAAGAGGCTGATATTCCCTAATAAAAGCCACATGCCAGTTCCTTCACAGCTAACACTCCTTATTGTAGAATAGCACCTGCATACTTTATACTTATTTATGCTGTTATGTGGAACTTTTTATTGTTATAAAACTATAACAATAGATGAAAATTATCAATTAAATTAATAATAATCTATCTTATTTAAGAATACAGCATAGTTTAAAACTGATTTTCAGTTCCATCTATTTATTTTTCACCATCGTCAGACCAAAAATCTGGTGTTGACACCTTACAGTGTTGACAAAATAATTATATTTTGTATGCCACACATTTATTAATTGCAGTATCTTTTTATGTGTTCTTAGATACTTATATTCATATTTGAAACAATAGAAATTATCTAAAAATATGAAGCAATTTTGTTTTTAAATTTAGATGACAGAGATGACTTACCTTGGTTGTGACACAGAAAATAAGAACAATTGCTTAAAAATATATAAAAACACATACTGTAATACAATAAAATAATAAGGACTTAAATTTCATTTTTAGGTGAACTATTCCTCTAGAGGTTCAAGTTAATGTGTTTGCCCTTATTTTTACAGTGCAATGCCATATAAGCACAGGTAAGTCCATGGATGGCTCCTCATTACTGTGGTTATAGGTCAATGTAGCTAGTCTTTCTAAAAAAAAAATTCAAATAAAAAATGTACGTTTTTTTATTTTTATGTAAAAATAGTAGCCTAAACACATTTAGAAACTTTAACTACAACTGCCACAGCTCGAGCCCCGAATGTTTCAGTCTAGTGACACCTCTGAGTTTACTGACAGACAATGTCTGTATCTAAAAGTTGATTGGCTTTTTAACCTGTAATGCGGGACTTCCTTTTAACACCTGACATATTGGGAATTCCAATTTCTCCCTTTCATTTTAATACAAGTGCTCTGTCTCAGGATAAACAGTCTCTGATTATACATTTGTGTTAAAATCATTGCAATTTTAACAAATTGGCTGGCAAAATGGTTTTGTCCCATTTCTCAATATCAGACTAGTAATGCTTTGCATAAAGTTATTAATTGCTTTAATTTTAAAAAAAAAATCTTTATAACAGTTAAAGCTAACATTCAGTTTATCTTTGTGGAGCACCTGCATGGAGCAGTGTTTGAGGCGATGGGTGGCAGTTTGTTTTGTCATTGGTGCTTTGGTCCTGCTTTTATCTATTTCATAACTCTCTCCGTGTGAGAAATGTAACAGTGACAGGGACTGAGAGGTGAGTGATTCCAGCATGCACTGGGCTGTTAGTGGGTGGTGCTCCTCTGAACAATACCATAGACTCTGCCAGCTTCCCATATACTGTATTCCAGCTGTGTGTGTAGTGCTTTTCTGTACTGAATTTGTTAATATGTGAGATACCATACACACACACCTGCGCTCTACTAACAGAGAAAGGGGGCAAAACACATTGGGAGACAGGGGCAGATTGCATGTTGCAAGTCCCTTTGCCAGTCAACCTATAATTTTGCCACAGCTTTTCTGTCTTGCTCCACAATGCTCCCACTGTTATAATTTAAATTACAGGACAATAAAAACCATGCTATCCCAATCACTGCCAGAAAACAACCACCGCCTCCACTACCCCCCTTTGACCCCCACCCTCCCCAACAACTACTGCTTGAGACTGCACATTTGAATTGAGTTATTGGCTGGTTCTTTTTAGAGCAAAATTTATTACTTTTACCCCTCAACTCTTTGTATTTAGTCTTGGCATAACTGATCCTTTCATTTTAGAATCTTTCTCGCTTTCTTTTTCTTCCACATTCTTCTCTCTCTTTTACATGTCCCTTTCTTTTATATGCAAGGTGACTATAACATATCTTACTGTGAGGCACAATTTAATAAAATAGCAACACGCAGAAGTTCTCATTACATGAAGCTTTAATACACTGTATTATGTTTATTTTTTGTGTTGCTTGGTTTATACAAAAAGCAAATAATCTACAATAAGAAACTAAAAGACATCACATCTATCAATTCAAATGTGGTTTTACCATTTTTTTGGTGGTGCTACAAGCTTTTCGTTGTACAAGCAGCTTCAGAGACAGGTTTTGGTCCCATGGAAACCAGCAAATAATTGTGTTTACATATTCAATGAACAATTTTACGTGCACGTTCTTACCTTGATTATGCTTAATAAGCCTCAATAAGCCTTAATAAGTGGTAATGTAAACTCATTAAACGCCATTCCTTTATCAGTGTAAGGTCATAAACGGCATAAGACTAAACTGATCTGCACTGGTACATTTTTGCCCATTACTCAGTGTTCCTACCAGCTTAACCAGTGTGGGCAAGTCTTGCGCCCATGCCTCTTCACGGTTTGACATCAAAAGCAGAGAATAATGTGATTATTTCTAATATCATTGTAACGTATGTAGCTGCTGGCAAAGGCAATGACGATGACGATGACGATGATATGAAGAACCCAAGTGCAGTTTTATTAAAGAACCGTGAATTCCAAAATCCCTAACTATAAACTTGAACAAACATAAAACATGAACTTAAACTTAACTTGACATAAACCAGAGCTTGACTTAAACATGGACTACACTCAAGTATGTTAATACACGACCAGAGACAATGGCAAACAAGAGGGCTTAAATATAAGGACATGGTGAAACAGTCAATGGAAAACCAAAACTCTAAACAAGATAACAAGACAATAAACTAAAACCAATGACAAACTAGAACTGATAACAAGGAAATTAAACAATGAACCAATGAAAACAAGACACATAAGTATGGCGGGAAACAGGAAATACACATGACAAGGAAACAAGACATGACATGAACTTTTCACAATAAGAGACATGGAAAACAGGAACTTAACTTTACAAAATAAAAGACATAAAAAACAGGTATCAGCAGCATAAACATGACAATCATGTAAACATGGTTTTCTTGCTTTGTCTAATTTTTTAAATAAGCTGATTTTTGGGAGTTAGTGTAGCCTATTGTTGTGCATGTAAAAGGGCACAATGATGAGTGCACTTAAACGGTTGCATTTTCCTTCTAAGATTATATTTTTACTTCACTGATGGCTAGGGCTTACAGTTAATAAAGTATGCATTCCTGTAGACCATGAAGTGTGTTCCATTCAGAAGTGATCATAAATATTCATTATTTCCTTCGAAGACTTTTCCATCCACTGTTAGAGCTATGGAGGGCTAAAAGGTCATCAAAAATAAGGGTAATTTGGAACTCACTTTTTACATTGTTAATTTTTGTTGGAAATTATTACAGCATGACTGTCATGATTGTTCACCCTTCAAAGTGCCCTTCAGAGGATGATTTATCCTGTTTGGAATGCAGGGCATGTTACATCATTTACAACTAAAAATCACTTTTGGGGCCACTCTATGGACATTTCACCCATAAAAGGCAGTTGTTTGAATGTTGGTAAACAGATCCATTTTAGCAGCAGAACTTTCTACCTACTGTCGCCAGACTTTCCTAATTCACAGTAGTATGGGGAAGGTATAGATGCAATTTTTATGTCAGTTAACACTTTGAGTGATTTTTAGCCCTGTCCACAAAAGTCAGACTACTTTGGTGATACTAGATAAAAATGCTGTTTCAGAGAAGTTCATTGCCTTCCAGTTCTCCTGACCTCATGTTTCACCCCTTTATCGCGGCACATAAAAGTGAATTGAACATAAAAGAAGCATACCATTCTAGATTAGTCTAAAAATCTTTCCTGCTCTTGCAGGATAATCCCTGGGGCAGGACTGCTCTGTGAATGAACATAACTTACATAATTTCAGTGTTCTTATTCTGGTCATCTTGGCCACCCTTCATGGAGTGATTTGAGAGTTCAAGTAGGTCTGTTCCTTACTGGAGCAAAGCACCATTTGTTTTTGCAAATATGGAGTTATTCTGTTTTTGACATTAGAACAATTAGAATGGTACTTTGTGGATTTTCAAGATGTCCTTGTTTAAATACTTTGCAAATATCCTGGTGTGCTATTTGGAGTGATGGAATCCTAGACATATATTAAGAAAGCTTTTCCAAAAACTAAACTCCTCTGGTTTCCGTGCCACCCACCATAACTACAAATTTCTCAACAGAGAAGACATATGAGAGAGTATTCAATCTACGCAGAGGGTCATATGAATTTAATAGAAGAAGATCTAAAGTTACAATATAAGAAATGCAATACAGACCCATGTGATATTCTGAGTTCATTATCAGGCAATTAAATACTGTATATATTTGATGTCAAAATGTAAAAGAATATAAAGACTAGTCAGACCCCGATGGTTCTCTTATACTTTCATAGGAGAACTATTTTGTTGCAATTTAATTATAAAGGACCATTATGCTCTATGCAGAGGTTTTCAAGGATGCTTTAGGGGGTCTACATCAATTTTAGAGAAAAAGGGGATATTTTCCAAATGTTTTCGAGTCATTCAAAGATAGCTAACATGTTAACAATATATAAACCAATTATTTAATTTCACTAACAACCTTCCAGTCTTTGCCATCAAGAAGCTTGAAAACCCCTGCTCTAGTGTCACAAAAGGACATATTTGCTGCCCAGCACTAAAGGTTAAGAGAGTGTTAAAACCAGGAAGCACTCAAATCTTTCAGGAAATGATTAAGAGCTGTACTACTCTTCTATGGAACTGGGCAGGTGGCTGTTTCAATCACTGGGCTAAGCTTTCGGAAACAGCGTGTTATGTCTCCCTGAGTGGGTGCCTGCCAGAGCACAGTCCCCACTGGGAGACTTGTAGTGTGGCAATAGTCGTGGAAAGATTTGTGGAAGAAAAAGCCTGGGTCAGATCACCTTAAATGAAAGGGACAGCACGAGGAACACAGGGGTCTGTGTGGTTTTACAATTCAGTGCCTGTGTTTTGAACGTGCGCTCTTTTCAGCAACGTGGGTGGCGGGTTACAATATCATCCCTCCACCCTCCAACTCCCCTCAGCTCTGTATTGTCATTGGCTCTTTGCAGCCCTTCCAGCCATCGCTCAGCTGCTTGGAAAATGGTAATATTGTTTCATAATGAAAGCCGGGCTGAGGGCTGAATTGCTAAATAGATGGGCAGAGAGAGTTGTTGTCACTGCAGATGTCCAAATTAGATTTACATATTAATTGTTTTCACTAAGAGATTTACGAATATCTAGTGGGGCTCCAATAGTAGCAGTCCCCTTGGTGTCTGTCCACAGGAACCCTCAATGTGACATGTAAACAGCTAAGAAACAACTACAAGACAGAAAGAAACTTTCTACTGCTGCGTGAGTTTCCTTTTCTCCCCAGGTTCACTCTGACTCCCTCCCCTCCACTCTTAGCTTTCTCCTCTTGTTTGCTTTTTATTTGTAGAGCCAAGCTTGACGTTAAATCTTGTTATTTTTCAGTAAATAAACCAGTTTCTGGTAGGAATTACATACAACTTGGTGTGAGGTCTGCTTCATAAAAGGGGCCTGGAACCTTTTATCTGGAATGTTTTCTGTTTTTGTCTTTTGTAAAGATGCTTTCTGACAGCTTTGAATGAAAAAGACCAGGTTTTCTCGTGGTGGAATTTTTCCTTTCTCCAGGCATTGTTGTGAGAGTTATTCGAAGAGGATGTATGTTTCCTCATTTAATTTCTTTGTTCTCAGCTGTCCCATAAGCAATTCCATGATTTTGAGTGCTCTCTCTTTCTCTGCGAAGGTCAAATGTGGCACCTGCTGTGGTGAACATGAATGGAGTGAGGGGTCTGGATGCAGCTGCTCATTCCCACTGTTGCCAGTGGTCTCAGTGTACCAGCAAGTGCCCGACCTGACCTACAAATTACACCATCCTTGCACTTTCATTGATGTCCGAGTTATTTCAGTCTGCCTTTACATTCTCTGTGCTCTCTCTTCTATTATCTAGAATTAAGAGGATAAATATTAATACTTTTTGATTGAACAAATAAAAAATATGAAAGAAAGGACTCTATAAAGCCTCCTTAGTTGTTAAGATCAATAGAAAAAAAATCAGCAGACACATCTTTCCACCAGAGGTCAGCATATGATTAATAAATATGGACGTCAGGAACATTTAAGTCAAAACAAACTGAAGTAGTTTCAAATAATAAATTATAATATATATATACAGTATATATATATATATATGTTCCTGATGTCCATATTTATTAATCATATGCTAATATATATATATATATATATATATATATATACAATATAATGTAATATAATTATAATACAAATAAATAAGCCTAGGATACCAATAAACAAATGTAATGAACAAACAAACATACAACAAAAATGAATTCCCACTCAAATATTAATAACCAACCAACACTCCATAAACACCAACAAAACCATTGAAATTAAAGAAACAAAATACACAGAAACAAAACCAAATCACATCAAATACATAACACAGGTTTACCAGAAAACCTACTCTAAACCAAATGAATTCCACAGCAAACATAAACCCCATACAAATGAAAAGTTCACGTGTTTCAAAGCGTCGAGTGTATGGAGGTTGGCTGAAAACACGAGGCTGGGAAGGTATAGACTAACAAACAAACAAAAAACTGGCCACGCCCTCTACTGGTAACCACCTCACCGGCTACATTCTTCCCCCAGAAATTAATCGGTGACCCGCCGATGAACTAACAAACAAATAAAACAACACACAAAAAAAACTGCCTTCATCACTATAAACAACATTAACTTGTTATAATTTAGGCTCACACCCAAACTTTTGAAAATATGGGCTCATACCAGTAGAATAATGCACTGTGGTGTTATAAGCATAGACAAGCTGTGGCAGATGTTGAGGCCAACGCTTCTTTTTCTATGGGGGCAAAGTCTGCAACAAGTCATGGAGAGTCCAATTAAAACGTTCGCACTGCCCATTACCCTGCAGATGGTACGGGTTAGTGTGACTCTTCTGTACACTGTAAACCTTACATAACCAGCTAATAAGGTTACTTTCAAAATTTCGTCCTTGGTCTGAATGCAGACGACAAGGGAACCCAAACAAGTAAAACCAATGATGAACCAAAACCACAGTGCTTGATAGCTGATATCGAGTGGGGATGATGGCTTTAGAGAAAACATCAGTAAGCACCAAACCATTCTCCTTCCCATCACTTGCAAGCTCCAACACTGTAAAATCAACAGCTAAAATTTAATGAGGCTGGGATGCTTGTAGCATTCCCATAAGAGACCTCATCTTTGGTTGAACCACTTTAGCAAGAATACACCGCTGACACTCCCGACACCACTGCTCCACATCTCTCACCATTTCTGGCTAGTAACAGCGACGCTTCACCAATTATACAGTTTGGTCTTTCCCTTGGTGTCCGTGGCAATCATGCAAACTACTAAACACCTCCCTTTGAAGTGTTTTAGGTAACTGTAGCTAACCAATAGAGACACCCCTCCTTCTCCCACAATCGGTCCCACTGCCTAGCCAGGTCTTTTACAGCTCGATCCATACCAATTAATTCTGAAGAATGTAAAATGCTGCCCGCACACCAGGCCTTCATAATATGGCCAACAACCGGATCTGCCCTCTGCAAACAAGAAAGATCTACCTGTGAACATCCAAGGAATGCAGCAATTTCATTGACACTCACCACTGCACACTCTGGAGCTAGCCCCCTTTTCTGCTGCTGTGAAACTTGAGGAACTTCTGTTCCTGGAAACATTATTCATGGCCTGTCAAGACAGTGCATCAGCATTTTGATTAACTCTTCCAGGGCTGTACCTAATAACAAAATTGAAAGAAGCCAACTGTGATAACCATCGCTGCTCCAAAGCACCCATCTTTGAGGTCTGCAGGTGACAGAGAGGATTATTGTCAGTATAGACGACAAACTCATTTCCTATCAAATACTCTCTGAACTTATCACATACAGCCCATTTTAGAGCCAAACACTCCAATTTCTTGGTGATATAATTCTCCCTATTTCACTCCGTCTTCCGCAGACCCCTGCTGGCATAGGCAATTGGACGAAACCTACTACCCTGCTCCTGGGACAAAACTGCCCCCAAGCCCTGGTGACTCGCATCTATCTCTAACACAAAAGCCTTCTGGAAATCCACATAAGCAAGCATGGGTGTAGTAACCAGCTTCCTATTTAGTGCTTGGAAACTTTCCTCGCATTCTCCATCCAATACAGAGTCTAAAGGAAAACGTGGGGTCTTACCCTTCCTCACAGAACCACTCAATCTTGCTACCAATTCATGAAGATGCCTAGCCAGTTTTGCAAATCCATCTATAAACCTGTGACCCAAATACTTCACCTTCTTCTGAAAAAAACTGCACTTGTTTAGTTTAATCTAAAGGCCTTCCTGCTGCAACCACATAAAACCCTCCTCCAACCATGACAAATGTTCACATACAGAAGAGGAAAACACAATTATGTTGTCCAGATACAGAAGCAAAGAAGAGAACCGCTTATCCCCAAATATCCGTTCCATCAGTCTTTGAAATGTCCCTGGTGCATTACACAGCCCAAAAGGCATACGATTGAAATCAAACAGGCCAAATGGATTACAGAAAGCAGTCTTTGCCTTATCGGCCTCAACTAACTGGACCTGATTGTACCCATATCTAATGTGGAAAACCACCTTGCCCCAGTCAGGGCATCCAAAGACTCTTCAATTCTTGCCAATGGGTAAGCATCCTTTCTAGTTTTTGCATTCAATTGACGATAGTCAACACACATCCTAATAGTAACATCCCTCTTCTGTACCAGGACAATCGGAGAAGAGTAAGGACTACTACTCTCCCTTATCACCTTACTATCCAAAAGCTGTTGAATGTGAGCCCTTACAGACTCATACTGTGAGGGAGGAATTCGCCTATATGGCTGTCGACTTGGTTTATCATCCATTAGTGGAATATCATGTTTAATCAGCGCTGTACAACCTATATCACCCTCAGTGGTGGAAAAAATGGACTGATATTTATTCAGTAGCTGCCTGTTCTACTTCCTGATCAGTAAGTCCTACAAAAGTAGGAAGGTCAGTATTCCAACTAGACAGCTGCTCAGCGAACTGAACGGACACCTGAGCACTGTAAACATTTTTGTAACCTAGGCCCTCGAGCAGTTAACACTTTCACTACCTGAACTGTACCTATAATGTGACGTGGTGCCACCCATACCTCTGTAATACCTACATTAATAATGGGTTCATATACTAACTCTCTCTCTACATATACCAAGGAGGGAGACAGCAGCAAACCTTCTGGGAGAGAGTTTTCTTCTGGCCAATGGTTCTAGGAGAAATTCTATCACAGCACCTGAAACTTGGGGACAGGTAACCATATAATATAGGTAATATAGTCATGGTACCTGCAGCAACACAAATAGGGGTCTTCCCCTGCACTCTCACCTTAAATACAGAAAGGAAACTTGACACAACTTCAATTCCAACAACGGAGTGCCTGTTTCCATGCCGGGGCATTTGGGGAATCTGAAAAAGCTCAGCACCATGTTCATTAAATAAATTAGCATAACAGTCCCGGATAATATTCATACCCAACACAGCAGGGATCTTTTCCTTCTGAGCATTCATACTGGGATAACAGGTATTTTTTTACAATTAAAATCCCTTTCCTGGGTAATGTAACCCCAAAAAGGCTAACATCAAGTTCTACATACCCCACACATGGTATATCCATCCCATTAGCAACTTTCAGTGCTAACCATGCACAGTCAGAGAGACCCCCTTTACCCAAATCAAAAAAATAATGGTTAAAATAACTCTCTGCTATAGTAGTCACCATAGAGCTTGTGTTTAATAAGCATAGCACATCAACAGTTCCAATTTTAACATTCTCTGTTGGACAAGACCCTACCAAACCAGAAAAAGTTTGAGAATCAACTTTTGAGCCTAATATCCCCATCTCCAGTGTTTGGCTCTGCACCCTGGAGGGTTCTATTTTTCTGCCAATGAGACAGACTCAGCACATGCTTGAACACTAGAACCTGAAGCAGGCAAGGACCTAATTTGAATATTAGTAGCACAATATCTAGCGATATGACCAGCTTGATTACATTTAATACAAATAGGTTGGTGTGGCGTGGGGCCAAGCGATGATATGGAGGCCTTCCTGGACCTGTTCGAGAAAACTGCGGAGGTATGGAGATGGCCTCCCGATCAGTGGGCGGCCTGTCTATTACCCCTGCTTTCCGGGGAGGCGCAGCTGGCTGCACAACTCCCCACCGCCAGCCTCCTGATTTTTATCCATCTGAGAAAGGCCATCCAGCAACGGGTCAGTCGGACTCTGGAGCAGAGTCGGCAGCTATTCCGCTCGTTGAGCTTCGGGAAGGACAGCCGCCCATTCACTTTTGTGCAGCAGCTCCGTGACGCCTGCCGGAAATGGCTGTTGGTGGGGGGAACCTGCAACGTTGTGGAAATGGTTGACATGGTGGTACTGGAGAAGTTTGTCTCAAAGCATGTCTGAGTGGGTCCAGTGCCACCGCCCGGCATCGTTGGATAGAGCCGTCCAGCTGGCAGAGGTCTACATGGCGGCATTCCCAGGTGGCGGCGAAGCAGCATCTTCTCTCTCTTCTCTCTCTCCACCCCCTGTGTCTTATGTTCCCTCCCCTTCCCTCCGTTCCCCTCACTCCCACCCAGTTCCGGCTCCTCGGAAGTGGGGAGGCCCGCCCAGACCCTGACCCCAGTCCAGAGGACCCTTTCCCTTGTCTGTCCCTCCAAACCCCCCGTCTCTCTCCGCTATCCCCCCCAGGTTGGCGAGGTCGCCCTAACGAGTGTGGAAGGAAGACCTGGGCCGGTATGCTGGAGCTGTGGGGAAACCGAACACCGCCAGGAGTGGTGTAAAGTGATGGAGAAGGGGACACTGGTTCGGATCCCCAACACTCCACAGGCTACCCTCGATCGGGCGGGGATGTATTACATACCGGTAAGGGTGAAGGGGGATACACATCAAGCTTTGGTGGATACAGGTTGTTCTCAAACCTTAATCCACCAATGCTTGGGGCAAGGTGGGGCATTGGATAAAAATAAACTGGTGAGGGTGAGGTGTATGCATGGTGACATTCACAAGTATCCAGTGGTTACTGTTGAGATACGATTCACGGGGAAAAGACATAGAGTCGAGGCTGTGGTTAATTCCCGCCTCACACATCCACTAATTCTGGGAACCAATTGACCAGATTTTAAAAATTTACTGAGGGTAATGTGTGTAGATGGGTCTTGCAAAGTAGTGGTGTGGGGTGTGACGTGCAATACTATGGCTGGGGTGGCGGTGCCAGGGCCGTCAACGTCGGCTCCGCGTCAGGGTGACACATAAGAGGGAATTCCCGTTCTCAGGGGCTTCCCTGAGGGGGACTTCCCTCTGGAGCATTAGCGTGACGAGTCCCTCAAGCACCATCTCAGCATCCAGTGTTGCAGAGGCACTCTTCAAAATTAGCTCCAGAGTGGGGATTCCAAAGGAAATCCTCACTGATCAAGGCACAACATTCATGTCACGTACACTTCGCGAACTATATGAATTATTAGACATTAAGTTGATTCGCAAACCGACGGACTGGTCGAACGATTTAATAAGACCTTAAAGAACATGATTTGAAAGTTCGTACACAAATATGCTAAAAACTTGGATAAGTGGCTCGAACCCCTGTTGTTTGCAGTATGAGAGTTCCCGCAAGCCTCAACTGGCTTTTCCCCGTTTGAGCTACGGTATGGGCGCCGGCCACGGGGCATGCTTGACGTCATATGGGAAGCTTGGGAGGAAGGACCTTCAGATAGTAAAAATCTAATTCAATACGTTCTTGACCTTCGAGCAAAACTCCACACTTTGGGACGGATAACACAGGAGAATGTGCTCCCATCACAAGAACGCCAACGCCGACTGTACAACAGGGGCACTTGACTACGGGAGTTCGCACAGGGAGATAAAGTGCTTGTATTGCTGCCCACCTCGAGCTCCAAATTACTCGTCAAGTGGCAAGGACCCTTTGAGGTCACACGACGAGTTGGAGATCTCGATTATGAGGCTAAGCGAACGGATAGGAGAGGGTCACGTCAAACCTACCACCTCAACCTCCTCAAACCATGGAGGGAGGCGGTACCTGTAGCCTTGCTGACGGCAGTTCCAGAGAGGGCGGAGCTCGGGCCGGAGGTACCTCCCAAATTGAGTTCATTCACCCCGGTCCCTTGCGGAGACCACCTCTCACTGTCGCAGCTGACAGATTTTGCGAGACTGCAAGCAGAATTTGCAGATGTGTTTTCTCTCATGCCGGTTGCACTAACCTCATAGAACACCATATCGAGACCACCCCGGTTTTTAGGGAAGAATTAGAGGCAATACTCGAAATGGGCATAATACAAGAGTCGAACAGTGAATGGGCCAGCCCGGTAGTTCTGGTACCGAAGAGCGATGGCTCGGTCCATTTCTGTGTTGACTACCGGAAAGTGAACGTGGTGTCCAAAATTGATGCTTATCCAATGAAGTGAATTGATGAGTTACTCGATCGGTTGGGCGCGGCTCAATTTTACTCGACGCTGGACTTAACAAAGGAGTATTGGCAGATCCCTTTAACTCCAATGTCCAGAGAAAAAACGTCTTTTTCCACACCGTTCTGATTACACCAATTTGTTATTTTATTTATTAACCTTTATTTAACCAAGAAGTCCCTTGAGATTAAATCTCTTTTTCGAGGGAGACCTGGCCAAGAAAGCACACCGAACAGGTAAAAATTTAAAAAATCAACACAACAAAAACAGAAATAAGACAAAAATAGGACATAATAATGTAAACAATGGACTACAATTACAGAATCCAGCTTATACATAGCAATTGCACTCTTCAGTCATACACTTTTTTATCAAAGATTTGAATTCACCCATGGTAACAAAGTGATTTATATGTAATGTGTTCTGGAGGGATTAAATTATAAATTCCATGACCAAGGTGCAGAATAAGAAAATGCTGTTTTACCCAAATTAGAGCAAATCCTGGGTACCCTGGCAAAAGAAATCTTGCAGAAAATGAAATAGAACAAAGAGCATTTCTTATGACCTTATTGCTACATGTTTGTTTAAAACATTCACATTATCAATATAAATATGTTCACAAAAATCAACATTGTTGATTTCCATTGAACTACAGTTCCTTAAAAGTAATGTCACACTCTTTGGAATTGTGTTGAGAGCAATAGCAAAATCTCTTGGTTTAATAAGAAATTGACATTTTTGAAGAAATTCAGTGTATGAAAACAAATAGCCATTTGAATTAAGCAACTGCCTTACTAATATGATTCCTTCATTTACCAAGTTTTATAGAATAGAGATTTATTTTTAAATAGTATTTGTTGTTCCATATAAAATAACTGTGTGGTGAAAAATTGTGCTTGTAGATCATAATCCATGCTAGCAGGGCTTGTTTGTGGAAATAGTTTGTGTTAATCAGAAGGTCGCTGGTTCGATCCCCACAGCCACCACCATTGTGTCCTTGAGCAAGGCACTTAACTCCTGGTTGCTCCGGGGGGGATTGTCCCTGTAATAATTGCACTGCACATCGCTTTGGATAAAAGCATCTGCCAAATGCATAAATATAAATATAAATGTAAATTGGCCAATTTGACTGGAATTTTGTCAACAGAAAAATTACACTTCAACAAAAAGTTTATACCCCCAAAATTATTAAATATTTAATTAAAAAATACATTCCAAATCATTATTTTATTCTTCAGAAACTCTTATCAACCATTTAATTTTGAAAGTGTCATTAAAGTAATAGTTCACACAAAAATGAAAATTTGCTAATAATTTACTCCCCCTCAGGCCATCCAAGATGAATCTGAGTTTCTTTCTTCATCAAAAGATTTTTAGGATTTCATTTCAGGCCTCCGCATTTAAACAATGCAAGTAAATGTACTTAATTTTTTGATTGTCCAAAATGCATATTTATGGTGCATCAAAATAATCCACACGACTCGTGTTTACAAGCGAAACTTGCACAGACCACAGGCCTAGCGCCATTCACAAACCAAATCAATGCAAAACAATTTCAAAACAATAAAAAACTATTATTTTCCAAATAATAGTAATAAAAATAAACATTACTGCAGTAAATAAGCATCCTTTATTTCGGAGCAATGCTGTTGCATTGTCTACTTGTGCTTTTTCTTCAGCAGAAATATATAGGTTATATTACTGTCAGGAATCCAAGCCACACAAGTTGTAGTTAGTGAAAACTAACCATGTGCGACAGCATAGTTAGTGAAAACAAGTGCGACAGCGTTTACAGAGATGCACAGGATTTATAGTGTTTACACATTGAGATCAATGGTACAGGTGATATTACACAGAAGAGAAGCTTCAAAAACTGAAGAAAAGGTAACAGGCGAAACAACTGGGTAAACACTAAACAGATATCGATGAAGATCAAGAGCATATATAGACAGGTAAATAAACACTGAGTGAGAGCAGCGCCGTCAAACTAGAGTCCTTTGTGTGAGACAGTGAAGTAGTGTGAAGGTGAGTTATTTATGCAGGCAGTGATGAGCGAGTGAATTGAGCAGGGTTGTGATGAGGAGTGGAGTGCTGAGGGAGGTGGAGAGCCCGAGAGAAGCGTGACAATGATAAAGTTTTTACACATACCTGAGTTCGCTGGAAAAACAGCATGGGCACAGCCGATGAATTCAGATATCGACCCTTTGTTTCTTTCGATGGCCTGAAATCCTTAGGGGTAAAAGGTTCATGGCACACCCTCCAATATTTGAGGTAATGTAGGGGTGTACTGATATCCTGTTCAGTGCGATAAGCCAAAGCTTCAATCGCTCATGATCATACATATGCAATTGATTCCTGCCATGCATTTTCTTTAGGAGTTCAAGGTTGAAGCATCTAGGAGACACACGCCATGTACATAAGTATTCATAGCCTTTGCTCAATACTTTGTTGAAGCACCTTTGGCACCAATTACAGCCTCAAGTCTTTATGAGTATGATGCTACAAGCTTGGCACACCAATTTTTGGGCAGTTTCTCACATACTTCTTTGCAGGACCTCTCAAGCTCCATCAGGTTGGATGGGGAGCGTTGGTGCACAGCCATTTTCAGATCCCTCCAGAGATGTTCAATCGGGTTCAAGTCTGGGCTCTGGCTGGGCCACTCAAGGACATTCACAGAGTTGTCCCGTAGCCACTCCTTTGTTATCTTGGCTGTGTGGCTAGGGTCGTTGTCCTGTTGGAAGAATGACCTTTGCCCCAGTCTGAGGTCCAGAGCACTCTAGAGCAGGTTTTCATCAAGGTTGTCTCTGTATATTGCTGCATTCATCTTTCCCTAGATCCTGACTAGTCTCCCAGTTCCTACCACTGAAAAACATCCCCACAGCATGATGCTGCCACTGAAGGGATGGTATTGGCCAGGTGATGAGTGGTGCCTGGTTTCCTCCAGACATGACGCTTGCCATTCAGGCCAAAGTATTCAATCTTGTTTCATCAGACCAGAGAATTTTGTTTCTCATGGTCTGAGAATCCTTCAGGTGCCTTTTGGCAAATTCCATGCAGGCTGTCATGTGCCTTTTACTGAGGAGTTCTGCTCTCTCCACAGAGAAACACTGGAACTCTGTCAGAGTGACCTTCAGGTTTTTGGTCACCTCCCTGACTAAGGCCCTTCTCCCCCGATCGCTCAGTTTGGCCGGGCGGCCAGCTCTAGAAAGAGTCCTGGTAGTTCCAAACTTCCATTTACAGATGATGGAGACCACTGTGCTCATTGGGACCCTCAATGCTGCAGAAATTTTTCTGTACCCTTCCTCAGATCTGTGCCTTGATACAATCCTGTCTTGGAGGTCTACAGACAATTCCTTGGACTTCATGGCTTGGTTTGTGCTCTGACATGCACTGTTAACTGTGAGACCTTATATAGACAGGTGTGTGCCTTTCAAAATCATTTCCAATCAACTGAATTTACCACAGGGACTCCAATCAAGTTGTAGAAACATCTCAAGGATGGTCAGTGGAAACAGGATGCACCTGAGCTCAATTTTGAGTGTCATGGCAAAGGCTATGAATACTTATGTACATGTGATTTTTTTCGTCTTTTATTTTTAATACATTTGCAAGGATTTCAAACAAACTTCTTTCACGTTGTCATTATGGGATATTGTTTGTAGAATTTAGAGGAAAATAATGAATTGAATCTATTTTGAAATAAGGCTGTAACATAACAAAATGTGGAAAAAGTGAAGTGCTGTGAATACTTTCCGGATACACTGTACATCTTGGATGGCCGTTATCAGCAGTAAATGATCAGGAGTAATATATCAGCAAATGTTCATTTTTGGGTGAACTATTACTTTAAGTGTATTATAATCTAAGACCTCAAGTCCACCATGCTCATTTCTCCAAATGAAGTCATAAAGTATATTGTCCAAATCCTTATTCACCTTAGGAGGCACATCTTATGACAAAGACATATACACAGTTCTATACCTTCCGCCTTTGACAACAATACCCTTCCAAATATTTATATACATCTCATTAACCACAAATATATCTATATTTTTTTACAATATTTTGATCAAAATTGAATTTGTTCTTTTGCTTTCCAATTTTACAAATTACTATACCACGATATGTAAATTTTTGTTTAACTGGAATACTTTCACTGGGAGATGTTCCGGTCTGCCTCCGATGACGACATCGAGGTTTACGCTGATAGCGTAACGTGTTTCATCAGAAAGTGCGTAAATGACGTTGTTCCGACAAAAAATATACGGATCTACCCCAACCAGAAACCCTGGGTTAACGGCGATGTTCGCGCGGCACTTACTGCGCGGACCACAGCTTTTAATTCCGGGAACGCGGAGGAGCGTAAACAAGCCAGTTATGCCCTCCGTAACTCCATCCGTGCAGCCAAACGCCAGTACAGGCACAAAATTGAAGAACAGTTTAACACCACTGACTCCAGAAGTATGTGGCAGGGAATTAACACCATCACGGACTATAAACGGAATAAAAACTCCGCCATGAACACCGCTGCCTCTCTCCCGGACGAGCTTAATACATTTTATGCTCGTTTCGAGGACAACAACACCACCCTCACAGAGAGAGCACTCGCGGCCGATACTACAGATGATGGTTCACTCTCCGTCTCTGTTGCGGATGTAACCCGATCCTTTCGACGGGTGAACATTCGCAAAGCCGCGGGTCCAGACGGCATTCCGGGCCGCGTCATCAGAGCATGCGCGAACCAACTGGCTGGTGTTTTTACGGACATTTTCAACTTGTCCCTATCCCTGTCTGTAGTCCCCACATGCTTCAAAACATCAACCATTGTGCCTGTACCGAAGCAATCAAAAATCACTTGCTTAAATGACTGGCGTCCTGTTGCCCTCACCCCCATCATCAGCAAATGCTTTGAGAGGTTGATCAGAGATCACATCTGCTCTGTTCTGCCCACCTCTTTGGACCCATTGCAGTTTGCCTACCGTAACAACCGCTCCACTGATGATGCCATTGCATCTACAATACACACTGCTCTTTCCCACCTGGAAAAAAGGAACACATATGTGAGAATGCTGTTTGTAGACTACAGCTCAGCATTTAACACCATAGTGCCCTCCAAGCTTGATGAGAAACTCCGGGCTCTGGGCTTAAACAGCTCGCTGTGCAGCTGAATCCTGGATTTCCTGTCAGGCAGACGTCAGGTGGTTAGAATGGGCAGCAACATCTCCTCATCACTGACCCTCAACACTAGAGCCCCGCAGGGATGTGTTCTCAGCCCACTCCTGTATTCCCTTTACACACATGACTGTGTGGCGACACATAGCTCCAATGCCATCATTAAGTTTGCTGACGATACGACGGTTGTAGGTCTGATCACTGACAATGATGAAACGGCCTACAGAGAGGAGGTGCACACTCTGACACACTGGTGTCAGGAGCACAACCTCTTCCTCAACATCAGTAAAACCAAGGAGCTTGTGGTGGACTTCAGGAAGAAAGACAGAGAGCACAGCCCCATCACCATTAATGGAGCACCGGTGGAGAGAGTCATTAGCTTCAAGTTCCTCGGTGTCCACATCACTGAGGAACTCACATGGTCCGTCCACACTGAGGCCGTTGTGAAGAAGGCTCAACAGCGCCTCTTCTTCCTGAGACGGCTGAGGAAGTTCGGAATGAACCACCACATCCTCACACGGTTCTACACCAGCACTGTAGAGAGCATCCTGACTGGCTGCATCACCGCCTGGTACAGCAATAGCACCGCCCACAACCGCAAAGACCTGCAAAGGGTGGTGTGAACGGCCAGAAACATCATCGGAGGTGAGCTTCCCTCCCTCCAGGATATATATAACAGACGGTGTGTGAATAAAGCTCGGAGGATCATCAGAGACTCCAGCCACCCGAGTCATGGGCTGCTTTCACTGCTTCCATCAGGCAGGCGGTATCGCAGCATCAGGACCCGCACCACCCGACTACATGACAGCTTCTTCCCACAAGCAATAAGACTTTTGAACACATGATCTCTCACGATCAACAATCAGCACTGCACTTTATTAATCATCACTCTGTCAATATATTCTCCCAATTCAATTAGTGTTTATATATATTTATACCCGTATCTAGTGTATGTGTATTCTACATTGTGTGTATTGTGTACATTTGTTATGTAAATTGTTGTGTAGGTATGTGTACATTTGTTATGTAAATTGTTTTGTGTAAATATGTTGTTTATTGTAAAGTGGTTTATGTCTCGTCACTGTCATGACTGCTATGTTACTCGGAACTGCACACAAGAATTTCACCTACTGTTGCACTCGTGTACACAGTAGTGTGACAATAAAGTGATTTGATTTGATTTTTGATTTTTCTATTTTTGAAGGGGAAATAATACAGATAAATCCAATTAAATTTTTAGACCTAAAATAGGAATGCATGTATCTATATATCTAATTACATTTGGTACCTAAAATTTTAATTTTAATTTAGAGTTTAAATTCTGTACCTAAAGCTATGATACCATTAAATTGATTTTTCTTTATATGCATTGCCAAAATCTGAATGAATAACAGAAATAAAAAAGGAGAGACAGGGCATCCTTGTCTAATACCTCGATTTATATCAAACCTGTGTGAAGTACCGTAAGCAAGTTTGACAAAACTATTCCATCCATTGTATATTGTTTTAACTGCTTTCAAAAACATATGTCCAAATCCTGACAACTTGATAGCTCTGAACATAACATTTCTAGGATACGGTTGTAACCTCCATTCCCCGATGGACAGAATGAGTCAGTGTGTTGAGTGAAGCGACACTAGGGGACTTCTTTGAAGTCCTCGGTTACCTCTGAACTTGAGAAAGACATAATTTGCATGTCCCTCCCTCGGACATATGGCTATAAAAGGAGGGAATCATGCATCTATCCATTCAGGTTTTGCACTGAGGAGCCAAGAATAAGGTCGTGCATCGTGGAATTTGCACGATTCAGCATCGTGGCCTGGGGGACACAATGTCTTGTTCCCTCCATCAGGGAACAGAGGTTACAACAGTAACCTAGACATTCCTGTCTGTTGCTCACTTCGACATTGTGTGGAGTGAAGCGACACTAGGGGTCCCTATTCAATACCGCCATGCATTGAACCTTGTATGTGCGCTGCTGATGCAGGTGCGGGCAGGCAGTTGCATGCCAAATCGACAGGCTGCGTCAGACTGCATGTACCCTTCCCCTACGCCCCATAACATTTTCATAAAATTTTATGTTCCCGGCACCCCAAAGGGGGGAACAAAGCAACGTGCCAAGCATGGAGCAGGCCACACCAACCGTGCCTTTTCTCTCTCTATGTTTCTCACAGAGTTAAAGCAGCTGGGGCCACCTTAACGCTAATACACGCATCAGAGAAGGTGTTCTTTTACAACTCCTATTCTTTCAGGGGGAAAGGACCCCACGGAGACCACCACCTGCCCAGCCTGGGGGAGGTAAAGAGTGGCGAAATACGTCACATGAGTTTTCAGGCCACATGTGGGAATGGCGCGGTGGTAGATCCTACCTGCTGCGAGGGAGGAGTTGCTACAAACACGGCAACCGGGGGTAGCGGAGACTGCACAAGGGAGATGCGGGTCTGCCCATAGGGGGACCGTACAGCGGAAAATGCAATCCACAAGGGCCCATCTTGTGGAGCACCTATTCCAGTAGAGAGTAATTTTAGTACCTGTACTGTGTCTGGTTGGAGAATTCCTCCAATGAATTGTTGGACTAGAGGTCTAGGGAGGAAGAACATCCAGGGAGCACAAATCTAGTGGACTCTCCTGGAGAAAAGAGCGCACATGGTCACCTCAGTGGAGGGGAAAGGCACTATGTGCAAGTGGAACACCCAGTCATACGTTCCGCATTCCTGAGTTCTACAGGCTCGGACCTGAGAGAACATGGGACGAGACCGACTCAACCCTAAGATTGTAAAATCTTGTAAATGTATTGGGTGTTGCCCAGCCCGCTGCTCTGCATATGTCTGCTAGGGAGGTGCCATTGGCCAATGCCCAAGAGGATGCCACACTTCTTGTCGAGTGTGCTCAAACCCGCAAGGGGCGGGTAAGGCCTGGGTGTAAAAGGGGGATCCAATGAGGGGAACAGGCATGGCCTGGGAGGGTTCAGCCTCTGGGCGCCTCAAAGGAACCTGATAATCAGATCGTACTTCCCTAGGGACTTACCGTCCACTGCGTCATGGTGGCTTCATAAACCTTTAAGGTGGAGGGGGACAACCTCCCCTCCAACCTATCTTGCAGAAACGAGAGCACTGACCCTACTGCGCATCTCTGCGGGCATTCAGATCGGGAAGAACACCAATTTGCGAGCATGTGCCACTTTAGGGCGTAAAGTTGTCTGGTAGGGGGAGCTCTGGCTTGGTTGATTGTGTCTATGAAAGGCAGATAGGCCATCTTCCGCATCCCATCCAGGGGCCAGACGTGGTAGTTTCAGATGTCTGGGTGTGGATGCCCCGCCCCTGAGAAGGTCCTTCCTTCGCGAGGAGCATGAGATACGGGAATCGAGTCCATGTGGGCCAGTAGGGGGCCACCAGAGTGACTTATTCCTCATCCTCCCTGACCTTGCACAGCACCTGTGCAAGTAGGCTCAATGGGGGAAATGCATATTTGTGCAGCCACTGGGGCCAGCTGTGTGACAGCACGTCTGTCCCGTTGGGAGGCTTGGCTAGGGAGTACCAGAGCGGGCAATGGAAGGTCTCTTGGAAGCGAACAGGTCTATCTGTGCTTTGCCGAACTGCTCCCAAATCAGCTGGTCCACCTCCACTCCCCGCTGTGCGTACCATGTCGTGACAGCACTGCCGTTTTGAGGTTGCCCGGGATGTGAGTGGTGCGCAAAGACCTGTGTTGCTGCTGGCTCCAAAGGAGGAGATGGAGGGCGAGTTGTGACATATAACGAGAGCTCACAGCGCCTTGGCAATTTATGTATGCTATTGTAGCATTGCTGTCTGAACGGATCAAGACGTGCATTCCCCGTATTAGTGGGAGAAACCTCAGCAGGGTAAGGATTACAGCCAGTAACTCTAGGCAGTTTATGTGTCAACTCAGCCAGG
Source organism: Moxostoma hubbsi (assembly GCA_032164185.1). NCBI lineage: Eukaryota > Metazoa > Chordata > Actinopteri > Cypriniformes > Catostomidae > Moxostoma > Moxostoma hubbsi. Next base: position 21,402,754 of record JAVLUX010000012.1, read on the forward strand.
GGCCTGTCCAGGAGCCGGCGGCTGTGTTTCCATTAAACATGGTGCCCCAACACTGTTTGGAGGCGTCTGTGATGACCAGAACATACACCTGCTGTATGGGGACTCCTGTCCACAGAAAACAAAGGTCTGTCCAGGGGTTGAAAGTCTGGTGGCAGGCAGGGGTGATGTACAGACATGTCCATCAGGGGTGAACACACGATGCGTCTGGAGTGTGGCACCGGGTTACCGTGAGAATGGCAGGTGACCCAGGGAAAGAGGAAATTGCTCTATTATTGAAAATGTGGGTACCGCAGCCAGAAGTGGGTGTGGCAAAGAAAATTATTTTAACTGAGGATTCTCCTCCCAGCCCTCCTCCGGGGTATGAATTGGTCTGCTTACGAGCTCCGGAGCAAACGTCTCGATCCCTGGGTTGTCCATCTCAGGAACACTTCAGAGCCTTCCTGGTCCTTGAGGACATTCAGGAGACGGGGGTTGTGTGCTTCCTGCGGGGCACTCGATGCTGGGGCTGAGAGATGGGCCCGGGTTGAGGCAGAGCTGCCTGATGTTTGGAATCCACAGGAGGACGCCCTCGGCAAGCAGATGGAGCATGGCCTGTGCTGATACAGGGGCGGGGGATGATGTGGGAAATGGCTGTGAGCAGTGCCCAGACCTAAGTTACCAATCGTCTAGCCGTGAAGGCTATGGGGAGGACAGAGGGTTCCAGTCCAGCCCCATGCTGACGGCGGCCCAGGAAAGCATGTCAGCCATCTGTGCACCAGCCTCAGACTGGGCGTGCCAACCCAAAGGCGGTTATTTAAGGTTAATCATCCTTTATCAATAAGAATTCACACAGCAATTTTTACAAAAATCTTCTCCAGCCACCATACTTTATCAGACAACTGCATTTTCAACCATTTTAATTACAAGCTAGAGGGAAACTTAGAGTTTATGAAATATACATTTCACAATTTTGTGGGCAAAATATCTAGTATAAAAAGTATATATCTATAATCTATTGTTTAAAAGTTATGACCATTCTAGTGAATAGTGAGAAAATTTAATAAAACAGAAATTTAGAATGTTAAGATACATTTCACATAACCACTCCTCAAATACTCCTTTTGAGCACCTGTAATAATAAATTGAGATTGCATCTGAAATTGAATGACACAAACACTGGAATGTACATTTTATGTGTTCAATAAACACACAATTTATTTAATTTGAACATTAGAATTACACACTAATTACACAGCTGTGGCAGAGTGGAGGGCAGGGCCGGGTCATGAGTCTACACACCCAGTCCCTTATTAGGCTAATCAAACCTCCGAGAGGGATAAAGGCCGACTGTGGAGGATGGTGCGGGAGAGAGAGATCGTTTACGGACATGTCCATCATGTGTGTGTTTGTGTCTTTTGTGTTAAGTTTTTATTTATATCATATTATTTATATCATCAAGCCGGTTCTTGCCTCCTCTTTTCCATTGAACTGCATTACACTGGTGCCGAAATCCGGGAAGGAGGAGGGATACGCCGTAGTAGAGTTCTCGCCACTACCATCCACCCCAACTGAGCAGCCATGGCCGTCTGCCAGGGGACGAGGAGCCTGGCTGCCTGGAAGCAGAGGAACGACCGCCGACCGCGAATGGGGAGGGGCTCGCTACCAACCGCCTGGAGCGGGAGAACTGCTGCCAGGGGTGGGGGAGACCCCTTCTGTTCCCCGAGAATGCGGCAGGGCGTTCTGTCCACCAGGGGCTGGAGGACTGCCTCCGATCCGCCCGGGGAGGCACGGCTGTTGTCAGTTAGAGGGTGGAGGATTGGCCGGTGACCAAGCTACGGCGTATCGGAGAACTGGCCGAAAAAAGTTTTTTTTCGTCATCTCTCTCTCCTCTCTCTCACTGCTGCTCCACATTGGCCTTTTCCCTCTCTTTTAAATTTTTTTGTTTTTTGGGGGGTACTACACTGTTACAGGAAGTACCCCCCCCCCCCCCCCCCCCTATTTAATTATTTCTGTTTCCCTCCCCTTGTCCCCTCCCTCGTCCAGGTAGACGGGGATGACCTGCCGGCAGACGGGGCGTAAGGCACGCCCCTCCCCAGGGAAAGATGGGGGGGGTGTACGTCATGCCAGGGGCTCCCCAGTCTCAGAGAACGAGGGAGGAATGTGGCAGGGCAGAGGGCGGGGCCAGGTCTTGAGTCTACACACCCGGTCCCTCATTAGTCTAATCAAGCGGAGGATGGTGCGGGAGAGAGAGAGATAGTTTACGGACATGTCCATCATGTGTGTGTTTGTGTCTTTTGTGTTAAGTTTTTCATTAAAATATTATTTATATCGTCAAGCCGGTTCTCGCCTCCTCCTTTCCATTGAACTGCGTTACAACAGCAAAACATACAAAATCAAACTTTCGAACTTTCTACAGTAAATACATTTACAATAAAGAGTGCAGGAACAGAATAAATATAAATTCATAAATACTCAACAACAGCAATACCTGTGGAGAGAAGAGATGGAGAAAAGAAGAACAACACCAGTAAACACAGCCCAACCTAGACCTCTTCGCAAAACTTGTCACACTCAGCTGAGTGCCAAGACTGAAAACAGTTTGCAAACCAAGCAAAATCTTTTGCCATTACATTCCACCGCACAAAAAGCAACTTTAGTATTATTTTCAGTCCTACTTTTCCAATAGCATAGCCAACATCTCTTAGAGGACTCTTCAAATGTAGGGACATGGACTGTGTGGAGTGATGATGAAGGAGGGTCTACAGGCTTTAGTGTTTGCAAAGGGAAACTTGCGTGAATATCAATAACTCCCAGCTGATGTGCCAGGATTTCTCTGAAATCTATCTGGGTTATGTTCAATGGTCTACGCTCATCCACTGGTGCAGCATGAATGTGTTGACATTCCTTAAACAATATGAAATCATTGATGACGGCAATGTCTATGAAGTGGAAAAAAAGAGTCTTTTGTAGGATGTCATAAGATTTTATCATTTGGTGTGACCTATCAACACCGCCCATGTTTTTGTTATAATCACTGATGACAGTGGGCTGGAGGGCTACTTCTTTTGTCCAGTCACCATCATTTTTTGCAAACCTAGTAATTTCGGTTGAGCCATTTGAATTGTGGAAATTGGAGAGGCATGTAACAGCACGCGTGTCCTTCCAATGAATTACAAGTATATTCCCCTCAATCCTTCACCACCTCATATCCCCACGAGCTGTCTTGCATTCCCATCTTTTGATGTCTTTAAATTATGCAGGAAACAGTTTACGATTCACCCTGCATGTCCCACAGGCATTAGTTCCCATTTCTAAGAACTTAACCATGAGAGCTGGGGACATGTAAAATTAGTCAAAACCAAACATTGTGGCCCTGGTCTTTGAATGGCTGCAGTAACAATTCAACAACTTTCGTGGCCAAGTCAGTGACACGCCCATCATGACTACCTGACAAAACATTAAAGTCAAGAGTATACCCCGAGTCTGATGTTGCAATTACCCATAATTTAAAACCCCACCAAGTATGCTTGCCCTTCATGTATTATTTAAATCCTGACCGAGCTTTAGACTTCATCTATTGCAAGATTTTGGTTAGGCTGAAAGGGCTGCTGGCATTTTTATTTTAGGTGGTCCATAAGATAACGCAAGTTGAGTAGAAACAGCATGAAAAAGTCAATTTCTCACAACATCATATTGGAGGTTGACCACACAGCATGACGCATGCTACCTATGTCAATACTGAATGGATGGCTAGGCTTTAATGGGAGAGGTTTTGGTGCCTGCGAATCGATGTCAGAGTACGAGGGATAAGAAAGTGTTTACGCTTTCTTGATGACTTGGGACGTGTGCGAGAATGGCTAGCCATCCCAAAATAATAAGAGTAACAGTGTTAGTGTTACTGTGAGTATCAGTCATACGAGAAATATAAACAAACAACACATACACCTTCACACACACACCTATATATATATATATATATATATATATATATATATATATATATATATATACACACACACACACACGCAGTTGATGTTCTTGGCTGGAGATCAGATTCCATCTCATCCTCCATCTCCTGGTGGTCCGGGTGTTCATGCAGTAGTTCCTGGTCCAGCAGATCTTCCACCAGTCTGTTCATGCCCTCAAAAGCAGGGAGCCATAGTCTCCATCCATCTCTACAACACAAAAAAGTACACAATTGGTAGCCAGCAGTATGTCCTTCACAAATCTGTACACTGAATAGTCTAATCAGAATGTCCAACTGCAAATAGCCCTCTCACACTTTCCTTGTGAACAGGAAGCTACACACAATCTAAAATCATATCATGCCTGTGTGATGGATGGGTAAGGCTAATTGCTAAATTATAGAAAGATATCTACCATTTTTTTCTTACATGGTAAAATCAACTAGCTAGATAACTAGCAGGACAGTTTCCAGGCAGGTCTAAACAGCTTAAAATAATAATAATAATAATAAAAACAAAATATCTGCTCTCTACCTCACATTATTTCAGGCAGATTTTTAAATGACAAAATTGGCAAAAAAGTTATTGATACTTAGTTCAAAATGAACATAGTATCGCTAGCTAATGTTTATTTAGCTAGTTTCACAGAAACTGCCAAAAAACATTTATATAAAAGAAGAGGCTCACCAATGACAGTCACGTTTTTTTCCAGGAAAAAAAAACTTGTTAGCATCGCTACTACAAATAAATGCTTCGTAACTAAAAAGGTTTGACTATCTTCGACAAGCAACAAAATTGGCCAAAAAAGTTACTGATATTTAGATAGAAAAATTTACATAGTATTACTAGCCTTTTAAAAATAGAGGCTAGTTGCCTGTCCTTTGAACACAGATGGTCATGTCATTTTTTCTAGAAATAACTAGCATTACTCCAACAAATAAATGCTTCGTAACTAAAGCATTTTGACTTTCAATAGACAATATTGACAACACGTGTTAAATAACTTGTCTTACCTCGAAAGATCGCCTCAGTTTTCAATTTGAAGAAGTAAATCCAACCCTGGAGGTAATCTCCAGGGAAATCCCCTCTGGCTCCTTCCAGGCAAATGGAGGGTGACGCACATGACAATACATTTATTATTCACACCCAGTAACTCCTTAACCAATCATATGTGCTTTTAGCTTATGTTGTCATGAGTATTTGGCAGTTTTCAGAAATAAAACAGAGATATTGAGACAGGAATAATTGTTCCCAAATTTTAACACTCCTGCTGGAAAGGGTTAAAGAAGAATCAATGTTGGAAGTAGCCAATGATAAAGAATACAAATTACTAAAAAACTGGGCAACATATTTTGAAATAACTAAAGTGTTATCCACTATTTTGTTGTTAATCGTTAATTTTGAAACTGAGACAAAGTCACAATTCCGTTTTTCAAGGCCAAAAAAATATTTCTTATTTTTTTCCTCCTTTTTCTAATAATTTAAGTCTGGATCTTATAAATGCTCCACTTGCTTTATCTTCATAGATATTATATAATTCAGTTTGCAATAAATCTAGTTTTTGTACCTCACAATCAGTCCAGGCTTCCCTATTCTTTTTATTTAAATGTAAAATTGATACATTAATTGATTTTTCTTTCATTCTTTTGTATTTTGCTTCCAATTTTCCTTGGTTAATTGTTACCAATCAGATTTCAAATGTAATTAATTCCCAATTCTTTCCATATGACATTTCTAAACACACAATTGTCTTATATTTTTCAAAAAGTTGTTAAATTTTAATTAATAGGCCTTCATTTTCTAGCAATTTATTATTTAGTTTCCAGTAACTACTAACTTTTTTGACTGATTTGACTCATTTCCATTTAGTAATTTAAATATTCCTTTATGATCCGTCATTATGGAGGGTTCTATCAGAACAGAAGCCACATTATTAGTTACGCCTCTAGACACTAACCAATAGTCAATACGAGCATGAAGAGAAGATTTGTTTATTACCCCATGTATATTCCTAATCTTGAACACACATTATCCAATTCACTAGAAGTTCCAGGTCTACTTGTTATACACATTATTAAAGTCCCCTCCCCTGCTAACTTTGGAAAAAGGATATAAGAAAATGAAATATTACAAAAAGAATTACAAAAAGATTAAATGCAATAGTAACTAAATAGCCCAAACTTCAAACTTTCACACACAGTGGTATTTTCACAAATGAACAGACAACTTGTAACAGATGCAAACATTAACTAATGCCTAAAGTGCATCAAAACATTATATACCAACAGATTGCTCTCATAGACAAGTTCAAATTCACAAATTTTCCTCCAACAAAGGAGATCAGCATTGTCTTTCCAGATACCACCAACTTAGGCTTCAACGAGATCATCATTCTATGTAACCTCTTCAAGATGAATCTCTTTACTGTCAACGATAGCCCTCGCTCCACTGAAGTATGCAATTTTGCCTTCCTTCCTTGCTCCCTCCACAGCCAGCCAAAGACGATTCCGTGCTGCTATGTGGAATGCAGTCAGGTCCTCTTTAAACCACAGCCCCTTGGCGTTCAGATACTCATTGTTTTTTGGAAACTTCCAGATAAAGTCTCTAGCAAATCGGAATATGAATCTTATGATCACCGTTCTTGGTTTAACTATCCTGCCTTCATCAAGATTTTTGAGCCTGCTAAGACGATGTGCCACATACAGAGAATCTGTTACCATATGTTTGTCTGCATCCAAAGCCACTGCTCTGCATACCTCCATGACTCTCATTTTCACATTTTCATAAGACAGTTACGAAACAGTCCGTATAAACGCAGACACCATCGGCGCTGTACATTTCCTCTAAGTTGGAGGAATTCTCTCTTACCATTCTTTCAATCTGATCCAACCTCTCATTAATCTTCTCAAACAGAATTCGGATGATATTCTCCTGAAGTTTTTTTTTTTTTGCCTTTTGGAAGATTGATTTTTAATTGGTGTGTTTGGGCAGGATTCACAACTTCCTCCAACTTTGGCTTTGCAGGCATACAAATTAATGTCATTAAAGATTCTTTTCTCTTTTACAGTCTCGATCTACATCTCTGCACCGAGATTAGCATCTTCCAACATTTTTGCTATAATCTGTATCAAACAGAATTGCCGATGACTTAACTTTGTATTTTAATACTGTTTTCCCCACTCCAAAGTTAATATTTTGTCAAGATTCCCTAACCCATAACAAACGTCAATATGTTATTTGCAACTTTACAAAAATGATATATTCATTGGTGAGAAATCGTCTCGGTTACTGTCGTAACCTCTGTTCCCTGATGGAGGGAATGAGATGTTATGTCGATGCAGTGACACTAGGGGTCTCTCTTGAGAGCCTTGGTTACCTCTTTGAAAAAAGACCAATGAGAATTTGTGAACAGAATTTGTATGCCCCTCCCCCGGACATACGGGTATAAAAGGAGGAAAGCGTGCATCTGATCAGACAGGTTTTGAGCTGAGGAGCAGAGAGTAAGGTCCCGGCCATTTCAGCAGCTTAGTACAGTTCTGTGGCAAGAGGGACACAACGTCTCGTTCCCTCCATCAGGGAATGGAGGTTACGACAGTAACCGAGACGTCCCCTTCTGTCACTCACTCAACATTGTGTCGATGTAGTGACACTAGGGGTCCCTATTTAAAAACGGCACAACACTGAACATGTTATGTGGACCACTGATGCAGGTACAAGCAGGCTGATGCGTGCAAAAATAGCAGGTGCATCAGACTGCACGTAACCTTCCCTAATGCCCCAAGAGATGTCATATAGTTCCCCACATCCCAGAGGGAGGTAAGTGATGTAACTAGCCTGGGAGCCAGCTGTGGCCTTTTCTCTCTATACGTTTTCTGTCCATAGAGTGTTAGATGTGGCTGGGGCCATCTAACGCTATAACACGCATCGGGGAAGACATTCTTTTCCAATCCTATTCTTTCAGGGTGAAAATATCCCACGGAGACCACATCCTGCCCAACAGGGGAGGTTAACATTTGGCAAATACGTCACATTGGCTTACCAGCCACACATGGAAGTGGTACAGTGGTAGGTCCTGCCTCAACAGGGAGGAGCTTTACGAACACAGTGACCAGGGGACAGAGGGAGCTCTGCCCAAGGGAGACGTGGGTATGCCGACAGGGGGACCGTACCGCAGAAAATACATCACAGGAGATACTGGAATAATCAGAACCTGTGGAGCACCTATTCCAGGGCAGGCATGTCGGTGACTGTGGTGAGTCTGGCTTTGAACTTCCTCAGCTGAGTTCGGAGCCAGAGGGCTAGGGAAGAAGGACACCCAAGGTCCATGACTTGTGGACTCAACTGGGGGAGTAGAGTGCACGTCTTCACCTCAGGGTAGGGGAAAGGCACTATGCATAAGCGATACACCAAGCCAGCTGTTGTCACCATATTACCGAATTCTACATATTCGGACCAGTCAAACCATGGGATGAAATGGCTCAACCCGGAGGTTGTAAGACCTTGCGAAGGTATTGGGTGTTGCCCAGCCCACCACTCTGCAGATGTTTGCTGTAAAGGTGCCATGACCGGTTCCTACAAGGATGCCACACACTTTGTAGGGTGTGCTCGAACTTGGAAGGGGGCGGGCATGGCCCGGGTTTGTGAGGCCAACATAATGGCATCACGATCCCGTAGGCAAGCCTCTGGTAGTTTTCCCTTTCCTTTGTCCACCAGGCCGACAAAGAGCTTCTCAGATTGTCTAAAGCTCTGCGTGTGATCCAAGTAGGTGCACAAAGTATGCACCGGATACAGCAACGCTAAGGCTGGGACTGCCTCCTCCCAGGGCAGCGCTTATGGGTTCACTACCTGAACCCTAAAGAAAAGGGGTCATTGGAACCTTGGTCAGGTAGCCTGGTTGGGGTCTCAGGATGATGTGAGAGTCTACCGGACTGGGCTCGCAGCCAGAGAACGCTTGCAGGTCCCCAACCCTCTTGATGGAAGAGAGAGCAATCAGAAGGGCCGTCTTCAAGAAGAGGGCCTTTAGTCCGACTGATTGTAGTGGCTCAAACAGTAGTGGCTTCTCCGAAGGTCAGAGAGGACAAAGGAGAGATCCCATGAGGGGAACAGGCATAACTTAGGTGGGTTCAGCAACCAGGCGCCTCTAAGGAACCTGATGATCAGGTTGTGCTGCCCAAATTACTTACCATCCACTGCATTGTGGTGAGCTGCTATGGTGGCTACATAGACCTTTAAGGTGGAGGGGGACAGCCTACAGGAAAGGGAGCACTGACTGACTGCGCACCTCTGCGGGTCTTCAGATTGGGAAGAACACCCATTTGCGAATAAGTGCCACTTGGGGCATAAAGCCTTGTAGAGGGAGCTCTGACTTGAGTGATCGTGTCTATGACGGCTAGCGGTAGACCATTTTAGACCTTCCGCATCCCATCCAAGGGCCAGACATGGAGGTTCCAGAGGTCTGGGAGTGGATGCCAGAGGGTGCCCCATTCCTGAGAAAGAAAGTCCTTCCTCATGGGAATTTGCCAGGGAGGTGTTGTCACGAGAAGTGTGAGATCTGAGAACAAAGTCTGAGTGGGCCAGTAGGGAGCCATGAGAATGACTTGTTCCTCGTCCTCCCTGACCTTGCATAGTACTTGTGCAATTAGGCTCACTGGGGGAAATGCGTACTTGCACAGGCCTCGGGGCCAGCTGTCTGCCAGTGCATCTGTGCCAAGGGGGGCTTCCGTCAGAGAGTACCAGAGCTGGCAGTGGGTGGAATCTCCACTTTCTGCTGAGCGTTACATTATGCATCACGCTGACTCCAAAGGAGGAGACGGTGGGCGAGTTGCAACATGTGACAAGAGCAAATGCCGCCGTGGTGATTTATATACGCAACTGTCGCTGTGTTGTCTGAACGAATCAACACGTGCTTGACATGAATCAATGGCTGAAATCTGTGGTCAAGTAATACAGCCAGCAACTCTGTGCATTTGATGTAACAACCCAGTCTGCCATGACACTCTCCGATGCAGCTGCGAAATTCTCATCCATCTCGAGGTGTCTGAAAGAGACATCGGACTGGCCGTAAGGCGAGCCGGTCTCATCTCGGGCCCAGACGAAGGCAGAAGTGCATGCTGGGGAATGGGTGGTCTGCGGGGATCTACCCGGCGAAACTGCACCTGTTGAACTCCCGAAATTGTCCCCAGTGAGTGAATGGCGTGGGTAAATGGTGTAATACAGGGGTCGGCTGGAGTGGCTTTCACCCAGAATAAGGAAAGCAGTGATGGCAATGTTGCCATGATCATGTTCTCCTTATTATCCGATTTGTTTCGATTTTTAGAATTAACTGGTTAAAATGTTAAAATCTCCGATCATCTCGTGAGGTACTGTGACGGAGCAGTTCACTCTTACACATTTTGAACGCAACTCTGCAGGTTCTGTAATATATACAGGTATCTTTGTATTAAAAAAACAAAGATGAAAGTGATTAAATCATAAAGTAATAAAATACAAGTTCACCTTGAAGCTAAAATTGAGTTCTATTTAATTTTTTTTAGGCAGCATAAACGGTTAACAAAACGCACATTCGGCAGAATTTTTTGGGAACACAAGGGAATTTATTAGGCTTATTTATTATTATGATTATTATAATTATCTTTACATTTAGAATTGTCTTTAGTTCTTCATATAGGCTATTAGTAATTTTTCATTTGGTGTCACGACGGATGTTTGCGTGATGGCATATGGGGCCGTTGGAGACAGTAAATGTTTGGATTTGGGGAGGTGGTTATATAGAAAGTTCTTTAATCACTTATTATTTTAATTGCTTTTTTGTTTCATTTAAAGTGCCATTTGAATTTAGAAATTTCTGTTTAAGTTTTTCATGTTTCAATAAATTAATCATTTTTAAAGCAAAAATATTCACGATATAATCGGATATCGTGATATTTAAAATGCAATTATCATTAAAATATTTTTTACATATCACACAGCCCAAAAGCGAAGTCCATATTGCAACATGTTACTTATTAATGTTTGCATATTTGTTTGTTTTGAGTAGTCTATGGGCAATATAAACATTTTATTTAATTGAAACACGTTTTTTTGAAAATAGTAAATTATTTGTTTGTGGTATGGCTCTTTTGAAAAAATGCATCAACCAAAAATGTTAAAATTGGCTCCTGAGTGAAAAAAGGTACCTGACCCCTGCATTATACGAGGTAAGATGAAAAGAAAATGCCATCGAAACTTTTCTGAAGACAGTCAGTTCCCTTCAGAGAGACATTTATATAAAACAGTCATAAACATATTGCATTCAAGGGCTTTAGTTAAAGTCTTCAGAAGTCATAATCCCTTTGAGAGCACTTGGATTTCATCATGAGTCATTCTGTATATTTTATTGTTATTTATTGTGAATTATTTTAATTTACTCACAACCCTCAAACATTTGAACAGTAATTTTACATATTAATCTTTCTGGATAATTAAATTATTTACTTACCTTTCCTTGTGGTTTTTGAAATGTCCGATGAAATTCAAGGTTGTGGTTGTTGTATTGGATATTTTTGCGTTGCATATTTTCATACTTTCTTATTTATTTCTTATTTTTTAATTTTTTTATTGTTAGTTTTTTAATAATACTGACCCATGATGTTGACACATTCTGTTGACTTTTGTCCTGTGCTTTTATGTTGAAATTCCTGTTTAGTTCCTGTTTCCTGTTTGGTTTTTGTAGTTCTTTGTAGTTTCTTTTTCTCATTGGTTTTCCCCTGATTGGTTCCCTTTCCCTGATTGTTTTCGCAGGTGTTCCTTGTTTCCCCCTGTCTATTTGTCTGTTATTTCATGTTTTGCAAGTTCAGTGTTAAGTTCTCCCATGGTTTTCTTGTTTTTTTTGTTATTAAAAAGCTGCACTTAGATCTTCTCTTGTTGCCTGGATCGTTACAGATGTAGAGAATGTGTTAATTGGTATAATTAATTACCAGAAAAGTAGAGATGATAACATTATTTATAATTATGCTTAGCCTTTATAAAGATAGTATCAACATTTGTAGAGGAATACTTCTGGCAGAACATTCCACCAGACACTAACTTCAGAAAATTGTGCATCATGTGTTAGAATAAGAACACAACTAATTCTGTGCTTAAAAGATACAAAAACTAAATAATTGTGGACCATTGTATCTCAAAAGGAGGACAATGTGGCCCCCCATGTGCCATCTGTCTATGACTTTCTTTCTACAGAACACCAATTAAGATTTTTAGAAGAGTATTTCTGCTCTGTAGGTCCATTCAGTGTAAATGAAGGGGGTGCAGAAATGTTGACGCTCCAAAAAGCACATAAAAGCACCATAAAATTAATACATACAACTCCAGTGGTTTAATCCATGACTTCAGAATATATATGACAGGCGTGGGTGAGAAACAGATCAATATCCATCAAGTCCATTTTTGCTAGAAATTCTAAGTAGGTGATATGCATGAATAATGTGAATCATCATAAACACAATAAGAAAGTTAAAAGTTAAAGTGGAGATTGACAGTGCAGGGAGTATAAAAAAAATATATATTGATCTGTTTCTCACCACATCTATCATATCTCTACTGAGGACATGGATTAGACTACTTTTATGCTGATTTATGTGATTTTTGTGGAGCTTCAATATTTTAGCACCGATTCACTTTCATTGTATGGACCAAAAGATCTGAGATATTTTTCTAAAAATCTTAATTTGTGTTCTGCAGAAGAATGAAAGTCATACACATCCAGGATGGCATGAGGGTGTGTAATTGATGAGAGAATTAATGTTTTGGGTGAATTATTCTTTTTTAAGCATGATATAGCCCCTGCACCAAACGACCAAGTGATCCTGCTTATTTAGCATTTTTCTGCATTCTTTGCATTGTTTGAACATGTTTTATGTACAACAATAATACTCTGTTGGCATTAAGGGAAATTTATACACTACACATAAACTGATTTTAATGTAATTGTTTCATACATTATGATTTAAAATGGTGATCAGTTTATTGAAAATACATTTTGAATCTTTTCATTTCTGTTATCATGTCTCCCTTTTGTTTTTTGGAATCAGATTCATGTAGTGTTTATCATAAATAAGTGATGCATTTTAAAAGTTGGCATACAGTGTTCAGTGGGGCATAGGTTTTGCAACTCAGTACTCAATACTAACAACTCATGAGCGGCTGTGGCTCAGTTGGTAGAGCGGGTCGGCCACTAATTGCAGGGTTGGTGGTTTGAATCCCGGCCCACACGACTCCACATGGCGAAGTGTCCTTGGGCAAGACACTGGACCCCAAGTTGCTCCCAATGGCAGGCTAGCGCCTTGCATGGCAGTTCTGCCGCCATTGGTGTGTGTGTGAATGGGTGAATGAGTCACAGTGTAAAGCGCTTTCAATACCGTTAAGGTTAAAAAGGCGCTATAAAAGTGCAGACCATTTATTTACCATTTTAAATGAGCTACACTTATACTCTTACTTGAGTTGTTTTTAGTAAAGCTAATTTTACTCACACTACATTTTTGGGAAGTAACAGTATTTCTACTTGAGTATGATTTTTCAGTACTCTTTCCACCCCTGCATAACAATCTACTTGAATATGTATTCATGATGTATTCTTGAATATATTACCTACATATACAGAATCAAGCAACACACAATTACATAGTCAAAATGTTCCTGTTAATGTACTCTAAACAAACAATTGCCCTTGTTAAAAAAGAGCACATTCAAGAGGATAAAACAAAGCCCAGAGAGAACAAATGACTGCTTTGACCACTGAAATGGGAACCTCTGTAAACAGTAAAAGAGGTCTACAGAAGGTATTTATCCTCTTTAAGAAAGTAGATTAAAGGCCCCCTGAACATCCACAATAACTGGCTTGGGCTTCCCAAATGATCTAGCTGTGAATTCAGGGTTTGCAAGGTAATGACTGGGGGACAGTATCAGGAACATTAGGCTGATTGTCTGGTCCATGACAGTATTGATAATAACAGACTTTTGGGGGTTTTCCACTGCACAGTACAGCGCGACTCAACTCTTCTTGCTTTTTGTGGGTTTTCCACTGTGGATAGTACCTGGTACCTGGTAAATTTTTTAGTACCACCTCGGTCGAGGCTCCAAGCGAGCCAAGTCGATACTAAATGTGACATCAAAACCATGCAGATCACTGACTTGTCAGAGAGAATCGCCACTATCAGCATCAATGGATTTGGATTTACGACATGGGACATCAACTCGCTAGTTTTAAAGTTAGCAACAGTGATAGCAGTATAATTTGTTCACGTGACTTTCAAACTGTAAAAAGAAATGGCTGTGCGCAAAACCACTCCATGGTTAATAAACGAGGTGCAGATGTTCCTCTAGTAAGCGAAGAATGAAATGACATGAAATGAAAAAGTCTTTAAGGAAGTGTCTCAGCTGTTGGCCGCACACGGCTACTACCGGACCTACCAACAGTGTAGGGAAAAGTAAAAAAAAAACTTAAAAGTGACTACAGAACCATCAAGGACCACAACAGATGGAGTGGTTCAAACAAAAGAAAGTGGAAGTGGTTCAACCAAATGGATGCCATGGATGGTATGTTATTTCTATACTCTGCTTGAAGCTTCACTTTATTTAGTTGACAGCTACTGGAAAATTTGCTTCTAAAACAACCAGGCCAATTTAACTGTTACACATGCAACAACTGATTTATGCAGCACAATGAGCTAGTATTTATCAGCTAGTGGCTTTGTTATTTTTTTGGTCAGTAATGTTTGTGTCACGTTTTAGATGATGTCACGGCAGTAGAGGAGGCGCAACTATGGCGATCAGCCTATAATGACTCCCATGTTGAGGCGGCACTAAACTGCAGTGGAACAGCAAGCTCAGAAAAGTAAAGCAAGTAGAGTTGAGTCGAACCGTAACGTGCAGTGGAAAAGTGCCATTTATTGCCGTGCCGGTATTAGTTTGCTATGCAGGGGTAGCTGAAATATCCTCCATGTTGCATGGGAAGCTGTCTTTCCACCTGTTCTCTGTGGATGCCAAAGCAATATGGTTTGACATAAGCTGCTTCACCTCACTCCAACAAATCTAATAGTCCAAATGAGGCTGTTTACTAGACCATCCCTATCCTAGTAACAATGTGCATTTAGATTTTTTTTTTTTAGCTTAAAATCCCATATACTTGTCACATTGCCAAATATGGCTTTACACTTTAATACATACAATCATTGGCTTAATATTATCAATTGACCTTAAGTTTAACCATTGCATGTTATTTAAGTTAAATTAAACCTGCAACATATGTCCAGTATATAATTAATGCAAAACATGAAACAATTATCTCTGTGATTGAGGTTCAAACTAAGTTTAACACAACAGAAAGTGGTAAAAGCAACACTGGGAATCTGAGATCACCTTTGCAGGTTATCTTATCTGGAGACAAACATAGCCCAGGAGGAGCTTGTATCTATGATTACAGAAACATCGTAACTCCCCACAGTGTTCATGCAGCTGTGGGAACAGGGCTTCATTGATAGCCCACACTCATTCATGTCTGTAGTCAAAAATAAAGTAAAAAGTCATTAGCTGAACATAAACTCAGTTCATTACATAGCACATTTTGATACCATAAATATGTTAAAAGGGATCATATCACACATTTTTTTAAGGTCCAGCTGTAATGTTAGTCAAGGTCTTTTTCACCAAAATTACTAATTTAGTTTTAAATGTAGTTCTTCATAACTATTGAAGCTCTCTGATGCTTAGAATTACATTGGTTGTGT
The DNA here is from genome assembly GCA_032164185.1 of Moxostoma hubbsi. Taxonomy (NCBI): domain Eukaryota; kingdom Metazoa; phylum Chordata; class Actinopteri; order Cypriniformes; family Catostomidae; genus Moxostoma; species Moxostoma hubbsi. The sequence goes on from JAVLUX010000012.1 coordinate 21,418,460, forward strand.
AAAAGCCCTCTTTGCATGTGAATTGAGCAACAACACATTGCCGCATTTACTTGTGAGCTGCGGGTTTCTATAACTAGAACTGGTCAGTTATAGTTGGTATTCCTCTAGGCTTGCATAGATAGACTTTTTGTGGCAAAACGTTTGGTTCATGACAGTTTATTCTGACCAAAAACCGACCTCTTCAACTGGAAGTGTGGTTGTGACTATATCTTATGCTCTGCAATCCCAGCTCATTGCTCAGTTGGTCCTATCTACACATCTAAACAGCAAGTGTATTATTGTTCCCTGTTGTGCATGGACTATCATTGCTTGTATCCTTTGCACTGCGCTGATTGTGATTACATTGTATTATGTGTGTTTCTTTCAAGCGAAAAAACTAAACATGGTGCGTGTGAAACAGTAGCACTGCTTTATGGTATACAGTTCCCATAGCATCAGTTACTGACACAGTGTCGAAGTGACTAACTTTAAGGTAACATCTTGGTCATGACTGTAACACTGGTTCATTGACAGGAGAGAACGAAATGCAGCGTATATTTGCTACACTATTGATTTTTTGCTGTTTAGGGACAGAGATGGCTCCTCCTGACAAAATGGCTCTGTGCTCTGTATTATTTGGCCGAGATGATGCGCACATAAGGGGCAGAGTGTATTGCACCATCTGCCAATAGATTGCCATGATTGTATACTTTATACTTAATGCTTTGTTAATCCAGGGGTAATTCCCATAGCATCAGCTACAGATGCAGTCACAGTAGTAGGAACCAAGATTACAACCATAACTGAGACGTTGTATCAACCCTGTACCTTGTAAACACAGGCTTTGGTTTCAGGTGGACTGCTTATGTGCCGTTACTCTGAGAAGTTGTGTAAAGCCAGTGAATCAGATTAGATCTAAATAGACCAAGAAAGCATTTTCCAGATTTGTGTGCAATGTGCATCATATGATGTTTCACTGGGGAGGAAGTTAACGTATGTTTACATAGTACATTGAAATCCTTTGTCAAAGGAGGGGATGTTGTAAGCGGTGTGCGAGGAAGCGAAAGCGTGGCAAGAGGGTGGGGGTCCATGCTAGGCTAAAAACAAACCCTAGTAGGCCGGCTCTCCCGTCAATCCTGCTCTCAAATGTTTGCTCCCTGGACAATGAACTGGACATCCAACTCCAGCAGACTACGCAGCGTGAGAGACTGCTGCGTCTTTGTTTTCATGGAGACGTGGCTCAGTGACAGAGTTCCAGATGCCGCCATTCAGCTAGATGGGCTCGCCTCGTTTCGTGCCGACAGAAATGCAACTGTAATAACTCTAAGTTAGTCTCTAGTTACTGCTCATCGCTGGTGGAGCCTGTGACTGTTAGATGCAGACCTTTTTATTTACCATGGGAATTCACCACTGTTATAATAACCAGAGTTTACATTCCCCCCAGCGCTAACGCTAAGGAAGCGCTCTGTGAACTGTATTGGGCTATGAGCGACCTGCATAACGCTCACCCTGACGGACTGTTTATTGTCGCCGGAGATTTCAACCATGCGAATCTCAAGACATTGCTCCCTATATTCCATCAGTATGTGGACCTTGCAACGAGAGGGGCAAACACGCTTGATCTTGTTTACACAAACATCCCAGGCGCGTACCGGGCGGAGCCCCGCCCCCCACCTCGGCTACTCAGGCCACATCTCTGTTCTGCTAATTCCATCATACAGACTGCTTGTCAGATGCACAAAACCACTCCAGAAGCAGGAGAAAACCTGGCTAGCAGGAGCCATCTCTGCTCTTCAGGACTGTTTGAGTGTACTGACAGGCAGAAATACACAGCATCAGTGACCAGCTACATCAGCAAGTGTATTGATGATGTCACCTTCTCCAAGACCATCACCACACGCTCCAACCAGAAGCCGTGGATGACTGCGGAGGTGCGTGCGCTGCTGAGGACCCGAGACTATGCCTTCAGAGCAGGCAACAAGGCTGCCCTAAGAACAGCGAGGGCCAAGCTGTTCCGGGCCATCATATAGGCAAAGCGCGCACATGCCAGATAATCCACAGTCAATTCCAGGATATCGGTGACATGCGGCGCATGTGGCAGGGCATCCAGGCCATCACCAACTACAGGACAACATCAGTTGCCTGTGACAATGATGCTTCCCTTCCAGATGCACTGAATGACCTATATGCTAGGATTGAAGCACAGAACGACATGGTGGCAAGGAAGACCACCCCTCCTCCCAATGACCAGGTGCTCTGTCTTACCACGGCTGATGTGAGGAAAACTCTACATAGAGTCAACCCACCGAAGGCTGCTGGACCAGACAACATTCCTGGCAGATTGCTCAAAGGATGTGCAGACCAGCTGGCAGATGTTCTTACCAACATCTTCAACATCTCTCTGAGCAGGGTCGTCGTTCCATCATGCTTCAAGGCCACCACCATCGTCATCATGCCAAAGAAGTCTTCAGTGTCCTGCCTCAATGACTACCATCCAGTCACACTCATACCCATCATCATGAAGTGCTTCGAGAGGCTCATCATTTAAGACCCAGCTGCCCCCCTCACTAGACCCACTGCAGTTCGCGTATCATCCAAACCATTCACCACCCTCCATCTGGCCCTCATCCACCTAGATAAAAAGGACTCAAACATTCAAATGCTGTTCGTAGACTTCAGCTCAGCATTCAACACAATAATTCCTCAGCACCTGATTGGAAAGCTGAACCTGCTGGGCCTGGACACCTCCCTCTGCATCTGGATCCTGGACTTCCTGACTGGTAGACCTCAGTCAGTCCGGATTGGAAACAGCATCTCCACTACACCACATTGAGCACTGGTGCCCCCAAGGGTACTGTACTAACTGTATATGGTTGAATGACAATAAAAAACACTTGACTTGACAAAGTGGCATTCAACTGATCACAAAGTATAGTCAAGACTTTACTGAGGTAATAACAGCACCATCACTATTTAAAAAAGTCATTTTTGATCAAATTTAGACAGGCCCCATTTCCAGCAACCATCACTCCAACAATTTATCCTTAAGTGATCATGCTAAATTGCTAATTTGGTACTTGAAAATACCTTGCCATTATATCAAGGACAGCTGAAAGCTATTTGGTTTGTTAAATTAACATTGTCTTTGTATTTGTTTTTGAGTTGCCACAGTTTGCAATAGACTGGCATGTTTATTTCTGGCAGGTCAATATTAGGTCATAAATGGCAAAAAAATAAACATCTTTCTCTAAAAACTCGTCAGTTACGTAAATACAATGCTTGAAATTGCCACAAAACTAAAGATGCCATTCAAATGTGTATACTACAGTCTTCAAAGACAAAGGACATCTGGCTCTAACAAGGACAGAAAGAGTTATGGAAGGCCCAGATACAACTAAACAAGAGAATAAGTACATCAGAGTCTCTAGTTTGAGAAATAGATGCCTCATATGTCCTCAGCTGACATCTTCAATGAATTCTACCCGCTCAACACCAGTTTCATGTACAACAGTAAAGAGAGGACTGTGTAGGCCTTAAGGGAAGAATTGCAAAGAAAAAGCCACCTTTGAAACTTTTTGAAAACAAAAAGAAAAGGTTAGAGTGGGCAAAGTAACAGATAATTGGAAAAGAGTGTTATGGATCTTAACCCCATTGAGCTTTTGTGGGATCAGCTAGATTGTAAGGTGCGTGAGAAGAGCCCAACAAGACAGCCACATGGCAAGTGCTTCAGGAAGCATGGGGTGAAATGTCACCTGAGTATCTGGACAAACTGACAGCTAGAATGCCAAGGATATGCAAAGCTGTTATTACTGCACATGGGGGACTTCTTTGATGAAAACTCTTTGAATTAGTTTAAGAATTTCTAAAATAATTTTCTTTTTTCAAATTGTAATAGTAATTCCCGTCTGTCACTCACTTCGACGTTGTGTCAAAGAAGCGACACTAGGAGTCTCTCTTGAGAGCCTCGCGCATCTCGGGGAAAAGGTCAATGAGAAATTGGCAGACATAATTTGCATGTCCCGCCCCCAGACATACGGGTATAAATGGAAGGAAATTAGTCTGTCCATTCTGATTGTTTCTTCGGAGCCGAGCGGTTGTGTGATCAGCTGTATTCACCAATTGTTCACTTCATCTCTAAGAGTGGAGACTCCACCCTCAGGCGGTCCAGCAGATTTGAAGTCGATTCGGCCAGGCACAGGTAGACCTGTTTGCCTCCCAGGAACACTCCCCCTACCCACTCTGGTATGCACTACTTGCACATTTGGAGTATTTTGGTTTCAAAGTCGAAGAGTGCGTTAATGCCCAGTTGCCAGATTTCATTCCTGGGTATGAATATTGACTTTGTCTTTATGGTGGCGCACTTAACGGAAGAACGCGGTAATTCCATTCACCAGCATTTGAACACTTTCAAGCTGGGAAAACGTTTTCGTTAAACCTTTTTCAGCGGGCACTGGGCCTCATTGCCTCTGCAACAGCAGTCAATCCATTGGGACTACTACGGATGAGACCTCTTCAGTGCTAGCTCAGACTGAAGGTGCCCCATCCTTCATGGCGACACGGTCGCTTCTTGTAGTATCACGCAGCTGTCTAGCAGTGTTTACCATTTGGAAAACGGCCATATTCTGACACAATGTGGTCATAACGGATGCATCGAACGTGGGCTGGGGAGCCCTGTACGATGGGCATCCTGCCTTTGGAATCTGGACAGGTGTTCAAATAACCTTGCACATAAATTGTCTGGAACTACTGCTTTCCGACCAGCCATCCAGGGGTTTCATTCCTGATCAGAATCGACAACACGGCGGTTGAAAGAAACATTTCCTATTGATACATGCTACACACATTCCAGGTCACCTGAACTACGGTGCAGATTTGGCACAGGGCATGTAAAAGGAGAACGGACTTCCCCAGACTTATTAGAGCTCTTGGATGATTTGGCATTCACAACCTTCAACAAGACGTTTATACACCTTGAAATGGCGAGCGTTCGCTTATTGGTGTTCCTCTCGAGGTGAGGACCCTGAAAAACACACCATACAGCCTATACTTCATACAAGAACTTTTATATGTGGGACTCCACCCATCTACTCTCAAAGTTTATGTCGCTGCCATAGCAAACGGACATACCCCACTGGGATGTCTATCAACAGGCAGACATCCTTTGATTGTGAAATTCTTACGTGGCGCTAGTCTGTTGAGACCGTCTCACCTCACCACCGTGCCGGTGACCTTCAAGCGCTGTTGGTCAACGAGTCCTGCTTAGAGTTTGGACCAGACTTATCAAAAGCTATTCTTAAACCCAGCAAAGGCTACGTGCCAAAAGTTTTGACCACTCCTGTGCCATTAACCACCGTTCCCTGAAAAAAGGGAATGGCATGCTGCGTAAGCTGGCCGCGCTACTGAATCTTCACTGCATGTGTTAAGTAGTGCTGTGTACTGACATTATATACACCTGCTGACGTGTGCGAGGGAGGCAGAGCACAAAGAGCTATCTGCCAATTAACATAGGCGACATTTTAAAGAGTTTCAGAGATTGGCTATGCCTGCAGAGGTAACCCCATAGCGTCATCAATGATGCAGCATTTCATTCCCTCCTTTCAGGGAACCGTGGTTACAGTCTTAACCTTATCGTTTTTGCAGCTGCCCATGTTGTTTTTCAGTTGTTTTCCAATGTTTTTACTTGACTTACATTGAATGGAATATAATAGTAAACAGAACAGCTGGTAGTCAGTCTTGCCATGCAAAGCCACATAGGCACCTTGTACCTTTAATTTGTATTGACACGTTGTTAACATTGACATTGCAATGACATTTTGTTCACTTATCCTTTGATGTTTAACCAACATAAGCTGGAATATATACAATTTGCTAAAATTTATATATATAAAAATATGCAAATAAATAAATTAGATATGAGCCTTTAGACAATTTAGTTGTTTACACTGTACATTAAACACATTCATTACAATTGCATAGGCCTATATTTACATTTAAATTTGACTGACACCTTTATCCAAAATGACTTACAGAGCATAGTGTATACGTTTTATCAGTGTGTGTATTCCCTGGGAATCGAACCCATAATCTAGGCATTGCTAGCACCAGGCTCTACCTGTAGAGCTACAGAAACTATATGAATCATGTCTCTGACTCAAAACCTATTCTGGTCTCAGCTATGACTTTTCCTTTAAACATGAAACACTGTCACAATGCCATGTGGTTGGACTGCCACCTTCTGCCTATCTTGAGAAGATGTTTTTAATATGGTATTTTTTTCCTTTACATGACAGTTCAAAGAAATATAAACTTTGATCCGTAGCAGTTTGTTCTGGAATTTAATTACACTCCGTATTAGACTTGATATATGTTATTAGGAGGTATCTGGCCTTGTGACATTTACGAAAGAACTGAACTAAAGATTCTTTCCCTCACACCCAGTTGACCTCTTGTTGAAAGACTTTTATGTGGAAAGCAGAGCTCTCTAATGTGTTAAACAAGTGCCAGTCAGTGATGTACACAGTAGGGTCGAAGTTTGTAAGGAACTGGTCTTCTCCTAGGTGTTTGGAGGTCATAGGACAAGCCACATGGTTCAGAGGGTGTGACAAGACACCTGCAAAGGGGCTGATGGGGCACCAGTGATGCATACCTTTGTAACAAGTTTGACACAGCAGAGGTGGGGGATCGAAAAGCTGAGTTCTTGGGTGGGTCATATTTATAACAAGTCAAAGTCACGAAGGCCCTTTGTTGTCCACCGATTCTTTGTTCATAACATTCTATATACATGTGTTCATGGTTTTGGTTGTAATCATTTATATTGGTCTTTCCCTTCACTTAGCCTATGTTCGTCTTTTAAGCTGATGGTTTTTCAGCTCTTTTTCTAGGCCATTATTTATTTGCCAGTCATGATAACGCAATACAGAGCATTGTCTAGTAATTTTGAGGCATTTGCTTCAAGATTGTCAAAAAGGCTTCAGCAGAGGGAGCCTCTTTCTCGCTCCACAAAGCACTCACTTTAACGCTCGCTCAGATATGCATCTAAATGGGAGAGGTCTTTTGGATTGTACAAGAACTAGGATGGATATAGAAATGATTTTAGAGAGAAAATGTAAAATTTTGCTCTGGAAATTACTATTGGTTATTTATTCAAAATGTAATGGATTTATAAAGAAATAAACCTCCAATTTGACCATCATTGTTGATCATCAGTGTTGAAGCATATACATATATATATTTAGGATTATTAATTTATTATGAACATGCACACCTGTGTCAGGGTGGACAGGTCTTGTGACAGCACCATGGTCAGATCAGGCTGTTTCCCATTAAGGATGTGCATGTTTGTGTATTTTTCAGCATGCATAAGCACATGTGTTTCAGGAACGTGTGTGGGCTGTCATGATTGACTGTTATCCCTTCAGATTCACAATGCAGCTTGTAAACTCCAGATTCTCTCGTTTCAAGCTGAGAGTTGACAGACAGTAACGCAACTTACAAACAAAGACAACTGCAACACATGAAATAATCATGCACATCATGGTTTGCTATGCCTGGCCTCATTAACCAAACCAATATACAAACGAGCAATGGTATTCTCATTGTAAACATGAGGTGTATGAGTCATAAGCACAAAATATGTTGATTGTTTTTTGTCAATTACATAACACTAAAACATTTATGTGACTGTCAAATGTCATTGCTAGATAGCAATGGGCAAATGGAGAACTTTGCTAAAATTTCCAGATTTTTCCCTTAAGAAAAACACTCTACTCTAATGTTTCCAAAGAAATTTCAACAGTATATTAAACTGTTCTTAGATTTGCCAGTATGCCAAAGTCAACAATCAAAATTTAGGTATTTAAGTGTGAATAATAAAAATACATTCTCAGCAAATTGTTCCGAGACCAAATTGTCTGGGCTATGCTGTCCATATTAATGTTATATCTCTATACTTATTGTATGTCAATAACTGTCTCATTTGTGTCTATTTCTATTCTCTATTTTTAAGAAGAGAAATTTATAACAGTTAATACACAAATTAAGCATAACTGACATCTTCAATTAGCCTCGTGGTCTTTGAAAGAGCAACCTTTGGACAATAAAACTTTCCAATGGGTATGTCTGAGATATGAAAAGTAATAGTTCACCCAAAATTGAAAGGGAGTAGACACCTTGAGTGTTTTGTCACTGAAATACAGGACAATAGGCTTCCTGTACAAGCCAAAATACAGGCTATCCCGGCTAATACCATATAGTTAGCAACCCTAGTAGCCACCATATTGGATACAGCACTGTTTACAGAGTTAATCAATTATTTGATTTGAGAGTAAGAAACAACTTAAAGTACGGTCTGTTCAACATACAAAATTATCTTATGCATTGACACTCTTCATGCTTTGTTTAGTGTTAAAGTGAGTAACTGTCTACTGCCATTGTATTGAATTTAGCCAGTAAATATTCATTAAATTATCTCCTTTTGTGTTCTGCAGAAGAAAGAAAGTCATACAGGTTTGGAAATACATGAGGAAGCATAAATGAGGAGGGACAGTTCACTGAATGGACTTTAATATCAAGTAGGGTACAATGGGGGCAAAGGCTCCATTGTTTTTATTTTCTCCCAAAACACCAAATAGCAACAAAATCATCCTGGTTACTTTCGTAACCTCTGTTCCCTGATGGAGGGAACGAGACTTTGTGTCGTTATAGTGACACTAGGGGTCACTCTTGGGAGCTCGAGACACCTTCTGATATTTTATAAAAGGCCAATGGGAATTGACGAGTGATAAATGCATGCCACTCCCCGAAACATACAGGTATAAAGGAGGGGCATGCATACCGCTCATTCATGTATTGTGCTGAGGAGCCGAGAATAAGGTCCCGGCTATTTCAGTGAGTAGTTCAACGTTGTGGCAGGAGGGACACCTCATCTTGTTCCCTCCATCAGGGAACTGAGGTTAAGGAAGTAACCAGGACGTTCCCTATCTGTCACTCACTCTACGCTATGTCGATGTAGTGACACGAGGGGACCCCTACAAAAATGCCACACCTACTGAACTGTGTTACATGAATCGGCGGTGCAAAGCCAGCGTACCAGCCGGCATGTAACCTCCCCTGATGCTAGAATGAGTGTCGAATAGCCCTTTGGGGACAAATCGACTGCCCAAAGGATAGGGACAGGCTAGTCCAGACATGCCTCATCCCTCTTTTTTTCTTTTTCTCCCCAGAAAAAGTGAGAAATCATTAACTGACTCGGACACCAGTGTCCACGTTGGGGGGGGGGGGGGGTGTTTCACTCCCAAGGGGAAGACACCGTGGAGACCACACCCTGCCCAGAGAGGGGGGGGGGGGGATTTTGAGTGGAGATACGTCACATGGTCTTGCCGAGTCAGAAGTATGTCATGTTGAGAAGTCCCATGGTAGGTCCTACCCAATGGGGCAGGAGGCTCTACGAACATGGTGACTGTCACATGGGGTTACCTACAGGGAACCAGTGCATGCAGAGCGCCTATCCCAGTACAGGGCTTAGATAGCACATGTACTGAGCCGGCAATAAGTTTAATAAGGTCCCATGAGGGAACGAGGCGCAGTCTGGAGGGGTTCAACCAACTGGCACCTCTCAGGAACCTGATGATCAGGTCGTGCTTTCCTGTGTTGTGGTGTGCAGCTATAGCGGCTATGTACACCTTCAAGGTGGAGGGGAACAGCCGTCACTCCAACCTCTCCTGCAGAAAGGAATGCAAAGAGCCAATTGTGCATCTCTGGGGGTCTTCGTGCCGGGAAGAACCCCACTTAGCGAATAGATGCCACTTCAAGGCATACAGGCACCTTGTAGAGGGGGCCCTTGCCTGAGTGATCATGTCTACCACAGCAGGTGGTAAGCCACTGAGGTCTTCCACGACCCGTCCAGGGGCCAGACATGGAGGTTCCAGAGGTCTGGTCTCGGGTACCAGATTGTGCCCCATCCCTGAGAAAGAAGGTCTTTCCTCAGGGGAATTTGCCAGGGAAGGGCTGATGTGAGGAGTGTGAGGTCCGAGAACCAAGTATGGGTGGGCTAGTAGGGTGCTACTTGGATGATCTGCTCCTGGTCCAGGAGGCCAGCTGTGTGTCAGCACATCTATACCGAGGGGCGCCTTGGTCAGGACATACCAAAGCGGGCCGTGGAAGGATTCTGGGGAGGTGAAGATGTCTACTTGGGCCTGCCCGTATTGACTCCAGATCACCTGGACTACCTGAGGGTGGATTCTCCACTCTCCCTTGTTGGTGACCTACCATGACAGCACATCTGCTGTGGTGTTGAGGTCGCCCGGGATGTGAGTGACTTGCAGCAACTTGAGGTGCTGCTGACTACAGTGGAGGAGACAGCAGGTGAGTTGTGACATGCGAGGGGAGCGTAAACCACCTTGGCGGTTGATATATGCTACCATTGCTGTGTTGTCTGCTCGAGCCAGCACATGCTTGCCAGTCATCGAGGTAGTTGAGAATGCGAATACCCACTTCCCTTAGCGGGGCAAGGGCAGCCTCTGCGACCTTCGTTAAGACACGAGTAGACAAGGACAAGCCGGAAGGGAGGAATTTGTACTGGTATGCCCGACCCTCGAATGCAAACCGCAGGAAGGGGTACGCATCCTTGAGGTCTACCGCCATGAACCAATCTTGATGTCGGACACTCGCTAGAATGCACCTTTGCATCAGCATCTTGAATGGGAGACTTTGTAAAGACTGGTTCAATAACTGTAGGTCCAAGATTGGCCGCAACCCACCACCTTTTTCAGTCAAATGAAGTAGGGGCTTCCGCAGAAGGGTAGCGATTTCCGCATGCAAGGTGGCGGTATTCTCGCCCTTCACAGAGGTGAGGGCACCTGGCGAACTGAATCACGTAGCACGGAGCCACGCGTCCAAGCAGAGGTGGTCCCATTGGGTCCCAAATCACCCCCAGTGCTAGCTGCGCTGGCCTCAAACCCATAGATAGAAGGACCGAGGTGGGAAGCCGCTGGGGTGGCGTGCTTTCTTATGGAAGTGACCGCAACGATGATATGGTCATGTCCTTGCAATGTCTGAAGGCGAGAGATAACAAACGCAACCAGGAATAACACACAAACGTAAGGGCATCTTTAAAATACGTTCCGTTGTGTGCCACTCTTTTAGATTATACTCTTTTAGGGATTATACTCTTTTAGAATATACTCTTTTAGTTTGTTCTGCCGAAGCACCCAGGGGCGATCTCTGCAGTGCTCCAGTGCAGAGAGGGGGAGAAGCCACTGTAATGCGCCATCAGAATCCAGCAGAGGTGAATGGAAGCCGTGGGAATTCAACTTGCTTATTTCTCAATAAAATAACGATCCCTCGGCTCCGAAGAGAAAATCTGAATGAGCGGTATGCACGCCTCTCCTTTAAGCCTGTATGTTCGGGGGAGTGGCATGCAAATACCACTCACCAATACCCATTGGCCTTTTATAAAAAATCAGAAGTTGTCTCGGGCTCCCAAGAGTGACCCCTAGTATCACTACGTTGACACAACGTCGAGTGAATGACAGATAGGGAACTACCATAATACTTTTCTAAACACATGTTTTGTTACTATACACTGAAAAAAATTATGTTCCATGAAATCTTTGCATGTGGTGTATAAAGGTTGCTTTTGAGGCAATTTGATAATTTTTTTACATCCCAACATTACATCCAAATTTTTTCAATAACTATTAAATAATTGAAAGGATATTATTTGGGGTATAAAAAAAATTACATTTTCATTAGTTGAAAAATATTGCACAATAGCTATTGCCCCTATATCTACAAGATACCCTAGGGGCCTTTTACCCCAAATGAGGGAGCCTTTTACCACAAGTGTTTAATCTAAACAAACATCTGTTATTATTTCTTTTCACACTAATTATTTTGCTCCATCAATATTAATTTAAAAAATATATATTTTTACCTTGATACATTTTGTGACCAGAAAAAAAGCTACATTTCCTTAAGGGGTGCCTTTAGCCCCTTTGTACTCTATGATCTTTATTGGATTGGTTTAGGTTGAACCAATTGTATTGATCCAACTCAATCTTGATTGCATTAGTTCCTGTTGCTCAACTGGTAGACCATGGAAAGTTGCTTTTTATACAAGCATCTGCTAAATATAAATGGTTTTGTTTCCTGTATTGGATATGTGAGAGAAATGAGGTCAGTGGCTTCTTTTATGTTTGCATTCCATAATATTCAGTGCATGTCTTACATGAGCTTTTTATCACTTCACTTGTGCCGGAATATGTAAAGGTGAGGTCAATTTACTTTTCTACTTTTATAGATAACCTTGCAAGGTCGTTTGTGCACATGTTTAAGCCAAAGTCCATCTCTTTTGATCATACTGCAGAAGGCTGGACTGTAGCTTTTGATGTAGCCTGTTGACTTTTTAGTTAGGTAAGCTACAGGGGGCTCTCAGATCTGAAAAGCACTAATACAGTTTGCCAAGATAAATGACCGTTTGCACAGGTTAATATAACAATCCGCAATGCAAGTACCATCATAAAACATTTGCATAACTTGTTTTAATGTGTTTGGGAAAATTTGCAGCCATGGTTTAAAAATGCCTCAACATGGAAACTTTTACCTAGGTGGTCCCATTCTGTTGATACCAATTGTTTACTATACCCTGCTAAGGATCACAGTACAGGAAGATGGACAAAAAAGTGTCTCGTTGCACAACCACACATCGCCATGATTACAGTGCCACACACACAGCCATGGTCATGCGCACATCCTGCATTTGAAATACCACACAAAAACACAAACTCTTATGACTTCCTCCAAATTGTAATTCACACCCATCCCCCCCTTCTATCATTCTCTCATACTGACATCTACCTGTATCCTCCTGCCAATCACGTCTTTGTACTTGGATGGGGCTGGGTGTGTTTACATGACAGATTGGGCCGCAGTAGGAACCATAATTGCATCATTTCATGGATGTGAGTCAGGAATGGAGATCCAAGGCCTTGGAGTGAGGTTTTCTATTAGCTAATCAGCCATGTGCAATGTGGTAGAGTGCCTGACAAAAAGAGATTAGTTGTATAGGCAGAGGTATGAAAGTATAGCACACACCTGTTGAAATATAGGATAAAACCAAAGTCCCTTCCAAGGCAAGTCGATGACATACTGTAGACATAATGATTGCTAGTCATATCAGATCAAGTCAAATGGTGTAAGCTATTATACTTAGTTGGCAGGCATAACCAAGGTAGTAACTGGTTGATTGACATTGTTACCATCATAAAGTAAAACATGTTCCATTGTCTTTTTCACGAAAATGAAATTGAAAGCATTGCTGTACTGCTGTCCATAGAAAAAAAAAGTCCCATTAGAGTGGCTAATGCTATCTAACAAACTACTGTGCTAAGAGAGCTACCTGGCTAACAATCGGTCCAACAAAATATCTTGCCGAGCAAGAAATACTCCATCTCTGGGTCGTTTTAAAATCTTTTAGATCTTGGAGTTGTCGCCATCTCTGAAATAGCGAAGCTGATGTTGTTTTGTGTTTTATTATTACTGGTTCTGTCACTTTCTTTTTTTGCTAGCAGACTCTTCTAGGTCTCTTTATTTTGAAAACAGGTAATTCCCCAGAGAGTTACTTTTTTGAATGATCCATGGTCAGTGTTGCTCATTTGTTGTGGCTTGCAAGCTTTCAGCTTCAAACTACTACCACACCTATCACCGCACATATATGTTTTGAAGTAGCATCGGACCTTCTTTTCTTTTTTTAGAAACATGAAGTAAACATGCACAAAAGAATGATGGAAGTATGCAATTTCCCACCAAATCCGTCCTGACAGCTCTAAAATATAAATCATTATTACAGGCTTACCATTGTGAATCGGGGTAAGGAAAAAAAGTTTGGAAGAAAGATTGTTGGTGTAATTGTTCATTCATTAAATTTTCTTCATTTCTAACAAAAAAACTGAATCACAACATTGCAAACTTAGATTTGAAGCAAAAAAACGACAAAGGTTTTTTGCTACTACAAAAAAACTACAGTCACAATGAAGCATTTCAAATGATGTAACTGAATTTAAAACTATGGTAAAATATAAAACTGTTAAGTTAAAGAAGTTGATTATAAGTGTAGAAACAATATATTTAAAGTTTATGCAAAAGATTCAGATATATGCAAATATATGAGTAGTGTAAGATTGTAGGGAGACCAACTCCATTACGTCATTCGCAGTGGTTAATGGGAGTGGGCAGTCACTGCAGAGCTCTTTTGCCACATTTCTCTGCTGGATCATGTGTAGTGAAGTTCTTCACTGACATTTTGCCAATAGACAAATTCTTTTAAGAATGAAATTTTAATTATATAGACTGATGACTTCGATTGAAGTATATCCCATTGTTTAACAACCCAGAAAAACATGGTAGGTCTTTAAGTTTTTATTGAAAATCAATTCCCCTACAAAAAAAAAAGAAAAAAGATTTGCTTACCTAACCAGACTATTGTGAATGAAAACAGATTGCTGATGCATGTTTTCTCTAATTTTGAGGGTGTGTTATGATCCGCAGCTTCATCAGTGAGTCTCTGAGGGAAATCGGGCCTCCTTAGTCATGGCCACACTTACTTCAGCAGTAGTCCTCAATGACTCAGTTACATAAATATATGAGGTAATAGAATATGCTGCTAAAGCAGGAGTGTGATAAAAGTAGACGTGTGTGTGTGTGTGTTCTGGTAAATAGATTAAGCATTGCCTTCCTGGAAATTCATCCATATATACAGTATATAATATTATGTCCCTTATCTTATGTCATTCTCTTATCTAAACCCATTATCTGTCAGAATAAGTCTTTATGCTGTGTATATGATATTAAAAGCGAGCTTTCCAACCAATCTGAGTTTCTCAAATATTTAGTATACAGTCTCCTCATGTTTATGCTGAGTGCCGGGTTACACTGTTTATGAAATATAGCCAGTCAAAGGCCCTTTGGGGAAGAGAAAGAAAACCATTCCAAATGAAAAACAATGATTCATGCCACAGATAGTAGATAAACTAAAATACACCCCTATCACCCCAGCTCCCCAACACAATTTTGATTGGCTCAGAACAACACACGGCCAACTCAGTATTGCATTACTCTAAATACATTGGGGTCACTATAGTGATGTGGGTGGTCCTCATTCATTATTATAACGACCACTCGAGCTGATTGATGTTTGAAAATGGAATTTAATAACACTATCAACCTACACTCAAGTTGTACTGTTTCTGTTTGTGAAGCTTACTGTAAGGCTTTTCAGAAGATGGTATTGAATTGACATTTGTTAAGTGAACATTTGGTTGTTGTTGCTGAGGGCATACCATATAACACCTTAATTTAAATACCCCACTTCCTCTTGCAACAAGTTTTAGAGAGCAAAGTGTAAGTGACTGACATTCCAAACAGTGTTTTCCACATTGAGAACTGCTGGACTGTGAGCCATGTTTTCCTCTTTGGCATCCTATCAGTGTCCCTCTCTGTCCACTGTAGCATGATGGTGGAAAAAAAATTAAATTTGGATGGTGACACACTAGAAATTAGACACTTTCCAGCACTAAGCCACAACAGATACCAGGGCCACCTTTACTGTATGTATAATTTAATACCTTGTTCCTAAAGAGAAATAATCTCTTATTTATTTACTTTAGCAGTAGAAAACAATACATATGCATGCATGTTAAAGGAATAGTTTACCCAAAAATTTCAATTATTCCACCAACCTTGTGCTTCCACACCTGTATAAATGTTTTTCTTCTGCAGAATTCTCACAGCAAATTAACTTAAATTTCAGCTTGGTTCTCACCAAAACCTGTTCTAACACATTGGGCCCCTTTTTAAATGTTTAATTGAAAAACTATCAACTGCCATTGCACTGAAATCAGTGAACAGGACATCCTTTAAAATTCCTGCCTTTGTGTTTTGCAGAAGAAAGAAAGTGATACGCTAGGAACAAAAAGAGGTTGAGTAAATGATGACAGAATTTAGGTTGACATAATCAGCTGATATTAACTCTTTTGATACAGTGTGTCTACAACTACAAATACATTTTTAACCATTTAATGGAATGTTCCGGGTTCAATACAAGTTAAGCTCAATCGACAGCATTTGTGGCTTACTGTTGATTACCACAAAATTTTATTTTTACTTGTCCCTCCTTTTCTTTAAAAAAAAAAGCAAAAATCAAGGTTACAGTGAGGCACTTACAATAGAAGTGAACGGGGCCAATTTTTGGAGGGTTTAATCTCAGAAATCTCAAGCTTGTAATTTTATTAAAGCACTTAATTAATTCTGTTATAACTCATGTATTGAGACATTTTTTACAGTCATTTTAGGGTCTTATCATTATGGCAACACAATTGCCTATAACTTTACACTGAAAAGGTTAGTAAGTGATTTTATTACTTTTGAAAATGTGAGTAAATTTTTTTCACTTCCATTGTAAGTACCTCACTGTAAACCAGATTTTTTGGTGATGTTAGATCCAAACCAGATATGATTTAAAAAACTTAATTTAGGAGAAAATAAAAATATTATTTTTGTATTTTTGT